>OY728159.1:1930535194-1931785194 GCA_963277665.1 Viscum album
AATTAAATTTGGGATGTGAAAATAATGTGGGTTTTAAATTAACATGGAGTAAGAAATTAATTTTGAAAATGAAAAAAAATAATCATGGAGAAGGTCATTGGTATATGATGATAATAAAGTGAAACACCATGAGTTTTAATGTATTAATAGATGAGAAAAAAACTATCACTTGTTATGTATTCTGATGAGAAGATTTGATGTGAATCATGAATTCTACAATAGTTTCATAAAATGTTATAAACCCTTATAACTATAAATTTATGATATCTAATAAAGAGTGATGTGATAGGGGTTATGTTTATATGTGATGTGATTTTGATATAACTTAATTCATTTATACATATGTTGTGTTTTGTATTATATTGTAAGGTATGATATATCCATGTCGTATTGTATGATATGTACAAATCAAATGAATCTTATATTTTATGTTTTTTTCATATTGTGGTGTATGATATAATGATATAATAACCTATAAATTTTTGGGGAATGAATATTAATAATTTAATTTTTAAATATCATCATTGGTTTCATGAATTGGTCTTGTGTTTCATTAGATGGAATTCATTACAGGAACAATGAATTAATTTGATGAATGCATCAGTAGATAATTTTATTAACACATAACATATATAAGATGTAAGTAAATTCATGGAGGTTGGATGAGTGTTATATAAGGACAAAATCACAGTTGGGGTTGTGTGTGATACAATTGATAAACATTGACTAAATATCCATTTATTCCATATCATTGTTCTTCTTCTTCAATATTCAACTGTATGTTGTTCTTTCGTATACTGAATGAGACAATATTCATTCCCAGAAAAGGAGAAATTAATTTTATTCCATGAATGTAAAATTAAGGGTGGATTATATTGATTATTTCTTGGAAATATTCATCAACCAAGAATACAAAATAAAATGGAGTAGTGGTTGTTTCATCTATAGTGAAACCTACACATGAGTATTGTTTCTTCCTTTTATATACAACTTGGTTTTAGGTTTCATGAAAACTGATCACATGATTATGGAATTTTAATTTCATTATTAATGATAAAAACGTTTTACCCAATCAACATCATTGGTATCCAAGATTTTCAATGTGATTTGATTCTTAAAATCATGATTAAAATAAGCAATATATTATGTTGCATGTTCTTTATTGGAAAATTTAAAATATGATTACTATTTTTTATCTCTGATGAAATAAAATATATGATATCATATGTTGTAGGAGGACCTTATTATATGATATATCATATTATTATATAAAATCAAACATTTCAATTTATTTATTTTTGTTTCATAATATATTATATGTGATATAATCTAAGGAAACAACACATAATGGAACAATTAAAATAGATCCTTATATCATTTTTGTAGCATCATAGCCTATCATAAATTTATGTGACCATGTGTTATTGTCCATGTGTTAATAAGATAAAATTATAATAATAATCATTGAAATTTTAGTGCCACTCATTCATTATCCTACATGACAGTTAAATATAATACATAGATAGACACAACCTATTTATTTTACACATGTACATATCTTAAGAAATATTAGTCAAGAACTTCATGCGTTATTCTTCTGTAGGAAACATAATATATGGTTTATCCTATGTAGGACCTTGAGATACCATGATAGATTTTGAAGTCACCCTTATTGGGGGTATTGAATCAAGGGTGACTCACTTTATCAATTTTATAAAAAATAAAAACATCATTCCTTTATAATGATTGAACTTCTATTGTCAGTTAGGATGTATGTAAATATAAAAACCCATACTCACCACCTTAAACTTATGATCTGTAGATAATGAAAATTAAGTAGTACACATGGATTTTTACAACATTCAGTCTCAATGAGATAATCTACTCCTTACTATGTAAGGAATAACCCATGAAATAGATTCTAAAATATAATATCCTTCACATGTTAAATGTTGCGTGGGAATGAATAAATCTTCTCAAAATTACATCATAATGTTACAATAGTGATGAATATTTATAATATATCCCATAGTTGTGATATATCCTTAAAAGACCCTCTTATCTCCCACTAGGAATGTCATTGTTTTTTACACGGTAACCAACAATAATTAAGTAATATTATAAAAATTTATCATGAATGGATCATAAAATATATTCATATCAACTATTGTACATAACATGCACACCACCCTATACATCAACTAGTAGAATGTTATCCCAGATCACTCAGGATCTTTGACCAGTCCATCTAGAAATTATTCATATAGTTTGGTACATGTGTTCCCCTTCAGTCTATTACCAATGTATTTTGTATAAATTATGAATGATATTCATCTATTCTATGTGACACTATCTGGTTCCTCTCTGTCTAGAACTTATTTTTAAGGAAATATTTCATTGAGATCATTTCCTTCAACCATTTCATTTCCTCGTCGGGGACACAAGCTGAACACTTAATTAAACATTCAATAGAAATCAATTATCACACACAATTCATTTTTTATTTCCATCTTTACATAGTATTGTATTCTCTAATATTTTTGGAGAAAAAATGGGATTCAATATGAATTTCTTTATTAACTCATCAATTCAATTAACCACTATTAATATCATTATGAAGATATTGGGATTTGACCTCACCAGAGGTCCTAAATAATAGTTTAAAATATCTTATATACCTCTTGAAATATCAATGTGATTCAATAATTTTTATTCTGGAATATTTTCTCAATGAAATTCCAACTTACCATCATCACAGTTTATGAAATTACAAAGAATTTTAAAGATACTTAAACCTGTATCTAGTTGTATTTCAGAAACTTTCTTCCACACATTAATGTTCAATTAGGTAGTTATTCTTAAGAACCATTATATATCGAAACACATCATCAAGAGATACTTTATTCAAAAATTATTTATTCGGTTCTTATTTATCCAAACCCACCTAGTCTAGATTCCTCTGTCCAATAAACATAATATTGTTCTTCTGATGATATTTATATTTCATAGTTCACGGATCATCACATTTCTCCATTCGGTTCACATCACCATTTTACATCTAGTTATTTATAAAGGGTTCTTTCATTCAATGATGTTCTTATAGTGATCACACAATTTTTCATCCAACTTCTTTACGAATAACTCAATTTAATGGTATCACATTTCCCTATTAAATAAAACTTCATCAGGTGAACTTTTAAATGATTCATCATCTTATAGATTCATGAATAGTTATTCTGACCAGTTTAACTTTTTTTAGGGATCAAAATTCATATAACCACAATTACATATGATATAATATATCCAAAAAACATAGTTTTTTACAAGATTGACTATAGATCCAACTCAGCATGATTCATATATATTTTCATGATGTTTATTAATTTATGGAGACTAAACTAATCATATAATATATTTATTATGAAAAAAAATCATTGGGATTATTCTCTCTTCCTTATGAAGTCTTTAAGTATTTAAATAGATCAAACATAGTTGTCATATTTTGTGAAATTAATAAAAACACATTTCAGACTCTCATTTTGGAATCTCTTTTTAGATATATGGACATTTTAGTAGTTCATGTTTGAAAAAATTATTTGATACATAATCCATTATGGGTATTTCAATAAAATAAGAAATGTGTATCTTCTCATGGTGCCTAACACCATTCATTTTCTATAGTTAAGGTGGTTACTCTTTGTCTAATGGTTTTACCTTTGGGACTACATCCTTCAAAATTTTATCAAAATCATATGGGGAACATGTTATCCTCATAATTTCCATTATGATCTCAAATATATAGATCTTTGAGAACTAACATAGTTTCATTACATATATATATATCTAAAAATTTTATTATTAATATATCGATATCCATCTTTTATCGCTTCCACATTTAAGAATAGGTTCTTCCAGTGTACTAGTTATAGAACAACAATTGGAATATTTTTCATCCTTTCTTCTATTTTTTATTTTGTTTTACTATACATAGATATCCCCACATAATATGTATTTTATTTCTAGTGTATGAAATTTTGAATCAAATTCTTCCAAAACACCAATAAGGAACATCTTATCCCTTAAAAAAATCTTTATATTTTCCAAAAGCAATTAAAAAAGAAAAAATGTATTATCATCATTATATTATGATCACTTCAATCACTACATTTGTATGTTTTGTTTATAATATATTCTTTTAAATTTTAGGGATATTTATCTCCACATTGTTGATAATAAATTCAAATAAGGTTTCATAAAATACATTTCTATGAGGGAATAAATATCGCCCAATTAATTTTCAAAATTTTAATTTCCCATTATTGAAACCATTGGGTGATAAAATTTGTTCGCACATTTTCTTATTTTATTCTTTTAAAACAGTGAGCTGAATATAAACCCGAAACTTCTTAGGATAAGGATAAAATAACTTTCATTAAAATAGTACACCCAAATTCAATCAACATTATGCCTACATGATCCATGATATATATATAAAATCAGAGTTAGTAAGACAGATATTAACGTTGTTACTAAAAATAAAAAGGCATGGAAGATTTTCAAATGTATTCATTTAGTGATAAATTCAAAAAATTATTTATTACTGTTACATTCCATAATTTTTTCAACAAATAAATGAACAACATTTAGCAAAAAATGATCATGTTTCTCCAAAATTTTTAGACAATTCATACATTATAAAGAAAAAATCAATTTCCCCATTTTCATTTTTCCTTTATTTTTTGTATAGAGATGATAGAGTATAAACAACATTACATTGAGGTGAAATTAGTTTTTTCTTAATTTTGTATATTTTTATATATTCCTCCTCATTATAAACAGATTTTTTTGGGGGTAATTAATCTTCAATCCATCCATTTTTTACTATCTGATGATGGAACATGTTGGTTGACAAGAATGAAATTCTATTTAAGCATATATTGATTTTGGAATAACCAGATCAATATATAAATCATGGCTCTCCCTGAAATTTATCACCTCTAATTTACTTTACAATATAGTCTTTTTGAAAAATAAGAGAGAATAAGGTGGGATTTTATTAGATATTTCTTGAGAAATTGGGATGATAATGTCTTCTCAACCAAAAAACTCCCATTACTTCAGCTCATTTTTTCCTGAATTATCACTTTTCTTACAAAGGATTTCCCTTTAGGGGAATCATTTTCTTTTTCCATTTACCTGCCCATTTTTCTTTATTAGGATTATTACTAACTTCATCTTGCATGTATAATGCACTCTTCTTTTATTCTTATTACAACACATTATTTTAATCCAAATTTTTTTCCATGAAAGCATGAAAATTTGTGTAATATTTTCAAATTTATTATTTTATTTATATTTCATTACAACACCAATTATTCAATAAGAATCTTTTATATATTCATTTTCAAACTGTTAATGTCTTGGTAGAATTGTAATACATTTTTCTAGAGTGTTGATGAACGATATAAATCTTCCAAACTACTTCTTATATACCAATAGGTTACTCTTTTTAAGTAACTTATGATGGACATCAACTTCTTCATCAATTATTTATTCCACCATTCTAATAAGTTAATGTATTTATAGGATTGATTGAAATTATTACATGATATCCCATCCATTACCTTAACAATCTATTTTGTGTTTATATCTATCCTTGAAGTAACATTTTTTTCTTGAAAATAGCATTTTTAATGGATATGGATTATTATATAACTTTGTTATGGGGTATTACCATACTTGTAGCTTTTTATTACATCCATAAAAGGTAGACTTGTAGACTATATTCCATAAAATTAATTTTAAATATTTGGATTCATTCCCTAAGTAGTTCATGTGACGTTCCAAATAGAATTAAACAATCACTTTTATTCACCAAGACCGTTTTTTCCACAAAATCCATGAAAATGTTAAAGATTTTCAAATATTTTAAATGATAAATGATTTTTCTTCTATTATAAAAATTCTATATTTTTATCATAGTTTCCATTCTAATTAACTCCCCCCCCATATTGTTAGACATATTTACTCTTCATACAATGGAAATTATTTTATAGGAAAGAAATATATATATTTATGTGTGTGTTTTAACTATCCATAATACAAATAATATTTTCTATGTTTTCCATAATTCATTTTTTTGTGTTTTAGATGGTTTATATTTTTTCCAAACCATTTTTCATTCAGATATTTATTTTTTCTTCTAATTTTTTGGGGTGAACTTATTATTTTATATTTCCTTAAATACACCATTTAAGAATGGATGAATATCTCATATTTCATCAACCATCATAGTCCATTACAACATTAGGAAATATAATAATTAGAGATAGCAAAAAATGATAAAATGAAATTATGGATTTTTATTTTAATTCTCCTTATCTGAAGATGAAACTTATTATAAGTTAATATTATTCCTTCAGTGGCATTGAGTCTTTATCAAATTAATAATTTCATTATAATCATCAAAAAAAATTTATTTTAATATATTTATGTGATGATTAATGTTTAGTAGCTTCAATTTTTTACAATATCATCACATTCTCAGGGAACATAAAATTTAATGTGTTATTTTGATTTTGATGAAACTTAATTTTGTCCCCATAATAAACATTTATCCTTCTTTATTTTCTAATAAACCTAACTCTAGAATTTTAAGGAAAGATAATACCCCTTTATATGATTCTCTTGATATCCAATTTTTTATTATTAAACTCATAAATTTCATTATACATATCTTCTAGTGCATTGAGATTTTCCCTAAAAATTTTATTTGTAATGATAATCACCCAAATAAAATTTTCAATGTTATTTATTAAAAGTTAATCATATATTGAGAATGAAATTACTTCTTCCATTTACATTAGGGATTTTAGTAAGAGTTTTACACTATCTGATAATATTTCCTAATGAATTATATAGTAGACCAAATGCGTAGATAATTTTTTAAATTCAACAAACCTAGGATCTCATATGATATCTACATGATTTCATTATATCTCTATCAGAAACATATAAATTCTTATGACATGATTTAATCCACTATGGTATAGGTTATTATAATATTCAATATCACTAAAATCTCAATTTTTGTTGAATTGGTAGTCACTATGATGAAAGTTTTAGCTGTACTATGGGGATTTATTCCTCAACAAAGCAATGAAGAACCCTTCTATCAAAGGGGAAAGTGTCTGAAATCTTCAAGGATCCATGAAATTAATAAAAACTCCCATTATAAGAATAATATGACATATGAACCTTATTATAAAAATTACTAGGAATTTTCAACCCCACATCATAGATTTCTAAAAAAACATGGAACCAAATAAGACTAGATTCGTCTTAACAACTCATTTGAGTCTCACTTGTAACGGTTCAAATTTAAAACCACCCATATCGACCCACATATGGTAGGCTAAGGAACTTGATATATGTTTCACATTGTTATTTATCCTTACATAAAACATAGAAACATATATGAATTCATTGGTGATCCCATATAAACCTTATCAATGTGATTGGCTATGTGGTGCCAGATCTTAGCGATCAGCTTCTATGGAGGGTACTCGAGTAATGGAATTTAGAAGTATTGGCCTTATTTTTAACGTCATATAACCATTTATATGGGTAAATAATCCCTATATCTATTTTAATCATGTAGACATCCATTGGAAATACCTTCACATAGCTAGCCATGATCACCCCTATGGTATAACCAGTTTTCTAGCATCATAGGATTCCCTTTCCATAAATATCAACAATACAATATCAGTTTTGGGTCATAATGTCTATCTCCCAAAAATAGTTACACTTCTAGATACAAAAATCTTATGAAATAACTAAATTCATTACATTACTCCAAGCATCATCACATTTTAAAAAATTTAATATGTATTTCAATTTTAACAAAAAATCATGAAAAACATCCAAATATAGTTTTTCAAAAACATTCTGGTTTTTATTTTTTTATAATTACATATCAATTTAAAATTGATCACATATATTATGAAATAAAAAAATAATTGAAGAAAAATACTAACCTAAACCACTTACTACTACTTCTACCACCAAAGAGTGAATAAAGATTTCATCAATTGTAAATTATTAAGTGAATTTAGTCATGAATAAATATAAAACAATATTCAAATGAAATAATTATCATATTGTATCACATTGTGGAACTATGTGTTCTATTCTATTATTCCTTAAACCCATAATACACTGAAAAACATTACCCCCTTATAGATTCTTCAATCTCAAGATTTTTTATGATTTTCCCCTAATAGACTTATCTTAATTTGTCAATGAACCAAAGAGAAATTCATTAATAATTCATAAGACAAAGTTAGAAAGATTATAAATATATTAATGGAAAAAAATATACTGGTCAAATAGTAAAGCCAATGGGGAGGGGTATTTGCATATAAATCCATTTAAAATGATTTTTTCATTTGGAATCTAAAATTAAAAAAATGGTGATCAAAAGAAATGTGGGGTAACACTGTTGATATTATAAACACTATTTAATTTTTTGAAGTCACATACTCAAATTAAAAATCTTCTTATTCAATATTCTCCTATAATAAATGATTTTTAATCTCAATATTCTTCATCTTTCAGTGTTTCATTATATTTATATTACTAATGTTTATCACAATTGATTTTTCAAATATGATTGGAAGAAGAGATAAAAATTTAATTATAATATATTTATGCTTTTGTTGTATCCAAATGAACAGAGTCAAATATTGAGTCACATTGACATATTCATAATCTCTAGAATTTTACTAAATACAATAATTATTATTTATTATTTTTTATGAAATATATATGTTTTAATAATCAAACATACATAAAATAAGATGGTTTTCATTAATCAACCAAACCCATCAAATAAATATATCTATATAAAATAAATGATTTCTATTAGTTTCTTAAAAATACTACCAAAAATACTATGTTTTTTTATAAAAAATAGAATCCATCTTACAACATTCATGTGACTTTCCATTTAAAAACATTGATATTAGAAATCATTACATGTGGTGAATAAAATTTCACAGGGAGTGGTTTTTTTAATAATAATATAATTAATTTTCATAGAAAGATTCACATCATCTTTTTCCAAATAACCATCCATTAATAATTTATTCGAGTCTCCATTAAATTCATAATCGTTCTTTAAAAATTACACTAAAATATCTTCAATAACTCTTTGGCATACCTATTTTGGGGTAAAAATTCCGATACATGTTTTTAATAACTTATATAATATGTAAAAGATTAATTCACTAAGTATATTCATCTTGAATTTATACATTGTTAGTTGTATAGTAATCTTTAATTGATAGCCCACTAATCCTACAAAGAGAATGTTATCAAAATATTAATGTACCATTATCCACCGACCATTCTCTTCATTATAACAAGAAAAACATATAATACTTGTAATTTCATGATTCTCAACATTCTGATCCATACAACAAAACCCAAAGTGATTGATAGGCATAGTGTCTTGAATAAATTATGCACATATACCATTAACTTCAAATAAAATACAACACATTATTTAAAACATAGTAACATTGTAATAGTTTCCTTTGTGCTCTTAATAAAACACATGATATCCTCATGACCTACAAAATATAGGAGCGAGATATAAATCTCAATAAGGTAATAATAAAATAACATCTTGATGAAAAATAATACAAGCAATTCAAAATGCATATCTTGATAGCAATATGATGTAATAATTATACATACTCTCATGATAGAATGAAATGGGAAAATAACCTCATAAAATCATACTATCATAGGATTGTGTAGATAACATAAAATGTGACATGAAAAGAATAATTCCGGGATAACCACCCAGATATATTTTGAATAAGTTGTGGACAAACACTGTGAAATCAAAATATAGTGATATTTTTTACCAACAACACATAATTCATTACATCCCTTTAGATTTAAACAAAAACAAATGCATTGGAGTTCTATCTTGGAACACTATTTAGATGTAAAATTTTATATTTTCCACTTATATCATACAACATAATAATGTATTTCATCATTTCAATCCCATGATTAATGAATTTGGGTTTCATATACGTTAAGCCAAATTAAATGAATGATATTTATATATAGGTGAATACCCTTGAATGGAAATAGGTTTTAGTATTCCCAAAATTTTGGTACAACATGTAAAATAATTATATAATTTTTTATTCATAATTAGTGAATATAAAAGATCATTTAAGAGAGTAAAGAGATATATGGTTATTATCACATTAATATTAATTAATTGGGAACTAATGGAAGACTATGAAGATATAGAAACATAATAGTTTATAAATAAATATGCTTATTATAGTGGATGTGGTTAAATTGAATATTGGATGGAGATAACCCTTACCTTTCTAAATAGAATACTATTTTTTGGGAAGGCCACCATTGAACCCTATAACAACTTTGGATAGACTCTTGATATGGGGAATGAAATAGTATTAATGCTAAATATATTTTCTGTTGAGTGTTTTGGGATACACAATGTGTATTTATACTTTTGGTGTTAGTTTTTTTAGCGATAAAATATTCTATATTTTACTATTTAATCCATAAAATTGTTGGTGTAATCAATTCCAACTAATTTTATAGCTAATTAATGATCGATGTAGGGTTGAATGTGTATTTAACTAGGATGATTCTTAGTTGGAGAATACATAATTATCATTTAATAAAAAAAATCCTAAAATAAATTTTATTAAGGATATATCTAATAATGATTTACGAATAAAAACTATAAATTTTTTAACTCAAATTATAAATTTATAATTAATTATTTTACTCCATAAATGTATTTTCATTGAGAATAATATTTAATAAATTAGAATATAATATTTACATAATAATGAAATCATCAAAATCATGGTATGTATGAAAAAATTATTGTCAATTTCTCAAAAAAAATATTAACTTTTTTAGAAAAATAAAAAAAATATAATAAGTTATCATTAATGTGGTAATTATAAAAATAAAAAACTTTGATAAAAACATAATTTTCATTCTATTTCATATTTTAGAACACTTTATTTTTAAAAATCATTCATTCAGTGCATAAAATTTTAAACATCGATTTTTTATTGTAATTTTAGTATTATAGAGGTGTTTATAAATGATAGTATTGAATATTTGTTATAAATTATGTTAATATATAATTATTTTATGATTTTTATTAAATTAATCTTATAATTCTATGAAATTTAATTTCTTAATATTTAATAGAAAAAAGTGTTAATTTAATAAAATTTATCTTTCGTAATTAAAATGAATTACAAATACCATTTTATATTTCAGAAAATGATATTAATAAAGAAAATATTTCATTTTTTGTTAATAATAAAATATTATTTATATAAAAATAATTTATAATTCATATATTTCTTTATTTATGATAAATATAACATACCATATTTTACATGAAATTTATTGAGTATGAAAACATGAACCATAATTTGATATTAACCTTTTTGAGAATGAAAAGAAGATAATGTATATAAAAATTAATGATATTATGTTTTTTTTTATTATAAAAATTTTAACCATTAACATTTCATAACTCAAATATCAGGAACATAAAACTATTTAAAAAATAAATGTTCTTATCTAACAAAATATTATATATTAAAATATTTATAAATGGTGAAATATCTATATAAGAATACTCATAGTAATTATGAATGATAGATATAGGATATCATGTTGGATAATTATAGGAGTTGTAACAATATCACCATTTTGTAATGGGTTTGAGTCTAGTAACCTTCCTAGATTAGATGATTTATCACATGGCTTGAAGGTGATTGTTTTTCTAGAAAACATTTTATTAAAAAAATCTATTATTTACATAATGATACAATTTCGTTGGTAAAATTTTCTACAAATTATTAGTTAATAAAATTTATAAATGGGATAAATTTAGTAGTTTCATATTAATTAAAATAAAATATTCCTTTGAAATATAGGATGTTACACTCTATACCCCATAAAAATTTTATTCCTTATATTTTTATTTCACACACAAAGGTGGAAACAATAAAAAATACTTATCCTTTATTGAATCCTCTGGCTCCCATGTTTCCTCTTCCTACATATGGTTCCACTTTAATGGTATTTATTTAAATGATATAACATGATTCCTTCTTGTAGGTGGTTACTTATTATCGTTATCCTCACTAGATCTTGGATTAGGGAATCAATATTCATAATTCCCAAAGACCCTATAATTGAAGAATTGAAGTATTCATTGTACAATAGAAAACACAATATTTTCCATTATATTTTCTTGTAACACTTTATTTTTCATTTGATTATGGTTTCTTGATAAAATAATTTTCAACAAATTATGAACATTTATATTCCATTTATATCATTCCCTAGATTATTAATCCCATGTTTTTGACATGTAGTAAATTGAATCACCTTTTCTATGTGTTCTTTATCACTAAACACATATAAGACACCACATTCCACTTATTTACTGTGTTAGAATGTTCAGATATTATCATTACTATATTTATAGCTTAATAATGATTTTTTAAATGTCCCAACAAATTTTCACTCATACTATTATCCTATTTGGTTAATCAATAGCATAATTCCTTCATTTTCATTCACACACCTTAATAAATTTGTTCACAATGTTTCAAGTCATTAACTATAATATAATAATTTTTTATATGTATATTCATGATTAAATAAGATTAATTTTATTAAAATGACATATGATATAAGAAATTAAATATTTATCCTAACATAATAATCTCAATGTCTTAAACTAGGTTATCCAAGAATTATTTTCTATTAAGTCCTCTAAATTAATTTTCAAATCCAATATAGTGATTTATAAATAGGATATGAATTATTTTAAAAATATACCCAAAATTTAACAATATAGATGTGTGGTTAGGCATCATTATTTTTCACTAGGTGATGATTTTGTTAATAATGAATCTTCCCCTTCAAGTTTATTACACCTATGTACATCTGTACCAAGGCTTTCCTCTACTTGTTTATATAAAGAAATTAATTCAATTTATAGAAAACCCATACAACCATTACATTACCATAACATTTAAATTTTTAATTCATATATATAACGGATTTCTCTAATTTTATGTAATCAAAATGTCCAAAAATAACTAGACCTTATCTCGATACCGATTATACCAACACATCTTTGTAATTATAATTTTTTCGTTATTCATAACAAAAGAATCCATATAATATTATCCTTTAATATTGGGAGGCATATTGTATCTGAGAAGTTATATAAATAATCCATTAATTTAAAATAAAATAGATAATAAATAATTTATACTCCATAATATGGTCCCAGTTTCATTTGATCTTTTAATAATAGAAAATGTAACCTAGGGACAAGACATATTCAACTTGAAGCACCAGCAAATCATAAGAACTAACCCTTATAAAAAAAAGAAAGAATAACATGGTTTTGTTAGGTTAACCACCCAAGCACTATAAATAATATCTCATGATATTTAAACATTACCCAATTCATTGGAGAACTATTTGGTGAAACAAATAATATACATAATTTTACATGTGACACATCAAACAAATAACATGAAATATATTTAAATATATTAATCCCAAAATTCTGAAATCTTTATTATATATTTAATCCCCCAATAAATTATTTATAGTTATATCTAGGTCAATAACCATGAATAAAATTACTATAGGATATTCACATTTTTAGGGTATAGTAGAAAGAATCAACTAATAATTTCTACTGAAACCAGGGAGTAAATAAACATATTAGAATAGATTAGTGAGATATAAGTATAATGTTTAATTAATATGACATCATTTGTGATCTATGGGATAGATATTAAAAATATTTAATTCAATCATTTCCAAATAATAATTCATCTTGAATATGATATTCATGAATAAAAATGGAGAGTGAGATAACCGTTACCTCATATAGGGGGTTCATAATGATTAATAGGGTAACCTATGGAGTTTAGAAGAACCTTGGAAATAGTATTGAGAAGGGAAAGTGGAGAGGATTAATTATCAATGGATTTGAAGGGAAAATTGAATAGAGAATTTAATGGAATTTATTCTTGGGGAGGGAGGTTTTTAGGGATAAAAAATCGGTTATTTTAGTTATTTAATCGAACCAATTTTTTGTGGAATCAATTAAAAAATATTTATGAATAATTAATTATTGAAATAGGTTGATTTTAATATTTTATTAATAAATAAAATATAGGGGTATTTCAACCTTCTAATTGAATGCAAAGAATCCAATAATTATTATTATTAAGGAAAAAGATAAAAAAACTTTCAAGCATTCTTCTATAAATTTTGAAAGTAAATTTTTTATAAAACATTTATTTTGTTAAACTCCATAAATACATTTTTTATTGCTGAAAATATTTCATAAATGATTATGTAATTCTTATGATTAAATTATTTAATCAAAATTACATAACCCGAATACTGTAATTTTACCTTTTTCACTAGATATTCATCCTCATCTGATAAAATCCGAAACATTCATCCATGTTAATTTTGATATGTCAAGTATGAAATGAATTTTTAGAAAAGATTATTCTTTCTATGTGTGAAATTTAAAAATAATTATTTTTTCAAAATTAGTGTATTCTATGTGTAAAATAAAAAAATGTATTTTTAGAAAACATAACATCAATATGAAATAGTTGTGCATCTAGGATTCTATTTATTGTTTTTAAACAACATATTGAAGAATTATTTGAAATTTCTCTCCTTATTATGTATAATTTAGTATATATATATATAATAGAGAAAAGTAGGTTTTTTGTTACAACCATTATATTTCACAATTACATTGACCTGGGAATGGCCATTTTAGTTTTTAAAAAACTATATTACCAAAACATAATTATATTTTTATGATTATAATTATACATTAAATAATAAAAAATAATATATATATCATAATTCTATTTTCGTATGACACATATTTCTTTTTATATTTACGGGATATATTAAGAGTAATAAAACATGTAACATATTTTTTTAATAACAATTTATAAATTTAACTCCCCATAATAAAAATAAACATATATTATAATTTCTTATTTTTTTTATATGAATAATATTTAAGTTTTATCTTTTAATAATTCAATTATCAAAATAATTAGAATATTTATAAAAATAATATGTTTTAAAATATAACAATATATGAAAAACAGAATAAATCTGCTGACAATTATATAAGAATATATATATATATATATTACTTATTGAATATGGATTAAGGAAACATATTGGCTAGTTTTAGGTGTTGTTCCATGTCACCCCAAAAATATGTGTTCCAGCCTTATGGCCTTGCCGCTTGCGACAAGATATCGATATGCCTATTTTTCATAATTTTTTAATGAAAAGAATAATAGAGATAAGTTTAACAATTAAATATTCATTAAATGAAAATATACATTGAAAATATGTGATCTTACATTATTGATGTAGTAGTTGTCAGCTACCCGCATTAATGATAATATAGATTCCATAGGTATCAATATAGTGATGTGTACTAATATCTTGTTTCTTGATTCAGTCAATGAAAATGATTCCTTAGTCATCAAACATATATCTCGTTATCTTATTTAATATATCCATTAGGAACGTAGATGTAGAACTAATATTCAAATAGACCATTAGGTAATGATAATTTTAATTTTATGAGATAAATATTGAAATCATTTTTCAGATTCATAACTAAAAACCATCTGCTAGTTTAATTTTAGGACACTTCCGAAAATGTATCATTAAAATTAATTCCATAAATATGGGAACAAAATTTTTACACAATACCTGACATGTTAGATGTCACAATGATATATTGAATAGTTTTTTTTTTGGAAAACTCATTTTGTTCTAATCTCATTCATAATATTCATCTTTGATATAATTTCCAAATTTTTTTCTCATTTTGGTCAATATCTTTAATCATAGATTTTAAACATAATGAATCCATGATACTATCATAAATTTATTTATTTTCCACCTAATATTAATATTAAGTTTAATGATGTTCCTTAATTTTATTGTCTAAATCAGAGCTATTTAATTACTCATGATGTTGTTATCCATTATTTTGGATTTACTGATCTCTATGATTTAAAATGTTGTTCCAATTGTGTTTCCTTTATCATCTGAGCTTTCATCACAGATAATTTTATCCCTTTAAAGTATCCTTTCTCAAAAATGATCACGATCACATTCCATATACAAATGGTATGTATTTATGTGAATAATTATAGTTTGAAGCCAAAATGGGATCACTTTTAGTCCGAGGGAAATCATGGAATTCAACCATTTAATCCTGCAATTTTTTATATCATTGAAATGGTTTTATCCTAGATTCATATAAAACATAGGTTCTTTAATCTCCCCAGTCCTAGAAAAATGTATTATTATATTTTTTTTATAATTAATTGATTTTATAATAACATATATATTGATAAAATGATTTGATTTTATATTTGTTTTAGTATTTTGTTGATTTAAATCGTAATTCTTAAGATAAGAATATTATTATATGGTTATTTATTTTTGAATATTTATTTTTTTCAATTATAGTTTTTTATTTCGACAAAAATAATTTCATTTTTGAATATGTCATGTTGAAATTATCATAGAATTAATTTTTGAGAATTTATGGAGAAGAATAATTTTTGGTGATTTGTAAAAAATACTATTTTCTATAAAATAAGGTATTTTTTGTGATGTCATGATGACATTTCTATGATATAAAATTTATTATACTTATTGAATTATTAAATAGTTATATTATGAGTTTAATATTGTATATAAAAAACTTAAAACATGGAAAATATATTCTAATCATGATAATTATAAAAATTATTATTAGTGGCGATGAAGTGCCTATGGAGCATTGGAAATGATAATTTTGGTTCTTTATATGTAATAATTGAGTGCCAAAAATTATTTTGATGACACATTTGTTAATTATTATTTATTTTTGATCCTTTTTTCTTTTAATTAATAATTTTATATTTACATAAAATTAATATTATCAAAACGTGTGTGCAATGCTTGTGTATGGCATGAAAAAAAATAAAAAAATTTAAGATGCTATTTTCACATGTATATAAGTGAATATATATAATTAATGAGTATAAAATTTTATTCTGAACCAAAATAACTTATTTTCATGACATTAAGTTATTTTTAATTTTTATATATGAAAAAATTGACGTTAATTCATGTGATACGCTGATGTAGTGTTTGTGAAAGCATGAGAAAAATAAATAAAATTTTTTTATTAAAATTATATGAAATATTAAAACAAACAATTTTTTTTTTCAAAAAAAATTAATAACCTAATAAAATCCAATATCATGTTTTTATTCCAATTGGGGACATTATGGACCAATATGGGTTACATTGGTCCCCTAATATTATTTTATTAAAAATAAAGACAACTTGTTCACACTATATCATTCAATAATAGTGGTTTTCCAGATGTTTTTTCAAAAAAGAATAGTCTTTAAAAATATTATATAATTTTAATTTTAATTTTTATGTAATAAAAAATTAAATTAACCGCTTCAATCATTATGATGCAGTAAATATTTAATTATAAAATTAATCAATATTATGATTTTACAAATAGTAAAATAAATATTATTTGATATTTGATGTCAATTGATGATTTATATAGGTAATTTAAATATGTATAAGATATAATAATTTTTTTTAATTCTATTTGTAATATTTTTATGTGTTAAATGTCATGATTGTGACTCATTTTTTTATTTGAAAAGATTACTTTGCAATGGATAAAATATATTATTAAATTATTTATAAATCATATTATTATTTAAAAAGGTAAAAAAATAATGTATCTGGTCTGCAATATTATATAACATTATTTTTATCCCTTTTAATTTCATAAACCATATAATAAATTTACTATATTTTAAAATTTTGAGTTATGCCTATGTTACCTTTCAGATTAATTATAAAGGAAGACTCCCTCATTAACCAATTTTCATCACCTCAAGCACTAGTTTTAATATATCCTATGAAAAATTATATAATCCTAATCCATTTCCACATTATTGTCCTTTTTTTCTCAAATAAAGGCCACTTCCATGAACCTTTAAGGGGTTTTAAAGGGGATTTTTTCAAGAAGGATCAATTTTCTTCTCCTTTAAATTATTTTTCACTGATACCTTATCCCCACATCTTATCCATGAATTCATGAAAAATTAACTATCACATATATATTATAGTGTGGTTGTGTTTATGGTATTTTCTTCAAAAATTTCTCATTTTTTCATTATTAATAAAATAACGAAATCATTATCTCTGGTGTGTTAATTTACAGCCTTCGTGGTTGATGATTTTCGTTTCCATTTTACCAAAATAATGGGAAGTATAATTTCACATGTCATTTTTCAAAATGTCCTAAATATATATCTGTTTTCTCTAAAATATTATTATTTCATTTTGAAAATGAATACCATAAATAAACCGACCACAGAAACCATGGACAGAACCCACATGAAACAACGAAAATAAAAAAAATATTATTGATAAATTGGTGGAAATTTCATATGAATAAAATATAAGGTGTTATAAACATGATTTTAGTTAATTAATATATTAATACAACTATTAAAACCATTATATTGGAGGTTTAAACACATTTTATGGTTTTTGAAGCTGAGGTAGGGGACATTACTTTGAAAATCCAATAAAATTTCTCATTTAGAAAATTAAAAAAGATATTTATTTTTTATATGGTGTGAAATTATTATCCTAATATAATGAATCTATTTTACTATGATGTCTCTAGGGTATGTTTTCATAGTTATTTTTAAAAAAATGCAATTTCATTATTTTGTGCTTGTTTTTTATATTTTAAAAGGGATTTCATTTCAAGAAAAAATGTATTTTGAAAATATGAACGTATTTTCCTAAAGGGTTGAAATGAGTTATCATGTTATTTTTCATGATATGATCATTGGATGTAGTTTATGTTGCGTTTATCCAATTATATCCCAATATATGAGGGGCTTAACCCCATTTTAGTTCATGAAAAGTTAGGTTGAGCCCATTATAGCTCAAGATATGACGGGTGAGCCCTATTATAGCTTTCAAATAGGGTAATTCATAGATAAATGTTGACTGAATAATTATTCCATGTTTAAGGGTTAATGAAAATAGGATATGGTAAATATGTCCCATGTAAATTATATGATATTTCTATCCATGCTTATGAGTTATCATGGAAATGTCCTATAATGGGGTTTCATGTTTTTACAGGAACAACGTTTATTTATTTCTTTATGTCCCTTACTCAGATTTTTTCTGCTAATCCCACGATTTTAAATTTTTTTCACATGTTATAATGACGTGTAACAGAAATAATGATGTCATGTAATATGTTATGAATATTTTTCAAATAATTTTTTTAAATGTTTTAAATAATGAAAAACAGATATTGTTTTTGTAGTATCCTATTTATATAAATGTGGTTCATTATGTATGTATTATTTAATAATCTTCTAAATATCTAATCCTGAAAAGATTCTCAATTTGAAATAATGTAGGTTATTGACTGAAATTGATGATTGTGTAATGTTTTAAGGCACGATCCTTATAGTTTTCATCAAAGGACGGTTTAGATAACTTGAGGGGTTATTATGATCTTAATATAATACAATAAATGATTTTGACTTTATAGATGATTTGAAATGATATATAATTTCATGATTTCCATGTTTTTCTTATAATATATGACTATTTAGAATTTTTTTCCATTGAAAAAACAAGGAATATGATGTATGATGGTAGAAAATGTCTGATATCTATCTAAATATACATCATGGAATGGTGCGAATCAGAACAAAGGAGCTTGTGATAGTAATGAATTAGTTGAATCATGTGATAAATGTTGGAGGTATCCATGCATGAGAGGAACCTTATATACCATGAAAAAACACATCTTTTGTGGTGAATTTATAAGGCAGTATCTTTGAGAATTCATTAGAACCATAATACGAGGTATAATTGAAGGATAGATCAATTATCTAGAAATGATATTTGTTGTCATGGGATGTTTGGAAAATAAAAAGGTAACAATGGACATTTATAAATATGAATGTGAATATGATTAATGATGGAATCTTATTAAGAATATAAGAGAAAGTTATAATGTTGTAAGTCTATAATTGGATGATTTTAAGACTATGTTTCAGGAGAAATATATTACTAAAACTATTTGACTCATAATAGAGGAAACTTTTTTGGAACTAATGAAGAATGTTGATGATTTTGTGGAAGTATATGATAAAAATTTTACATGATTGACCAGGTACATACCTGATTTTATGCATGAATTTTATATTAAAATTATTATACTTTCCTTGTGTTTATACCATTTTTACGAACATCTTTAGCTTCACTATAGTTTAAAATCCATTAAAAACATTTGTGTTGTGCTAAAAAAAAATGAAATAGAGTTTATGACATGATTGTTATCCATGATGATAAGAATAAGAAGTAGTCTAGTTGTTATACATTAGGGAAGAATTCATCAATAAAATGTGGAGTTAAGAAAATTAATTTCCTTTTCTATGAAAAGTGTTGTAAAAATAATCAAAGATAATGTCTTATAAATTCTTGGAAATTCTAACAATGTTGAATGTTTGGGAATAAGTATCATTAGTGCAATAAAAATGATTATAAAATTAATGAGAAACTGATTGTCATATTCTTTATCAATAAGTAATTGGGTCATTTTTCTAATTTCTTTCCAAGTCTAGTCACTCAGGCAATAAATTAGTAATATTGGACGAAGAAGGGTGTGGAAGAATCCTTTGCAACACATAATCAGATGTTGATCCATAAAAAAAGTGGTATCATGTAGATTTCTTATTTACACCGATTATGAAAATGCATTGTTTGATTCAAGTTATAAACATTCCTTCATTCTTGAAAAATTTTAAGCTAAATTTGAGATTATGGATTTTGAAATGAATCCAGAACTCATGGTAATAACATTTGGTGGGAAAATTTAGGAAAAAAATAAATTATAATAATCTACCCATAATTTTCTGTAGATAATGATTACTTGAAAACATTATTATATTTCTTATACTAGGGTTTTAGTTTATTTTGGGTATGTAATAACATTATTTTTACCTTATTATGATATACTGTACCTAAAATGAGATTGTTTCTTTGAAATAGTTTAATTTGTTTTCACAAAAATGAACCCATAACTGAAATAAATGATTAAGAATATACGAAATTGTTAAAATATGGAAATTAATGTTATCTTTCACAAATTTTTGATAACAATGAAACCATTTAGAATAATGATGTTCTAGTGTTAAAAGAGTATTGTAATGCATTTCTTGATTATTTTCCTGGTGTTATTACTATTATAGAGGTTGAGTATACTATTGACTTATTTTCTGATGCTACACTAATTTCTAAACCCCCTTATCGAATGGCTCAAATAAAACAATTATATTTGAAAAATGGGATCGATGAATTATTATATAAATGATTCATCCAACCCAGTACTTCACTATGGGTTTCAAGTATCTTGTTTTTTATAAATAATGGTCATCCAATGAGGTTTTTCATTGATTATAGTGCCTTAAATAATATCATAGTTTAGAACTAATATCCTTACCTTTATAAAGATGATTTTTTTCATCATCTCTAAGAGAACAACATTTATTGAAGGTTAATCTAAGGTTAGGTTACCATCAATAGATTATAATTGATGTATACATTCCAAATACAAAATTCTATATGAGATATGAGCATTATGAATTTCATTTTATGCCATTTGGGTTAACTAATTAACCAAATGTATTCATGGATCTTATGATTATAATATTTTATGATTTATTATATTTTTTTTGTTTTTTTATTGATTTATTTTATTTATAAATGTAAATAGGAGCATGAAATACCTAAAAGGGTTGTTTTTGAAACCATAAATAAAAATAAACTCTATGTATAATTTAGAATGTGTGTAATTTGGTTGCAACCGATTTATTTTCTTGGTGACATTTTTTCTAAAGATGTTATAACTATCAATCTTACTAAAATGTTAGTTATTGAATAATGGGAAAGACCCACAAATATAACCAAGATTCATAGTTTTTATTGTATTTTTTACTATTACTATAGGTTTTTTTAAAACACTTAATTGTTATCTAGCCTGCTGACTGTCTTAACTTGAAATAGAGTTAAATTCATCTAGATAATAGAATGTGTTGATTTTTTTTGGAATTGAAAGAAATATTGGAGAACACTCCAGTTCTGACACAACAATCTTGAAGTGCTGAACATATCTTCTATAGTGATTCTTCTTCAAAGGGACATGGTAGTGTTCTGATGTAGAATAATTAGGTAATTTCTTAATCTTCATGTCAGTTGAAACCTCCCGAGTTAAATTACCCCACACATTATTTGGGATTAACACTTGTTCTTGTTTTTATTTAATATTTGGAGGTATAATTTTTATGTGGTAAAATGTTAAATATATATTGACTATAAATATCTTAAATATATAATTAGGTAGAAATAATTGAACACAAGATAGAGAAGATGGATAGAATGAATCAAATATTATGATTGAATGATCTCTTATGATCCTTGAAAACCAAACAGAGTTGTCTATGTATTGATTCATAAAAATAATGCTACATTAACAATGATATTACTGTAAGATGAATACATGGTGAATAATATTACAAATATTAAATTGGAAGTTGTTAGTGAACGAGATCCCTTTGTTTTGATTTAAGTTCTAGTGAAACCATCTCTATTATAGAGAATTATAGATGTACATAAGGAAGATAAAGAGTTGCAGAAAAATGTAGAACCAGTTATGAAAGGTATGTTGATTGAATATAATATTGTTAAAGATTGTGTTTTATAGTTTGGGAGTATATTATGTGTTCCTTGTGTTTCCTAGTTAACCAATGAGTTGTTATGTGAAGCTTATAGTTATCCATTATCAATTCATCCCCATTACACTAAGATGTTCACAGATCATTTGGAGTATTATTGGTTTGATGGAATGAAGAGAGATTTTGTAGGTTTTATAGTGAAATGATTGACATGTCAACATGTTAAAGGAGAGTGTAAGTTACCGAATGGGATGCTTCAGCCATTTTCTTTAGCAGATTGGAAAGGGGAAAATTTATCCATGAACATCATGGAGGGACTACCAATGAAATATCGTGATAAAAATGAAATAAAGGTTATCAGTGACCATTTGGCTAAATCTTCTCAGTTTATTACTATTCAGAATACTCTAACATTTGATTGATTTTCTCTACTAAACCTTAAAAAAATATCAGGTTGCATTGATTTCATCTGCCCATTGTATCAGATCATGATCTTAGGTTCATATATATCTTTTGGAAAGGCCTTCAGATGTCATAGGGAATACAATTAAATTTTAGTACAGGTTTTCATCCTCTGTATGATTGGTCGTCATAAGGAACAATTCAAACATTGGAAAATGTTTTATGATCCTGTTTAATGGATTACTAAGGATATTTGGATCAACAACATTCTATAGTTGATTTTTCCTATAATAAGAATTTTCATTCTAGTATACAGATGACTCCTTTTGAATCATTATATTGAAAGTGGTGTCGAACACCAGTATTTTGGGATGACATCTAGGAAGGATGTTTTTGGTACCTGAATTAGTAGTGGAATTGGAAAAACAATAGTTTCATCAGCGGTACATGGGGACTGTTCATAGAAGGAATAAAAAGTTTATAGATAAGATCAGGAAAGATCATTCTCTCTTGGTTTGTGATCATGATTTCCTTAAAATATCTCATTGGAAAATTGTTTTACATTTTGGTGAGAATGGAATACTAAGTCCACAATTCAATAGTCATTTTAAATCTTGGAGAATTTTAGGCCGGTTTTTATCGAGTAGTTTTTCCTACGAGTTTATCCTAAATAGAAAATGTTTTTATTATTTCGATGTTAAGAAAGAATGTGCTAGATCCACCTCATATTTTGATCCTATAATTAGTTTGATTATAATATAAAGTTTCTTGTGAATAGATTCCTGTTGAAATTCTTGATCGGAGAGAGAATGTTTTGCAAAATAATGTAACATACCAAGCTTTGGATTTGTGGAGAAACCACATGGTTAAGGAAGCAACATTTGAATATGAAAATTAGATGAGGGAAAATTATCATCACTTTATTAATATGTCAATAAAAATAAGAGGATGAAATTTCAATAAAGGAAGTGGATAATGTAACCACCCATGTATTTATAGAATAATTTTTTCTTATAGTTATTAGTATTTTTTTATTTAAATAGTAATTCTTAAATTTATTAATTTTTATATGGTTATTTATTTTAAAACATTAAATTTTAAATTATAGAAATTTATTTTAAAAACCCATTTTTAGTTTTTAATTTAGTATTTTGAAATTATCTTTTAATGAATTTTTGATAAATTTCTGAACATGATTACTTTTTAGTGAATAGTAAATAATTTAGTTTTTTATAAAATATTATATTTATTTATGATGTCATGAATATATTTTTATGATATAAAATTTATTAAATTTATTTAATAATAAAATAATTATATTATATGAGTAATATTGTACATAAAAAATATGTAAAATTAAATTATAGTCCATTCATGATAAGTATAAAAATTATTATCAATGTTGACACAGTGCCTACATAACATTGGAAATGTAAATTTTTTTATCAATATAAACAATAATTCAGTGATAAAATTTATCTTCAAGCCTTATTTGATAGTTATAATGTATTATTCAAGTTTTTGGTTGTTTATTTATATTGTTAATATTATATAACATTAAACATATCAAAATTAATTTGCAATGCATGAGCATCGCAAGAAAAGAATAGACTTCATATTTTAGATGTTATTTTGACATGAACATTATTAAATATAAATAATAAATGAATAGAAAATTTTATTTCAAACCTAATTAATTTTTTATGATAGTAATTTATTTTTTATTTTTATATGTGAAATAGTTAAAATTAATTCATGTACAAAAGCAATGCACTGCATGTGGAAGAATAAGAAAAATAAATGAAATGACATTATTAAAATGATAAGAATTATTAAATGACAAATTTTTTTGATAAAATATTTTTTATATGTAAATAAAGAAAATTACCTTTTTTATATAAATTTGGGACATTCGGGATCGACAAGGATCCCATTAGTCTAATTTTATTATTTTATTAAAATGAATGCCAACATGTTCCCACAATAACAATACATTAGTATAACATTTTAATAATAGGTTTTATAGAAGTTTATTTAGAGAAAAATCAGTCATTAAAAATATACTAAAATTTTCTTTTAGATAAAATTTTATTTTTAACATTTTGGTACTAAATAGTTACATTAATGACTAGAAAAATTATGATTCAGTAAATGTTTAATTAATGAATAAATCAAATTAATGATTTTAAAATTTTTAAATTAAAATTAATTTGATATTCTTCATTAAATTAATTATTTTGATAGGTACTCTTAATTAGTAGAAGGTATAATAAATAATTTGTTCTAATTGGAAACATTGTTTTCATGTGTCTAATGTCATGATTGTGAATAATTATTAAATTAAAAAAATTAACTTTCTAATAAAATAATATTTTATTAAATTATTTAAAAATCAAAAAATTAATTAACAAGGTTAAAAATAAAATTAGTTTGTCTAAAATATGATGTACTATTGGTTTTATTCCTTTTAGAATTCTTAAAACAAATAATAAATATATTATATTTTATTAATTTGAGTAATTATTATGTAACCCCTCACCTCAATTTTAAAAGTAGACTTCCTCCTTTACATATTTTCACCACCTAAAGCCATATTGTTCAGATATACTCTACCAAATTACCTCCTCCTCATCCTTTTAAATATTATTCTTCTTCTGAACTCACAATAATATCACTTCCATGAACCAATAATGGGGGTCACAGGGGGAATCATTTGAAGAAGTGAGGTTTGCTTTTCTTATATTTTAATTTTTTTTCCAATTATAAATTATTCCCACATCTTATCCAATGTATCATGAAAAAATTAGTAAAAAATATAAATTGGATTATTTATTCTATATGCCTCATAAATTCTTTCATCTTCCTTTTATTTCATAAATAACAAAATCATCATCTGGGGTACATTAATTCAATGCCTTCAGGGATAATTATTTTTTCATTTACCTTTTAAGAAAATAATATACTGTTTAATTTCACATTAAATTATATTAAATGGCCAAGATATTAATATTTTATTACTTCTGGATTATTATTTCAATTTGAAAGGGAATAAAAAAAATAAACCTACCTTAGATACCATGAAATGACCACACCTGAAAGAATAAGGAAAAGAAAATATTATTAATAAATGGGTGTAAAATTTTGTTGGGACCACATTGTGTATGAAGTTTTATTTTTTGTCAACAATTTTCAATACTGGTCAAAAATTAAGGAGTTATGAAAATAAAGTATTGGGATTTTTTTCATGGTGAAAAATAAGAAAATTTATGCACTGATCCTAAATTCAAAGAACATGTATAAAAAATTTGAATATTGTTTACAACATTGAATTGGCATATATTTATGTAATATTTAAGTTCATTGGGATTAATGTTACAAAAAGAAAATGAATAAAAGAAGTAGAGAAGGATGTGTGCATGGGATTTTCATTTATCGAGAGAGTGGCCAAGCATGGTTCTAAATAAAAAATGTGTCCACAAATTTCATTTCATATTAGCATTTATGTCAACACCTTATTTGTGGCCTTATGAAGAATATTGGGTCTACCCACAAGTTAGCTAGACATCCTCATCCTGAGGCATATGCAGGACCATAGGGGTCAACCACACACTAGAGAGGCTAGAAAAGGTCATCCCGTGAGCAGTAAGGCCATGCGATGTCTTGGAGGAGCGCATGAGTCAATGCCCGTGCAGTGGATGGGTCTAAACATGCACACATGGTAGGAGTAGAGAGTTCCCATAGAAAACACGGTACATGGTGATAACGTGGAGGGAGAGGGAGGAATTTGGAGGAATAATGGAGTGCATGATACATAAACTGACGCTCACCCATGTGTTTATTTTGATATGGGATGATGTTATTAATTACACATGCTATCTTGATCGCTCATTTAATCACACATTCGTGTATCCAATCATGATCTTCTATCACCCTTTACCTCAGTAGTTTGAACTAGGACAACCCGATGCTCCTGTAGCCACATCGTCGTCTTCCTTCTACCACTCCATAATGCCACCGCTGGTACATGCCATAGAAGAAGACCAGAACCGTTATCGAGCCACCATGATCGATCTATAGCCTTCAAAGGAGCATCACTGGATCGAACTGAGACCATGCATGAAACTAATGTCTTGCATGCATGTGAGGAGTTTGAAGAACTTGGTTCAGCTGAGGAAAATGATGTTTTTGAGGCCATGTGGATTCGATCATTGATTTAAAAGGAAGATTTCATAAAATCATGAATGCATTCACAAGATTATAAGGCCATTCATTTGAAAATGAAATATTCCACAACCCTCGTCATATATTTCACATGGATTTGAAAATCATTTATGATGATCTGCTTAGTTATTTTATTGGTTCACTATATTTTGTATCACATGTGATTTGGATGAAAATGTTATTTGATATCTTCCTATAAATTTTGAACCCTCGATCAAGAGAATTATATTATTCCTATATACTTGAGATCTTCTATACTGAAAAACAGCATCTCTTAAATATTTCAGTTCGAGGAGAGAATGAAAAGAACCATGATCCATTCTTTGTTCGTGAAGAGTCCGCAGCCCATTATAGCTTTATGAAAGAGGACTATAAACCATTATGGGATTTTGAGGAGGATCTGTAAACAACTATTCTTCGTGTGGAGTGAACCACAAACTATCCGAGTTCGCGAAGGGGATCTTTACACTCTGTTCGTTTAATAACCATGAACCCTTTGTGTGATGAATAAAAATAATGATGAGGTGTGTGTGTGTAAATAAGAGACAAATAAATACACCCATTCAGGTTTGAAGAAAATCACATAATAATAAATATAATGAAATAATTTGGATAGTGTGTGTGTTATAAAAAGGTAGAATAAGGAACTTTCATAATGGTGGTAAGTGCGCACATGCAGGCATCCATATGAATAGTCTCAAGAATCCTGAGGCAACATATGTTCACATGTGTAGAAGTGGAAGAACCTATCCAATGGTAGACACCCATTCATTCAGGGATTCATTGTTCATGGTTACACCAAGGTGATTCATGTGTATACAGAGAGAGAATAATAAGGGAATGGGGTGTTTGGGTTGTTCATACAATATGCATTCAATCATGTTCATGAATTAAAAACAACTGGGCCTTTTGAAAATGGAAGGAGTGAAAAGGGAAGAAGATACGAGGCCGTGTGTGTACAACAATTTATAACCATTATGGTTTTCATAGAAGAAGGAATAAGTGGATAGTTCATGCACTCTTTTATGCACATTCACACGTGAAGAAATTTAAAGAGATAATATAAATAGTTGGTGCATGTATTTAAAGACAAATAAGATGTGGATGATTAGAGTTCAAATATAATCCACATGCATGATCTCATGCATATATTAATAGAATAAAATTGGACATGTTAATTCTGATTCTGCCAAGTAAACATATCTTCATTTTCTGAGTCATCTCTTAGGTGTCTGTGATTTTAGCCAAAAATAATAAGAAAGAGATTTAGTACACATAGTCATTTCACTAATAAAAATGAAATACGAATAATAAGGATTAGTAAAGTTGGTGACTGCACTAAAGAAGAATAAGGAAGAAGAAGTTTTAGTGAAGTTGGTTTTGATCTATAGAAAAAGGGAGAAGTAGGATATAATTTATTTCCCACTTCATTTAATGTAACAAAGTGAAGGGCACTAAATAAGATCAATAGAAGAACCTGCCTTATCTAGGATGAGATAATATTGTCTTATGATGTTGTATAAGGACCCGGTAATGAGCTGCATGTTGGACTAGTTCATCACTAGTTCTGGATGATAGGATTGTTTACATTTCCCCTCAAAAGAGTAAAGATACACAGACTAAATTAATATTATTCCTAGGTAATACACTATAATATTTAATGCATTATAGGGGGGCATCAATTTATTAGTCATTACCATACATCAAAAGGATTTAATTGATCTTATTTAGTAATGAACATTGTAGAAATATCGTGCGAATATTTTTACAACATACATAATATTGCATGCGAGTGGGAAAAGGGAACAATAGAATAATGATCTTAACAGGTTACGAGGTTCACTAAAAAATAGTATAATTGTTTTAAAAATTCCCCAACAGGGTTTCACCCCGATCAAGGTTAGGAATCTCATAAACTAGTCCTCTAAATTGGTAATAAAGTGATAGGTTCACCTCTGTTGGATTCTATATAGTAAAGTTATTCACTTTTGAAGACTAGAGTTTCATTCCCAAGTTATCAAGGAAGTGGACATTCAATGAATATAATGTTATCTATGAGTAGAAGTCCATATCTACCAAGACCATGATGAATAATAAAAAGAAAAAAATGATAATGTGGAAGGAGAAATCCCACTTATCTAATTAAGTGGAAGTATCTTTTTCCACATACCTTGTTAATAATGAAGACATATCAAATCTAGAATGTAATAGGATGATACTCATTATTCCACCAAAAATATTGATAATCCTACATCAGTTTATCAAAAGGAATGTGTTAGTACATTTGGAAATTTATTTCATGATGAAAATTCTAACAGAAGTGGTGATGATCAATCTATAACCTCTCAAGAACTATCAGTTTTTAGGATAAGAATGATTATATATGGTATTACTGAATAAATACATCCCTTTTTTGGATTATTTCAATGTATATAGGAAGAGGTCACCCCATCGGAAGAAGTAAATGATGTTTTGGAGAAGTTATTTCATGAAATTAATTTTAATTATTAAAACTCTCTAAACAAGTTGGAGGATTTGAAGCAACAATGTGAAAATTTGAAATAAATTCAGTAAATTTGGTCACATATTTTAAAGATAAATATAGAGTAAATGTAAAATAGAAAAAAATGAGACATGCACATGAATATGAGCTAAAAAAGGACACTGATGTCAAAAAGTTATATTTGGAATAAAATTCCAATATCATTAAAGAATATAATTCTTTTTTACAAAACAATGTGAACCTGTATGAAGATGAAGTTCAAGGAATGAAGAAATCTTGAGAATAGAACATGATGATGATTAAATATTATAAATTAATCATCAATAAGGAATGTCTATTAATGGATTCTATGTTTAAAAATCTTGAGAAGACACAAATTGAGAATTTTTAAAATAAGGAAATAGTTGCTGGTGGAACTCAATGTTCATTGGAGGATTCGTCTGTCAAAATAACTCCTTCATATGATAAAATGATCCTGGCATCACTCAATGTTATATCACATGATTCTAAGAAATAAAAGGTACCATACATAACATATTGTACTCATGTTTCTATTTTTTTCAATAATCAGCACAGATTTTAAGAAATATTATAAACAACTATGGATGAAGAAAAGTGATAAGAAACCTAACACCATGTATAATGTGTATAAGATGAAGAATCTAGAAGGTGGTTCCCCTGATATAGCACAAAAAAATCAATAAGATAGACTACCAACATTAACCAAAGGTTGTCGGGATGTTACGATTTTTCGGAAAAGGTTGGTGGGGAACATGTTTGGGCATTGTGCATTAGATTTTTGGTACAATACTCAAAAAGAAAAAGAAAAAAGGAAGACCATATCTAGGGGGAGAAGTCCAGAGAAAAAGAGGCAACATACATAGGTCCAGAAGCATCTATATTCTAAAAATATATTTGTAAATCATGGTAACATCATTGATTTATGTAATGGTAGTGGTCACAAGGTTGATACATGTTCATATCAACATGCATCAAAAGCTGATATGAATGGAAATTCAGAGAATCTAGCTAAGAAAGAAAAAGTATCATTGGGATGAAATTATAAGAATTATGTAAAAACGAATTCCCCCAAGAAGATTTCCCATGATGAAAAGGATGTCATGTGTGTGAGATTCAACAAGGCTAGACACAAAGTTAAAAATTTAATTACACTAAATTTAGATCATTAAGAATTTCTCAAAAAAATTAAAGTTCACTAAGAGATTCTACCAGTTTATAGAACATGGAAGACAAAGGCTCAGAAAAAAGATATGAAAGAAGAGATAATATCAACACAAGAACAACCAAAATTTATAGTCCATTGTGCAATTGTAAATAGAAGAGAAAATGGAGCATCTGGGTTTGGAAAACCATCTCAACCAAGCTGTTCACATAAATAAAGGAATGCCGATCCACCTTATTCCCTTAAATAATTGTCTATTGTATTTGTTCTTATAATACATGGCATTAAAGGTGAATCAATATCTTAGGAAGAGAACACGAGTTTCAATGAAGAGAAGTATTCCCTAGAGTGGGAAACACAAGAAGAAGATTCCATAGTTATTATTTCAATTATTATCAACATTAGTTTGTATCAAATTCAATTACTCTGAAGATAGTTTAGAGATCATGTCATTGGTAAAAGTATGTCATTTATCAATATCTCATCATTGGTTATTAAAAATAAATATCATTCTACTGGGGGGTAACTGAATTAATCAGTGATATTACATGAATGGATTTGTCCCATGGTCACTTATCCTAGCCATTACACTTGAGTGTTTTTGATACATTTTTTGAAATGACTCCATGAGATTCATCTTGATTCTTCTTAAAAGGATTTCACACATTCATACAAAAATAAAAGTTTTAATACCCTTGAATAAAAATATTTGAGTTCTCATATCATGATGTATCATGATTAGTAGATAATGGAAACCATTGTTGTGTAAATCAAATCATCTTTTCTTCCACACTGAGCATTTCTCATTTAGACATAGAGTGAAATTATGGAGAGAACATTTATTATGTTTGTATTTATATCTTTTCACATAAAATTATTGTATTTCTTGTCAATAAATTGGATAGAAATTGAAATGAAGGTTCTAAATTGAAAGAATGAAAAGAGGAGATGAGAGAGAAGATTCTAAATTTGATATTGAAACATTCATTTGAAAAAGAACATTAAAGTACTTCAAAAAAATAAAAAGGGGGAGATTGTTAGGATCACATTATGTTTGAATATTAATTTGTTTTCAACAGTTGTCAATACTTGTCAAAATGATGGGGTGATGATACATGGAGAATTTTTAAATTCTATATGGTAAAAAATAAGAATATTGATGCACTGATCCAAAATTTAAAGAACATGTATCATAAAGCGATACATTTTTATAACATTTAGCTAGAATCCTTTTATGTATGATTGATGTTCTATGGTATTTTGTTTCCAAAAAGAAAACGAGGAATATAATAATAGAAATAAGAGTGCATGATATTGGAATTTGATGAGATGTTTCTATATAAGGGTCTATACTAAAAAGGTGTCCATGAATTTCATTTCATGATTACATTTATGTTAAGAATTTGTTTTTGTATTACTATAAATATTGTACCAAACCTTGAGGTAGTCATCCATCCTCAACCTGAGGCACATGTGGGACCTCATGGGTCAACCACCCACCAGAGAGGCCAGCGAATCCCATCCCATAACAGGGGAGTCCATATGAAGGCCTTAAGGAGAACATGAGATGAATCCCATGTAGAGAATGGGACTATGTGCGCACATAGGTTGGGTGTAGAGCGCGCTGGTAGAGAACGCAGTACGGGGCACTAATGTGGAGTTAAAAAGAGTAATATGTGGAAATTCCATAGTAGCTTGATACTTAAACCATAACTCACCCAGATATTTATTTCGATGTGGGATGTAGTTTTTAACAAAATGATCTATCTCAAATGCCCACCTAGTAATGCATATATGCATCTAATCATAGACATATGTCCCCCACACCTCGCATGTTTGTACGAGGACCGTCCGATGCTCCCACAACCACATCATAATCTTCATCCCACAATTTCATGATGCTTCCACTTGTACTTGCTGGAGAAGAAGAACAAAACCATGTCCGAGCAACCATGATTGATCAAATTCCATCAAAGTGGAATCACTGGATATAACTAATACTATGCATGAAACTAACATCTTTCATGAATGTGAGGTGCGTGAAGAAGTTAGTTTATCCAAGGCAAATTACATTACTGAGGACACATCGATTGTAGACTTGATTTAAAAGGATTATTTCCTAAAATCATGAATTAATGTACATGATCATAATTCAATTCATTTGTAATGGTAATACTCGACAACTCTCACCGTATCATTCAAAAAAAAATTAATATATTTTAAGCAGAGATATTCAGGTGTTTAATGGGTTTTCGATATGGAGTATCTCACGTGATTTGAACATTAAAAAGATATTATCTCTACTTATAAAAGAAGAAAATCCAAGCCAAGGAATCCTACATGTCACGTACACACGAGAGATCCTATTTTAAAATAGATAGTCTCTCTAATCTTTCACTTTTTTAAGATCATGAGAAGAACCATGAACCACTCTCAGTTCGTGAATAGAGGATCCACGAACCATTCTAGGTTGGAAAAGGAGAACCACAAACCATTCTAGGTCCATGAGGTGGAGCAGTGAACCCCTCTTGTTCATTAGGAGTTAACAAAATACCATCTTGTTTTGTGAATGAGATCGGCACACTCTATTCGTAGAAGAACCACACACCCTTTGTGTGACAATGATGAAGAAACCCGAGGGAGTTTGTTTGCAAATAATATACACATGAATACAACCATTCATGTTTGAGTAAAATAAAATACTAATGAAAATAAAGAAATAAAATTTGAAAGCGTGTGTTGAAAAAATGGAGAACAAGGAACTCGCATGAAGGTGGGAAGTCCACACTTTCATTTATCTGTTTGCATGGTTTAAAGAATCCCAAGGAAACATGTGTACACATGTGACGAAGAGGAAGAACTTGTCTAAAGGCCTACACCCCTTCGGTAAGGGTATCTTTTTTACGTGGTTACACCATGGTGATTTATGTTCATACAAAGAGAGAAGAAGAAATTAATTAAGTGTTTAGTTTCCTCCTACAACATGCATGCACTCATGTGTATGAATTAAAAACACGCAAACCAAGTGCCAATGGAAGAAGCGCAAAGGGAAGAAGGGAAGAGTCAGTGTGTGTGGAAGTATTTTTAACCATTAGGGTTTTAAAACAAGAAGGAATAAGTGGACATTACATTCACTCTTTAATGTACATGAACAAATGATGACATTTAAATAGGGAATATGAATAGTTGGTTCACCAGTGTAGATACCTAGACGAATTGGAAGATAAGAGTTCAAATAAAATCTATATGCATAAACTAAAGAATATATGAATATAACAAAAAAATAGAAGTTAATTCTGATGATGATTTGAAAGATGATATTCATATCCTGAATGATCGAATTGGTGATTATAATTTTATACAAGAATATGTAGAAGAAGTTTTAGGGTACTGAATCATTGTACTAAATAATAATAAAGAGGAAGAAGAAGTTTTAATGTAGTTGATTTTTTATCTAAGTAAGAGAAAAGAAGAAGATGTTTTAGCGAAGCTGGTTTTACACTATAGATGAAGAGTGATTAAGGAGAGACATTCATCCCTACTACATTGCAAGTAACAAAGTGAAGATCACTGAAGAATATCAATAGGTGAACATACCTTCTTCCTGAAGAGAGTAGACTATATTCAAAGGCAGTATGAAGAACCAGCAAGAAGCTGCAGTTTGGACTAGGTCAATACCTATTAAGGAATATAGGATTGTTTCCATTCCACCTCCAAAGTGTAGGGACTCAAACTGACTATAGGATTGTTTTTCTAGTAAAAATACATTTATAGTTACTACATTATAGTGGATAATTTGTGTATTGGTCATCACCATACATGGAAGGGATGTAGGTACACATATTGAGTAGAGAAAATTGTAAAAATATCATATTCATATTTTTACTACATTAATATTATTACACGCGATAGATAAAATAGAATGAGAGAATAAAGATCCTAACAAGTAAAAAGGTACAAGGACAAAATGTTAGAAATGGATTAGAATGTCCCCATTAATTATTTACCCCCACCCTCTCAGTGTTAGGCATATCCCAAACTGGTCCTCTCAAATGTTATAAGATGAAAATTTAAGCCATTATAACCATTTGTCTTAGTTAAGTAATATATTAATAACACTATGAAAACCATTATACATGAGGTTTGAACATATATTAAGTAAGTCAAACCCGTGTTAAGGAACATTACTTTTACAATCACTTTAAATATTTTATTTATAATGTTGAAAAATATTGTTCATTTTAATATAGTGCGGTCGGTTTCTCCTAATTTATGATGCTATTTTTCTATGATATTTCTATTATATGTATTCATAGTTATTTTTTATGTATACTATTTCATTATTATGTCAGAATTATTTATATTTTAAAAGTATTTATTAATGAAAAAGGGTATTTTGCTAATATATTCGTGTTTTTCTCAATGGTTGAAATGATTTATCAAGTGTTTTATTCATTATATCTCATGCTATGATGGGTGGACCCCATTATTTCTCTCCAATGAATGGGGTAATATGGAGATTGATGTTTACTAAATTTTTATTCCATGTGTAAGTGTGAATGTAAGAGTTTTATGGTAAATATTTCCCAATAAAACTACATGATATTTCTATGCTTGATTATGTGTTTTCAAGAAAATGTTTTATAATCGGCTTACATGTTTCAACAGGACAAATGTTTTTTATTTAATTTGGACGTTTTATGAGAATTTTTTGGTTATCCGAAGTTTTTAATTTAATTAAATTGTTTATAAGGTTGTATAAGAGAAAGTAGGAGTTGTTTTTAAATGTTAGGAATATTTTTCAAATAAAACATTTTTTATTTTAAAATGATTTTCTATATGAAAACATGGATATTTTTTAGTAGTATCCACATTGTATGAATGTGGTTTTTTATGTATGTATTATGTCTTATTCTTCAAAAAATATAAACCTAAAAAGATCCTAACTATTGAAAGAATTTGTGCACATTAATAAAATTTAATATTAATTAATGTTTTACGGGTGGGTCCTTATTTTTACTTCCAATGATTAAGATGTATTTTTCGTGTGGTATTACATATATTTAAATTTTAATATGATTTATAATATTTTATTTGAATTGAAAAATTATAGATTAAATATATAAACCATTGTTAGAAAAACTTATTTCCATTACATATTCAATGTAGATTTTTCATTGAGAATAGTCCGAGAAACTTATTGAAGATGCGATATCACCACTCTAATACTTAATTCATTTGAGGGATAATCACCAATGAAACACGGTGTTACATCAAATTATTTTTCCAAATTTATAACATATTGTTAATTTTTAATTACATTCCATTTGTAGAGAAACAAATTATAATTTTCATAACATAAAATTTTCAAATTATATTACATATTATTTTATGAAATTTTATTTTTTAGTTTAATGGGTAATCACTATAAAGTAAGAAATAATACTAATATAATCAACACATTAAATTTAATACATTTTTTTCATCCTTAGACATCATAGTTATTTGACAATAAACATCTAAATGAGAAATCTCAACTACTCCTGACGATTTTACTTTCACCAGCCTACATGGTTTTTTAATAGTATCCCAATTTTGAATATAATTAAATGAATGGGTGTTGTTACATGTGTTCATGGGGAAATAAAGTGCCTCATATTTTATCACTATTGTTTCTAATGATCATTAGCTTAAATACATACGATCCTTTTCCATACATTATTTGCATCTTCAATGTAAAACATGAACAAATTTTCATCACAGATAAGACATATATTTCACTAGGTATTTATTTATTTAAAAAAATTTAACCACCTATATATATAAGTGTTATTACCTTATTGAAAAAATTACAAAAAATTACTTGAGTCACCTACCTAGTTCATGCTTAGAAGAATGTTTCAAGGTATCTCTTTTCACTAGGAGAAGAAATTTATTATTATGACCGTTTCTACTAATCATGGATTTCCATAAGACAAATATTACTAGTCTCTCATCATTACAATATCAAAATTCACCACATTTTTCATATATTATTCATCTTATTTGAAAATTTTTCTTAGTAATGTTTATGGTACACCCACTATCTTGAAACAAAAAAAAAAGAAAATTTTGTTTATCTCAATTAAATATATTTTATGTTTTCCTTATTATATAATTTATCTACATAATTGACCAATGATAAAATTTCATGGATGTTTTATTCACCTATTTCTCATATGGTATAAAAATTCCAATCTATAAAAAAAATTCAAGAATCAATTTTAATTTTTAAAAGTGTTTATTTAATTTGTAAACTGAGTTTTTACTACATTACATATCACACGAGTCAATTATTCTTAAAATAATATGGTATAATAGTATTACTTGCTTCAAAAATATTCATAATATAATTAATATACATTAAAATCATAAGATGATAATGAAAAATACATTACAGTCTATGAAGATGAAGCCATCTAGAAACATTTTTTTCCATAGAGTACAAATATTGAATGTACATCAATTTCCATAGAACAAATTTCTATATTTTTATAAAAATATTGAATATTTTTATTCTATATTATTAAAATTTGGATCTTCTACCATGTCAAATATCATAATAGTGATTGATTATTGAGATCTTGTGAAAGGAATGACTATCTCTTTTGTTTGATCATTATTGACTAAAAATTTTAGTCTTTTAAAATTACCTTCTAGAATGACAATAATCTAGTAATTATATATTTTATGGTGTTATATATATTTAAATAGATATGAGACCTTGGAGAAATCAAATACCATTTTTTTGTAAGGGGTATGTTTTTCCCCCATGCATCTTTTGTTAAAACATTAATTATTCTTGGGATTATTCAAATAGTTTAGCCATTTCATTGATAGAATTGGTTAATCTATGTATGATCCACACAAGTTATTACACATTGAGCTTGATCTGTAAATCCATTTTTTCAGTTTCTAAAAATATTAAATATTATGTTTTAATCATTATTTATTGTTTATATTATTATTCATTTTTTATTTACTACTTTTATTTATAAACATCTTCATTTGCATTATTATTAGCCTTCTATTTGTATGTTTATTCAAGGGATTCCCCAACTAAACCTGAAGACAAGTTGTCCCATCAATGTAGTCTTTATCACCATCACTATCACTAATGTCTTTCATGTCAATCATTGATACTAAATCATATTGTATTATCTCTATAAAATCCATGAATGTTTCCAATGCTAATTCATCAGTGCTACCAATTTCATGAGAATACAGATTTTCCTCTAGATATTTATTTACTAGAATTATATACTATTTTTTCTACCTTTGATGTGCTTTTTATAGAATCATCATCCGTGTGATAATAATTTTTTTTAAAACACATAGCATTAGGATAATGTATCATAGCATACTAGAAGTTTGATAATGGAAGATTCCCAATGAATTTTCATTTTCCCATATTAATTTTTAATGAATGGAAGTACATCACTTCATCAATATCCTCTCTATTTGGAACTTCATTAATATAAATTTTCTTCATTTCATTGAATACTACCTCTTATGAACTCTCATTATCCATGGAATCATTTTAATCATTAATCATTTTATATGAAACATGTATATTGTGAGGGATTTCAATAGATGTATCCATTAGATCCTTATATTAAAGAACAAACACCTTTTCATTGAATAATTATGGATTTCCCATAAAAATTATTTTAAAAAACTAAGAATTTTTTTATATTTTAATAAGACTATGAATATCATTTTTTCGAACATTTATATGGTCAAATAATGCATCTAAAGTTTAGATATGGATTATTATAGTGGCCCAGGATTATTGTACAGAGATAGTACATATTTATGATGAATGTTTATTGCATTACATGATCACATGCCTTATGATAAAATGGTTATAATGTTGTTATAATTGTGGAATAAAAGATAAACAGATCATTGGTAAACTATATCATTTACCAGTACATTATTTGAAACTAGTAACATTATTATACGTATCATACCTAAAAAATTTATTAATATCATTGGGAAAGGAAATATAAGAATGTGTGAGATAAGATGGTCTGTAAGGGTAGAAAAGGGAGATATCTAAGCATAATAATAACATAAGGGTATGAGAAACTGAGAATTTTTTTTGAAATATATACAATTCATACAAATATCATAATATGGTGTCATGGAATAAATATTTGATATTGATAATAGATAAATCAAATGATAAAAAAACTACATAATCCATGAGGGCATAAAATTTCCATAAGACATAGATTTCAGGAATAAATACGATCATATAAAATCATTTTCGTAGTAGTCAAGGATCGTTGTCTAGGATATCATAATGGAATGGATTCAATCACAAACTATCATAATAGTCAAGTATCTGTCCCAAGAACATCGTAATGAAAAATATCCCGTACTAAATTGGGCCCACGACCCCTTATAGTTTTATATATCTCATTAGATATTAATATTTTCCCAATTTGTTGGACGACGATATAGGTCCTCCCTATCACATAAAAATAATCATATATATATATATATATACAAAAATATAATAAAACATTCATCATATAATAACCCATTCAATTAGACCGCCTTCAATAAAATTTCTTCATATAATAACCTATAGAAAAGAGACGGGAATCATAATTTTTTAACCATTTCATCACTGCATAATCCTAGCATAAAGAAGGATGTTTCAAAAGAATTTTAACATGGTATATCTCGATGTTCAAAAATCAGATTCATAAACATATTGTCCTCATAAATCATTTATATGAAGAAAAAATTGATATCCTTGGTTCTTATCATTATAAAAGTATAAATTATTTCATTTTATGTGATCTTAGATGTGGTATGACTTCAAAAGATAAATAACTTGTAATGTAGGTTAAGGTCAGAATTTTTTCTTTAAAATAACTTTTAAAAATAAATAAATTACTAAAATATTTTTGTAACAATATATTTGGAAAATAATATAAAAATCATTTTAATTAATATTAAAGGAATCTATTTCTCATGATGGTGGAAGGTTCAAATCAGGGAATATATGTTCAAAAAATATCTTTCACATTTTTTGAAATAAATAAATGACCATAGTTTGGAAAATGATGGGAAGAATTCTTTTAAATTTTTTTAATAATGTAAATAAGGTTAAAAATAATTTAATAAAACAATTTAATACTTTTAAAAAAAAATTATAAAACATTTATTCTTGAAGAAAATCATTTTTTCAACTGAAGTGAAAAATAAAGATGATTTGTTTCAGACAGAAATCTATTGAACTATTGAGTACATAAATAGAAAAAAATAATAGAAATAAAATAAAGTCATGAAATGAATATTTTCTAATAAACGTGAATTTTTTTATAAATGGATCATAATATTTATCATCAAAATCAGAATCATAAACAATCCTAATAAATGATGGAATTGTAACATAAACTCATTACCTCTTTCAGAACATTTAATTGCAAGACCCATGATTGAATAACCTTAAATGAAACATATGAAATAATAAAAATAATTAAATTCATGATATTACATATATAAAGGGATTTATGTACACCTCATAAAATAAAATAAGTGAATATCCTAACATATGTCTCAAGGAATGAAAATTGAGACAAAAATCTCTTACTATTAGTCTCAAATTCATTCATACATGTACTATTGAACTATATACAATATATAATCTTGTTATGCATATATTAATAAAATAAATCATATATTTCACTCCATATATGAAATTACTATTACATTTTATTACATTTTTTTTAATAATTCCATGTTAAAGTCACATTTTAGGAAATATTTTAATTTTTTTTGAAGTTCGTTTTGATTTGTTATTTTCAGCCCCGATAATTTTTTATCATTCCATCATATCGATAATTATAAAAATAATAAAAATATAATATATATTTTTTATATACGTATTTATTGAACTCCATTATAGTTAGTTATAGAAAATGAAATATACCTGTCATAGAGAAAATGTTCAACACATATGCATGATTATTGATTCCATTTCCTCAACACCTTGAGAAAAATAAAGTTAATTAATATAACACCATTATATTTTAATTTTTATATCACACATTCATATTAAACCTATCTTTATTACATTCCATCTAAATCATTAATTAACTACATCTCTTTGCGAGGTGGTAGTTTTCAATATACACAAGTGACGTTACTGTATTCCCATAAAATGGAATGTATACTGGTATTTGTGGTATAATAATTATATATGTATAATAATATCATAAATAAATTATATAATCATTTAATACAACATTATAAAATTTCATGAGTTGTTGTAATGAAAAAAATGAATGACATTGGTTCATGAGATAGTAGTCCGCTGTAAACATGAATGATGATTTTGTAACACAATCGATAAAAGTGGAGATGGTTGTAGTTAATGAATATAACATTAAAAAATCTTAGTATATTTAAGATATATAGGATATTATATCAGCATGGATTAAAAATAATATAACGATCATGAGAAATAAATAATAAAAAATTATTATTATATTATGTTACCTCTTATTACGGTAGCCATATTTGGTTTACACCAATTCCTTCTTAGGTTGAATTTATTCCAAACAACAAGGCATGTAAGATTTGAGGAGTGAATTTGGGAATTTATTTTGATAGGAAATTCTCTATAAATTTTATGGTGTATAAATATGAGAGGATAGTTTGTGGTCTCTTATTAGTAAGGTGAGTGGAACAATTTTAATTTTTGTAAAGAAAAGGTGTACAAATTTTTTTCACAAGACAAAAAATAGTACATAATAGATTATTCTAGAGACATATAGATTATAGGGTCTAAATATTTACATAAAACAGATTTCAAAAATGTTTTCCGGTCATTTTAACTGTTATATTTTAATTTTAACCAACAATAAACCCATTTTTAACTTATCCATGATAAGTAATTTTACTATCTGCACTATTCGTTTTGGAAAATTATTATTTTTATATTATTAGATAATATAAATTATCCTGATTCTAATTATTTAATATATTTTTTAAAATTCTATTTTAAAATTTTAATGAAATTAAATTTAAAATTTACCACATTGATGGGATGAGTATGTGAGTTTTCAAATAGATAATGTTTAAAAGTAAATAATGTTTTTATAATAAATATTAATTTGAAAATTATTCCGTAGGTATAAAATTTATTTAATTGATTTATAATTTATGTAATTTTAATTTCAATCTAATATAAAAAAAATTTACTTTGCAAATATTTTAAATGAAAATATTGTTTTCAATAAAAATTCGGTATTTTTCGCAATTCGTAAAAAAATAATATTTTAATAAAACTATCATAAACTCAAAATTAGATCAATTAAAAATATTAAATTATAAATTGAAGATTAATTTGAAAATATTTTTTTCTAAAGGTTTCAATAATTTAATGTTTTGTAAAAATAATACTTTCTTTTGTAATTTTTTTTTGAAAATACAATATTTTGATAACATAAATATTTTATTATGAAATTATGTGTTTATTATCAATATGTGATGTTTTTATAAAAAAATTATACATAATATTTTAAAACTGGTTATTAATATTAATATCACTCTTTTTAATGTCTCTGTTACAATGATAACATTTTATTAATAGTAAAAATATATAATACCTTTTTTAAAAACCAGTTTCATGTGAAATGTAACATAATGTTAGTGTTATGTGTAACACAATCTGATCTTGTTGATTCATATAAAAGGGTTCATAAATAATATTTAATTTACTAGAAAAATCATTAAAACTCAAGTTGTTACATTATACCCCCCATAAAATGAATTTCTCCCCCAAAAGTTATCACTCTGATATAAACAAATGAGGAAACTTCATCCTACACATTTCCAATGGATCCAACAAAGGTTCCTAATAAAGGTGGTTTCTTGAAAGAAATATTTAGCAAGATGAGTGGTCATGTTCATAGAAAATTCACTATATAATCATGAATCTCTACTAGTTTTTACCCATAATAAATATTATTCTCAATTATTCTGACCACTAATTTTAGTACATGTGAAGGGTCATGTATATACTTTATTAAAACTGATGAATAGAAGACGTCATATAATTTAGGGAGGCTTTTTGAAAAATCTAACCTATAGGCTATTGTACCACTAAAAAATATAATTTTAAAGGGTATGATATACTTAGTGAATAGTTTCTATTTCATTCAAAATATCATAAACTTATTCCATGGGTAAATTCATAGAAACACCTTATCTCCAACTTCAAATTCTAAGTTACACCAGTGATTTTCTGCATAACTTTTCTTCTGAAACTGCTCTACCTTGATGTGTTCTAAATGGATCTAATATTCTATACAATTTATTTAGATAACTCATATCTCAATAAAATTATTTCTTTAACTTAATACCATCATGTTGGTTTTATACATTTCATTCTATAGATGTCTTTATATGGATCCATTAGAATTCTTGACTAAAAGATAATATTATAAACAATTTATACTAGTGTATATTGATGATAAAAACACATTTTAAGCCCAAAGAAGTTGATATCAATATATCAACATGTGGTATATTTTTTATCTTAGACACAATAACTATATTAAGATGACACACACTTTTAAAAAACAACTTCATATAATGATCTAACTGAAAAATTCAATTGATCATTTTGGTAACCATTGGATGCCAATATGAAACAATAGAATGTGGTACCCTTTGAAATCATATCACTTTAACAATGTATATCATGGAAAGTGGATATAGAGAAAAATATTCTATTATAGTGATGAAGTGTTCTATATTTTTAAGGTGATTGACTGCAACCAATATAGAAATAATCCATTTAGTTGTTTTTGGGAGTCTAATAACGAAATCCATGGCATTTTTCCCATTTCAAATTTACTATAGGTGATGGATAAATAATAAACTTATTATTTTGACTGTCATCCTAAAGATTCTGAAATAAATACCATTGAGATACAAAATCTATGAAATCACTCTACGTTCTTCCCCACCAGAATCATTTTTTCAAATATGTATACAACTTCATACATATAGGATGTATAGGGAATGAATCATTATGATATTCTTTTAGCAACTCCTCATTGAAATCTGGTATGTATGTAACACATACCCAATTCCTAATTCTTTTCATCCATCGTGATCAAGGATAATCTCAAAAATGTTTCTAACCTTATTTTGTAGCTCCTCATCTTCTGTTTGTGCCTCTTTAATCCTCACTTCAATAGATGGTTGACCATTAAATTTAAAAATATATGATATCTCCCTTCAATATGGATATCTAGATTCATTATTCAAAAATATGGAAATAATGGATCTTTTGTGATCCTCATCCTAGATAAGAAATCATTATCTATTACACATATGGAAGCAACCACCTTTTTCTCTATCCTAGGGTGATATTGTATTCAACAGTTATAATTTTTAATTAACTATACCCATAATATGCAGTGCATATTCATCACCTTCCATGTGAATAAATGCATTAAACTTTTGTGATTTTATATATATCATATTTTTCTCCATAATGATAATTCCTCTATTTTAATATTGATGAAATTACCAATGTTGACTCTAATTTATTAGAGGGTTAATTATTCTCGTAATGCTTCAATTTTAATGAGACACATGATATAAACATTCAATTTTTCATGATGACACATACCAATCCATTCAATGATGTATCACAATAGTTTAAAAACCCTTCTACAATATAGGGTAGTGTAAAAAGAGTTTTGTAGACTAACCATCTCTTTAGTTCATTGATATTTTTCTCTTATTCATCTATCCAAAGTAACATAGATCCCATCTAAGACAACTTGTTTATTGAAATAGATATTCTTGATAAATTATCCAAAAACTATTGATAATATAATCCTATTCCATGAAAAATATAGTTCCCCATCACCATGGATGTTCAAGAACAACATTCAGTAGCCTCATAATTTGATTGATCTACTAATACCCTATCTAGAGATTATATAACGCAAAAATGTAACCTTTTTATATCCCAAATTCACATTTTGTAAATTTTTCATATAGTTTATCACTCCTTAAGGTATTTAGTATAATTTTTATGTGATATAAATGCTATTATATTCTCTTTAAATATAATATAATACAAACTATAAAGACTACCATAAACTGATCAAGGTAATCCTCAAATACTACATTCATTAATTCCCTGAAGATATAAGGGAAATTAATATGAAATAATGTAATCGGTATATATTCCTATTTTATATACCTTTTATAGAATACAATACTGGTTATACCCTACTTCTTGACCCACAATTATTGATTTCCAGAATGATGGTAAATATTAGAAAATAATTAAGCATTTTGTAGTTGATCAAACATGTCATAAATATGAGGCTGTGGATACGCTTTCTTGATTTTCATCTTGTTTAGATCTTTGTAAAAATTTTCTTTTTTCATCAAAGCACCTTTGTTTTGTAAAAGAAACATGTCCATAATAAGGTGGAAAACATTTTCAAATGATTAACCTGAAAGGTTTTCTAGGATTTCCTTTTCCTATTTCGATAACTAAATCGAGTCCATCATGTAAAGAGTATTTGAAATTAGGGAATCACTAGGTATGAGTTCTATTGAGAACACAACATCACATATTGTGGGAAGGAGAAGAATATATTCTATAAAGACATACTAATGAACTCTCACAACATGTGTATCATCGATGATGTGTTTTATAAAAAAAATCTAATAAAATCACCCCTATTGAAAAGAATAAACCAATAAATGGATGTTATTTCCATCAGAATATCATATTTATTAAAGTAATGATAAAAGATCAAAGGTTGGATTGGAATAAAAATGGCGACTTATCTTCCTCATAAATTGATGAAAGATTTTTTATTTAATGATAATCCATACAAAATATTACATCAAATTCAACTAGATGATGAATTAATTTTTTTTGGGAATTACATTCCTAAAAACAACATTTAGAGTAGAATAATATTCTAGAGATACGATCATCATAACATTATGGGGTTTGAACAATAATTCTACATCTAATCATTTTTGTGTAATCGTGATACCCTTATTAAATTATTCAAATATGAATGAATGAGTAAATCCATAGTAAAATATGACATTAGAAGTTATATAGTGTATCGAACGTGTTACTTTCACAATGTATTTATCAAAACCATGACCATAAATAGTTATATCATTATATTTCACTTTTTCTCATGGAATATGCATTTTCTTGCATCCATCATCATCATTAAACTTTGGATTTTGGCACTGGATTGCATAGTTCCCATAATCTTTACCATTAAAACACTACAACGTGTGTGGTGAATTCCATGCATCTTTGTTCCTATTATCATTGTTATCTAGAATCTTTCATTCATGAGGAAATCAATTTTTCAATGACCTTCCCTTCCACACATAAAAAATTTACTATTCCACCTATGAAAATTTACTCTATGTTTCATCGCACACAATGAGTATAATGGAAATAACATATTCTTCTTTCCATGGTTAATATGTTTTCCCTTTAATTCCATTTTTCCCTTATTATCAAAATCATGATATTGATACATAACCCTAACAACCATTTCCACCATGATATAACACCGAAATATCTCTCCATATCCACTACTAACACATTTAGATGATACCCATTAGATACATTGATTAAAGAGACTAAATAATCAATTATTAGTGCATTCATGTTTCATGATAATTCCAAAATCATACATAAAATGTCTTGTAAAACATTACACAAAAGTACCTATAGCTTTATCATCCTTTTTCTTTTCTAAAGGAACTCCTTTCATATCTTAATTTTAGGAATATAAGGAATTTACTTATTCAAAAATATGTTCTTAAACTCATCTCAATACATGGATTAAATTTTACCTGGTTACCCCCTATTCTTGATATTATTCCACCACCGATCCTCATATGTATCCATATATTAGACATCTAAATTGACTTTTTAGGTTCCAAACAGTGGATAATGTAGAATATAGTTTATTTACTTACTATTCCAATGTTCTCCCTTGATCGCATTAAAACAACATGTACATTTCGTCATGAAGGAAACAACCAAATTTTTATCTCTCCTTTGTTTGTAATTACATCATGATTCATTTCTTAATAATGTTCTGTGATAATAAAAATGTGATTTTTATTTACCATATAGTATGGATTATTAGGAGTAAAATCATTACATTGTCTGTCGCACTTTTAATTAACATACTTCCTTAGTGTTCCAACCATGAATAAAACCAAAAAATATAATGTCATAAAAAATAATCATTATGGAGAATGACATAACCATGAATGATTACATATATTATGTCTAAATCATGACACATTATCTTAATCTATTACACCAGAGGTGTATCTAATGTTATTCCGGGTCATTATTCAAATCTAAAATAGTTGATTGTAATTAGTTTTTGAATTTCTAAATAATATCCCATGAGGGTGTCAAACCCAGTGTGCAGTAAGGAATGTTTTCATTCACTAAGGGATGATTGAGTCTAGATAAATACAACCATTTCGAAGTATGTTCCCCTTTCTACATCTATGTTTATGGAACAACAACATGTATTATCTAAACATGAATCTACTTTTTTGGAAACTTATTTCTATATCCTTTACAAAAATTCAAAGTGATTTTTGTATACTTTTAATCATCCTTATACATATCCTTAGATACATCCCAAATAAATATCCATAGAAATATACTAAAGGGATCACACAATGTGTTTTTCATCATTTATTACAAATTTTTACTAAATCTATCCACATATTCAATTGATAGTATCTTAGTATTATCATATACATTACATCATTTTTTATGGAAATTTATTACATTAAATAACAACAAAATTTATGATCATAATGGTATAGTGTATTTGGAATCTTCGAAAAAATATATTCAATGTTAAAATACATGTTCTCCTAATATATTCTTCCTAACTATAACCCTTATTATACATATAAAAATATTCATCATATCCTATGGAATTGAAATAAGTATTAGTGTAGAACCTCAATAAGGGTAAAAAAGTGAGATATGCATTGATGGCATAAACATAAGGGGTTCGAGAACATGAGCATATCATTTGAAAACCATACCCTTCATATAAATGATCTTAATATTGAGTCATGGAATAATGGTTGGATGTTCATAAGGAATTAATCATAAAGTAATCAAAGAACTTGATACCTATGAATCTAACATTGGTATAAGTATTTTATTTTTTACATATATATAATCATAGTGTATTATTTACATATTAGTAAAGTATCACTACTAAGGAAATCATAGTAGAAATAGGTCACTCAAAAAACCATCATCGTTTTCAAGGTTTACTCCCAAGAACTTCATAATGATAAAAGTCACTTACTAAAAATGGTTCACTAATCATTCTATTTATATCCATCTCATGATATATAAATAACTACCCAATGCATTTGAGGGAGAAATATGTCTCACCTATCACAAAATAAAAAACATTCTTTTGTGTTCCACAAGATTATAAAAAATTCATCATATCCAAACCCATGAAATGAAATGGAATTATTAAACATTTCATCATATCAAAACCCATGTAATTTATATTGTTTTAATAATCTTTTCATTGTTTCATCATTACATTAACTGTTGATATAGAAGTATGTTTCTTAAGAATTTTATCATGTTATAACTAGTAGAAGAGAAAAAATATTGATAAACATATTTTCATAATAATAAATCCCTAGAAAGATTAAAAATGGTATCATTGGATGATATACCAAAGAGAGGATAGATTTCATCATCTTATTGCATATTATTTTGAAAATTAATTTTTAATAAAAATCACTTGGAATATTTCTTGATGAAGATAAATTATCAAAGAAAATAAATTTTAAAACTAAAAATTAAGCAATTTGGAAATAATTATATTTTAATATAAAATTGAAAATTGAAAATTTAAAAATTAATATTAAAATAAAATAATTTTCTTGATGGTGTAAAATTACATTCAAGTTATTCACATTAGAAACAAAGATTCCATTCACAATTTTGGTAGAATCCAAAGGAGTATTGTTTTGAATATGAAATGATGATTCATTTTTTAAAATTTTGTAAAAATAAAAACCTTGGTATCAATTTATTTAATGTATCTTTAAAATAATGTTAAAAATATATGTATTTTTCTTTAAAACACAATTTTTTGAGAAACTAATGTTTTTCACCCAAATAGATAATTAAAATGTTTTTTTCTGAACAACAATATTTTTAAATATTGAGAACATAAAGAGAGGAAAATGATTGAAAAAAATTCATTTTCATTACATTAATATAATATAAAAAAATCCATTTTTTCATGAGAAATGGATCATACAATTTCAAAATCAGAAACATAATCTTACATAATCAGGAAAAACAATGAGACTGTAATGTAAAATCTATACAACTTTTTTAACATTGAATTGTAAGCCCCGTGATGGAATAATGTTAAATAAAAAATAATATTCCAAGTGAACAAATTAATTAATGATATTATGTGTCAAAAGGGTAGTATATACACCTCATAAAATATGAAATTTACATAACATAACAAACGTCTCATGGAAAGTAAATTGAGACAAGAATCCCTCACATTAAGTATCACCTTCCTTTTTACACATTTGATTCTCAATTATAATAAATATATTACTATTATAAATCCTTTTAATGATAAAAATAATATATATCATACCATATATGAAATTATTACAATAATTTATCATCCATTTAATAAACATTACATGTTAATGTCATGTTTTGGGTAAAAATTGCTTCATTTTTCATGTATGTTTTTATTTTTTTGAAGTATTTTAACATTTATCATGGCTATTTAATCTTTAAAATTATAAAAACGATATAAAATCCAATATCTTATATAAATATTAATTTATTTTAATCCATTAATGTTACAGATAAAAAATGTAATACACCATTGATTGAGAGTGTAGGTCGAATGTACGTAAGAATACTTTTTCCATTTACAGGAAATATTGAGAAAAATAAATATAAATAATATAAGAAAATTAAATATTCATTTATTTATAACATATATTATATATTTCTATATGATCAATCTTTATTACATTCTATGTAATGCTTGAATTGATCACATTGATTCGTGAGGCTATAGTCTACTATTCTCATGCGCAACTTAATTGTATTACCACAGAATGGAAAGTATTGTTGTACGTATGATATGATGCATCCATACGTACAATAATAACATAAATATAATATATAATTGTTTAATAAATAAATATAAATATCCCTAATACTGGGTAATTTAAAAAAACGACATATGTTCACAAGGCGATAGTCTACTGTACAAATGAATGTGGATTTCAAAAAACAATTCATGGATGTGGAGATATTTTCAAGTAATTAAATTGAAATAAAAATATATATGTATATTTTATATGTTTTCATTATTATATAATCTTGTGTTTCTAATAATTTAAGTAGTTTCATGATGAAATAAAATAAAAATTCCAGTTAATGAACATCACAACTTCTTCGGCAAAAATTTTTAGGATTGTATAAACATCCCACCTAGTATGTATTTATTCCTATAGTAATTCATAAAGGATGAGAGGAGGGAAAGTGGTACGTGATATTGGTATTTTTTTTTGAAAAAATTGGGATTTATAGTTTAAATAGTAGTGAATAGGGGTGCCCTTTTATAAGTGAGGTTAGTGAAAAAATTGTAATTTTTCATAACAAAATGGAGAAACCTTGTTTTTCACATGAACTAGGGGTCCCAAATAGAGTATTATCAATATATAGTTATTATATTGTTGAGATATGACAATCAAATATATCTTATATAATTTTTATGTCATTTCAATCCTTCTCTTTTTATTTTTACCACACATTAAACCCATTTTTTACTTTAACTATGGAAAATATGTTTTTACAGTTTTTAATATTCATTTTTTTAAAAAGTTATGATGAATATAATAGATAATATAAAATTTTCTTATTCCAAATCTATAATAAATTTCTCTAAATTATATTCATATAAGTTTCACAGTTTAATTTATAATCAATCACATAGACATGATGAGAATGTGAGTTTTTAATGATAAAATAATTAATACTTTGTAATGTTATAATATAAAAAATTAAACACAAACATGATTCAAATTGTATAGTATAAATTAATGGATATATTTATTAACTATTATTTATTTATAAATAATTAAAATTACAATTTTATATAGACCCTATCCTTTTACTTATAAAATTGCATGATTTTATGAAAAATTATACATTAGAGTACAAGACAAGGATTATAATGTATAGTGTCTTGGAAGAATAGGTACATAATCCAAAACTATAACAAAATTCTATTTTAACTAATAAATGAGATACTATCTTCAATTGAGCTCATACATCTATATATGATAACATGGGGATAATATGATCAATGTGATGAGAAAAAATCCCAGTCAACGAAAAAAACAAGAACAAAGCATTAACACATGGGAACGAAGGCATAACATCATGATATAAAAAGGAATTTAACATATGTAATAATAAAATATTAAAAATAAATCATATAAACATGGAGTCATAGTAGTATGGTAGACACATAAAACATTAATTTAGTATGAGTCAAGGCTAACCACTAAGACCATTTCCCATAGTAGCACAACCCAATGCTTACTGCCAAGACTGTTTCAAATTGTAGTACAAACCCAGGCTAACCCCCATGACTATTACACATAATGATCTCATGAGACTCAAAATAACCCAATTAATTGAACTGCTATCTGGGAGAACTCATCGTAACTTTTCATATATATGTTTTCACATAATGAATCGAACATATTAAATCTTAAATGATTATAAGGGTTACCCATGGAAAGAATTAGGTACCACAATCATGTCCTAATGAATAAAAATGGGTGTATCATAAAAGTTTCCATGAACTATAGGAATTTGAACATACATGGAAATTAATAATGAAATATAGTAATATATCAGGGTATGTGATTTCAAACAGAAGTGAAAACATGTGGAATGAGTATTTAATAATTTTTAGTATTAAATATTTTCTGTGGGGTATTAAGGAAAAAACTATTGATCCATTAAGATATAAAATGAAAAATAACTTCATATAATACCATAAGCGAAAAAATGGGATTTAATAATAAAAAAATTATTTATAAAGACAATGGTGGCTAAAACAAAAGTTAGAGTACACCTGAACTCGGTAAGAATTCAGGAAATTCCCTTAAAACTGGTTTGCTTACCAGGAAGTATTGTAGAGGGAATCAATTAAAATATGTATTTCCCTAAAAGATAATGATGTAATGTTATTAATATGTTTATTTTTAACATGTAAACAGAATTTACAATATTCACATAAAATTATAAGATAAATTCTTTTTTGTGATAATAAATATGAGGAAACTCGAAGGATCAAAAGAGATTCAGATTGAATTCCTTAAAGATTATGGGCACGGTATCAGGTGTACATAATAGGGATTAATGAAAGATTAATTGGTTTATCATTAATTACAAATAGTGAGGAATTTATAGGGGAGGTGAAAAATCATACCCCATCATTAGGTATTACATATAAAATATGGGAAATTCTTGAAAAAGGTGAAATAGACAGGATCCCTTAACATAAATCTGATGATGATCTTTTCTTGAAATTAATTACCTGAATTATAAAATTAAGTTCATTAATTAATAATTAAAGAACTGATTATATGTTTAAAATAATTAATATAACATTTTTTATTTCATTTATAACCATTTTGGTTGGTTATGAAGCTCAATTTCATTGTTCTGGTCTATTTGATTGGTTGGTTTTAATGATCAGTTCATGTTATAATAAACATGTATGAGGAAGTTGGTTGTATAGAATTGAAGTTGAAATTTATTATTTATCATCCAGATGTTCACATGGATGATAATTTAATTTGGTTACTTAGTGTGAAGTTGAATTATTAAATAAAACATTAGTGACAACCTTTTTGGTTAATAGGTGGTTTTTTGAGCAAAAAGAACATGTACTATTTTATAAAACAAAACAATTAAAAAAATTATTACAAAACCATAAATTAGGCATAGTAAATATAATATGGTTTGGTTCATCCCTGAATATGGTAACGGAATTTGAAAACCCATTGTCCTTGAATGTGGTGAAATAACACATATCAGATGGTGACTTTACTACTAAAATAAATGAAGAATAAAGGATAGATGATAATAACATATTCCATTATCAGAACAAACTTCTTGTACATGTATGTTACTTGAGTTTTATTACAATTTGGAAGAGGATAGGTAAGGATAGAAATGAAAACAAATGAACATGAAAAGGAAAAGAACGAAATGAAACGTGGAATTTACGTCTTGTTTCAATCTTCCTTGATAGCCTCATAAGGGGAGAAGATTTGTCCTTTTGAGGGGACCAAGGTCTGTTGTACGTGTGGGGGTGCATGAGGAGTGGCTTGGGTAGAATATTGGCAAGGGAAATGGCTTTAGAGGAGTAAAGGGAAGATGTAAAGATGGGTGGTACTAATAGTGGGGGAGAGGAGATTTTTCATAAAATTATAAGCATTAGTTTATTATTTTTCCATAATACAAAAATTAGTGATGATTTCATGAACAAGAATAATAATAAATATTTTTCAGTTTGATATTGGGGTACATAAATTACTTCTGATGTTAATAATAGTGGTTTTATAGTATAATATATTTATACGGTAAATTAATGTATTGTACTATTCAACAAAATTTCTTGAATTTCAGAAAAATCCCAAAAATTCACCCTAACCATTTTTCAATACACTAAATCTAAAAAGGATCTTATTTTTTCCAAAATGAATTTCTAAATATTTTTTAATTAAGATTTAATTAAATTGAAATTTAACTTGAAAAATTACAATTTTAAAACATTTACTTTTTTATTCCCACCTATTGGTATATCGTACCTCCACTTGAGTATTATTTATATTCTGTAATAGGTAAGGCTACTTTTCTTTAGGGAATGTTACTATTCATAAGGGTAACATTACTATTCATATGGGTATGTTACTAGTCACCAAAAAAAATTTGGTCCAATTAGACTCCAAATAACTTACTGATCACAACCATATATGACATATTATCAAAATTCAAAACACATAAGTGTCAATGTTATGTTCAATGTTCACATAGTACTTTGTTTTTCATTTTTTTTGAGTTTTTATGTTATTATATGACATATTTATAAGGAAATTTCGATTGAAAAAATTGGGTCGTTACATTATACCACCTTATGAAATTTATCCCTCGAAATTTCATTTTATATTCTAATCCATATATAAGTGAGTGTACTTTTCCTTCATTGCATCCTCCAGTCCCCATGTTTCATCTTCATACTTATAGTTCTGCCAAAGTACATTGACCAGGTGAGTAGTCTTATTACATTGAAAATTATCTCTATGATCCAAGAACAAAAGTTATTACTCCTTGAAAGAAAGGCCATCCTCCAACTCTACCACCTCTGAATAGAGTACATGGGAAGGATTGGGTATGTACTTTCTTAAGAGGGATACATGGAAGACATCATGTTCTTTGGACATGGTAGTTGGAATTTCTAGTCGATAGACTAGAGCCCCGATATGATCAAGAATCTCGATTGGGTTGGTAAAAATGGGACTTAGATTCCCTTTCTTCCAAAATATCATGACCTTATTTCGTAGTGATATGTGGATAAATACCATGTCACCTACTTTAAACTCAAGGTATCATCCATTATTGTCTGCATAACTCATTTGTCAACTATGGGATCCCTTGATGTGATGTTTAATGGTTTTCACATTCTCCTGCATTTGTATGACCATTTCAGGTTCTATCAACGTATGCTCAATGACTTTATCCCAACATGTGAGTGTTCTGCACCTTTTCTCCTAAAGGAATTCATATGGGGATATTCGAATGCTCAAGTGGAAACTATTTTTGTAAGAGAATTCATCAAATTGAATATGTTTTTCCCATCCTCCATTGATTTCCATAGAACATGCTTTCAAAATATCTTCTAGTGTCTGAGTAGTTCAATCAGATTAGACATTAGTTTGAGGATGATATGTTTTACTGATGTTCAGTTCTGTGCTTAAAACATATTGGATAATTTTTGAGAACATCGATGTGAATAACTGATCATGATTAGATACAATATATGGTGGTAATACATTCAGAGTTACCAGTTCTTTGTTGTAAATTATTTCAAGTTGATCTAATGATATGTCCTCTCAAATTTTGATAAAGTGAGCTGTGTTAACAAAATTATCCACAACGACCCATATAACAATGTTTCCTCTATATTTCCTTGTAATTCCAGTGAAAAAGTCCATGGTATTTCTCTCCCACTTTCATGTTGGTATGGCTAATTTTTTAATCATCCCTTTATATTTTTGTCTCTCATCCGTCACTTGATGACAAACCAGGAACATTGATGTATATTCACCAATATCCCTTTTCATATTGTCTAACCAAAAGTTCTCTCAGAGATCTCAATACATCTCTAGGCTCCCTATGTTAATAGAGAAGGTTGAGCAATGTGCGTCATTAAGAATATCCTTTTTTATATTTGGATTGTATGTTACACATAATCAGGATCCAAATATTACAAATCCTTCCTCATCAATAATGAAATATTCAGATTTCCAATTTTTGATAGCTTCCACACTTTTTATAATTTCAACATCTTTTCTTTGAGCATCATTTATTTTCTCCATGAGTGATTCATGATTAATCATTTGAGAAATGATTGATGATGTTCATACCTTAATGATTCCCATGTCCATCCTCTGCAAATCTAAGATGATTGGATCCTTTTAAATTTTCATCATTGATAAATATGCACGATTCTTTCTACTTAGAGCATCTTGCACCTTTTTTTCCTCACAGGGATGGTTGTGGATTGAGAAGTCATAATACATTATTATATTTATCCATCTTCTCTAGAGAATATTAAGCTATTATATGTGAATATAAATTTGAGACTCTTTCTATCAGTATATATCTTATAAATCTCCCCATAGAGATAATGCTACATAATTATTTATGCAATGATCACAACTGCCAACTCCAGATGATGCATAAGATTGTTTTTCTCAGGGATTTTTTGACTCCTTAGGGAATATGATATCACTTTATCATTTTACATTATCAAAAAACCTAATCCCTTCTTTGATGAATCACTATCCACCACAAAGATTTCTCCACTAGTTGGGAGTGTGATTATTGGCCAAGTTATAATCCTCTTTTATGGATCCTTAACACAATCCTCACATTCCTATGTCTAGAAAAAATTTACTCCCTTTGATGTCATCATGGACATTGGGATGGAAAATTGTGAAAAGTAATTCACAAATCATTGATAATACTCGAGAAGACCCAAAATGCTACTGATCTCTATTATAGATGTTGGCCTTGATCACTCTTCAATCTTGTTTGTATTTGAATGGTCCACATATATCCCTTTACTGGTAATAACATGACCCAATAATGATACTTCCTACATCCACAAGTTACATTTACTGTACTTTTTATACTGATTATCCCTTCTCAATGTCTTTAACCTAGTATTAAAATGCTCTTCATGTTCCTCCTTGCACTTAGATTATATCAGATTATCATTAATAAAGACCACCAATTTTTTTTAGGTAATATCTAAATCCAAAATTCATTAAATCCCTTAAAGTTTTTGGAGAAATAGTGAGTCTGAAGGAAATCACTCTGAACTTATTGTTTTCATACCATGTTCGAGAGGTAGTCATGGGAATATCTCCATTCATCACCTTTAATTGGTGATATCCTAACTGAAGGTCCACTTTAGATAAATAACTGGCCCCATGAAGCTGATCGAACAAGTCATCAATATGTGGTTGGTGATACATTTCATTTACCGTTATTTTATTGAACTCAAAATAATAAATTCTATGTTGAATTTATCCATCCTTCTTCTTGACAAAGAGGACTGGCATACCCCATATTGAAGCACTCAGACATATAAAACCCTTGTCCAGATTCTCCTATAACTACTTCTTCAACTCTTCCAGACCTACATTGTCCATTCAATAAGGTTTCATTGATATAGGGAGAGATCCAATAATAATTTCAACTGAGAACCCATCCTCTCATTCCAGATGGAGGCTTGACAACTCTTACGAGAATACATCAGTGTAATCCAACACGATGGGAATACCTTCAAACAATATTCTCTCTATTGTCTCGTTATTAGAGATATAAATTAATACTCATAAATAAATTAATATCCACACATAATACAATGATTCTAAAGGACATTAATCTTCCCCCATGCATATTTAATGAATTAGGGGATGCTTCGAGATGTGAAGAGTTATCTCCCTTTCCCAACAGTTGATGTTGGATTTATATAAAGATAGCCAATCCATGACCAATGTATCATTGAAATCCACTAAACGAAATATTAAATGATTTTATGGGAGGTTCAATTCATATACATTGACCAGGGTGGAGTTATAAAACATTGATGCAATAATTTTTTGATTCGTTGTTCTCACAGATAACATATCCTTCAAATGTTGAGCTGTTGTTTCAAAACATTTACTAAATTTTCAAGATATAAAGGAATGTGGAAAACTAGAATCAAATATTAAATTCCCTATTTTTAGTGAATAATTAGAATACTTGTCACCACTTCATTATCCTGATCCACCTTTGCAGTAGTGATAGCCTAAGCCGTTATTTGTTTCCTAGGAGGTTATTTTTGATTTCCTATAACATCCCTTATATTAGGGAATTTTTTGCATAATTACCATGCTCCTTACAGCTATAACACTTCACTAAAGATGAGTGTTCAGCTAAAACTTATTTTCTTCATCAAAATTAGTGGGATTCGTCATATCCTTTCGACAGTTCTTGGCTTGATGTACCATTATTTTGCATTTGAATAAATTCTTTGTTCCCTTTAGACAATTCCCGAAATTCTTCTACCCTTAACTTTTAAAGGTGGGATATTTTGGATTCTTTCCATCGTGTGATTTATTTGTTGAACCACCCATGTTTTTCTCTATTCTCCAATTCTTTTCCTTGGGCCCACAAGACTACCGAGAGTATCCAATCTCTGATTCAACCTTGAGGGTACAATGAAAAATATCCTCCTAACTGTCAAAGTCTATAATTTCTAGTACTTTTAAAGATTCTGCTTTAGTCCTCTAAGGAAAAGTCCACCTTGCTTTCAGTGTTCATAAAAAAATCCAAAGGCGTACCTTGAATGGCTTGAGAAGTATTCCTCATATTCCCCGATTGACTTGTCTTTATTCTGCTTGAGTCTAAGGAACTCTCATTCCATCTTGAGATTGAGGGTTAGAGGAAAATATTTTTTAGAAAACATCCTCTAGAATTCCTCCCAATCCATGGAATCTATTTCATATTGGGAAATTGTATTCTTGTTCAGTTTCCACCACCGATCATCTTCCCCATCAAAATAAAAAATTTCTAGAATGAATTTATCTTCTTTCATGTACTGGAGGATAAAGAATATATTTTCAATGTAGTTAATCCACTATTAATAAAGGATGTGATCAGAAATCCACTAAATATTGGAGGGATTTTCCAAAAGAGTGATTCAACAAAATAATTCCTTAGAGGAAGAGGGTGTTCCAATTGATTCATGTTACTATTCATAACTTGATCTAGCTATAAAAGCATTGTTATGAAGTATTGATCAACCGTTCCAATAATATAAGTCATATAATTAGGGTAATATTAACATTTCCTATCACATCGGTTGTTTGAACATGTTATTCTATTTCCCTCCATTAACTAAGAAAAAGAATGTACAATTAGAGGGATTGAATTCATAGTTATTGAACATAGAAAGGAAACTTTTGTACAGAAAAGGATAAAATGGTATAGTATAAGTTTATCCTAACTTGCGACTCCATAGGATTAAGTCTATGTTTTCCTTTATCTATTTCATAACTTATATTCTGATGGGTTTTTTTCCCTTCATAATGGTTTGTTCTAAGCTCATGAATTTAGCAATGCATATCCCCAGGGAGTGCCAAATAAAGACTGCATAAAATTCCATTGTCATGTACTTGGATACCTAAGGGGAGGCCCAAAACTCCTTGTCGAGTTTTTCACTCCTATGTACATCTATGACAGAGCTGCCTATACTTATTTGTATCCAGATTGGGATGTATTTGTTTGATAACCCATTTAATCTATACTAACAAAAATTTGGGGATGTTTTCTTATACATTGTCTCATCCTTAAGGTTCTTACTAAAGAACTCTATTCCAAAAATCCCAAAATAACTAGACCATCCTATGATACCAACTATAGTGACTGTAGCCCTTTACATTTAGAATTACATGATTTTAAGCCAAATTATACATCTGAGTACAAGCCAATGATCATAAAGTCTACTGTCTTGTAAGACTAGGTACATAATCAAACATTATAAAAACAACTTATTATTTAAAATATATAATGACCTTTTATATTTTATTGTGCTCATACATCTATATAGGATAACCTTGGGATAAGATGAACAAAGGTATGAACTGAAATCCCAATAAAAGAATAAGCATAAGAAAAACGAATTAGGAAATGGGAAATAAGGCATTACATGATGACATAAAATGGAATTTAACATGTGTAATAATAACATATAAATAAGGAATAATATAAACATGGACTCATATTAATGTGACAAAAACATAAAATATGAAATCATTACGACTCATGTCTAACCGACAAGACTGCTTCCCATAGTAGCACAAGCCAAGGCTTACTGCCATGACTGTTTCACGTACTATCACAAGCCAAGGCTAACTGCCAAGACTGTTTTGCATAAACGTCTTATAAGAATCAACATTACCCAATTTATTAGGGCTCTATCTGGGTGTACCGTTATTAAAATTTCCTGGATATTGTTTTCCACATAATGAATCATACATAATTAAACTTACAAAAACATAAGGGTAACCCAGGGAATGAATTGGGTACCAAAATCATGTCATAAAGTATAACAAATGGGCATATGAAAAAAGTGTCCATGATAAAAAGGAATTAGAACATACATGGAAATTAATAATTTAATATTGAAAAATATAATGTTAGGTGATTTGAAACAGAAGTGACAACATGTGGAACAAGTATTTAATTATTTTTAGCATTAAAACAGTTTTGTGCGGTTTTATAGAAAATACTATAGATCCTTTAATATATAAAATGGAACAATCCGTATATAAAACAAGAAGATAAAAAACAAGGATTTAAGAATGAAAATATGATTTATAAATACAACAGTCACTAAAAATAGAATATAGAGTTCACTTGAAATAAGGAAATAATTTGAGATGTTCTCTTAAAATAGGTTCTCTTATCAGGAAGTATTGTGGAGGTAATCACTTAAAACATGTATATCCCCGAAAAAGATTCATGAAATGATATTGAAAACTGAATTTATTACATGTAAATATAACTTTTAATATTCACTGAAAAATATAATATAACTTCGTATTGGTAATATGAACCATGAGGCAACTCGAAGGAACAAATGAGATTCAGGTTGAATTACTTACAGATTTTCGACATGGTATCATGTGTACATAAGAGGGATTAAGGAGAGAGAATAAGATTTCTAATTAATTATAAATAATGGGGGAAGTATTTGGGTGGTGCTAAATCATACCCCCATAATTAGGGATTTCAAATAAAATAGCATATGATATTGGACATTATTGAATAAAAGTAATATAGAGAGGATCATTTACCTTAAATTTGATGGTGATATTTTCATGAAATTAAAAACCTGAATAATCAAATTATGTTCATTAATTAATAATTTAAAAACCTGATATAAATTTAATATATTTAATAAAAACTTTTTTTAAATTTATAATCATTTTGGTTGGTTATGAGGTTCAATTTCATTGTTTGACTCTTATTTCTTGCTTGGTTTTAATGATCAGTTTATGTCCAGATAAACATGGATGATGAAGGTAGTAGTCCAGAATTGAAGTTATATTTTATTATCAAACATCCATAATTTCAGAATATTGAAAATTTAATTTGTTTACATAGAGTAAAGATGAATCTTTATATAAACCAATAGTGACATCCTTGTGGTTTAATTGGCATTTTTATGACCACAAAGAACATGTTTTGTTTTATAAACCTAAACCAGGAAACAAAAGTATTACAGAACCCTATATTAGGAATAATAAATATATAATGGTATGATTTAACCCTAAAAATGGTTTCATGACCATAATTTAATATGGTAATGGAAATTGAAAACCCATCATCTTTGAATGTGGTAAATTAACACTTCTCAAATGGTATCTTTACTACTAAAATAAAAGAATAATAAATGAGTGATGATAATAACATATAACTTTATTGTTAAAAAATTACATTACATGTATGGAAGTTTAGTTTTAATAACATTTATATGTGTATAGTTAAGTATATGAAAGATGACATATGAACATGAAAAGAAAAAGAAAGAAAATAAAAGAGGAATTTACCTCTTGATTGAATCTTCCTTGAGAGCCTCTTAATGGGAGAGGATTTGGTCTTTTAAGGAGACCAGGGGATTTTCACATGTTGGAGGTTCTTGGAGAGTGATTTGAGAAGAATATATGAATGTAAAAATGCATGAGAAAGTTGAAGAGAAATGGTAAGGATGGGTGGTATTTATAGTGGAGGAGATGAGGGTTTTTATAATATTATAATAAGTTTATTATTTTACCATATGACAAGAAATAATGATGATTACAGGACCAATAATAGTCATCAGTGCTTATGAGTTAGATAATTGGGTTTTTACATCACTTATGATGTTAGAAATAGTGGTTTTAAATTATAATGTATTTATACCATAAATTAATGTATTATACTATTCTTAAAAATTCATGTATTTCAGAAAAATCCCAAAAAGTCACCCTAACCATTTTTTGATGTGTAGAATCCATAAATGAAGTCAATTTTTCAAAAAAAAATTATATATATGATTAATTTTATTTTTAATAAAAATCAATATTTACACGAAAAATAACAATTTTAAAGCATCTACTTTCTTATTCTAAGCTACAGGTATATCATACTTCAACTGAAATTTTAGTTATATACTATCTTAATTAAAGTTAATATTAATTAGGGTATGTCAATATTTATAAGGGATCAATTACTATTCATAATGGTATGTTACTATTCAACAAAAATTATGTTGGCCATATTAGACTCCAAATAACATATTGATCACAAGCGTGTATGAAAAATTTTTAATATTCAAAACAATGAAGTGACCAAATTTTGTTGAATGGTTAAGTAGTTCATAGTAAATCATTGTTTTTTTATTTCATGTGATTATATTATATATTTAAAAGAAGGAAATTTCTATTCAAAATTTTGGGTAGTTACAAATTTATCTTTATAAATTATATAAGTGAAAAGGAATATTTCAATTAAAATTCAGTATTTTTCATTATTCATCAAAAAATTAATCTTTTCTGATATTCTAAAAAATTCAAAGTAATAAAATTTTTAAATGTTAATTTATAAATTGAATTATATTATATCAAATAAATTTTCAAAAAATGTTAAAAATTAATTTTATAATTTTTCAATAAATAAATACAAAAAAATTTATCATAGAATAATATTTTTAGAACATATAAGTACATTATTTTTTAAATTAAGTAAATTTTCATAAATATGTTTTTATTTATAAATCCATTATATAGAATATTAAAAAAACACCCATTACAATTAATATATCAATGTTTTACATCTATGTTATAAGGTTTGTGTTTGAATAATATGAATAATCTATAACAGTTTTTCTAAAACAATATATCTTGTGTAAAGAATGATAATCCTTTGGTTGTTTATAAAACAATATAAACTCATTATTTCCTAAGGAAAAATAAATTCAATAGAATTTATTTTTTCAAAAATAGTCATAAAAACGCATTATTTTAATCTTATCCTGATGTCTATATTACTTCCACTACACTTGTAACATTCCCTATTAGACACTGGAATCAAGTGCCTAAATATTCAGGTTTTTTTCCAAATTTCATGGGATTATTTATAAAAAAAATTCATGGTGTAGTATGATTTAGGTAAGAATAACCTACATGCATTTATTTTCATTATATCTTTATCTAATTGACTTTTGTTTTCTTTTTTTGATAAGGATATTGTTTCCTTTCTTTCTATAATAATATAATTGAGCACTATGTTCACTTCTATTCTCAAAGGTAACAAATAGGGATGAATGATATTCTTCCAAAATTTTAATTTTTTTCCATTCATAAATATTATTCCGTTATGATTGACTAAAACTGTCTCTTCTATTATTCTAATAGAGAAAAAATCACTCAAAATTCATCGCCTTGATACAAATTGCTGGTACCCTATCATAAAGATTTACTATGGTGTGGGAGAAAAAGGGAAATGAAAATGAAATACCTTAAATACATTAACTAGAATATTTATATTTTTTTGTGAGGAATTCTCCATTTTTTCCCATAATTTGTTTCTATGAGTGATTGAATGTTGTAATGTACACAAATAATTTTTCATGGATAACCCCTACCAGTCATGTTAAAGGATTATGGGAAGGTGTTATTAATTTATAGTAAAATTACTATATAACACTATTTTTATATGATTTAAAAAGTAGAGTGTTCTCACTGACCCTATTTAGTCTATATTCACATTATTTTAAAAGGTAGCTTCCTCTCACCATAAAGGGGAACATACCGTTCATTCCATTAATACTGATATATTATTCACATGATATGAATGTGGATAAACACCTATAATTGTGTGTAACTTATTCCAATTTTGATGATTTTAGAGAAAGGTAAATCTACCATAATTTCTCCCCATATCCTTAAAATACATTTATTAGATTTTAAAGAAAAACAATCTTCCTAATTTCTTTAAGTTCCATTTCTAATAATAACCAATACCTCCCCCTATAACACTTCAAGAATCTTGATATATTGTGTGGTGTCATGTAAAATAAAACCAACATGACCTTTCCAGTGGTTTGAATCAATCACTTCATACTATAAATTCATAAGATCATTCAATGTGTCCTTAAAATATAAATGTGTTGATTATTTTCTAATGAATTTTTATTATATTCCATAAAACATGATCATAACATTCTTATCAAACATCCTTTTATTGACTCTAATCGATGGGTTGTGGTGTCCCTAAAACTTCTATGGGGTAAAATATTCTTTCTAGATATTTCCATAAAATATCATTGTATAAAAAATAATACATGAATTATTCCATAAAATTTGATGGATGTGGGTTTTTGTTATGTGGTGTGGCCTACTGTAGTTTACCAAATCCCTAAAACCAAGTATAAATTGAAAAAAAACACAATATATCTACATAAACTTCTAAAAATATCTTTATATCTTCTTTCAGGCACACAAGAAATAATATTTCATGAATCTCCATAGAATTTTGTAGGGACCCATAAAATTTTTTACCACTTAAATATTAAATTAAGTTGAATTCATACCACCCTTAATATATGTTTCAGTTGTAACATGGGTGTTTCTTAATCAACAGAGCTGCAATGTAGCTTTCCATATATGTGGAATGTACCCTAATTAATCTTGGGGATTAATTATTCCTAAAAAATAAATTTATGAAAATACTATGTAATAGGGACATTATTAAAGTTTATTACATAAATTTTTAATCCCATATTAATATTTACTAATAAGTATGGATGCATCTCAAGAACTCATTTGTGTAAAACATGCACCAATTCATGCATACAACTACCCGTGATGACCTTTTTATGATAGGATAAGAAACCATAATAATGGTTCCCCATATATCATTCCCTAACATCACACGCAAAAATTATTACATTAATGAGTTCTCTCTTGCAAAAACCTTCCAGTTTTCTTAGTGATGATATTCATGACCACGACCACCAAATATTTGGAGGCTTCATAGGTGCTGGAGTGGAATTGGATTAGAAATATATTACTCAAACTCCTACCATTATTTGGGATAAAAACTCAATTTATTTCATTGAAATATATATTATTATAAGGGAAATACCTTTATGTATCCTACTATGATCACGTCTATGGTGTGTCATGTTGTCAATCAATTTAGGCTTCCCTTTATAAAAATTAGCTAGACAAATTATAGGTCAGGCATCAAGTATCTTTTCTCACAAAAGGTGTTCTACATAAAAATCACCGAGACAAATTGATTTGTAGAGTCCATTAAAATCATCATAAAATCATAAAATAAAAAAAATACACTTTGTTAATTGAAAACATACAAAAGAATAAAAACTGATCCTAATTTTTTTTTCTATTAGTTTTTTTATTATGAATTAATTCATGCTTGTGTTTTTCCTGATAAACTAAATATAAAAGTATTATTACAAGTATAAAAGGATTTAAATTATAGTTTTGATAATGTATAAATTTTTTATTACATTGATTTTCGATTTCCCATGAGTTCTGTAAATTGTTACACATCAATATTTTGTTAACATTTTGATTTGGTGGATGGAGTTAGATTCCAAACTAATTCATTACAAGAATGAAAATATTTATAGGGAATAAATAAAATAATATTCCAAAATTAAATCCCCATTGAATATAATGATATATAGATTCCTTCCAAAGTGATCACATTCCCTGAAAAAAATCATTGAGTATGGTAGGTTATCTCAAAACAAGGATCTCGTAGACTCAGTTGTACAAGTCAAGAATGTAATGGGTGACCCTAATAGGAATAATTACATATTTTAGACACATTATTTAGGTTAAAACTATCTATGTACCCATATAGGAATATGTTATTTTAGGAATAATGTATTATTTGTCCGTATAATCGATTAGAAAAAGTGGTATCCACCCAATTTTCCTGGTGTAATATATCATATTATGCGGAAAATGTGATACCAATTAGCTATGAAATTATAGAAATTAAAATATGACCCAAATCAAGAGGAAAATTAGTTAATTTCCTACTAATAGATATTCTATGTTTAATATGGGGCCGTTATTTTATCAGGACCACCGTTAATAAAATTCTCTTTTAATTGTTTGTAAAACATTTTACTCAATTGATAAATGAATATATTAAATATAAATGATATCTTCACTGTTCATACTATCATTGAGATCAATATATGAAATGAAAATATTAATTTAACAAATTTCCAAGGGCTAGTAACTTATGAAAAAATATTTGAAACAACCCTTTAATATGTAATAAAATATTTTACATCTTTAACAAGTAGATAAAGATTCACATATAAATCATTGAATAATTCATTAAAGGTTACATTAAGGATTTTTTTGATATGGATGAAATTTTTTATAATTGGAAATTTTCTCAAACTGTGTGATATTTATAAAATATTTTTATTATTCTCTATGTTTTGTGGGTATATCTACTGGGTATGTGGTGTTTCTGTTTTATTATAGCATCGATAGTTTAAGTGTGTAAAATATTAAACTATTATTAGAATAGTTAGGATCAAAATTTTAAAAATATTTTTTAAATAAATAGACAACGATATTAACAAAATGTAGAAATATAGAATGGAGGGATATGATTAATAGGATGGAGTTATATATAATATCTAAAGGAATATAAAAATCTATATAATGTCCATGTCAGGTGTTAGTGTCATATAAATCAAATTCATTGTTTTCTGTTTATTATTATACCAAGTGTATATTTAAATAATATTATCAGCATATAAGAGTACATGATAAACATAAGAAATGATCATGATTTTAATTTTCATACATTTGTTTAATAAATATGTTTTCACATAATAAATGTGGACATAAAAGTACATATATGAATCCAATGTTAATATTAAAAAATAATGTGTATGTAAATATTTTTTTCTACTTGAAAATAAAACATAAATTTAGTTTACAATGAGTTTTCATGAATAATTGCACATGATTGTTTTGGTATGCGTGGTTTATGATTTATTAGACTCTATAAAATGATTTTATTGGAAAAAATGATAAGAACAATTTATCCAGTATGAATGTATTTATTAAGATGTTTTTTTTCAAATATGAAGGATTTGATCCACCATAATTTATATAATATTTTTAATAACTGGATTATTTTCAAGAGGGAAACACCAACAAAAAATTAAATGAATTTTGATATGGAAAAAATTGTTCTTTAATATTTTTAATAGGGATATAAGAGTTATTTCTCAACACTATAATGTTTTTGTAAATTAACTATATAATTTATGAGAATATTTTTTTAAGATAGTAGTGATATAATTTTTAGGCATCTAAATTTTCAAAATTAAAAAATAAAGAATATTTACAGTCAAAATTTGAAGTGACTGTCGATAGATATCATAAATTAGTTTGGAATGTGTTTGTAAAGGGAGTTTTGAAAATTATAAATATTTTCAAAAATATATTCAATGGGAAAATATGGTATCAAAAATATACCCAAGATTATATTGATGATAAATATATAAATATTTATATGTAGAATACCAAAATAATTTAAAAAAAATATCTATGAAATTATTTCATGTAGTTCGAATACATTATCCAAGGATTTGAACAATAAGAATATAGTTCCTATGTCTCAAAATTTCTAACATTTTGTATCCTGATATATAAAAATCCCTAAAGTGTTGAATTATTGTTTCTTATCATACTTTTATATAGAGATGGGAAAAAAATTTACAATAATTCAATCTGTTTAACAAAAACCCTAAATGTGTAGAAAACATATGGATAATCTGGAAGTTTATCGTATTTCATTTGATAAGTTATCTTATTAGGTATAATCTTGAAAAAAATATAAAACTAGATTAAGAATAAAAAATATATCATGATACATAATATGTATTCTAAACATTGTCATATTATTAAAATTTGTTGAATATATATTTATATAGCATGAATTGAAATGATAATTGATCTCCTAAAATATTAATTTGAGATATCCCTATATGAAGTTCGCTATAGATTTATATGTGATGATATAAAATGCTATAGTTAGAATAAGTATAGTTCATTTATCATTATATACAATATTCTATTGAGGAACATAATGAGTGTTGTCTTTTTGATGACCTAATACGTATTGAACAATGAGTTCGACACACTATGTTGTTGATATACCATGGGTGCATGTTTAATAATTAATGTTCCCATATCCGAGGTAAGAGAGATATTTTGCATGAGAAATATTATACAATGACACCTTCCCAATGAGATCATTTAGGATATGAATTCAAGGGGATGTATGATGATGATCATGACATTGGTTGGAAAATAACCAAAATGGTATTTGTCATATCACATGATGAGTATTACATATAACATTTTGATAGAGATAGACAGAGGATGTTTCTAACTCAATCTATATAATATGTATTATGTACTTATTTATCAGAACAGGGGAATGCGATGTGCTTATGCCAAAAACATAACAACATGTGATGTATTCACCAGCCTAGTCAATATAGAATCATATAATCAATAACATGTTTGAATGATATGAAGGACTGACATGCATTATGTACCAAGGTCATTTGATATCTTAGAATATTTGATTTTATGAAAATTTATTCCTGTATATGATACTATTGATGGACATATGTATGAATACTCCTTTTTTGCGGGGACCATTTTATATCCACTGATTAATTTTGTAGCATTGATGATTTTATCTAGAAAACTTTTTATATTAATTTAAAAAAACATTAAATCATTTTTTATCAACTCTAAAAAATCCTTGGGGTTAAACATTGTGAATTTTTAATGAGACTTGATTTTTTACTTAGATATATTATATAAAAAATGTTTTAGAATTTATCTATAATGTGTTTTTGATGGGATTTAATAAGGAATTTCATATAATGGGGTACTTTATGAAGTTACTGTTGTCATTCGAAATCTAATTTTGACCTAAAAAATAGTTTTTTTCGATATGGTTTCATATTTTATTTTATATGATACAATGTATGATAAAACCACACAAAGGATTTGTGTCTCTATAGAAATTATGATATTGAAAGAGATATACACTAAATAGTTAACAGATATGATATGATTAGTCTTTATATCATTTAGTGGAAGATTGAAAATTTTTATGGTATGATATATAGTAACCAAATAAATTTTATAAATTATATTGTTAGAAATATCATTTCTATGATATAATGATATTAAAATATCTCCCTTTTCATAGGAATAAAACATAAAAATTTTAACATTTTCATATCAACATTCTTGATATATTTTATTTTCTATTTCATTAGTTGGATCACATGGTATTAGTATTCCATTAATGCGATTAATATATTAATAATATATAACATTAACTCATATATAATGTAACATATGACTTAATGAAAATTATATTTTTAGGTCTTATATATAGAGATAATCCCATTGGGAATACTTTGTATTAAATCCGATAAGCTCATCTTGATTACCCGTTTATTCAAATGTTTTCTTATTCTTTTCCCAACCCAACCCTATTAGATTTTAATAGATCATGTATAAGAGAATATACAAATCCATATGATGCATGATTACTTTTATACATGGATACTCAATATAGGGAGGATACATTTTATTTATCGTTAGTGGCTATGATCTACCATAAATACTGACGAACATGAAATAGTGGTTCTAAAATTATTTATGACATTTATGCACAAAAAAACATTACATATTATTAAACATGGTTTTTAGTTTATATTATGTATTTATTTGGATTATGGGATTATAATTGATTTTTGTATGAATAAATTATGAAGTTTTATCCATTTATATCCAATTATTATGATGGGATGATAGAGTTAAAAATTATTATATTAGAGATGGTTTGTGTAAATTTTTATGTTTCATATGGATTACAATGTAGATAACATGTTGTAGTGTGATAACTATTACGTGAACAACAATATTTATAAGTAATTTTTGATGTATTGATTTAATATATGCATTATTATATATGGAATACATTGTTTTATTTACAATTCTGAAAAAACTAGTTTGGTTGAAGATGGTGGAAATAATAGAAGTATGTTTTACTCTATGATCTTGGCTAGGTGAGGATGGATGTTATATTCCCTAATAATTTCTATTCCTACCATTTGATTTTTTCTATTTAGATAAAATAATATAAATATTTTTGTTTTTATGTATTATTCCCACATACTATAGTGGTTATTTTTCAATTTATAACCATTCATTCTTTAGACGAATTGATTGGGAAAAATTCTAGTTGATGTGATGTTTTGTGGTGAGGAAAATTTAAATATGCGTACGTTTTTTTAAAAAATTTATAGTTTACTTTTACTTATATAAATTCACTAATATATGTGTTTCATTGAATAATTTATATTGATATATATCATTATATATGGATTGATTATTCATATTCCCTTGATATGTGATAGACTAGAAGAGGAACCCTCGTGGTATACTTATATACTCAGCCTATCATTACCAATAACTTTAAAAAATACATGATAATTTTATTTGTTGGGTTGGGAAATATTATTCTGGGAATGAGAAGATATATCTAGGAGTTATATAGATCATGATGTACTTTTTTATATATGAGTGGAATTTTTTGTTTTTGCAGGTGATAAAATCATGATTTTATTTCATTTGATATATTAGGAACAATTATTTATTTATTATAGTTATGGTTCATTAATAAAATAGTTAATATAAATTCCTCCAATAATGTTATTTTATACCCTTGGTCCTAGTATGCTCATTGTGTCCGAATAGAAGATTGATTCAATGGTCACTATCATTATTGAATCAAAGGGAATCGTAATTATCTCTAGTTATTGACACAAATTTTGATGATATTCTAATGTGAATCCTCATCATTATAAATAATTTATCTACTAATTAAAATATTACCACATCAAATATTTAGAAGTGGAAAATAATATTTATATTGGATAAAATAATTTCTATGTTGTTTTAAGAATAAATAAACTAAAATTGTTTGAGGATGATTATAAAAAATGGTATTTAATATTATTACTAGGAACACCATGAATGATGACATGATATTTGTTTTGTATGGGAATGTTTTCATCATGTGTCTATGAATTTTTTTTGGGTGAAATCTAACATTGTATCTATAAACATTCATCATAAATGTGGGAAATATTTAAATCCTTTATCAATTCTAATTTTTAAATGATATATTTGGATGAAATGTCAGATGAAACAAATGGGAAGACCATAGAAGTAGTAATTCCTAGAGGATTGAATTTTGAGATAGATGAATAAATCATACATGATAAAACAATAGATAAAGATGAATTGTCCTTATCATAATCCAATATAACTAAATATCAAGAGTAATCCGAAAAATATTAATATGGGGTATTAATAATATATAGGATATTGTCACAAAATTAATATAATTGTTTTTAAAAGATTAAAAAATGTTTAAATAAGTGGATGTAAATTATGATAAGATTTATAATCATAAAATTTAATAGGTGAATTTGAAACACCCCGACCCCAGTTACCTAGAGTCGGTGTATTATTTTAATACATTGCCATGATTACAAGGAATCATGTTCCAAAGGACTGAACAGTTTAGCAGTCCTAGAAAATAGATTACATACATGAATATTACATTACACTTAATAACATACAAAACAACCTATACAATCCTTCCAGAACGCCATTATTACTGTAGCTTAACCCTGCGTATCAATCAAAATACACTTCTTTGAATCCTGTGAAAAATAAAAAATAGAAAGGGGTGATCTCAGATGCTCAGTAAGGATAACAATACTGTGGAAACTTTCATAAATAAGTATAAACATTTTAGGCAATGTATAACTAAAACAAAATCCTTTTAAACGTGAACTTCAGCATAATATGGAAAAAAATAAAATAATGTAATGCCATTTACTTATTCACATGGATATTATACTAGTCGAATAATCACATGAAATATTAATAACCACTTTCATAATGATGGAATTCATAATTCCATACTATTATCACCACATAGTCAAGGCCTTCTGCCAATACTACAAATAAGATTTTTTCAAGGCCTTGTGCCAAGACACTAGTTTGTCACATGAGACCTACCGATGCATCGAGGAGCTATAGCGGGCTCCAAACATCACGTATTAAGTCAAATACATTCCTCATATGAAAATGTTTAAACATAACATAAACATTCATTTTAATACTAGCATACGAAATGTCAACACTTTCTCCATAAACCATGAATTCTATAAAAATAACACATCCATAATAAAAAATATCACAAAACCTTCAATAAAATATGGAATTTTTGTATCATAATTAACCACCTTTAAATAAGGTTAAAATCTATCAAAGGATGTTGACATAGAATAAATCAAAACTATTTGAGAGAAATATATCTTTTTCTGAAATCATTTAAAAGTCACGCATTTATAAAGGAAGTAATTTAAAAGATATTTTTGAATCAAAGTTTCCCATAAAAACTTTATACTTTTGAAAATAATTATCATTTCAATACATTCATGTACATATAAATAAATCCTTAAAATCCATTTGAAAATATGGATATTAATAAAAAATATGTAGAAAGATAAATCTTTAAAACATTTAAAATTATAATCTTGACAAAAAGTAACTTTTACAAATCCCTAAAATTTTCAATTTGAAATAATTTTTATGAATAATAGTCATGTATAATAAAAATTTCCCAGTAAATACTTACACATAAAAAATCTCGGATAATAATGAGATTGAGGAATTAACCCTTACCAATTTGGTAACTTACGAAACATACACCCCATGAAAGAGATATCATACAATGAATATGTAAATACACATAAATTAAAGTGTATTACACAAATAATATAATTATGGGAATTAAATTCACCACAGAAGAGATAATAGTGTAAATATGGCATGATTCTCATGAGAATAATGAGTGAGATGAAAACCCCTTACCTTGGACTTTTCCTTGGTTGAGGATAGGTGAACATCCTTTAATTTGGGTAACTCCCTTTGGTTTAAACCAAAAAGGACTCTTGAAGTACCTTATTCCTAAGGTAAGGCTTCTAATATGAGGAGAGGGATGTAGGGAGCTTAATTGGGAAGAGGTTGGACGATCCAAAAGGCTTGAGAGGTGTGAGGAATTGGTTAGACGTGGTGTCCTTTTATAAGGGGGAGGAGGGGCTCTTTTGAAAAAACTTAATGTATTATTTTATAATAAAATCATATTCGGTTTCTAATGGCTCCAAAGTGTATTATTAAAATTATAAGGTGGGTATATCTCGAAAAAACTTAACCAATAGGTTTTAGACAGGTTTGGGTCACTTTATAAACCTTATCTTTTAGTTTTAACTCTTAGTTAATTTGTTTTACATTTACCATGTCTCTTTGTATTTTTATGTTATATGGTTAATAAAATTACTATAAACTTAAAATAGGCCCCCAAGTGGTCCATTAATGATACACCTATCATGATATAAGTCATTTGGCTGAACCATAGATTTTTAGGAATAGAATATCAATTAATAATATAATATTTGTTTTAAAAAACTCATTTATGTCAATTTTGACAGTATTTAATAATTGATTTTTGATAAAGTCTTAAAAAATTTATTAATTCGAAAAAAATTCATTTAAGCAATAATAAAATGTCATATTAACCAATAAAATTTTTGGATGGAATAAAAACTTTCAAATTATATTTATTTTAACATTTATAATGCTAATTATTTGATTCATTCATTAAAAAGAAAATACAACATCATTATTGTGTCATAAATAAATTTAATTATTCAATGTCCAAAAATTATATATAAAATACAATTATATAGGAAATATTTATATATTTCTAATGAATATTTATATTCTAAAATATAACATATATAACCCTAGGTAGAAATTGTTTTTCTATAAGATATATGATTATGTCATTTTTGTATTTACTTTAACTAAATTAATATAAAGTGTCATTATTACTTACAAGTGGCTCAATGGGGTCCCAAAATCGACCCAAAGATTCCCATGGTTGTAAATGTATCATAGAATAGGGTTAGAACACGTTTTAGGGTAATTTAATATTATTATAATATTATTTTGTAACCCTTACTTACCGGATTTACATTTTTACCATTGTAAATAAATTAATTACTGAAGTAATTATTCAAAATGTCTAAAAATAAGAGTTACCTATTTACACAATTTGGACATTATAATTCCAACTATAGAATCCATTTTTCAAAATTCAAAACACATAAGTGAAAAAATTAATTTAAAATTAATTCCCGCTGTCAAAACAAAAAGTGTGTTTTTATGAAATAATAACTATCTAAAGATTGACACTTGTTTATGTACGGTTTAAATGTGAAATTATGTCCAATGAACAAAATTGTATTAAATGGTAAAAATATATTCTAAATATACTTTAAAACCACTAAAATTTATAATTTATCACAATTTATTATTTCGATTAAAAAATGTGTTTTTAATTAAAATTTAGTAATTTTCACTGTTCATCAAAAATTGAATGTTTTTAAAAAAATACCAAAATTTCACCCTAGGATAATTTCGATATTCCAAATCCAATAATGAAGTCAGTTTTTGAAGATAAAATTAATAATATTTCAAAAAGTGGGTATTAGTATTCATAACCGCTATTTTGAATGGTCACAGTGTTTTAGAATCTCGAAGTTACGTACAATGCAAGCTATTCCATTTTTAAAAGGGAAACGTACCATTGAAGCTTGGGGTGTTACATTCTACCCTCCTTCAATAAATTGCGTTCTCTCAATTTGAAAATTTTCTTCCAAAATAAAATGTTGAAAATAGAAAATACCTTCATGGAAAACCCATATTGGAAATAGGGTTAATAAAAATATTACTTTAAAAGAAAGAAAGAGAAGTACAAAGGTCACCTGAGATAGCCCATACTAGGATTATATGAAAACATGGATATAGAGAAGATAAAAATAATCAAGGTCTGATGGAGAGTTGTAGAAAATAGGATTAGGAGAAAGTTAACTACAAGAAAATCACAAACTTGTGATTGGTTAAATGGTGTTTGATTCCCCAATAAGAAAAGTTAACTAAAAACATTTTTGTTTTAAGTTAATTTTCATAAAGTTGAGGAATTTATTTATGATATTTACTAATAAAATAAAGGAAATATACTTACATTTCATGTATACTTTCATTATTTAATAAATTTTTACCACAAACCCATCTTTTACTCCAAAAGTTAATAGAACTCAAAAATACTCTATTTATCTTAACCAGTTCAGGTTCCAAAAATAAATTTATAATTCATCTATAAGAACTTAAAAAAAAATAAAACTACATTATACACTCCAGGGACTTCACGTAGTCTACTGGTAGGCGATAAATCCCAATTGCAATGTGTTTGTGGGTTTGATTCCCACAGCTTTGTCCGACGCGATGGGTTGTCACACGGTCTGTGTGTTGTCCTTTTTATAAATATCCAAAAATAACATTAACAATAGTATCCAATATAAAATATAATCCATTCCAACTTTTATACTTATCCAAAATACTTCAGTAAACTCTCTGTCCAAAATTTATATGAAAGGTAAACATTGTGTAGATCCTTTTTACCCCGTAATAGCATGTGAATACCTTCATCTTGTATTCTTATAAAACATTGAAACATCCTGAATTACCATAAAACCTTATTGATTACATTCATGATCCCATATTGCTTATAGAATAATAGATATACTTCATCCATCCAAAAATTTTGTAAACTCCAACAATTATGGAATATACAATTCTATAATTAGTTTCAAGGCAGTCAAGAATATTCAATACAATTTACCCAAATCAACCATATCTTATTCCAAAATCAGTACCTCAATATTATAACCATATTGTGGTTTATCTTTCCTTTAACCATGTAATTTCCTAAAATTTTAACTCAATGTAGAGTCACTTTTCTTAGTACCATAAAAACTCAAATACTTAATGAAATAGTACTACTGTATAATCCTTATTTATTTCCAGTACATCATTGATAAACCACTTCAATGAAATAATTCCAAAATAACAACATAAGAACACTAGTCATTCCTCTTCATCTGTGGTAGTATCATAACTAGATTATTATCCAGTAGAATCATTTGCGGAATAGACTGATGACTGGGATATTGGTTTGCATAGTGTTGAAACTCCTTGCAGATGAAGCATTGTACATTTGAAACCATTTTCTTACCCTTGCAATCTCATACTTTGTGTCCTTTTTCTCCACACATATAACATACTCCCATTCCCTTCAAGAATTTTCCATAGTGATTATTTCCACAGTTATCACATATGGGAAAATCCTTCTCTACCTTCTTCCCTTTATCGGTCCTTCTCTCTACCATCCTTTCCTTCTCTGGCTTCCCTTCCAATCCATAGGACTCCGAGAATTATTTATTAAATTCTCAACACATGATATTATTTCTTCTTATTATGATAATACGTGGGAGAATATTTACCTTCTATATTCTGGATTAAGACCATGAAAGATATGATCTTTCTTACTCTATGGATCATGCGTATTTCTAGAGTTCTCATTCCTTCAACTGGGCGCCATTTATATACAATAGCATACACTAGATTAGTTAATGAATAACAATACCTAATCCCAAACTTGTAAAACACTTAAAATATATTAAACAATTTATGGATATAATCCATAATCATAAAAATGTCTTTTTTGAGGAAGTATACACTCATAAACCCTTCTTAATGGTATGTAAAGAAAAGGAGAATTATCCTAATCATATCCCCTGGGAGTGTTGTCACCAAGAGTGTAGCAAGTCCTGTTGCCGTGCACCAGTTCCCATTCGAGTCTATCACAAATCGGTGTTTTTAGGTTTTACCCCTAGGTACGTCTGTGCCAGAGCTGCCCTTAACTGCTCATATCCAGATAGGGATGTATCTCTCAGATAACTTACAAAATCTATACAATATCAAAATTCTAGGAATTTATTCTATACTAATCCTCAAATTTTATCTTAGGGATATGTGCTCTAATCAGAGTTTATCTAAATCTAGCTTCCAAGGTTATTGTTAAACTTCTTCTGATACCAACTGTAATGCCCCAACCCCAGTTACCCAGTGTCAGTGCATTATTTTAATACATTGGAAAGATTACAAGGAATCAAGTCCCAATGGACCAATCGATTTAGCAGTCTCAAAAAATAGATTACAAACATGAATGCTACATTACACTTCATAACATACAAAAAAACATAAATAATCCTTCACGAATGCCATTATTCCCGTGTCTTAACCCTGCATATCAATCACAATACTCTTCTTGGAATCCTGGGAAAAAGAAAACATAGAAAGGGATGAGCTCAGATGCTCAGTAAGGATAATAATATAGCAGAAACTTTCATAAATAAGCATAATCATTTAAGGCAATGTATAACTAAAACAAAAGACTTTTAAACATGAACTTTAGAATAATATGGAAAAATAAAATGAAGTAATTCCATTTACTTATTCACATGGATATTCTACTAGTCGAATAATCACATGGAATATCACTAAAAACTTTTATAATGATGGAATGCGTAATGCCAGACTATCATAACCACATAGTCAAGGCCTTCTGCCAAGACTACAAATAAGATTTTTTCAAGGCCTTATGACAAGACACTAGTTTGTCTCATGAGAACTAATGATGCATATAAGATCTATAAGAGGCTCCACCCATCACTTATTAATTCCAATACATTCCTTATATGAACAGGTTTAAACATAACATAAACTATCGTATTAAAACTACCATACGAAATGCCAATACTTTCTCCATAAACCATGAATGGTATAAGAAAAAACACATCCACAATCAAACATATCACAAAACATTCAATACAATATGGAAGTTTTGTATCATAATAAACCAAATTCAAATAAGCTTGAAATCCACCAATGTATGTTGAAATAGATGAAATCAAAACTATTTGAGAGAAATATCTCTTTTTTGAAATCATTTAAAAGTCACTCATTTATAAAGGAAGTAGTTTAAAAGAGATTTTTGAATCAAAGTTTCTCATACCAATTTGAAACCTTTGAAAAGAATTATCATTTCTAAACATTCATGTCCATAAAAATAAATCCTTAAAATCTATTTGAAAACATGTACATTAATTAAAAATATTTAGAAAGATAAATCTTTAAAACATTTAAAATTATGATCTTCATAAAGAGTACCTTTAAAAAATCGTTAAAATATTCCTTTTGAAATATTTTTTATGAAAAATGGACATGGATAATAAAATTTCCCAGTAAATACTTACACATAAACAATGTTAGATAATAATGAAATTGAGGAATTAACCCTTACAAATTTTGTAACTTGTGAAACATACACCCCATGAAAGAGGTATCATACAATGAATATGTAAATACACATAAATTAAAGTGTATCACACAAATAATTCAATTATGGGCAAAACATAAACCACACAAAAGGTAATATTGGAAATATGACATGAATATCATGAGAATAATAAGTGAGATGAAAATCCCTTACATTGTACTTTTCCTTGGTTGTGGGTAGGTTAACCTACATTAATTTGGGTAACTCCCTTTGGTTTGAACCAAAAAAGACTTTTGAAGCGCCTTCTGCCTAATGTAAGGCTTCTAAGAGGAGGATAGAGATGTAGGTAGTTTACTCGAGCAGAGGTTGGACGAACCAAAAGGCTTGACAGGTGTGAGGAATTGGTTAGAAGTGGTGTCCTTTTATAAGGGGGAGGAGGGGCTCTTTAGGAAAAACATAACTTATTATTTTATAATAAAATCTTATTCAGTTTTAATGGCTCCAAAGTGGATTAATCAATGTATAAGGAGGGGATAGGTCGAAAAAAACTTAACCAATTGGTTTTAGACTGGTTTGGGTCACTTTATTAACCATATTTTTTAGTTTTAACTCTTAGTTAATTTGTTTGACATTTACCATGTCTCTTTGTATTTTTATATTATATGGTTAATAAACAAATTATAAACATCCAATAGACCCCCAAGTGGTCCATTAATGATACAAATATCATGATATATTTCCTTTTTCCGAACCATAGATTTTTAAGAATATAATATCAATTAAGAATAGAATATTTGTTTTTAAAAACTCATTTAGGTCAATTTTGACAATATTTAATAATTAATTTTTGTTAAAGTATTAAAAACTTTATTAATTGAAAAAAAAATTCATTTAAGAAATCCTGAAATGCCATATTAACCAATAAAATTCTTTTATGGCATCAAAACTTTCAAATTCTATTTATTTTAACATTTATAATACTAATTATTTGACTCTTTCATTAATAAGGAAAATACTGCATCATTATTGTGTCATAAATAATTTTAATTATTCAATGTCTAAAAATTATAAATAAAATACTATTATGTAGGAAATATTTATATATTTATAATAAATATTTATATTTTAAAATATAACATATATAACCCTAGGTTAAATTGTTTTTCTAAAATATATATGGTTATGTCATTTTTGTATGAACTTTAACTTAATTAATATAAAGTGTCATTATCACTTACAAGTGGCCCCAGGGGGTCCCAAAATCGACCCAAAGATTCATATGGTTGGACATGTCTCAAATATTAGGGTTAGAACACGTTTTAGGGTAATTTAATAATATTATAATATTATTTTGTTACCCTTAGTTACCGGAATTACCCTTTAACAATGGTAAATAAAATATTTAGCGAAGTAATTATTCAAAATGTCTAAAAATAAGAGTTTCCGATTTACACAATTTGGAAATCCTGATTCAAAATATTAAAACCAATTTTCAAAATTCAAAACATAGAAGTGTCAAAAATTAGTTTAGAATTAATTCATGTTGTCAAAACAAGAAGCCTATTTTTAAGAAATAATAACTATCAAAATACTGACACTTGTTTATGTCCGGATTAAATGTTAAATTATGTCCAATGAACAAAATTGTATTAAATGGTAAAAATATATTATAGATATACTTTAAAACCACTCAAATTCATAATTTATCACAATTAATTATTTCAATTAAAAAAGTTGTTTTTAATTAAAATTTTGTAATTTTAACTATTCATCAAAAATTGAATGTTTTTAGAAAAATACAAAAATTTCACCCTAGGATAATTTTGATATTCCGAATCCAAAAATGATGTCAATTTTGAATGATAAAATTTATAAAATTTCAAAAAGTGGGTATTACTATTCATAACAGCTATTTTGATTGGTCATAGTGTGTTAGAATCTCGTAGTTGCATACAATGCAAGATATTGCATTATTCAAAGGGAAACGTTCCGTGGAAGCTTGGGGTGTTACAGAATTGATGAATATAATATTTTATTAATGTAATGAATATTCTACTTATGTAATTTATGGAATGATCAATGTGCATGTCGTTGTTTTAATTAGTATATCATAATATAGATTGATCATTAATCTCAGGTTATTTTATAGAAAAAGACAGTTGAAAAATATGAGAAATCAGTTACAGGTAATGAAAGAACAATAAATATTAAATTACTAGAGAATTTTGTAATATTATATTTTGATAAGGAAGATTAAACATGGATGAAATATAAAATCTCAGTTAACAATATATTATTTATATGTATGGACATAGGAACTAGTCACATTAAAATGGAATCCATTATATAGGGAAAACTATAATATTTTATTATAATACAAAAAAAAATTATGTCCATTACAGAATATAAGGAAAACCATAAAATGATTAATAAAGGGGTATATGTTTTGAACAATATATAAATTATTTTTCGGTAAATCTATTAAATGAATTTGTTAACATGTGTTTAATTTATAGAATGAATTGATACATGATAGTTTTTTTAATGATACATTAAAAATAATATAATTTAATGATGTTCTAAAATTATCTATAAAGTACCCTAAAATTTATAGAAAAATAGTTGTGATTCTTGTAAAGATAAATTTATCTAAAATTATCCAGTATTTATTGATGATATTTTTGTTAAACTACTAGGATACATTCAATAAATTTGAACATAAGTTCTCAATATACCAATAATGTAATTTTTTATTGTTTATAAATATATTTAATATTTTGGATAATAAAAAAATAGGTCGAAAAGGATAATAGTTATGTCATTGAATCAACATTATTACATTAATATTCGTGTAAGGAAGAAATTAATTATCATAATGTATGAAAAAGTGAATTTTTTGTGAGTAATAAGAAAAAAATGAATTGGGACATGGAGTCATGTCATTGTAAATATTCTAGTATAATGTGGAAATAGAAGAAATGAATTATGTATATAATGAGGATACTAAATGTAATAGAATCCACTTTCATCATATGGTAAGAATTAATATTGACTATAAAAATAAGGTGAACTAAATTGAAAAGTATATCGTAATGGTGATCAGTCAATATGAACCAGCTATATAATATATTTTATGATCAATGAATAATGAAATATATCATTGTGGATTTGAATAGTTGTGTTTATAATGTAGCACTACATGAAAAAGAGAGGAGATATAAATAATTTGTGATATGTACTTGAAAATAAAAAAAAAAATGATAAAAAATAATAATTAGTAGTTAAAAAAACAGAATGTTCTAGGATGAGTTCCAATGACCAACCACCTTGTATATAATGTGGACGGAATAATTATGGACACATTTACCTCATTTACTTTCCTGTATAAATGATACAAAAAATTCAACAGATGAAACTAAAAAAAGGTCCATATATGAAATTTGGATAAATACTACACAATGAATGAAGTGGAGCTTTAGATATAGATTATTCTTAAATATAATAATTACACTTAAATTAATTTAATGTTTTCAAAAGTTTCAAAAATAAAAAATTGTGATATTATGGATAATATGATAATATTAAACTCAAATGTATTTTTTAGATGAAATTTGTAAATATAAACTAATTAAGATATATTGAGTAGGATATGTGATGGATTTTACTGACATAAAATATGTACAAAAACAATAGAACATTAAAACACAGTACCAAAATTTGTTTTTATAATGTAAAATATAATTATAAAGAAAATAAACTTTTTATATATCTTTTATTCTATTATTTTAAACATATGTATTTGTAACACCAAGAGTTATTATTAATTATCTCATAGAAAAAATTAAAATTATTTGACGTATTTCATATCATGATACAATAATTTAATATTAAATTATACTTAACACCAAGTTAGGATTTCAGTACATAAAACACTATGATTGTATTTTTTTACACACAATACCTAGTTTTTTCGATATAATTTTTTAGATGAATGACAAAGTCTTACTGAACAATAATATAATAATATTATTATTTTTAAAATATTTTTATAGTTATCAAAAAGATATTGGATTAGAATATATGAATAATACTAAATAAATTATGAAAATATCGTTTAATCATATTTATAAAATTAATTCCTTGGTTATATATTTATTATAAATGAAATTAAAAAAATCAATTGTTTATAGAGGATGTGTTTTAATGAAAAGTATATATTTATTCCCAGGATAAAATTTTATATTATTAAATTAAATTACTAATATTAGTAAAATATATTAAGGAAATATATATATTATAATTTCAACAATTAATTTTAAATTCACCCAATTATTTTTATATACATAAAATATGAAGATATCATGTTTGAGGCATAAAAAGTTATATTATTTTAAAGGCATTTTTTTAGTTTTTTAACGGAATACGTGTATTAAAACAAAATTTTGAAACATTTATAATTTTTATTTGGAAAAAATTAAATTCATTTTCTAAATTTCAGTATTATAATTTTATTTTGGAGATGTTTTGGTATATTTATGGGAAGATTCATTTTTTTGATGAATAAATAAAAACACTTAATATTAAATGAAAACAGCATATTTTATTTATATTATTATATAGTTAATTTAAATTAACAATGGTTATTAAATTATATTTAGATAATTTATAAATATATTAATAAAATTTATATCATTCAAATCAATTCCCCCTAGAAATTGGATTTAAAAATATATCAAATGTTTAAACATTTTCACATTAAAAAACTCTTTGTTTCGTCATAACTATGGAATTATTTTTAAATTAATTTCTGACACCTAGGTGATTTTAATTTGGAAAATTGAATCAATATTAGTAAAATTAATACTATATAATTTTTTATAAGGTAAAATTATTTTTGGACCAAGAATATTAGACAAATAACTAAAAATATATTACATCGATTAATATTAAAAATGAGTTTTCCATGAGACAATACATTAAATTAAATGGCCAAAATAACCTAAAAACATGTCCAAATCGATTTTTATAGAGATATGTCAACCATTTAACCTATACTATCTAAAACTTAACTTTATAGGTAGGACCTAATGTATGTGAAACCATTGAATAATATTTATCTCCTTATATTTATAATATTGTCACTCCTCCTCAACTATAAAAGGGAACGTAACCCCTCAATTACTCACCTAAATATATCACTTTCGGTTGAAAAAAAACTAAGAAAATATGGCCCAAACGTCCCTCCCCTCAAACTTTATGACTTGAGTATTTAGAAAGAAAACCAATAAATTCCATTGGTGCGAACCAAAAGGAGGTACCTTAAAAAGAGGTAATATTCTTCAACATGAAATTTTTTATTATTTCATTTTACTCCACTTGAATTATTATTATTAAATGATTATATAATAACCTATTTATTAAAAATATAATGATAATTATTTATGTTAATGGTACTTCCTTCACTTTTGTAAACCTTCATCAAATGGGATTTGTAATCGTCATTTGTGGGTATGGTGGACTAATGCCTTAGGAACTAATGACATTCATCCTTATATTACCACCTTAAGGCTTGGTAATAATAATGGAATTATAGTTTTTATATGATATATATAATATTTAACATTTATTTATGATTATTTAATTATTATATGACATATAACTTCATTCATTCCATTTTTTAGGAAAAAGATAAATTTATTTGTGGGTGTGTGGACTTCCACTACTTCAAAGCAGTACGATTCATTCACACATTACATGGAATGTTTCCATGATGATTTATATAAATATATTTTAGAAATATAAAATTATTATGATACTGGAATGATTATATATATATATATATAATTTAATTTTTTTTAAATACGAAAGGAAAATGAAAACCACATTCATGCGTACGTGCAGCCTAACATCTACATTAACAGTGTATTTAATTTCATATTTATATATTTTATATATTGTTATAAATAATTATACAGAGAATATATGTCATATTTATATAATATTTTGAATTATGGAAATAATTAAATCTATTTCTAGGTGTGAGGTTCAATAATAACAAGTCATAACATATAGGAAAAATAAGTTATTAGCAAAAACATAACTTTAACATGAACGTTCAAATTAATGAGTAATATAAATTCCTAATAATATAATATATGGTATGATATATAATAATATGGTTATATGGTATATTTATAAATAAACTATATTTATTATACTAGAGTTTTGAATGTGTTTGAATAATGTTAAGACTTATTGTATCGGAATTCCATCTCACTTTTTATATATGTGAGATACATGCCAAATTCACCACTCAATTATTTTATGTGGTGTATATACATTTTTATGAAATTTTATATTTGGAATTTAATTTATTTAATAATATTAAAAGTTTCATATCATGTTATTATTTCATGGAGGTCATTATTCAAAAGTCACTCATGTAGTATAGGGATTTCAAGTCTCACTTTTATTTATATTGGACATATGACATATTCACTACTTGTTTATTTTTTTTGTATATAAAATACCTTAATGTATTATATAATTACTATACTTAATTTTATTTATATTTATGTATCCAATTTATTATCTCTCTTTCAGGGGATTTATAGTTCAAATTTTACTAAATGAGTAACGTAATTTTGCATCTTCTAGACACATGTTATTGTATGCACAAATATTCTATTATTATTTGTATATAATAAAATTTTCATATGTTATATCATGAATCTATTTTTTCATGATAGTTTATGTTTAATGTAAATCTATTTGTTTATTGGTACTTTGATTCAAATTTACAAATGTGGTGAGAGTTTATTTCTACAATATCTATATTTGTTGGGGCTATTTATGATTATGCATCCATTGATAGATTCATAAGATTCATATCTCAAGAAAAAAAATTTTATTTTAATTTGTTTATTCATGTTATATTAAATTATTTTACCAATATAACCTATTTGGTACATACGGAAAATAATATTTTTTTATTACAATCAGATATGAATTCTCTCTTCTATCAGAATTTTTTTATTCAAAATCCATGATTTTAAAAAATGTGTTAAACGTTTTTTAACTATTTTTTTAAATAAATTACATTTAAATTTTTTTTAACAATGCGTTATGTTTCAAAAATGTGATTAAAATAGTTTTAAATTCTTCCTTAATATGATTTGAAGGTTATTTATAAAGAAAAATGTTTTCAAAATTTTTTATCATTACAAATGAATTATAAAAATACAAAAGGATACATTCCATATTAAATGTTTGAAATTATTTTTTAAACCATAATTCATAATTTTTCTATGTTATTTTCAATTAAATGAATTTTAAAATTTTTTTACATCCTAAAAAAATAATTTTTATGAATGGTAATTTCCCTTATGAAATTTTCCAATCAATTGTCCAAAAAACTTCTCCATATTAGATGATATAACTTTCTATAGTTTATTCTTGACTAAGGATTTTAACCAAGGGAACAATTATTATTCCTTATTTCAATGGTATTTTTAAGATTATCTTTTTCTTAAATCTTTTTTTATTCAATATGTTATACCATGATAAAATTTTTGTGAAATCCATTTATTTTCATGGGTAATGATATGATAAAATAGTTGTGAAACATGTCTCTTTTCCTAGTTTTAAGATATGAAAGAATGTTTATGATATTTATTTCATTTAATGGGAAAAAAGATGTATTATTTATTTATTTCATTTGTGGGACCTATAACTCTCTCTAATGCATTGGGTAATGATTTATTTTGAATGCAATAGATAAGTTTGTAATGAGGAATGAACTCAGTATAATAATACATTGTTTGAATGAGTAGTGAACGTGGTTCAATAATAAAAGGGTGGAATATGTAGTGATATTAGTTAAGGAATAAATGGCTAGAATGATGAGTGAACTAACTTCTGTAATATAGTGCTTGAACTAAAAGTGAACTTGGATCAGTAATATATGGCTAGAAAGGGATGTATACTTGTTCAGTAATACATGGATGGAATGGGAAGCGAAATTTGTTAAGTAATAAAGGGATCAAACAGGATGTGAACCTTGTTTAGTAATACCAGTCTAGAACGTGGTGTGTACTCTATTTAGTAAATGACGTTTTCCACTAATATAGTCATGGGAGTGATCCTTGACTACTGAAATTGTTTAGGGAGCGATCCCATCAAACAATAATGGATTTGAATGTTATCCATTAATACTATTGAAATCATTTAATATGTTTATGTGACTATTAAAATTTCATGTCTTATTCCTATGTTATTCTTTCATGGATTAAGATATGAATTCCCTTATAATTTATGTCTATTTATCTACAAATATTTATTCCATAATGCATGAATATGACCTCTTATAAACATGGTATGATCATCAAGTGGTATGATCCTATTCTCATACAAATTTTTTAATGTCATGCTTATATATCTCTTGTATATACCATTATTGAGCTTATGAGAAAAACTATTCTTATGTTTTCTTTACCCTTGTTATGAAGAATTGTTTCATGTTGGAGTACTAAAAGGGAATGGATTATACGGGATATGATGAACTAATTTCACCAAATTAATAAGAATATGTTCCCATTTTCAATGAACACTAAACTATTACCGCCCTCAGGAATTTTTTTTAAAATTTTATGAATATTAATCTAAAATTTTGTAACATGCATATATGTTCATCCTGAGTCTCTATAATTGGTACCAATGGAATGTTTTACGCAACCTTTGGTAACTAGGATATGACATATTTAATGGTATCCCTAAGGATATTTTAATGTATTTGTCTTGGTATGTATCAAATAATAAGTCTAAGGATGAAAAAAAGTGAAAAAAATATCCTAATATTTTGTTAATGGTTTGATTGAGTGGTTTCCTTGTAATTACATCCATCTCTAAATACTACAATTTGATTTCATAGGGGAGTAGGAACATTTAACGAATATAAAGAAACAAATAAAGTAACTAAAAATGTAAAATGTAAAGTTTAGTTAACACAATGGAATAGAATAATGGCCTTTCTAATGTTTCATTAACTGTTTAATTATTTAAATATGGAATGTATATTTACTATGAAAAACAACACATTAAGAGAAATATCATGAAGGAATGAATATAATTTTTAGAGTAACGGTCTTGTTTCTGATGATAAGGAGACCATGAGTGACATATTAAAGATATGTTATTTTCTAATAGTAATATTTATATGAATGATTAAATTTTGTATACAAGATTTTTTTTCATAATTTTAGAAATAATTATTATGGAATAAGATAATAAAGCTTTGTTAATGGATTAAGGAAGATGTATTATTATCAATGAATTAATGTATTTGAAATAGTAGATTATTTTATATAAATATTGAATTATATAAGTAGTTTTTATAGATGTTTACTCATTATGTATTTTTAATAATATGAAAAATCATTATGATGAAATATAAAAGTGATATAATGAATCAATTACAATAAGTGAAGGTAACCCTTAACATGATCTTGAGGATGAAAAAATTATATTTATTATGGATAAAGAGATTATTGAATGGATAATGTAAATTGATAAATATTTATGACTATAGAACTAATAAATGATTTGTTGAAAACGTGGTTTATTCTATCCTTGTGAAAGTTTAGAACATTTATTAAATTAAAAAATATATCCAAAAATAATTGGAATAAGGAAGCATGCATGTTTTCAATAAGGATTTATGGTTATTTAGGTTATGTGTTTTTTTAAATAAAGTATATTATAAAGGTATTAACGTGTTTTTTATGTGACAAAGATGATCTAATTTATGATATTGAATGGATCGATGTTTAGACTATTTTGATAAATTAAGTGGCCTTGATCTTTTATTTTTTTTTTGATTTTCATCTTTCAAAATGGATACAATGTTAATCATTTATGTAAGGATTTAAGTTGAAATTATGATTAAGCTTCAGTGATTAAAATGTTATCTCTATGTATAATGATTGATTCATATTGGATAACCTATTCTAACTATTTTATAGTTATTTTAACTAATGAAAGATAGAATGGATTATTGCTCATTTTATAGATGTCATGAAATATTAATTATTTATGAGTGTTAAATTCACCTTCATTCATGGGAGTAAGGGATGAAGTGGGAATTGATCAAGGCATAACCAAAGGGTGATTTTGTTAATATGGAATGGAATGATATCATATAATTATATCCTCCTACAAAAAATTCATAAACTATAGGAAAAATATCAACAAACCAAAAAATGGTTATCCAAGTACCTTCATTTTAGATAAATGAAATGGTCCCTCAGATCATAAAAGAATAATGGTTTTACAATAGTTAACATTATCCAGATCACTAACTTTTATAGTTCATTGTTCTATATCACATTCTATTATTATTCGAATGTTATTTTTCTCAAATATGTATAGGTTTAATCTTTCAAGATATTTTATCTGTTATGGAAACCTAGTTATGAGTAACATTGTGTAACTTCTATGTTTCCAAATTTACCTTTTTTGTGAAAATTGTGGGTTTCTATAAAAGGAACATTAATGAATTAAATTGTTGATGACTAGATGAATATTTATGGGAAAATATGTTTTAAGTGGGTTTGAATGTAACACCATGTGTTAAAAAAAATTTAAAAAAAAATTCATTTAAGGATTGTATTTCACGTTAAACAAAGATTATATTTACTTATATGAAACAAAATTTTATGATTTGACAATATGAAACACTATTGTTGTCTTTTGTTACACATAATGCCGATGTGAAGTCTCAGACTAGGATTCCACATAATGGGTGTCCCAATCCCGGTGGGCCACATGGCCTCAATCACATCTCCCTAAATTCTAATAGTTACTAACTTGAAGAAAGGAACTATGGTGTGTCCCAGGAGAGACTAAGAACCTATTACCAAAGTGTAACATAGTAGATGATTATAAATAAGGTTTAATATAATATGAAATATAAATATACGGAAGGAACATTGAACAATTGAGATAAGAGTAACAGTAACAGAAACAACTGGAATTGCATTCAACAATATGTGATATGTCATTTCAATTGAATAATAGATGTCATGGATACAAGATAACATGCACAACATGATCTACATAAGTATAAATAATTCCAAGACTATCCCATTCATCCTGAGCTCTGAATCTGACATCAATTATCAATCTCCATACTAAACATCTAGAAATAATGTTTTTAAAGTAGATTTACTCCCTTTATCAAAACCTCCATCAATTTAATCTACCCAAGTACCAAACAATGCCCAAAGACGGTGTTAGAAAATTTGTACTGGGACACCGATAATTGTGTCTATAACATCCGTACCATGAAATGAAAATTTAACAGCATGAAAACATGAATATATCATGTAAATAATTACAATGTAACTAAATACCCATGCACCTACTTTATCACTCGGATTGTGTCTGAACATGTAAATAAATCATTACTTTATTTGTAACAGTTTATAAAAAAGTCACAAGTTAACCATAGTGAAAATACCAAGTTATTACATGGAAACCACTAATGGTATTCAATAGTGAATTTTCAAGGTAATAACCAAGTCAACATAGACCTCATGGGTAGCCAACCTAGTAATATCTATATCCTGGAATGGGGTAAGAGTGTAATTAATGGAGCATATTCCAAGGAATTCCACAACAAGTTATCTACCTAGTCTAAGGATTTATTCCAATGTAAAATGGGGTTAAGTAATGATTGGGCCCGACGGGCATTAACCATGGAACATACTTGTTATTGATAGATCCAAGAAGTGTATTAAAGAAAATATATAATAATATAGATGGGATCCTAGAGTGTCATACTGAGCATCCAAATAAAAAACAAGGATTGAGATCTATGTGGTTCTCAACCTAATGAAGTTGTATCCTTGAATCAGAATGGGTTCCCAGGTGCTCAGGATATTCTTTGATCAGAATAAAAGATGATCTCATGTTAGGGTATTACTATTTGATTCTGAAGTCATGTAATATTTCACTTTTTTCATTACTTTCCTTCCATTAGTGTTATAAGTTCTAGTAGAATGAAACCTTTTAATGAATTCATAATTATTCAATTAGTCCATTTGGTCCAAGCCTTACCTTTCATCAATGATACAAATAAATGTAGCATGAAATCATTATTAATTCATTGAAATAATATTCAATAATTATGGTTCATTCCTATAACATTCACTAACTTGGTATGGGGTTCTACGGATATGGAACCTATTAGTAATTCCTATTTAATATGGTCTATTTATATATTTATTATAACTTTAAATTTCTATTTAACATTTAATTATAAATTAAAGCACTTACCTTAGGTCGACCATGTGGTGAAAATACATGGTTCTTTCCGTCATTCAATTCAAAATATTATCTAATACATTTAATTTAAAAAAACATACCATTGGAAGGGTTAGTCAATGTCACACCTAAACAGTGGCTCAAACATGTAAAATACTAATAACCCAATTATGACATAAAATCTATAATGTCCTAGATTTTCTATGTAATTTTATTAAATTATATGGAATTATAACGAGCCTGTGAAAATTGATGGTGTGTGTTTCCGAGGCTCAGTGTGCCCAGAATCAATTTCTGAACTTTTTAATGGTATGTTCAGTAAACACGATGGAAGCATTTTCTATCTTATTATGCGATGCTCAGATTAAAAATCATGGGGCAAAGTTGAATCTGTAGCACCATGATTTGCATACTGTAGGTTTTACTTCGACCACTGTAGGTCAGGAGAAAAAGTTAAATTTTGGACCATAAAATGAATAGTAAAATAAGAAGATATATTTTTATCTCTTTTCATTTCCTCCGACAGACGAGCAGAAGTGGCGGGACCAATGGCATGTCAAGCGATTAATTGGATTTACGCCTCAATGTTTGTAATCATACTATTGGAATTAGAAGAATAATTATTAAATAATACTCATAAATTCCCAACGGGGTTACCCAAATCTTCTTCCTCCTATTTATATGGAGCCTGTGGAGGGGTGTTGGCATGGCATCACCAAGCGACAGAGCTCTGGAAAAATATCATGACACCTTCCACTTGGAGGATAGGACTAGTTCCAATTAATGGTGAAGAGCGCCATTGAATCAAGAACTTCCAAACACTGACTCTTCCTCAAATGTGGAAATTATCCAAAAATCTTTATTTAAGGTTTTTATTTGTATTAGTATTAAAATAATTTTTGAATCTTATTCATCAATCATGCTATCAAGCTAACACAGAGGGTGAGGGGAAAACGAACAAGGCCTAGACTGTTCACTACTTTGTTAATCTATGCGTTCTTCACAGAATTTTTATTAAGGTTGAAAAAAACCTATAAATAAGGTTCATGCTGCGAAGAGAGCATCTTGGGGAGGCCGTTGATTCCTTCGGTTGAAAAAATGGGCCACCGGAGCTCAACCGGTTACCCACGAAAGACCGCAGGCACTACACCAGCATGTAAGCACTGCTGACTGGCATGGTGGGTGACGACAGAAACCAGAAACAGCCAGCCATGAAGGAGATGGAGGCATGCCATCGTGTGCTGCCGGTAGAGAAGGCAACTACCGTAGCTACGATGGGTGAAGACGACAGTTGGCTCGGGCCAACTCCGGAGGAAGAGGCAGCGTGCGTGCCCCACCAGAAAAGGTGGCCACTACTTTTCAGCCGCATCAGATGCAGGGGGGTGGCTGAGACTGGCCTGACAAAAGAGGCTGAGGGGCATGCAATGGCATGCCTCTAGAGAGGCGGGCCGCGACTCTGAAGCCATTCCATTAGGGACCCTCTCCCAGGGGGTCCCAAGAAAAAACATGCGTTGCCACGTGGCGTTGCCACACAAACCAAATGACTAAGGTTGTTCGGGAAAACCGAGGGGCCTCTACCCCCGTGCTAATAAGGGCGGGCCCCAATCCAGTGGGCCAAACCTGTAGAGGACCATGCCCCTCAATGGGCCAGGCGGTGCATGCCCAATAGGTCGCGCCCTCTGCGGGCCGGGCCACATCCTCTGCGGGACAGGCCACACGAGCCTAGCGGGTCACACACTGCGCGGGCGAGACCGCACCCCCTGCTGGTCGGGCCGTGTCCCCATGGTGCTCGGGCTGGCCCAGCAGTATGATCCCAGCTAGGTCCACATCAGACTGGTTTGATTCTACCTAAATTAGGTCGGGTTAGCTAAGTCTCAGTCGGACCAGACCCCAAACATTCTAGTCCAAATTTCGCTAAAAGAGCCTTAACTTGTGAATCAGGCGTCTGTTTGATGAACCGTCTATGGTGTTGGGATCCATGGAGCGAGGCGGTCCTTTTGGTATACTCTATATGAGTTTAGGGGAAAATAGAGTATGGTTCGGTTGGATTGAACCCGAATCCAACCGTTCCCTTGGTACTAAAATTCTTATAAGTCATAGACCGGGTGTCCGATTTACACGCCATCTATCGCATTGGAACCCATTGGACATTGCGTCCATTTGGGTAACTTAATTTTGGGGCTTAGTGGCAGTCCAGGTACCACCAATATCTCTTGGGATAGATTTTACAGAACTCAAACATACCGAGTGCGATGAATCTGGTGGCTGGCTATAACCCGAAGAAAGAACATCGATCCTATGAGGGGAAAAATCTATCGATCCTGTGTGGGTCAACGCTTAGAGATAATGTGTGGGTCAGGATCTATTGATCCTATGTAGGTCAACTCCTAGAGTTTCTATGTGGGTCAACATGTTTTGATCCTATGTGGGTCAGCAATAGAGCCAGTCGATAGAATAAGATGATCTTGATTTATGACTAATCATATATACATATGTAGTTGAGTTATATACATTCATTGAGCTGAGTCTTTACCTTTTTGGTACTTCTACATTCATGGTTTTACCTTCCTGGTGTGACCTTTGAAGTACTTTTACCTTCGTGGTGTTACCTTCGTGGTGTTACCTTTATTGTACTTTTACCTCCACGTTGTTACCTTCGTGGTGTTACATTTGTGATACTTTTATATTCGTGGTGATACCTTCATGGTTTTAACTTTCTCATACATTTAACTTCATGATGTTACCTTTGTGGTATTCTTCCCTCGTTGATCACTTGTGCTAAAGGCTTAAATGTTAGAGCCCTATGTTTCCTCAAATATGATACGAGAATATTTTGAGAACATTGGTATATATATTGGAATATACCAAATCATAGTAGATGAATACAAAATAGTTCTTTTTTATTGAGGTATTTCTTTGTGGGTTTTCATTTGTGGAACTTTGGGAGACCTTCAGGGATCTCTGGGTACCTACTGAGTATTGTTATACTCATCCTTTCATGGGCTATGCCCGCACCTTTGTTTGTATTATGCAGACAATGGAATGTGTTGACTAAAGCTGAGAGATCCAGGACTAGAGGTTGAAAATAGGTGGACCATTTGACATGAAGTGATGTAGTCACTACTAATCGAGATATGTACCTACCATTCAGGTAGGATCCTTGGTGGACATTCTAGGAGTTGTTTTATCTTTCAGTTGAACTTTTACATTCTAGTTGGGCTTGTATTATGCCCCCTTTACTTTTAGTACACTTTTTACTACATCAGTTTACATCATGGTTTCTTCATGTTGTGTTTTGGATTGTGTGTTTTTATAGGTTTAAAGGAAATACCTTCCTGTTATAGGGATATGCTTTTCTGGTCTGAGTCTCCAGCCCCAAGCCTATGGAATGTGGGCTCGGGATAGTCACAGCATGGACCCTAGAGGTCGGGTCCTAACAAAGTGGTATCAAAGGAGTCGGTTCTACCAATGAAATAGGATTCAGATCAATCCAATGGAGAAATAGTGGTTTTTGTTCTGAGTGTGGAATTATGTTTCAGAAGTCTAGTGTTGGGGCGGTGGCCGACATGTCCATACACCAGGACCAAGAATTATGATTTCTAACTTAGTGCACAAAAACACTGATTGTGTGTGTTATTGAAGTGATTTAATTTGATCTCTTTGATTTATCTCACCAGGTATAACTTATTGACTGTGGAGCACGTCTTTCCTTTCCGAATGCCACCAAAAAGATATCTATCCAAGATTCATGAAAGAGTACACGATGATGGCCCAATAAGAAATGTGGATTTGGTGTAGGGACCCCTTACGATGATAGTACCATCGGGTGGTGCACCAGTAGCACCACCACCCATTGGCCAGCATATGCCACAATCCCCACTAGCAGAGGGAGCATGCTGATTCAGTGCATCACACAAGATTCAGTGGTAGAGGCCTCTGAGGATCCAAAGTGTGACGGATCCTTAGGTGGTTGAGGACTGACTGGAGGCTGTGCCCAGAGTTTCTTTCTCTTAGATGGGTCACCAACTGATCTAAGGGGGATCCTAGCTACCAATCTATTCTTGGGAGCAGCTATGAGATGGTTGATTTTGACACTCCAGCTACATGAGGAGGAAACCCTCACCTGGGTAGACATCGAAGGACTTTTTAGGGATGTGTTCATCCTAGAAACCCTAAATTCCATGCACATAAAGGAGATTCTGCACTTACAACAGGGCATCATGATAGTGGTCCAGTACTCAGTGAGGTTCACTGATCTCTCTCACTACTCAACAGACATGGTACGAGACCCTTTCTTGAGGGCCAAAACATCTTAGTAGGGTCTCCGATAGAATATTAGAGAATCAATGATATCGTTGATCATTACGATATAGGCTAGGGTGCCATAGAGAGATCTTTTGGTGGAGAGATTTCTAGGTGAGAAGGCACTGACAACTAGAGCCAAAACTGGATGTCAAGTAAAATAGTCATTTGTAGTAGGCAGTTGACTGATGACGCAAGGGCCCAACTAGTCCAAACCTTTTGGTGGATGACCTCAAGATACTGGGTCGGTGGTGAGGGGATCACGGGACAAAGGAGGATAAAGGAGGAGTAGGCAGTTCTAATCCTACAGCGGGCAGGGTCACCTGGCTCGTGATAGCCTGACATGCCATATGGGTGGCTATTAGATTAACGAGGGAACTCCGAGGTAGAGGAAGATGATTGAGTGAGGAGGTACATAGGGCAGATGACTTGTAATTGGAGTTTTCCCTGCAGCTAGTGGTGGGTGGCGATTGAAGGTTCTACCGCTACCACCTACAGGTGGTCCACCCCGACCATAGAGAGTAGGTGGACAGGGACGAGCTCAGCTTCCGGTAGATGAGGCCTATGACCACAGAGCTCTTGAGATTATTTTTGGTACAATATGAGTGTACACATCCTTAGATACTGTACATATAGGCAAATGTACCAGTCACTCTTTTATTTCCGCAGGCCTCATTTGGAGCTCAGAGATTTTGGTGGAGCTGTTAGCTTGATCCTTGCGATTAGAGACTCATACGAGAGTATACTTGATGATTACACACCGGTGCCGGTACTGTGAGATTACTCTAGGAGGTGAGATCTTTGGCTAAGATCTTCTAGTAGTGGATTAGAGGACTTAAGTTATTATCTTGGGTACAGATTGGTTATCCATAGTACATGCCCAGAATGACAATATTAGTTGTAAAGTGTAGTGTTTCTATGAGGATTAAACTAGGGTTTCCTTCAAAGATGAGAAGGGAACCTTTGCAGCATTGGATGGACATACACAGAGGAGGGTGCATCCGATCAGTCAGCTGTTGTTAATCCTTACCCTCAGAGTAGTTGATGTTGAGAGTCCGAGATATCATGTAGTGGTGGACCAGTTTGCTGATGTCTTTCCTAATGATATTTCAGGACTATCTCCTCATAGATGTGGACTTAAACATCGACCTGTACCCTGGGATGACACCAATATATACACCAAAAAATTGTATGGATCCTGCGGAGTTTCTTGAGTTATGGGTATAGCTCAGGAATTGCAGAGGAAGGGGGTAATAAGGCCAAGTGTTTCTCCATGGGAAGCCCCAATTTTGATCTCTAGGAATTAATATGGGAGTGTGAGAATCTATGTGTAATATCAGTGAAAAAACTAGGTGACCATGAAGAACAAGTATTCACTTCTTAGGATTGATGATCCTTTCGATTAGTAGAAAGGAGATATATGGTTTTCGAAGATAGACATTATATCACGATATCATCAGCTTAGGGTACGAGATGAGGATGTCAAGAAGACGATCTCCAGATGGTGGTATGGCCACTATGAGTTCTTGGTTATTTCATTTTGTGTTACCAACTCCCTATTAGTGTTCATGGGACTCATTAACTGAATCATTCAGCCATACATCGGTCGCTTCATGGTGGTCTTCATTGAGAATATCTTGGTGTACTCAGCGATCAAGGAGGAGCATTCATATCATATGCAGATTGTGATGGATACAATCTGAGAGAACCGGATTTATGGTAAGCTCTCTAAGTTCTCGTTATGTATGTGGGAGGTCAAATTTCTAGAACACACTATCTCGGATTCTGGTGTTGCCATTGATTCAGCGAAGATAGAGGTTGTTCTTTCTGGGGAGCCACCCAGGAGTGTGAACGTGGTATGGAGTTTCATGGGGTGGGATTAGTACTACAAGAGATTCGTACATGACATTTCTAGATTTGTGACACCCTTGTCAGCGATGACAGAGAAAGGACATTCCATTGTATGGAAAAAGAGATGTAAGCATAGTTTTCAGGAGAAGCTGCATAGACTGATGAGAGCCCCCATCTTGAGGCTACCCGAAATGGGCATTGGGTATGTCATCTACTACGAAGCATAGGGGACTAGTCATGGATGTGTCCTGATGAAGAAACATGTAGAGATCACATATGGTTCTTTATAGATGAGACATCATGAGCAGAGCTATGCAACCCATGACCTAGAGTTAGCATCAGTGGACTTCATCTTGAAGATGTGAAGGCATTACTTGATGGGTGAATAGTTTACTATCTAATTTGATCACAAGAGTCTTAGGTTTATCTTCTCACAGATGTAATTGAACATGAGATAGCGAGGCTGGCTAAGGTTCCTCCAGGACTATGACATTGATATTTTCTATACTCCTAAAAAGGGGAACGTAGTAGCAGACACACTCAACAAGAGGTCTGGTCTACAGTTTCTATGTGAGGCAACATAGCAGATAGTCACGTTACAAATATCCTTTGTTGATAGAGATGTAGAAGATTACCTCTTGTCTATGACTGTCAGTCCCCCAATTCTTCAACAAGTGTGGGAGGCACAACTTGGGGACATTGACTACGAGACTCTACGTGCTCATATATCTACATTACTTGTACCTGATGGATTTTATGAAGGTGGGGAGATCTTCATTCTCTTTAGAGGATGCACCATGGTACTACTGGCTCTACAAGAGGAGGTGTTGCAAAATTTCCATATTCCCCCTCTATCAGTGCCTCTTTATGTGGAGAAGTTGTACCAGGAACAATGGCATCAGCACTGGTGGCTACAGATGAAGAAAGCAGTGGTAGAGTTTGTTTCACAATGTCTCACTTGTCAGAAATTGAAGGTCGAGCAATAGGTTCCAGCATGCTTATCATAGCCACTAGAGGCACTATAGTTTAAGTGGGATGGTATATCCATGGAAATTGTGACAAGGATTCCACGTAGGTCTAAGAGACATGATTCCATATAGGTGATCATAGACTGAATCACCAATATAGTACACATTATACACATCTGATAGCTAGGATCAGTAGAGGGCTTGGGATACCTCTATGTACCGAATATTGTACGACTTCGTGGGGTGCCATCGACGATCGTCTCTAGTCATGACACATGTTTTACAACCCAGTTGTGGAAGGTATTACAGGAGGCATTCATGACTCAACTATTTTTGATCACCGCCTTTCATCATCAAAATAATGGTCAGGATCAGACCATAAAGTCACTCGAGGACAAGCTTCGTGCTTGAATCAATGATTTTGGCCACATTTGTGAGGATAACATGCCCTTGGTGGAGTTCTCATACAATAACAACTATCACCCCACCATCTTTATGGCACAATTTGAGGCTTTGTATGGTTGACATTGCAGGTCACTTCTATACTAGACATACTAAGGGGAGTTAGCCTTTATGGGACCATAGTTAGTATGAGCTACGCAGGTCATCGAGGAGCGGATAAAGACTTCACAGAGAAGACAGAAGTCTTATGCTGATAGGAGATAGAGGCATTTGGAGTTTGAGGAGGGAGAACATGTCTTCCTACAGGTCTAACCATGATGGGGTTTGTAGAGATTCGGTTGGGGATACAACTTACCTCCAAGGTTCATCAGACCCTTTCACGTTCTCAGTATTGTTGGTGAGGTTGCGTATCGCCTAGCTCTTCCACCATGGATGCATCGGGTGCATGAAAATTTTCACATATCGCAGCTAAGAAGTTACGTGCATGATCCACTGCACATCATTGACTGGGGAGAGCTGAACATCGACAATGGGGTGACGTTTACAGAGGTTCTATTGAAGAATGTGGATCAACAGTAGAGAGTCCTTAGTGGAAGATCTATACATCTAGTTCACATTTGTTGGTAGAACATGGCCTTTAAATAGAGCACATGGGAGCGAGATTCCCAGATTCTTGCTCAGTACACCATTTCTATTCTTAGACTATGTTTTGAATTTCTAGGTTGAAAAGACCTATGGTGGGGAGAATTTAATGTCCAGAATTCTCAATGTAAATTTTTTAATAATATGGAATTATTAAGATTTTGTGAAAATTGACGCCGCATGATTCTGAGGCGGGTGTGCCCGAAATGAATCTATGAACTTTATTTAAGGTATATTCAGTAAACACACGGGTTATATTTTCTATCTATTGAACTGGTGCCCAGATTAAAAATATGAGAGCACCGTTGAATCTGCAGCACCATGAATCTCTTAAGGATGGATTCACTTCGACAGAAGTAGGTCAGGAGAGAAGTTAAATTTTGGAATTTAAAAATAAAAATAAAATAAAAAAGCTATTTTATTCTCTCTTTTATTTTCATCCAATGGATGAAAATGTAGAGGATGGTCCAATGAAAAGTCATGAAATCCATTGGATTGAATCCTCAATGTTTGTAACTGTAATGTCAGAATTATGAAGGTTCATTATTAAATAAACCTCATAAATTCCCAATGGAATTACCAACCTCTTCCCCGTCCTGTTTATATGAAGCTTGGGGAGGGGTGGTGGAATGGCTTCACAAAATGATGAAGCTCTGGAAACTTACTGCGATACCTACCACATGAAGGATGGGACCGATTTTAGCAAATGGTGATGAGAGCCATTGATTCATGAACCACCAAACACTGACTCTTCCTCATATGTGGATGTTCTCAAATGATCTCGAAGAATGTTTTTTATTTGATTTATAATTTAATAAATTGTTGAATCTTATTCTTCCCTCATGTTATCAAGATAACACAGAGGGAGCCGGTCAAATGAACAAGGCCTGGACCCTCCACTAATATGTTGATCAATGTGTTGTTCACCGACTTTTTATTCGAGTTTAACGGAACTCATAAATGTGGGTCACGAAGCAAAGATGGAATCCCAGGGAGGCTGTTGATACCTTAGGATGGAAAAAGGGCCACCAGATCTCACTCAGTGACCTATGGGAGACAGTCGGTGTGACAACCCCGGCGACCAGCGTGGCGACTGACGGCTATGGTCGGCAACCGCCCAACATGATGGAGTAGGCGTCACACCATCATGTACTGCCAACGGATAAGGCCACAGCCGTAGCCACGACAGGTGAAGATGACAACCAGCTCGGGGTAGCCGTAGAGGAAGAGGTGGCCTGCGTGCACCACTGGAGAACGTGGTCGCAGCTCTTCAGCTGTGGCGGACTCCGAGAGCAGCTGAAAAAGACTAGACACAGGAGGTAGAGCGGCATGACATGGCACACCACCGGAGAGGCCTGTCATGGATCTGATGCTGCAGTAGTTGGAACCCACTCCCTGTGGGTCCCATGGAAACTTGGCAGTGCCACATAGCGTTGCCGCCCAAACCGAACAGCTAAGGCCATTCGGGAAAACTGCGGGGCCGTTCCCCCCATTCCAGCAAGGGTGGGACCCGATCTAGTTGGATTCACCCTCCGCAAACCATGCTGCACCAGCCCAGGGGGTTGTGACCTCAGCGGGCCAGGCCACACTAGCATAGGGGGCTGGTCCTCGCATCCAATGCAGGCTGGGCCGCACCCCCGTGATGGCCGTAATAGCCACCCCTGCAGGTCGGACAAGACTGTGGCCCAGTAGACTGAGCCCATCTATGTCAGACCTGGACCAGGTCAGGGTGACCCGAACGAAGTCAGGTTGGCCCAGCTTGGGTAGGCCCAGGTCAGTCAGACTAGGTCAGACCAGACTCAGACACTTCGAGGCCCAATTTCCCTAAAAGAGAAATAACATGTGAACCGGGTGTCCGTTTGATAAACCGTCTACGGTGCTGGCGTCCTCGGAGTGAGAAATCCCTTTTGGTATACTCTACTTGAGTTTTGGAGAATGTTAGAGTATGGTCAAGTTGGATCGAACCAGATTCTAACAAGGCCTTTAGTACTAAAATGCTTATAAGAAATAGATCGGGCGTCGGATTGATGCGCCATCTGTCGCGTTGGAACCCTTACGACAAGGAGGTACATTGGGTTACTAATTTGTGGGTCATAGTGGTGGTTTAGGTATAATAAATATATCTAGTGGTAGATTCTATGATACTCGAGCACATCGGGTGTGAGGAATCATGTGGCTGTCTGTAACGTGATCAATGTACATAAATCATATATGGGCCATTAACTATCGATCATGGATGGTTCAGCGCATAGTGATTCTGTGTGGGTCAGTATCTATCGATCCATTGTGGGTCAGCGCCTAGAGATCTGGTGTGGGTCATCATCTATCAATCCTGTGTGGGTCAGCAGTTGTGCCTCTCGATAGAAAAAGATGATTTTGATTTACGACTATTCATATTTACTTATCAACTTGAGTTATAAACCTAGTGTCAGATGAGTCTTTACCTTTTTGGAACTTTTACCTTAGTAGTGTTTCTATCGTGGTTTTAATTTTTTGGTACTTTTACCTTCGTGGTGTTTTCTACGTGGTTTTACCTTTGTAGTGTTACCTTTGTGTTACATTTACATTGGTGGTGATACCTTCTTTATGTTACATTTTTGGTACTTTACCTTCGTCATGTTACCTTCATGGTTTTACCTTTTTGGTATTCATCCATCATGGATTAGGTGTGCTAAAGGCTTAATAGGTGGATCCTTTTGGTTCCTCATGTATGAGATGAGTATATTTTGAGAACATAGGTATCTGTATGGGATTATACATAAGTTGAGTTGATGAAAATAGCTTTGTTCTTTATGATTGAGGTATTTCATTGCAGTTTTATTTTGTGGAACACTGGGAGACCTTCAGAGGACTCGGGGTCTCTACTGAGTATTTTTATACTCATTCCTACCTGGGATACACGCGGACCATGTTGTGTCATGTGAAGACGACATACAACATTGATCGGGGCTGAGGGAGCCTGGACTATACAGTTCTATGAGGTGGACCATTTGAAGTGACATGACACAATGACTACTAATAATGATCTATGACAACCCTTTATGTAGGATCCTTGGGGGACTTTCCCAGAGTTATTTTCTCTTTTAGTTGTACATGTACTTTCCATCTTGGCTTATATTCTGGCCCCATTACATTCAGTACAATTTTTTACTATAGCAGTCATCATGGATGCTTCTCATTGTGTTCTTGGATTTTATTTTTGTAAAGTTTTTAAGTAAATTCCTTCCTGTTATTGGGATATCCCTTTCTGATGCTAGTTATCAGCCCCTGGCCTATGTAAGGCTGGCTTGTGGTAGTCACAGATCGGTCTCTTGGGATCAGGTCGGGACAAAATTCTACATGGTATGGATGGAGTTTTATATACAACCAAAAAAAATTAATCACCTATATGGAATGATAATATCCCTAAGGTTCTAATGATTATAACCAAGTTATTTAAATTCTATAAATGACAGGTGATAAAATCTGTGGGCCCCACATGACAAATCCTAAATCAATGAACATGAGATATGAGTTATAGACCACCCATATTAGGCTTGTACAACTCTCCTCCTCCGATATCAGCTCTTGAGTTGGCTCAGATCAGAGTAGATCTATGAAAATATTACAACACTCAAACCACTATAACTTGAATGAGAGAAAAAGAGAAGGAGAATTTCTTAAACGGACTCAAGTGCATACCATTGCGCATCCCACATCACTAATAGAATCTCAAACGGATCTTGGACGAAAAATATCTCTATATTCCTACCTTACATCATAAAAAATTTCCAATTAGAGTGATAAATAGGTTAATCCTATATGAAATCTTATTAGTGAAGATGATGTGGCTTAATAGACCATTAAGGGAAAAAAGGAACATTTACCTTGAAAAGTATCCTCTGCATGGTTTGTCCCCATAGTTTCACAAACCAAGGGTAAACCATGCATGGTTATCTATTCAGAAGGGAAAATTTTAAGGTTTGGATACATAGCCATGCCCAACTGTGCTATACGGTTCTGTTTGAAAATATACATATGCACTTTTAGCCAAACCATGTGTCAATCACACACTAATCGTGTCACATGTCCAGTTTTTTCCAAAAGATGGGTTTGGCACTCCAAACGTTCCCCTGATACCCATGAGACCTTTTCTAAATCATTTATAATCCTTATTATGTCTAATGTAATGATTTAGACCAATATTTATAGGATCCATACCATAGTGAAAAATCATGTTCTTATAGTCTTCCACCATCAAAGAAACTCTTCCCCGAGTTCACCATCCAATGGTGGATAAACACTATCTGAGAACAACTATTTCCAATGGGAATGTATATCAGCCTCTTGCTCCGATGTCTTATCCTTTATTTGGTCGTGCTACTATATCACCTATACTAGATGGACATACCAACATCGTAGAGCCTTTGCGCTCTGGTCAATGATGTGTACTAGATACCCCTCAAATGTAGCATCAATATCCTACTCAAATTATTCACGATAAAATGTATGAGATAGATCCCTATGATATTGGAAATGTTGTGTGATGTGGAATAGGTAGTACATGGAATAGTACCTCTGAGGTAGTATCAACTGATAATCTAACATCATTACTCTCTGTCAAATCTAAAATAAACCTACATAATGAGTAGAGAACTTTCACTATTTTCTAAAAAATATATTCCCTATCGTAAGAGATACCAGAAGAAAATCATGATTCCCAACTTCGAACTCAAGAGGATATCAATGATGAACAACATTACATTTCTGTATAGAATAATTGGATGTCATATGCTTTTTGATAAGTTTAACAATTCTAAATGTCTTCTGAATGAGATGGGGACCTAGTAGGGCTACCTCACCAACCTTTATCCATCGTAAGGATCAAAGGAATGACCTAAATATAAGGCCTCAAAAAAATCCATGTGGGTTTTTACCTGGAGGTATTTATTATTGGAAAAATTCATAAGATGCATATTCTGTTCCCATGTACCACCAAGCACTAGGACACATGCTTGAAGAAAATACTCTATAACCTATATTGTCCATTCTGATTTTCCATCTCTATGAGGGTGAAAATATGGGGCTAGAAGAACATGTGTTCCCAAAAACATCAACAATCCATGCCATAATTGTGATGTGAAAAAAGAAACCCTATCTAGAATAATAGTATGGGGAACCCGTGGAGCAGTATAATTACACGAACATACAATTTTCCAAAATCATCAATTGAGAACGTCTTCTAAATAGGAAGGATGTGGGATGACTTTGTTAGTCGGTCGATGATAACACATACAGTTTCTCTACCTCTATGAGACATCAGAAAATAGAATATAATTTCCAAGGAAACATATTCCCATTTCAATTACAGTACTATAAGAATCTATAATTGTCCTGCAAGTCTCTACGGATCCACCATCACATGTTGAAAGGTGGAACACCTTGGGATAAAGCCTGATATTTGGAATTTCATCCCATACCACCAATACTAGTGTCGCATATCTCGATACATATTAAAGATTCCTATATGAACTTCCACCGAGAAGAGTGGGACTTGCACATCAAGTCCTCTCTCATATATGAAAGAACATATATATGTGCCAAAAGACCCAGGATATTGTCTCTATTATACACCAATCCGGAGGTGGGTTATCACCTGATATTCTTTTATGGGGAACTAGGCCATCAGGATTTGAAAAATGTCTACCCTTTAACTTCTCAAGGAGGGAAGAGGTAAATGTCAAAGTTGAGAGGTAAAACTACACATGAATGTCATGATTCTCTATATGGAGCTAACAAAGGAAGTCCATTAACTTTCATTCATCACTGGCTTCATGTATGGAATCTGTTTATGTTTTCTGACTCACCTCATCTACAACTACATTACCCTTCTCAGACATATATGTATGCTCAAAATCATGGGATTATAGATAATCAACACATCTTCATTGGAAAATGTTGATGTCACTCTATAAATATATATACTTGGGGATATTATGGTTTTTTTTACTCCAAAATGTGATCAATTTATAGATAGTATCTCCAGTAATGTAAGGCCTGGAAAAATACTACTATATCAAGGTCGTGTGTCAGTTAATTTCCCTCATGATGACTCAACTGTCGAGATCCATACACAATGAATTTATTCTCATACATCAGAACTACACTCAGGACAATTCCTGATTTATCACAGATGATGGTATAACCTATTCCTAGATCTGGAAGATTCTGAATATGTAATTATACAAGCCTCAAATTTAGTTCCTCAAATGGTTTCTCATATGCCGCAAACCATTTGAAATTGACACCCTTCAGTGTAATACCATTAAAAGGAGAATCAATCCAATAAAAGTCATCTATTAAATGAATGTAATTTCTAGAAACCCCCTAGTAACTCTATATATCAAACATGTTCATGGGAATATCCTAGGAAACTACAACACTAACCTTTTCTAGGTCAAAATCAATGCCTACATTCGAGATTATATGACCCATGATGCGAGAATTGTTGATCCAGAAGTGGATCTTAGGTTAATTAGAATAATGATGATTCTCTCTATGTTTACTCAGAACTATCTCATGATGTTTGTAATGGTCGCTACAAGTGTGAGAATAAAACAAATTTTTATCCATAATGACCATGAAAAATGATTCCAAATAGGGTTAGGAAAACATTTTCACCAGAGGCATGAAAATGGTTGGTGTGTTCTTAAGACTGAATGGAATGATAAGGTACTCATATTGACCATATATACTATGGAATTATAAACTGTTTATGTCTGATGGAATGACTCACACTTGATGATAACCTGATCTATGGGTGATCTTTGAGAAGACTTCTTATCCTAATAGATGGTCAAATATATCATCTATTTGAGGAAATAGAAATCAGTTCATTACCATAATCTAGTTCAACCTTCATTAATACATGCAGAGACATATTATTCCACCATCCTTCTTGGAAAAAATAATAGGAGAACCCCAATAGGATGTATTAGCCTATATAAATCCTGTTCCCTCTAAATCATCTATCTAGTACTTGAATCTCTACTGGTTCCATCCTGTATGGAGGAATGGACACTAGATATACTCATGGAAGAAGATCGATAGTACAATATACCTTTATCTCATGAGTTAACCTAGAAAGTTCATCCGGAAATAAATCCCTAAAATGATCCACTATTAGAGGGAAATCTATTTTTCGTAAACCCTAATCCCCCATGATGTGATTTTAAATCTGTACCATCACTCCACCTAGTCCTTGATTCTCTGGTCCAGCTCTACCAGTATGTACATCCAACTCAACATTATATAGAAAATTGCACCCATTTAGTGATGTAAAATATACCCTTTAATGCTAGTAGTATTCAAAAGCATGATACTAATCCCACAAATCCATCCTAATGATGACATCGAAGGACGTCATCCCGAGAAAAAATTGGATCCATAATAAAGTGTAAAATCCTACCTCATGGGGGAAGTCCTCACCTTGGAATATTCACTCTATTAATACCCCTAAATGCATATCTAGGTTCATTACAACATAGTAATATTGTATCCCAAGTCAAAGACATTCCACGATAGATATAGAGACAAAATATTATCAAACAACTACATCGAATAAAGTAGTTAATATAGTAGAGGCTACTAGAATAGTACATCATAATGTAGATGGTACCACAACCTGATCCTCGGGTATTGGCTGTAGTTCATTCAACTAGCCTGATCTATGGCTCTATGAAACAGATGGACTACCACAATCATAACTACTTTGTTGTTTTTTCTTGAGATTAGTTGTCTCAATACCACATCCTCAACCACATCCTCATCTAGAACTACATGTGATTTTCAACTCCCTTCCTGAAATGGGATAAAAAAAGTCACTCTTTAAGGTGGAGTTGGTGTGGATCCTTTTCCAACCAATGATGGTGGATTGGTCCTGCACAAATGGTGGATATTCCCCATACAACCACAATCTAGATACTCTAGTGGTTCTCTATCACACTAATGATTAAAATTCCCCCATCATCCACACTGATTACACAAATTAGGTATATCGAAATGGGAAATTGGTTTCAACTAACCTGATGGGAAACATAGGGGGAAAATTTCCTTCACCTGAATAACTAATGGCCTATCACGACACTAATCCTTTATACCATGTACTATTGTTGTCCCTCAGGATAGTCTCAGTGATAGGAACCTTATTTAATATCACTGAAAAATTAGTTAGGTGAATGAAATTCAACTATGTAGAGATAGAAGGCATTCTAGATATCAACCCCTAACTTGCTGTGATGGAGACTGGCCTGAGAAGTCTGATCCCTCCAATTCATGGATAAATCATGAAGCTTTTATGTGTAAATCAAGACCCTCCACTCTCGAGGAGATTCCAAATGCTCAAATATATATAGGGTTTGTTTTAGATAAGGCTCAGAAGCTTGTGGATCTCCATCCCTATAGATCCTACTAGGATGGTGTTTTTGTAACTCACGAGAAAAATCAGTAATCCAAGGTGCATGCTGTGGAGAACCATGCATGGACATCATCAAAAGTAAGAATCTATCATGAAATATTGGTATTAGTTCTCGAATCAGGTATAGAAGGAAATCTATTGAGTGGATCTCCCGGATTTAAGGGTGGTTTCTTAGGGACAAATATGTCTATAACAACATTATTGCTGCCCTCCTAGAATAAGATATGAGGAATTCATGGATGTATTGGTTTATAATAACCTAGAACACACCTCAAAACAATATTAAATAGAAATATATCATCACTAAAGGAAGATGAATGCATGAAAATTTACTACCCTATGAATACTACAATATCTAACTATTTAGACAGCCATGTATCAATATGTTCTCATTTATAAGTTTCATTTCATTTTACATTTAGTTAACCTGTTCACTATGTTACCAATCATAAACATGAAAAGGAGGGATACAGATTGTCACCCAATCCATTATAGATTTCATGATTCAATTTATAATGGATAGTCATTTCTGGTGAATCTATTCCCATAAACCTTATCAATGGAAACGAAAAAAATTTATTTATATCATAACGTATCGACTTGGTAAATTACTCATCCCAACCCATGAGGGCCCATAAATCTAATGAATTCAGATATGAAATCACTCAATCTCAACAAGGATATATACATGTTAATATTTACCATCATAACATCACACAAATAAATGAAAAATAGTGAAATCCACTTATATTGCATTGTAATATACATGACATGTGAATTATAGATTCTTAATATAATTCATGTAATAGTTCTCATTTCCATCATATCATCAGGACAATGATGATAGAAAATACTCAAGCACAGTAATAATCAACAACTCTACACAACATGTTTTTCAACAAATGGTGATATAATATCTACATTCATAGAAAAAACTAGAACATTAATTATAATTTATGGTAACTTGGCTGTTACCCAAAACATGGGTTCATGACGACCATGCATGGCTTGTGACCAAGTCCTAATAATTCATAATATCCAATATATTGTCTCAAAATAGTAAAACAATAAAGGAAACTCCTACCATACCACGTTATGACCTATCGAATATAGATGAAACATAATGGAGCCCTAATCCTAGTAGGACACATGGCATCAAGTGAATTTCCCTAAAAATTAGAGGCTTATAACTAGTATTGAGGGCGTACGGTGTGTCTGTGGGGAGACTATTCCCTCATTACCAATGTGCTTCACCTCCGATGATTATAAACATGGGTAAATAGAAAAAGTAATATATGTAAACAGAGTTTACTTTGGAAAATAGATATAGTATTAAAAAACCGAATCAACTAGAATAACATTCAACAACTGATGATATATCATGTCACTATAAAACTAGAAATCAAGGATACAAGATTGAAAAAAAAACATGTTAAAAATAAGTATAAAGTAATTAAAAGTTTATATGAATCATCTTGAGCCTTTACTGGGTCATATTCTATCAAGAAAAATAGTAAAAAATAAGAAATCCAGTGTTCCAAGTTGTATTCTTCCATTTTTCAACACTAGAAACAATGTAATCTACTATAGGTACGAAGTGGTTCTTGGATTGGGAGTGAGATAAATCTCAGTGGGAACCACCAATGGTGTTTATAACATCTGACCCATGCAATGTAAATGTAATATTGTGCAAGAATGCATATATAATGTAAATCATTACAATGTAACTAAATACCCATGTACCTGCATCACCCATCGGCTGGGCTTTGAACATATAAAAAATTAATTAATTGATAATTACTAGTTTATAAATATGCCACATGTTAACAATAGCGAAGGTTCCAAGTTATGAAAAGGAAACCTATAATGATAATTAATAGTGATGTCCTAAGGTAATAACCAAGGTAACGTAGACTACAAGGGTCACCAAAAAAGTAATAATTAGACCCTAGCATGCAATAATATTTTAATTAAAAGATAATAGTCAATGTAATTCAACAATGATGCACTTACCGAGTCTAAAGAGTTCATCCAAGGTATAACAGGACATTGAAATTACTTGTCCTGACGGGATTTAACCATGTCACCTGCATTTCAAAGCTCGATCCAAGGATTGTATCCAAGGAATCCTGTATTAATATTTAATGGATACTATTTTGGTATAATAGGAATCCAATAAATAGACAAGGATAAGGATCTAGGAGGGTATCAACCTAATCAAGCCTTATCCATGAATCAGAATGGGGTTCCCAAGTCCTCATGGCATTCTCCGTATAGAATCACTGATGTGATTGAGTTAGGAAATTCTTATTTGATTATGGATTCATGTAATAATTCATTTTTTCAATCCTTTCTATTCATTAGTGTGATATGTTTGTGAATAATGAAACCTTTTAATCAAGTCATAATTAATCAAAATGTACATTTGGACCAATTTTCCATTCATTTGTGTGACAAGTCCATAAAGCATTGCACCTTTATTAATTACATTAAAATAATATTCAATCATTATGGTTCATTCCTCTATGTTACATTACTTTTTTATGTTATGATACAAACATGAAACCTATTATTCTGTCATATTTAATAGGGTCAAGTCATATATTTAGTATAGAAGAAAATTTCTATTAAAAAATTTATTATCAATTGAAACAGATACCATAGGCGGGTAAAGTGGTGAGAATACATAGCAATTTCTATTATTAAATTCATAATAGAAATCAATCCATCTAATTTAGTAAAACATACACTTATAAGGAAGATGAAATGTCACACCCGAACGGTGGCTTAAACATGTCAAATACTGAAAATCCAACTATGGTATAACATCCTATAAGGGATGGATTGAGTTGTGGGAATAACCACCAAAAATAAATAACATATATTTAAAGACAATATTCATATGGTTTTAATGATTATAGTAATTTAATGTAAATTCTATACAATAGTAGATGAAATTAGTGGGGGCCATACAATTATTAAAAAATCTACAAACATGAGGGATGAGTTATAGACCACCCAACATAGATTTGTATGATTCTCATTATTTGGAATCAGACATTCATTTACCATGGATCATAGTTGATATATGAAAGGAGTAAAAATGATCACACCATGAAAACTAGTTCGAGAGACAAAGAGAAGAACAAAAGCTTAATCAAACTCGAGTACATACCGTTACAAATACATTGTGATGAACCGAAGATAGAACGAAACCCAGATGAAGGAGATATTTTTATTAATACCTATGGTCTTCAAAAATATAAAATTTGAGAGATAAATTGGTTAATCCTACATGAAATATTTTTAGTGAAGAAAAGTTTACCTAATAGATCATTAAGTGAAATAGGATAAATTATCCAAAAAATATTTGGTGCATGTATTATCTGCATTGTTTGAACATGCATGTGAAAACCATTCATGATTACCCAGTAAGAATGGGTAATTTCACACTTTTTATGAATATACATGTGTAAACCATGCTATATTGCTTTGTCCAAAAATTTACATCTTTACAATTAGCCAAACCAAGCTCCAATAGTTTGATAACCATTTGATATGTCCAGTTTTCCCTAAAATATGGGTTCTAAGAATTAAACTTTCTTTGGACACCCCTGAAACAATTTCAAACTCATTAAGGATCAATATTAGATTCAAATTAATTATTTATACCTAAATATAAATGAACCATAATTGAGTGAAATACCGGATTCTTACAACACTTTCTCTGCGATATCTTGTGTTACATGCATGACAGAGTTTTACCATTCTATAATATATAATTAATATTATTATTGAAATATTGTTATAGTTTCCACCTTCAAATGGAATAGAATATGTTGTTATTATAATATATATTATGATACTATGGTTTACACATTTTAATGAAATTTATTCTTTTTATTTCAATTTGTTATGAATAAAAAAAAACTTAATTTAATCAAAAGGACATGTTTTTATGAGAAAATAATTTTCATGCCTATAAATGAATTTTATCATAATAAATTAAATTAATAAATATTACTTAGATATCCTAGTGAAAATTAAATTTAATAATTTTATCCAAATTTTTGGAAATTTATCTAATAAGTTTCCTTGGCATAAAAGAAGAACAAATCCAGTTTTAGGCGTAAAAAGATGAGTTATTCAAAAAGGAAAATTTACCACATTTTCATTTTATAATTTTTTCAAATATATTTTGAAAAAATTATAAAATTTACTTGTAAAAATAATATTATTTTTTAATGATTAATATAAAAATTTATGTTTGGTGAATTTTTGATGTTTTTTATGAGAAGATTGTTTTTTTTATGAATAGTTAAATGCACTGAATTTTAATTTTAAACTGTATTTTCAACAAATTTATTGATGTGGATAAATTATATGTAAATTTTTTTTATTTATACTCACATAATTTAATAATCTATTAGTAAAATTTAGATCATTTTAATTAATCAAAAATTCAAATTGGATATAAAAACATTTCATACTTTTGAAACTTTTGAATTTAAAAAATGTATTCTTTTGTCCCATATGAAGGATTATATTTAAATTAATTTTTTATGGTTCTTTGATTTATATTTGGAAAATATATTTCATATTTTCAATACACATTTCTTAAAATCTCTAATAACAGATAATTAGATTTTAGCCAAAAAATAGTGAAAAAAATTAAAATTAATTATACCAATTAAGGGAAAAATTAGTTTACCATGGGACTAAACATTAACTTATGGGTCCAAAATGAAATCGAAAAATAAAAAAAACAATTTATGGAATTATTTTTAACATTTTACCTTCTTTATCAACAATGGAACATTATTGGAGTCACATGATTTAGTGGATACCGCTAAATATTGTTTACATTTCTTTATTTATAAGAAGACCAATCCTCCTCAAGTATATAATGGATCTCACCCCCTTACTTATTCAAACGCATAAATACATTTATTGTAACATCCCATGTAAATAAATAATATTACATTCTAATGTTTATCAATATTTGTGAATAAAATGTTAATACTACTATAAAGGGAATGCTATGCTCGATGGCGTACCCAATACGCAAAAATGAGTTTCTTTGAAATCTTACATTGCACACTAATAATATAATAATATTATAATAGATAACGCCTAGCCATTATAATGGAGGTAATGAAGAAAAATAACTACAAATTGATTACATATGTTTTTTAAATATTTTTACATTTATCCAACAAATGTTAGAGGCTTAAAATTCAAATGAATCCAGTTTTAAGAATAAATACTCTAATATTATTAAAATATTGTTTTACCACCTTTTGATGGAGAACCATTTTAAATATATATTTTGAAAATTTTATAAGATATATTTTTCAAAATAAACTTCTTATTTATGATTTGGACATTGAAATTTACTTTGGATAAATTTCTGGTATTTTTCTAATAATCATCATATTTTTAATGAATTGTGAAAAGTGTTGTATTTTAATTCAAAACCACCTTTTAATATAATTTATTTATATAGTTAGATTATCTTTTTAACTGGTTTTAAAGTGAAATTATAATATATTTTTACCATTTAATCCAATGGTGGTCATTGGAATTAATATCACTTTGAGATTGGACATAAACGAGTGTCAATCTTTTGATAGATATTGATTCTTAAAAACATGCTATTTGATTTGACAGCGGGATTTAATTATAAAATTAATTAATGAAACTTCTATGTTATTAATTTGGTAAAATAGACATCATTTTTTAATTCACAATATCAAATATATCTTAGGGTGAATTTTTGGTATTTTTCTGAAAAACCATAATTTTTGATGAATAGTGAAACCACAAAGGGGTAGTTACAAAAACTGATTTTTCATTTAAATGGAACATTACCACTTCTGTGATATGAATTTCAAAAATCCAATATAAATTATTTTAATTATTAATATTTTCTAATATTTTTAAGATGAATATAATTTTTATTATTTTATAGATAATTAGTCCGATCAAAAATAATGGTTTCATATATTATTAAACTTTTAAAATTTTTGGAAATATTGTTTCCCTCAGATTATTTTTAATAACATTAAGGGGAGTATCACTGGGAGAAAATAACTAAGGGTGTTGTTTAAGTATAGTTTTATAAAAAGTGTAAGATTTTTTGAGATAAATCTAGTTTTCTAAAAATGTTGAGATACTATCTTAATGGGGGAATTATTAATACAATATATCTTATAATAGAGAAGTTAGAGACTCATGGGTAGTTATTAACAATAAAACTAATGTTCTTAATATGTAAATGAATTGTATGTATTTCAAGGGAATTTTGTTTGTTTAAGTGTTTTGTTTTGGGATTTCCAAATGGGGGGATATTATATATTAAAGAGTATTACATCTATAATTTCCATTCCATAATATTAAACATCACAAAAATCATTATAAAACTTTTTTTACAAATATTTTATATTGCTATAATTTTAGTTTTTTTCTAGAAAACAATATTTTCTACCATACATAGAAATATTTAAAATGTGTTACGAGTGTAAAAAAAATTAATTCAAACCAACTCATCTGATAGACTGTGCATACGATTGATCGAACTCTCTTTTGTTGTGTCCAATGTGTATACATTATTTTTCAATGAAATTTATTAATCTTTAGACTGACGTTACTACCAATACATCAAACTAACCATCTTAATGATTGTCATATTGACAATAAATAAAGAAGTGTATTAGATTATCCATAATATAATAATCAGATTATTTTTTTTCTATTATATGAAATACAAATTTTCTTCATAATTGTTTTAAACATAAAGTTGTCAGATATGATTTTATTCCCAAGATGTCGGGTAGAAGTTTCCCAAGGTCGTCGCAACTAACTAATAAATATGACTATTGGAGTTATGCCTATAAATAGGATGTAATTCGAATAGATGGGTGATGATACATTTCAAACCTCAATTATTCTAAATATTAAATAACATAAACTATATATTCTTAGTCTTCCTAATACTTTAGAGAATTATCTTCTTTGGAATCCATATCATGGTCATTTCATTTTGAACATACTTTGTTTTTTATTTTGCATTTAATCATTGTACTGATCAAGAAATTATGGGGATAGGTATATGGAGAATCCAATTCATCAAATATGGGGCTTCCAAGTCATGAAAGATAGAAATTGATCACCGTATCAATGGCTCATGAGAATATGAAGACATAGCTTGTTCTATTAATCATATCTAGGGATTTCATGGTAAATAAAGAAAAACACTCATAGGATTTACAAAACTATGGAATTTTTTTTCAGGGATTTTAAATACCTTATCTCATAAGGCTAAAATAGTTATTTACTTAAATATATATTATAATTGATTACAACTTTTATATGTAATATATTTTAGTTTTGTGCATGATCTTTTTATCAATACTGAATTGTTTTGGAATGGAAGTTGTTATACTTATCATTCTAATAAAAAAGTTGTATAAGTGTTTCTATATTACCAATAATAATAATCTGGTATAATTAAACAATACTGAATTATAATTTTTTAACTTTATTAATTGGATAGTTCCTAATTCTGATCATTTCAAAAAATAGTATTTTTCTACTGTGTTTAGTTTAAATTTGTTTAACTACAATTCATTCCCTCTTATAAACCACAGTAAAATCATTTGATTCAACATTCCAATGGTATATGGAACTCCAAATTGAAAAAATTTTAGGTGATTCGGGGAGATAATACTATAAAATTCTATTATATAACCTATCCCAAATCCATCGATTACATCAAAATCACCCATTTGTACATTACAAAATTTCAATCGTCACCAAATAAATAAAAAATGGTAAAATAATTTATAATATCCAAACAATAACGTTCAACCAAACATATAATTAATAAATATTTTGAATAATCACAATCATTATAATAATTAATAAACAAATAAATGTAAAGAGAAAATTTACTTGATTTTAATGGTTCTAAAACATAAAATGGAATTAGTGATATAATCTCTTATAATTATATCAACCTCATGGTCCATTTATTCATAATTGGATTCATCATGTTGGTGTTTTAATGAGATAAATAAATGTGGGATTGATAAATATATTGATATAATAATAATTAATAATAAAGATATAATTCCATTAATTTGGTATTGATCATCTCATCCATAATTTTTAAATAATTATTTTATAGTAGATTGGACTCAAAATCCTGTAAGAATGTACCTATACCAATTGAAATACAGTTGAGGCATTCAATATGGGATAATAATGGAAGAATTTTATATTTAGAGAAAATAAATGGAATATTTTATGAAGTGAATGGTTTTCAATCATGGGTTTTTTACATTGGATTCACCATTATATAAAATTTTTCAAAATACATTAATATTATAAAAATTAATTTAAGTATGCATCAAAAAGTGTCTATAAATATATTAATTTCATGTTGAATTAAACATCAATAGTTATTAAATCACCATAAAACCTTCTCTACCCACCATTTCATTATGAAATAAGCCCAAATGTAAATAAAAAGATATATAATAAATTTATTGTCTGAAACCATTAAAGGAAATTATATATTAGTTTTTTATAAATGATCTTTACTTACTACTATAGAAACCCAGGGATATTATTTCATTTTACATTAATATTCTTCACATTATAAAATTACATGCCAGAGGACCAAAATATTTTATTGTCTCTAGAAACTGGGAACACATTATACTATTTTTGTGAAAGATATTCAACATCTCTTGTGAAGACATTCCATTATTAATACTTATACATAAAGAATATTTTTCATAACATGGGAAATGGAAACATAATAAATACTTATCATAGATTCTTTGTAAGGCAAACAAAAATGTGATACATAAGTGTGACATGAACATAATAATAAGATAACATGATAATAATGATTGAAGACCATACCATGCATATCAATGATCCAAATCATGAGTCATCGAATAAGTATTTAAAGTTCCTATGACATGAATTATAATATAATTAAGAGCATAAGACATCAAATCATATGAAAGGAATAAGACATGGAATTGTTGAAGACACCTAAATATTACAGAAAAGATTTACATAGTAGTCAAGGTATATATCCATGATTATTTTAGTGGAATGGTTTCACATCCCAAACTATATTATTGGTAAACCGTCACTCCCAAATAACTTCATAGGGAACAAATTCCTTTATCGAACATGGTTCACTCCACATTCTACACATGTATGGCTGAATGGGGTTCAATTAGCATTCCATACCTATATTACTATACTGATTTAACATCCCATCTAATCCCTATATTACTAAATCAAATTCACATTTTGTTCCATCCCTATATTACTGAACAAAGTTCACTTCTTGTTCCATACCTTTATTACTGAATTGAGATCACTCTTCAATACATCCTCGTATTACGGGACCATTTTTACTTCCTATTCCATCATAGTATTACTAAACCACACTCAAACCTCATTACATACATGTATTACTAAACCTATTTAACGAATCATTTTATATTTATCTATCTTCAGATATATAAATCATTAAATAATACATTTGGGGGAGATATAGGTCCCACCCATCAGGTAATGAAATCATACATATGTGTTTCATAGGATCATGAAAATTAAATATATCATAACAAATGAAAGGAAAAGGGAATCCTAAAAATGTATTCATATCGTAAAAAATTGAAATATATTGGTTTTATAATCATTTCCTGATAGAAACCCCTAGGAAAAGATATTGTTTTCGAAAGCATCTTATCATCGTGTATCTCATGGGAGTGAAACGAGGTTCATAAAAAAAAATTCATAATAAAGACAAATCATTCAAATATTTAATAAAAATTATGACATGGGATCATATCCCTTTAAATTAATAAAATATTTAAAAGGATATCATCTTAGATAAAGTAGTATTTTGAAGGATCGCCTGGATCATTTCATAGAGAAAATACCATTTATTAAAAACATTATTAACGATAGAAAACATCTTAAAACCAATTTATTTGGAAAACCACTTTGGATACATATAAATAAATCTTAAAAATAATTTAAAATATTTACTTTGAAAAATATACTAACTCTATTAAATTTTTTTATATCATTAAAACAATTTGAAACCATTTATGGAAATAACCTAAAAATATATAAAGAACAATTGGTAACCAATTATATACACTTTTATAAAACCTAGACCAATATATTTATCTATTTCCTGGAAGATGTGTTTTAAATATATTTTGAAAACATTATTGATAACATATTTACAAAACATGGGTTTTGAATAAAATTGATTTTTGGATGAAGTGAGAAATAATGTCAACTTTTCCTAAAGACATTTTTTTTATTTTTCATAAGTACTAAATAGTGGGAAAATAGTACTAGTACATGAATATATAATGAATAATAATTTGATAATAAAATTAATTACATTTCATGAAATATGGATTATAATATTTAATTAATGTATGTATGATCATAAACAATCCTAATAAACGATTAGATTATAGCAATAAATTCTTACTTATTTGTTAACATTCTGTCAAAATAATAATAAATTATAACATTAAATGATTTATAAAATGTAATTAAATGAAAGAGATATTATTTATAACATTTCAATGTGTTATTATATAAAAATAATAAAATAATATCAATGTATTACATAACATGTATCTCAAAGAAGAAAAATGGAGACAAAATTACTTCACCCATTTTGTAACATTTGAACTCTGAACCCCATGAAATAGATATCATAACATGGATATGTAAATACCCCTAAAATTTAGTAAAAATTATAGAATAAATTAAAGGTTAATATATACACCACACATATGAAAATAATGTTGGATATCAAAAATGTTTTTCAAAAATAAAAGTGAGACTACAAATCCCCTTATTACTTGAGTATCTTTTGAATCGTGATCCCCATGAAAGAATAACATCAATTTAAACTATTAATATAATGATGTAAAGTAAATTATTTATATAACATTTCATAGGTAATTATATAAACCATATATAATAATCAACTTGTAAATATGAAATGTATCTCAATGTTATACAAAGTGAGAAAATTTTCCTTACCTTAAGTCATCAATTTCTCGATACATGATTAAAACATATGTATAAGAAATATATGATTATTATATATCAAAAAATTAATCATATTATAATAAATCATTCCACATATTATTTTATAATTATATTATATTACATTTTAGTTACTAATTTCATGTTAACGTTACATTTCTAGTAATAACTGCTTTGTTTTTCATATGTGTTTTGATTTTTATTCTTTATCCTCTTATAGAGATCTAGATTTACATATTTACGTGAATAAAAAACTGATATAAATAGAATATATATTCATTATATAATAATTTATATTAATTTACAAAATATATAAATTTGAAATTAAAAACATTGTACATGGAGACAGTGGATCGTACGTATGCATGAATGATGTTTATATTTTATTAACATATTTTGTAGAAAGAAAAGTAAATTATATATATATATTATCAATAAATTAGAATTATTATTTAATATTTATCACATTATTTTTCTAAAATCATCTTTATCACATTCAATGTAATGATTGAACGAATCATATCGCTTTTAAGAGGCGATAGTTCAAGTGTTAACAAATGATGTAATCATATTATTGAAAAATGGAAAGCTTCAATTTATGTGTTATATAATAACTAAATAAGGATAAATAACTAATAATTATTATATATGTCATATTAAAATAATAATTCATTAATTATTCTAAACCATTAGTGGTGGTAATGGAAGAATAAACTACATCAGTTCGCATGGATGTAGCCATTTGTAAACATGAATGATGACTGCGTATCTCATTTGATGAAAGTGTGTGAAGGGGTAGGTTATTCCCTTAACATAAGCACATAAATGTATATTAATGATATTTATATTACTATATAATCATGTATTAACATGAAATTATGTGGTGGAGAATGAAATAAAAAATTGTGTTGGTTGAATAACATTACCTCTTCTTCAAGTAACCGCTTTTGGATTTCAAAAAAGGACATAAATGGTTTAATTTATGCACAATGTGAGGCATATGGGTTGATATTAGGTATTATTGGATCTTATTATTTCAGGTTTTGGACATGATAAATATAAGGACCAAGCCTTAAACATTACTTAATCTTGAGATATTACATGAATACACATTGAGGATCTTTTCAGGTTTAGAGTTTTAGAGAATTAGATCATAAAACTTCATTACATTCCACATTTAAACAAAGTGGTTACATAAAAAATAGTATTCATTTTTCCCATCAATGGAAACATATGTAAAATAACACATGGATTATTTCTTGACACTTCCTTGACACTGTCATCATATCATGTACCATTCCCTTGACCTGTGAAAAACATTTCAAAAACTTGGGATGAGTATAAAAAGCTCCAAAAGGGATATAAAATGAAAATATCTTGAAACTTGTCCTAACCTATTTGGATGAGTCATGGATGACCAATAATACCCATGGGTCTATTTTTGGGACCCCATGGAGCCACTTGGGTAAGATAATGACATTAATGCCTTTTATTTAAAGTTAAAGTAAAAATGACACAAACATGTATTGTTTTACTAAAACAATATTTACATGGGGTTATACAAGTAGTATTTTTGAATATAAATAGTCATTGGAAATATTAAAAGCTTTAATACATCATAGTATTTGTTTTTAGAAATTTTAGACATTAAATAAATTAAATTATTTATGATATCATGATGATGCAGCGATTACCTCATTATTTAACGATTTATAAAAAATGAAAAGATACTGTAAAATCTAAGATCTACACATGTCAAAAACCTATTGTATGGGTTTATTTTGAAGTATTATCACCTTAGGCTCGAAATAAATCAATGTGGGACCTTTAGAATCTGAAAAACATTTTATAATAAAGTAATATTTTATAAATTTCCAAGAGTGCCCCTCCTCTTCTCTTATAAAAGGCCCCCACCTCTACCACCATACCCACACCTCTCAAGCCATTGTCTCAGCCAAACCCTGACCATTTAATCTCTTCACATCCCTATATTCATCATTGAATCCTCATCTTTGTCAGAATTCTCTTCATGAAACCCTTTTGGTTCAAACCAAGAGGAGTTACCCGATTTAAAAGTAATGTCTTCACCTGTGTTATTTTGTTTTATTTTGCTTTTACAAACCCCTAAAATCTCTTTATTCATTTATTTTATATCAACACCTGTATCTTAAATATAATAGGATGTTGTTATGTGAATTATTAGAGCTACACTTACACACACCTTCATCTAATGGTTAAAGAACATACTGTTTCTGTGGATGGTGAATTACGACCTCACGAAACAAGGATTGTTCAATCTTCTCTTAACAACTTTCATGGTGGCCATTATAATGTCACTGTATTTTATATATGATATATATGGTATTTATGTTTCCTATATTCTTATGTATTTTATATTTAAAATATTCCTTTATGTTTTGCATGTTGTGAAAATATGATAATTTCATACGAGGAAGTGTGGACTACCGCCCCCTCAAGTGACTTGACTCGTTCATGCAATACATGGAATGTATAAAGAATGAAATTAAAGAACTTATGTGACCTATATAACATATATATTATACAATAATAATACATATATATCTCTCAATTATTTTTAATTCCATTAACATGACAAAGAAATGAAAGTAGCGTTCATGCGTACGTACGGGCTACCGTCTCCATGAATTGTGCATCTCATTTATTTTTAACTCCAAATGTTATGGAATAGTATAAAATGAATATTTAAGGGATATATATTATATTTAAATCATTAATACTATTCTGGAGATGATGTACTTATAACTACATGGATGTTTCTTTTCAAACAAGTTCATTTTTGACTCATGTACCAAACATCGACAAAAACATTTGATATGAACTCAGATAATTAACAAATAATATGTGATATGAATTGAATAATAAACTTTAAAGGAGGTCCTTAAGAAATTATAAATTGAATTTTTTTTATTATTCAGGAATATAAAGAAATGAACATGACAAGTCAGACTTGAGGTAAGGGATCCTACCCCTCTCTTTCTTTTTAAGTACACTCTTTTATGTCATTCCTTTTAAGATCATATTTATTATGATTGGAATGTTCTTTTATATTAATATTTCTGTAATTTTTATCCTCATATTATGAAGAGACTCTATTTTCTCTCATCAATCCATTTTGGAAGTTTTGAGTGGCGCCGTTAGGATGCCGAATTTTCGTAAGAGATCCAACCTCTCTCATTCTTTTTAAGTACTCTCCATTATGTCAGTTCTTTTAAGCTCTTCTTTGTTATGTTGGGGGATCTTCCTTTATATTAATATTGTTGTAATTTTTATGTTAATATGATTAGAGACACTATTTGATCTCATCAATCCATTTTTGGACGTTTTAAGTGGCGCTGTTAGGCTGTCGAGTTTTCGTAAGGGATTTTTCGTCTCACTTTTAATCCCTTAAGATTTATGCTACATTTTCCACAATTTCCTTTGAGTAGTATATGTACTGCCCATTATTCTACTCTTTGTGTAATATAATTAATTTATGAGTATTTACATCAATTTTTTATTGTCTTTCTTTCATGGGGTGTATGTTTTGAAAGATACCGAAGTCGGTAAGGGAACCTTTCACCCTCCACTTTTTAAAGACTTCTTTTGTTGGGTGTTTTAATTTACATATTGTAATTTTTGGATATGTTTTTCTATATCCTTATTGATGTAAATTTTATGTCCAAGTGATGAGATACCATTTTTATCTCCCATCAACTCATTTTCTGAATTTTTAAGTGACGTCGTTAGGCTGTCAAATTTTTGTAAGGGAACTTCTTAACCTAATTTCTGTTCTTTGGGTTAATCTCATAATTTCAAATTATATCATGATATTATTATGCCATATCATGTATTTGTACTTTATTTATGTGTAATTATAGTGAATAAAAATAATAGGACTATTTTATTTAAAAAATGATCTTTGTATGGGACTTCCTCTCAATCTCCTTTCATTGAGGAATATTTTGTTTTATACACAACATTCTTTTATATGGGGTATAAAACCATTTGACTTTTACATATATTCAAAAAGAAGCTTCTTTTATACGATGCGTTTTACTAAATGACAAAAGTGAATGTTTTTGTTGTACGTATGCGGCGACAACGACTTCTTCGCCGCCGTGACCATTATTTGAGTTTTGGCTTCCTCTACAAGCCATTACTTTTTTTGAATGAAAAATAAATACCATGTTTTTCTTTTCTTATATTTGTGTATCGAAAATGGTTTTCATAATGTTTTTTAATCAATGTGTTGTATTAATATCTTGTAATTGAAAAGTGGAAATATTATGATTCCTTTATGCATGTTTTATGTGATACAATTATGTTATGGTTCTCGGGAATTGTTATGAAGATGGGTGGTTCCGTGATAAAATAAGGGCAGGTGAGCCCAATATAGCTCTCCAATGCATTGGGTAATGTGAAGGAGTTAAACGTTAAGGTTTCTCTGAAGAGATTTAGGGAATATACTGTGATGGGTATTCCAAACGTAACCAGGATGGTTACTCCCTACGTAAGAATGTTATGAATGTATCAAGTTACCTTTATGTCTTATGGTTTCTATGATTTATTCATGATTTGATGAGGTATGTTAAAGTGCTTAATTTTTATGGGTAAAGTATGATTTCATTGATTCTTATGTATACATGTACACATGTTTCCTTTCCATATTTTTATATCCCTTAATGATATTTTTATGCTCATCCAATGTTTTTGAAATGTTTTTCATAGGTCAAGGGAAAGGTACATGATATGATGATAGTGTCAAGGAAGTGTAAAGAAAGAATCAATGTTTTATTTTAAATATGTTTTCGTTGATGGGAAAAATGAGTACTATATTTTATGTGACCACTTTGTTTAAATGTGGAATGTGATGCATGTTTTATGATGAAATTCTCTAAAACTGTAAACCTGAAAAGATTCACAATGTGTATTCTTGAAATATCTCATGATTATGTAATGTTTAAGGATGGGTCCTTATAGTTGGTATCTGAGGTTGGTTTAGATAACTTTAGAGGTTAGAGTGTAGTTTAAGAAAAAGTGAAAAGTTGTGTATAACCACAATGGTTAGTATATTAGATGGAGTCATTGTTTTTTTTTTGAAAGTTAGAATTAGTCTGAGATAACTTGGATAATTATATCTTGGTGTTTATCTTACTCTTTTTATATGATAATTTTACTGATATACTCACACTGAACTTTTTGGTTTTAGTAAATAGAGAATCTAGCAGGCGCCAAAGTGACAATGGATTTGAAGGAAGATGTGGTGGTTCTCTGGTTAAGATACTGGATGAAATGGGGGATTCAATGAGAAATCTCATGGTTATTCTAAACCAAATATCAGGAGTCATGATCAACCACTTGAACCTTGGCGAGTTCTCTAATGCATCATGTACGAGGTGACCAAATCGATGTGGATGTTTAGGTAATAATTATAAAGGTAACCATTAGGTTTTATATGGTCCTTACTTTTGAGGTAATTATGGGTTATTATAGGTTATGATGGAAAATGGAAGGCATGAGATAAACTGGAGGTTAAATTATGTTATGGTTATTTTTGAAGATCTTATTGCTTTTGGGGGAATGTTATAAGAATCATGTTGTTTTGGAAAAAAGACAACACATCGACCATGTGACAACCTGTCGCGTCAGATGAAGCTGTAGGAATCGAACCCACAACCAAAGTGTGACTGGTATTTATCGCCTACCATTGGACTACGTGGAGTCCTTGGTTATTTTGACTAATTCTTTTCAGTTATATGATCTTATGAATCAACAATAAGTTGATTTTGGGTCATCTATGGAAATTATTATCCTATCTTGGAAGATATGTGATTAGGTTAATTACTCTTCAGTATGAGACTTTAAGAGTAACTGATGTTATTTGGAGATAAATATTAAAGTTTATCTTGGAAGACTATGTGATTAAATCCTTCAGAGATTTGGGTTTCAATCACTGATTTGATTACTTTGAAGAATTTTTCTGGACAATTTTTTTTTGAATTGTCTTTGTTGAACATTGGTTATTGTTTGACAAATTTTGGAGATTAAGAATAGATTTGTTTTGTTAAAAAGGATTATCCTTTTTGGTTTTGGTTTTGGTTAAGGTCTAATGACATGGGACGTTTATGGTTCTCATTTTGGATTAGGTTATTCTCGAGAAGTTGATTATAGTACTCTTAATGTGAACAAGTCTTCCTAAATACTCGTCTTTTGGAGAAAATATGAGTTTGATTAAAGAATCTAGTAAAAGTTGAAAGTCTATGTGACAAGTAAGTATGTTTCATTATTATTTAGTGAAGATCAAAAATAAACTCCTCAATTAAGAGTAACTTAAAACAAAAATGTTGTCTGTTAACTTTTCTTACTGGGGAATCAAATACTGTTTAACCCATAACATGTTTTTGATTTTCTTGTGGTCAACTTTTTCCTAGACATGTTTACTATCACTATCCATCATAACATGACCCTTTGTTTTTTCCACCATATCCATATTTTCATACATGGAATCCTTGTAAGGGTTAACTCTGGTGATGTTTTTAATTCTCGCCCATTCTTTTTTAGTGATAGTTTTACTGACTGTTGTTCTGATGTGTGACTTTCATTGGAGTTTCCAAGCCCAATTTTGAAATTGTGAGGACACAATTCCCAAAAGGTGCGAAGGATGTAACATCACAGGTAAATAAATAATATTACATTATAATGTTTATCAGTATTTGTGAATAAAATGTTAATACTACTTTAAAGGGAATTATATGCTCGATGGAATAACCAATTCGCAACAATGAGTTTCTTTGAAATCTTAAATTACACACTAATAATATAATAATATTATAATAGTTAACCCCTAGACGTTTTAATGGAGGGAATAAAAATAAATAACTACAAAATGAATATATATATTTGTTAAATATTTTTACATTTATCCAATAAATGTTAGAGGCTTAAAATCCAAATGAATCTAATTTTAAGAATAAATACTCTAATATTTTTAAAATATTTTTTTACCGCCTTTTGATGGAGAACCATTTTTAAATCTATCTTTTGACAATTTTATAAGATATATCTATCAAAATAAAATTATTCTTTATGATTTGGATATTGAAATTTACTTTGGATAAATTTCAGGCGTTTTTCTGATAATGTTCATTTTTTAATGAATTGTGAAAAGTGTTGTATTTTAATTCAAAACATCTTTTTAATATAATTTATTTTTATAGTTAGATTTTATTTTTAATTGGTTTTAAAGTGAAATTATAATATATTTTTACCATTTAATCCAAAGTTGGTCATTGGAATTAATATCACTTTGAGATTGGACATAAACGAGTGTCAATCTTTTGATAGTTATTATTTCGTAAAAACACGTTATTTGATTTGACAGTGGGATTTAATTATGAAATTAATTAATGAAACTTATATGTCATGAATTTGGTAAAATAGACATCAATTTTTAATTCACAATATGAAATATATCTTAGGTTGAATTTTTGGTATTTTTCTGAAATACCTTAATTTTTGATGAATAGTGAAACCACAAAGTGGTAGTTACAAAAATTGATTTTTCGTTTAAATGGAGCTTTACCACTTCTATGATTTGAATTTAAAAAATTCAATATAAATGATTTTCATTATTAAGTAAAATGTGGTTCAATGGTATGAAAAGAATTTTTGATGAAAATTAACTTTTAAATTTTATTAATCGCGATTAAAGGTAATTAGTGTGATTTAAGGTAAAAATGATATTATAATAAAAATGAAAATATCTTGAAACTTGTCCTAACCCTATTGGATGATTCATGGACGACAAAGAAAACACATGGGTCTATTTTTGTGATCCCATGGAGCCACTTGGGTAGGATAATGACATTAATGCCTTTTATTTAAAGTAAAAGTTTAAATGACACAAACATGTATTGTTTTACTAAAACAATTTTTACATGGGGTTATACAAGTCATATTTTTGACTATAAATAGTAATTGGAAAGATAATCAAATTTCCTACATAATAGTATTTTTTTATAATTTTTAGACATTAAATGAATTAAATTATTTATGACATCATTATGATGCAGCGATTACCTCATTATTTAACGATTTAAATAAAATTAAAAGATAATGTAAAATCTAAGACCTAAACATGTCAAAAACCTATCATATGGGTGTATATTGAATTACTATATCCTTATCCTACAAATAAGTCAATGTGGGACCTTTAAAATCGAAAACCATTTTATAATAAAGTAATATTTTATAAATTTCCAAGAGTGCCCCTCCTCTTCTCTTATAAAAGGCCCCCACCTCTGCCACCTTACCCAAACCTCTAAAGCCTTTGTATCGGCCAAACCCTACCCATTGAATCTCTCCACATCCCTATCTTCATCATTGAAGCCTCATATTTGGAATAATTCTCCTCAAGAATTCCTTTTGGTTCAATCCAATAGGAGTTACCCGATTTAAAGGTAATGTCTTCACCTGTGTTCTTTTGTTTTATTTTGTTTCTCCAAACCCCTAAAATCTTTTTATTCCTTTATTTTGTAAAAAAACAGTAGATTAAATATACTAGTATGTTTTTATGTGAAGGATTATAGATACAATTACAATCACCTTCGTCTAATGGTTAAAGAACATACTGTTTCTGTGGATGGCGAATTACTGCCTCACGAAACAATGATTGTTCTATCTTCTCTTAACACCTTTCATGGTGGCCATTATGATGTCACTATATTTTATATATGATATATATGGTATTTATGTTTCCTATATTTTTCTTTATTTTATATTTAAAACATTCCTTTATGCTTTACATGTTGTGAAAATATGATAATTTCATACGATGTAGTGTGGACTACCGCCCCCTCAAGTGATGTGACTCATTCATGAAATACATGGAATGTATAAAGAATTAAATTAATGAACTTATGTGAACTATATAACATATATATTATACTGGAATTATATATATATCTCTCTTTCAATTATTTTTAATTTCATTAATATGACAAAGAAATAAACATAGCGTTCATGCGTATGTACGACCTACCGTCTCCATGAATGGTGAATTTCATTTCATTTTAACTCCAAATGTTATGGAATAGTATAAAATGAATATTTAATGGATATATATGATATTTAAATCATTAATAATATTCTGGAGATGATGTACTTATAACTACATGGACGATTCTTTTCAAACAAGTTCATTTTTGACTCATGTACCAAACATCGACAAAAACATTTGATATGAACTCAGATAATTAACTAATAATATGTGATATGAATTGAATATTAAACTTTAAAGGAGTTAAATAAGAAATTATAAATTTTCAAATGTTTACTATTCAGTAATATAAAGAAACGAACAAGACAAGTCAGCCTTGAGGTATGGGATCCTACCCCTCTCTTTCTTTTTAAGTACACTCTTTTATGTCATTCCTTTTAAGATCATATTTCTTATGATTGTGATGTTCTTTTATATTAAAATTACTTTAATTTTTATGTTCATATGATTAAGATACCCTATTTTCTCTCATCAATACATTTTGGAAGTTTTGAGTGGCGCCGTTAGGCTGCCGAATTTTCGTAAGAGATTCATCCTCTCTCTTTCTTTTTAAGTACTCTCCTTTATGCCACTTCATTTAAGCTCCACTTTGTTATGTCGGGGGATGTTATTTTATATTAATATTGCTGTAAATATTATGTTAATATGATGATATACCCTATTCGATATCATCAATCCATTTTTGGATGTTTTAAGTGGCGATGTTTGGCTGCTGAGTTTTCGTAAGGGATTTTTCATCTCACTTTTATTCCTGTGAGATTTATGCTACAATTGCCACCATTTCCTTTGTGTGGTATATGTACTGCCCATTATTATACTCTTTGTCTAATATAATTTCTTTTATGAGTATTTACATCAGTTTTGTATTGTCTTTCTTTCATGGGGTGTATTTTTCGAAAGATACACAAGTCAGTAAGGGAACCTTTCACCCTCCTCTTTTTAAAGACTTCTTTTGTTGGGTCTTTTAATTTACATATTGTAATGTTGGGATATGTTATTATATATCCTTATTGGTGTAAATTTTATGTACAAGTGATGAGATACCCTTTTTATCTCTCATCAAATCATTTTCTGAATTTTGATGTGACGCCGTTAGGTTGTCAAATTTTTGTAAGGGAACTTCTTAACCCAATTTCTGTTCTTTGGGTTAATTTCATAATTTCAAATTATGTCATGATATTATTATGTCCTATCTTGTATTTTTACTTTAATTATTTTTAATTATAGTTAATACACATAATAGGTCTATTTTATTTAATAAAATTATCTTTGTATGGGACTTCGTCTCAATCTCCTTTCATTGAGGCATATTTTTTTTTATACACAAATTTCATTTATACGGTTTATAAAACCCTTTGAGTTTTATGTTTATTAAAAAGGAATCTTTTTTTATACGATGCGTTTTACTAAATGACAAAAGGGAATGTTTTTGTCGTACGTATTCCGTGACAATGACTTCTCCACTGCGGTGACCATTATTTGAGTTTCGGCTTCCTCTACAAGCTATAACTTTTTTTGAATGAAAAATAAATACCATGTTTTAATTTTCATTTACATTGGTATTGAAAGTAGTTTTTATAATGTTTTTGTATCAATGTGTTGTATTGATATCTTGTGATTGAAAAGTGGAAATGTTATTTTTCCTTTAAACAGTTAGCACATTGACATTAAATCTTAAATCAACACATTAGGCCAATTTCAATTCATGTTACCCATTGGAATCATCATCCAGTATCAGTAATCATTTTGTGTAGGTCATCATGCAAATCAACCCATATCTCATTGAATCATCATTCATTATTATCAATCATTTGGTGTAGGTCATCAATCCCCGCACCACAAATCTCATTGAGTATAGGTTGTCATTCCTAGAACTCTTTTTCTCATTGGGTGTAGGGTGCCATTCCCAACACCCCATAATTTCAAGCATGAATTGACATTGGGGTTGAATGTCATGTCCAAGTCCCAACTTCTATATGTTTTAGACCACCATATCTTTCACCAAAAAAAATTCACCCATTTAATTACTCACTAATTCATATGAATTTTACACATTATTCCATTACTATTCCAATTATTAATTAATCATTTCAATGATTGTTAGATAACTCAAAAATTAACTATTCATATGACAAATTAATTAATTCATCAAATAATTAATCAAAAAACCAATTTCCTTTCCATAATTAATTCTTCACAATTATTTTTCCATATCAAAACATAGAATTTCATAATTAATTCTCACAATTAATTATCTTAAATCAAAACATGGAACATAATTAATTCTCTCAATTAATTATCTTTGGTCAACATCATGGCACTGAATTAATTTTCATAATTAATTATCACAAATTTCCAAGAATAATTCCATAATTAATTATGCCAAATTTATTATATTTATACAATGTATTAAATACCAAAATTAAAAAATATTAACTTATAACAAATCATCAGAAGATATTTTTGGGAAACCCCCTTCATTTATTCCATTATAAAAACATCATTTAACAACCGAGGCAACTCAATTAAATTCCACATTCCTAATTACTCCAATTTAGGAAAAAAAAGTTCACAGGAATCTAGAAATTCATAAACTCACATTCACATATCATAAATCGGGACTATGGGAGTTCGATTTATACCACCCATCGTAGTTTATTGATGAAGGTTGTCCCATTGGAAAATCCCAAAATCCGAGCGGCACAAAGTTGTTGATCAAGATCCAAATCTAAATCCCTAAATTCTTAATTTAGATTAAAGACATAAAGATCATACAAAAATAGTTGTAGATACAGAATACAAAATCTAGATATAAAATCATAAGTTTAGATCCATGAAAATGGGGGATATCATCCATGAAAATATCTGCAAATTATAAGAGAAATAATGGGTGTAGCAACGGGATGAAATCCACTTTCTGGGATAGAGTGCATCTTTGATCCAGCCTTTCGATCTCAATGAACGGTGTCCAAATCTCCATGGAATCCCTCCGGGATGCTTTAGGATCACCTATAAATATTCTATCATGAAACTAGGTCAAATGGGAGAGGTTCGGTCGGTCCCGGTGGTTTTAATACCAATTTTATGAATAAACTGGGTCATGCACACAGTTTCACATGGGATTCCACACTACAAGGCCAAACCGTACACCAACATTGCAATCTTCCACTACCGGAAAATATTTGTGGAAGACGGTTAGGCAAACCATGTACCAACCATGCCGACCTCCACTATCTTCAAGGTTATCCTGTGCACGGTTTTTGCAAACTATTTTCAAACCATTAATACCCATGTCTTCCATATTTTCTTAAAAATATCACCAAAACACACCCCATGTTATATCCCAGCCCAATGGTACTTAATAAACATTAAAAATTACATGAAAACACAGCTGAGATTGCTCCATAAAAGAACAAGATCATACCCCTTTTTACACTAGATTCTATTCTTATAAAAGTTCTTCTTTTGTTTTTAGAATATGGAAGGTAGGAATATTGGTTCACAAGATAATATGATTCATATTCGTCCAACTAAATTATATGGGAATTAATTTAGAGTATTGATGATATAGAATGTAATATTTTATTTTCAACACCGGAATAGATAATTTCTTGATTCTTACTTGAATGTACAAGATTTTTTATCAGGTATATTATACCATTACTAATGAAGATAATTTATAATATCACGTTAATTGGGCTATTATAAACAAATTATTATGTTCTATGACATGGAATATTTATATTCATATATCATCATATGATGTATATAATATTTTTTTTTGTAATCTAGAGGTAAATCATGTTGGAACAACTAATGTTGTAGATACAATAAGTGTTATGTTAATTGATGATTATCAAGAAAATGTTTTTGTAACTAGAGATTTAATTATCAACATGCACCAAAGGATTAAGAATTTTGTTGATATTTTACACTATATTGAATACAATGTTATTAAATATATTTTTTTTGGATAAATATATTATACAGAACATTCTAAATGACTGGGAATCCAAATGAACTATTGTGGATTAGACAAGTAAAATTAAAAAACATACTCATGATGATTTTATATGAACCATAATTCAATATGAAGGTTGAATATAGGTAAATGCTGAAAATATTAGAAATAAAAACGGAGTGTTTTTTTGATCTTCATATAGTATTCTTACTAAAGTACAATTGATTATGAAAGTAGTGAAATCCTCAACGAATAAAAATGTTGATTTTTAGTACGATCAATGTCCATCAAAATATTAAACTAATAGGTTGGAAAATATTTTCATAAGTATGAAATAGATAGTGATAGAAAATTTTTTTTATTAGAGATACAAAATGATTCATAATGATAAAAATGATAGTGAAGATTCTAATGAAGTATTTTTTTGGAATGCGAGAAAGTTGGACACATTTGAGCGAATTGTCCTCAGTTCAATCCAAAAGATAATATGGAAATAAATTCAAATTTAAATAAATAGAGATATAATATGTAAAAGAGAATGAAAAATAATAATTCTTATGACACATGGAGTGACAGTGGTGGAAATAGTTCTTCAAAAATTTCTTTTGAGTGAAATAAATATGGACGAGGGAATATTATACTTTCTTCTAAAATACATTTGGTAAAAAATGATAAATGGATAAGGTAATCACTAATTAATCCATTAAAAATATGTTTTTAATTAAAACTATCATAACAATATAATATTAAAATCATTTGATGATGAATATTCTATACCTTATAAAGATAATATTTTCCTTGTTATGAAAAGGTTTCTATGTTTTTGAAATATTCAGAAAATGAAAATTGTAATTTATTTTAAAAGAATTTTAATAAACAAGATAAACATAAAAATGGAAGACTCGAGAATGAATCTTTTAACTAATGAAATATAATATATTAATATAAATAATTTTAATACAATTTTATAAAAATATAATTTTTTATAAACTTTTTATAAAATAATTTTTGAGAAAAATATTTTACAATGTTATTTTGATACACTTAGTTCATGTATTATTATAAAAATGGATCTCATTATTGATTACATGTCAAAAATGTATGTTAATAAACATGGTGGACCTTCATTTGAGGAAAACCATCAAAGAAGAATGAGAATTGTGAGAATAAGTGAAAAGCATAATCATCACATCTGGAAAAGAAACGAATGAATAAAAAGATAATGGTCGATATGAATTCAAGAAGATAATGAAACATAAATCAAACATGAAATATAGATATCCAAAATTTGGACATGATGTTGTGTAGGTCTTTCCCTTAATGGTAAAATATAATAATATTTGATGATTGAATAAAATAAAATATAAAAATAGAGATTATAAAAGGCCAATATCTATGGTTGTTTTCTAAATATTTTTTAAATATCATAAAAAATATCTATTTCTTATAATGATTAGATTAATTTAGATAACTGACATGAGTTTCTAGAAACTTATTTTTTACTAGCTTTTCCCGCATTCGCTGCTGATATGGGAAAAGGGAAACAAGTTCATAACGAATTAGTTCCGAAATAAGTACAAAATATTGTTGAGAAGAAAAAAGAATTCATATCTAGAATGATATCAAAAGGAGATTTCAGAACTAAAATGAAATTAGAAGAGGAGAATGTTAATGAAGGAGAAAATAAAGAAAGAGACTAATATATAGAATAATTTGAATATAATGATGATGATGATTATGATGATGAAAAAGAATAATAAGAAGATAATACTAATGAAATAAACTCTAATAAATAGGTAATGTAAAATTAATCATTAGAATCCACTTCATAATAAGCAGAATAACTGCCTTTTTCTAATAAGGATATTGAAATAGTAGGTTCTCAACAAAACATGTCATCATAAGAAAAAGAAAATTCATCAATGAAAATTGAATAAAAAATAATCAATGGAAGCTGAAGAAAAAAGATAAATAATCACATCTAAAAGATATTAAATATATTGGGTCAAAAAAAATGTGGATATTGTATTACTTTTAGATGATAAGAATGTTTCAATGAAATGAAAATATAAATCTAATCATGTATCAAAACACAATATTAAATAATCAAGAATGAACCCACCAAAACCATTATCAGGATCCTATTATTTGGAGACTACTATTTCTCATAAAGGAATAGATTTAATCATATAATATTTTAGAGGGATAAATGATACCATTCAATTTTTTCCAAATCTATAATAATGATGTAAATTTTTTCAATGTATTATAATTGAGAAATCAGAGTCACTGAATGTTTTAACTAAATCAATTATACTTATTGAGCAGTAGTTTAAAAAAATCAACTAAAATCCATAACTCAAACAAAATATTATACAATGAAATTGTAATGTTGTCTAATTATTTATAGAGTGATCTAAGAGATTAGGATTCCCCATTCATTGAAGTAAATAAATATTTATTAAAAATATAATTTTCCTTGGATAATTTATCAAAATATGTATTGTATAATGAAAATTATGTCAATTAGTTCGGAGATGCAACTGATAATATAAATTAAGAATCATGATTTCTCAATAAAAAGGTTCAAAGCTTATATTAGGTGAATTCCATGGAAAAATAATGTTAATATGAAATTATCATTATGAACGATTAGAATAAAAATATTTTTTGAGGATGTTTAATGATTGAATACTGATGTCTAGATGAATGTTGTGATAGAAGAAAAAAAAACGAAGCTTAACAAAGATCAAAAATATTTCATGAAAATTATGAATTTTTTAATTAATTTTATCGAAAAAGAATGAATGATTTTTTTAATTAATTTTATCAATGTGTTGTATTGGACTCGTTTTAGGCACTGTTGGTGGTGGCCAACTGAGTTGTAGACACACCCTATTTAGGACGCCTGATCGACACCTGAGTATACTATTTCATTGCAGGGCATGATATGGGAAAGGCCCTACGATAGGTTGATGTTTGGGATTGAAGCATGGGAGAGAGAACTAGACGATGTTCATGACCCATTTTAGAGTTGTTGTATCTTTACATTTTGTTGCATTAAAGACAGTAGAAAGTTGAATTGGCATATCATGTTTTACCTTTCAGTTTATTATTGTCTTTTCATATTTTGGTTATCATATTATCTGGATTTTTTCTAGTTATTTACATGCTTCAGAACTCAGTAATTTCAATTTTCTTCCATTGGATTTTTATTCTGATAAAAGAGGGTATAGTCTCCCCAGGACTGACATACCAGATCCTCGCTCTTAGTCAGTACCCTCTGGCATATGGGAGGCATGCTTGAGGCCATGTGGCCAATTGGGTTGGGTAACTGCTCAATGGAACCTAGGTCGGGACATCGCAATGTGGTATTAAAAGGGTTTTCATTTCATTATTCTTCTTTTGTCTTAATGTTTTTGTAATGGTTGACATGAGACTAGGAAGAGTTGAGGCTTGGTAATGAGCTCATGAATGGGAGTTGCAAACCCATTTATGGGAGAAAATATGAGTACTTAGGGTGGGATTATTGTGATTTCTATTTGTTTTTACAGTTTCATATTATTTAACATTGGGTGATGCACTTTTGGTTTGATGTGATATTTGTTTTTAAAAGTGTTGAATTCTGATTTGTGGACCAAAGAGGCACAATACATGAGTCTACATGCATCATTCTATGAAGTCAATGTTGTTGTGACATTCATCATTCTCAGAACTCGTGGGAAAACAGGTTATGGGTGAGTTGTTTAACTTGAACTATTTTCCCTTGTTTTGGGATTCAAATACTTACGCAAGATGAGAATAAATGGGTGTCTAATGAGAGAAATGATTGATGAAATGAGCATTATTCATCAAATAATTTCGGAATCAATTAATTTTAGATAATGTGTCTAATTAATGGTAGGATTAATTAATGATAATGAATATACCCTTGTTAACCAAGACATGGGAGTAAAATGGTAAAGGGCAGTGATATTGACTGGTTTTTACCCTGTGGCGAGAAAAATGGGAATGAAAATGTTGAATCTTCTTCTGTTAGTTTCTACTCTTGCATAAATTTTATATGTTTGTGTCATGAGACCTAGGACGTGTGTTTGAATTTGTAGAGATATGCCTCCATGATGATTGTTGTGGGAGACATCAAGTGGTATGGACTAGAATGAACTTCCAGACAGGGAGTCTGAGGCACCATTGATTCAAGATGTGGAAGAAGGGAAGCACTTCCATGAGAAAATTTCTTGTTTCATGATATTTATTGAGAGAGTCCCAGGGTAGGTTTAGAAAAGAATGTCAAAGTTGAGAAGGGAGTTTCAGCTACAGCACCATCTAATTTTAATGGAGAGGGTATCCTAGAGGGAGATGATTTCTGGATTGATTCAATAGAGTTGATACATGACCATTTTTCTATTCTGTCCGAGAGGAGGGTCATGTTGGCTGCTTATATTCTATGGTGTTCAGAAATGTGTTGGTGGGACATTCAAAGATGATCTGGATGGACTGATGAGATATCGTGGAAGGACATTATAGATAAGTTCATAGATAACTTCTATCCAAATAAATTGAGGCAATAGATAGCTTTAGATTTTATTTATCTGACACAAGAAATCATGTTCATAATGAATTACACTAGACATTTCACAATTTTATAGAATTTGTCCCAACTTTGGCTGTAGATGAGGATTCTTCGGTAAAACGATATCAGGATTGATTTAAGTGTGAAATTAATTCCAAGGTGAATATTCTCAGTTGAAGAAATTATCAGAAGTGGTTAATTAGGCTCTCATTTTAAAGGGGTACCAAAATGAGGCCTCCAGTAATGGACACGTAGCTGGACGATCAGGGAGTGTTCCTTCTGAGAGTAGGAATTTCCGCTACGAGATCCATAGTTAGGATAGTGAAAATCAAGGTTGATATTCAGAGGGAATAGTTGCACCAGATATTTATCATGAGCTTTTACAATAGTTTTGTAGGTAGGGACACAATCGTACACATTTTTCTTGACCACAAGTGGAGTTCTGATTTTGTGGAAAGCTGAAAAACCTAAATAAAACCCGCAGGAATAATCTGAAGGCTGCTGCTGAGAGAGCATCTGCTCAGAGTGAGAATGGGGAAGGGGGAGTTCTACACCGCATAGATTCGGTAGCTAGTGTTCTACTAGAAGAGGTGGAAAAGTTAGTGGATGTGGTGATTTAGAGTATGATATCCCATATCAGTAGAGTGGTGCTTCTCAAGGGAGTCAGACGACACCACATGGTATAGGGGTAGGATAGTTACACTCACTGAAGCCTACACATGTCCCGAGCGAGTATGGTCCATCAATTGTAAGAGGTACTATTCTACTTTCTTCTACTTTAGCTCGTGCCTCATTTGATATAGGCACCTCTCATTAATTTATATCTATAATCCTTTTTTCTATCTTGATCCTGGATGTGGAGTCTTTAAGTGGGGTCATGAATATCGATTCACCGTTGGGACCCTGATCTAGGGATATCTATTTATGCAAGGGATTCTCTCTAGAGACCATAGTGTATCTTTATTTGGGATATCTATTTCCTTGATACGAAGGGATTTGACTTGTTTAAGGGTATGGACTGGCCAGTCCCCTACCGAGCTGACATTGATTTTTACTGCATGAGAGTGACCTTTGTATATCATGAGGGGGACCAATATGTTCTTCGTGGAGAATGGGATATCCATGCAAGCCGATCTAAGCCAATTACTCAGCAATTGGGAGAGCTCACAGCCCAAGTTTCTATTCTATTTCTAGATGATGGGAGTGGTAAAAAATACGACCTTTCACCAGTAGTATAACTATTTCAGGATGTATTTTCTAAAGACTATTCAGGACATCCACTTGAGAGAGATGTGGAATTCTGTATTGAGATCCTGCCAGGGGATATGCCAGTATCTATTCCACCATTCAGAATGGAACCAAATAACCATCAAGTTCTCAAAACAGAGTTTGAGGAGTTGGAGGATAATGGTGTTTTCCATCCGAAGATGTCTCTTTTGGGATCAATAGTTTTGATTTAAAAGAAAGATGAAGGAAGTTAACACTTATGTGGCAATTACAATAAGCTGAATAAAATTAATGTTAAGAACATGTATCCTCTAACATGTATCGATGATCTGTTTGACTAGAAAAAGGGGGATTCTATGTTCTCAAAGATCGATATGAGTTCAAGGTACCACCATTTGAAGGTTAGGACTTCTAATATAAAAAAAATTCTTTTAGAATAATGTATGAACTTTTTGAGTTTTATGTAATGCCATTTGGGTTGACAAATGCTCTATTAGTTTTTTTGGCCTTGATGAACATGATCTTTCACCAATTTTTAGATAATTTCATGTTTGTGTTTGTGGAATACATAACGGTGTACTAAATGACTCATGATGATATTTCCCAACACCATGAAATCATCATAGTACACTGAGAGAGCATTTTATATATAGATATCTATATAAATGTCAGTTGTTGATAAACATTTTCTACTATTTGGGGAACATCGTCTTGAACGAAGGTGTGGCAGTGGACCCAGAAAATGTATATCCAGTGGTTTCTTGGAAGAATCCCAATAATTGTTTTGATATCCGAATATTTTTTGGGTTACCTAGATATTACAAGAGGTTCATCCAAGACTTTTTCTACTTGGTAGCACTACTAATAGGTTTGACCAAGAAAGAGACAAAGTTATATTGGACAATAACATTCAATAATTATTTCAAATAATTGAGGAAGCACATGACATCGACAAAAATTTTGAACTTACCTATGTCGGGTGAGGATTACATGGTGCATTGGGATCCTTCTGGGGTTAGACTAAGAGATGTGTTGATGCATGGTGATAGGGTAGTTGATTTTGGATATCAACATTCGAGGACACATGAAAAGAATTACCCTACATGTTACCTCAAGTAGTAATTAGTGATTTATGCTATTTTATGTTGGAGACACTATCTTTTTCGTGAAAAGTTTATATTTTTTACAGCTAACAAAATCATGAAGTACATCATTTCACTGCGCAACATGAATCATTGTTAACGAAGATTGGAAGAGTATATGATTTCCTTCGATTTTGAACTGGAATATACACATGAAAAGGGGAATATTTTGGATGATTCTTGGAGTAGGAAAACTCAGACTCATTTGGTACAAGAGTCGAGTGAAGAGTGGAAGGTGATTAATTGCTGGCAGAAATGAATGTGGTAGTTAAAGAGAGTCAGGAGAGGATGAATATGGTTAATGTAGCAGCGCGGTATACACTCATGAGATGTATCAAATATAGGTAGAACAATGATAAAATGTTTTTAGGATTTAGGTAAAGCCTTGAAAGTGGGGAGACACACTCATACTGGATAATATATGAGGATGATATCATATTTTTCAAAAATCAGGTTGTTGTGCCTACAATAAGGTGAGAGGAAATCATACGAGAATTTCATCTCTCAAAGTGGGCAATACATCCTGCGGTAACAAAAATGTACAATTTCCTATGATGAACATTTTTGGTGGACATGAATAAAAAAGGAGATATCATTGTTTGAAACAAGATGTTTCACTTGTTAGTAGGCGTATGTAGAGCATTAACGACCTGGGAGATTTTTGCAGCCATTTCTTATTCTGAAATGGAAGTGGGTTGACATGACTAAGGATTTAATTGTAGGACATCCAAATACTATTATGAGGAATGATGCTATTTTGTTCAATGTGTATTGGATAACGAAGGTAACACACTTCTTTACTATCAGGGAAATATTTATAGGTTATCAATTGGGAGAAATATTCATGAGAGTGAAAGTTCATTTCCATGGTGTGCCATAGACTATAGATTCATTTCATGATTCATGTTTTACTTCATGATTCCAAAATAGCTTAGAGAAGGATCTTGGTACAGATATTCTGTTAAGTACGACCTTCCACCCGCAGACTGATGGGAAGTTGTAGCGTACCTTATGGGTGTTAGAGATTTTTTTTGTGATCTTGTGTGCATGAATTTGGTGGTTCTCGAGAAAAGTATATGGATTTATTGGATTTATCCTATAAAAAAAATTAATAAAAAACAATACAGATGGAACCATATGATTCGCTTAATGGTAGAACATGTAGATCACTGTTATGTTAGTTGGAGGCAGGTGAGATAGATTTGTTGGGACCGAGTCACATTCAGGAGACATCAGAAAAGGTGTAGTTGGTTAAGAAACATACGTATATAGCTCAGAGTAGACATATGTCTTATGCAGATAGATATAGAAAACCGCTACATTATATTGAGGTTGGTCGGGTATTCCTTTGGGTGTCACCTAGATTGGGTCACCACAAGATATGGAGGTTGGTCAAGTTGGCACCCAGGTTTGTAGGACTGTTTGAGGTGCTGAAGAGAATTGGGCTAGTGGCGTACCGATTATAACTTCCACATAAATTCAGCACTATGCATGATGTTTTCAATGCATCAAAACTACATAAGTATCACCATAACACTTCTGATGTGATTGGTGTTGTGGTGGTTTACCTCTAGATATATTCTTCCATTGAATAAAATTTGATATGTGTGGTGGGTCACAGTGAGAATGTTTTACGGGGAAAAACTGGGTCATTAGTTCATGTGTTATGGAAATGGGGAAATGTTTAAGAGTTAACATCGTAAGGGTAAGAAAACATGTGGGATCTATGGAACAATATTTTTTTCATGTAATCTTAGAGACATTCGGGAGTGCAGCACGAGGAAGATATGTTCTAAGGTGGAGAGATTTTAGAATATCATCCTTTTCTCAAGAAATCTCGGGTGTGTTTTTAGGTAATTTTGATGCTTATGAAGTACCTTTGGGTTGGGATATGACCTGGGGTGAATTTTAGTGATTTTTTTATGAAACATGGAATGATAGTGGTTGTTCACAGTTTGGGCACTGTTTGGAAAACCATGAAAAAGATAACTATGCAGATAGTGGAAGTTGGCATGGTTGGTGCATGGTTGGATTACCATGAGCCATCGAGACATGAGATCAGTGGAAGACCACATAGTTTGTCATAATTGTGCGGGCTCCCTTCTGAAAATGTGCATGCACCCTAGTTTATACCAATTTTTTTAAACCACTAGAACCCCCAAAAACATTCTACTTTGACCTTGTCTCTGGCTTGAAAATTTCTCGGTGCTCCCAAAGCCATCTGAAGTGATTCAGAGGTGATCTGAACACCTTTCATCAACATATAAATCCCAGATTGAGGATCTATCTTTCCATGAATGTGGATTTCATCATATTTCTTCTCCCGTTATTTCTCTTAACTTTTTTAGACCTCTACATGGAATATCTCACCCCATTTTCTCATATCGAAATCTATGAGATGAGATCTAGATCTAGGATTATGGATCTAGATCTAAATTTTCATGATCTGGATATCTTTGATCTTAATTTTTGATTTAGTGACATAGATTTAAAGTCTCATCGACGATGTTGTGCCGCTCAGATTTTGGGTTTTTCCATGGGGATATCTTCCATCGATAAACCGATGTAGGTGGTCTAAATTAAAATACAATAGTTAGGATTTATGAAATGTGAATGTGAGTTTTTGATTTTCTACATTCCCATGAAAAATGTTTTCCTAAATGGAGTAATTACGAAAGAAGAATTGAATTGAGTTTCTTAAGTGGTTAATTGATGTTTGTATAATGAAAAAAATGAAGGAGGTTTCCCAAATAGACATTTTGTAGATTTGTTATGGTTTGAGATTTGGTAATTAATATATTTAATTTATTGTGAAAGGATAATTAATTGTTGGATTTTTTTTTGGAATTATGTTTGGCTATGTGAGATAATTAATTGTTAGAATGAATTATGGGGAATTTTTTTTGGAATTATGTTTGGCTATGTGAGATAATTAATTTTTAGAATTAATTATGTTCCATGATGTTGACAAATGAAAATTAATTGAGGGAATTAATTATGTACCATGATGTGATATAAGATAATTAATTATGAAAATTAATTATGACATGTTGGGTTTTGATATTGATAATTAATAGTGAATGATTAATAATGGAAATATAATTGTATTTATTTATTATTTAATTGATAAATTAACTATTTGGTTATGTGGTTAGTTAATTTCTAAGTTAAATATCGACCTTTGAAATGTTTAACTTTTCATTGTATAAGTAATGTAATAATGTGGAATGTTATAATGAATTAAAGAATGATTAAATGAATGAGTATTTTGTGCTTCTAGACATGGAATTCTAGAAAAAATAGAATTTGGGAGTTAGACATGGTGTTCGTCCCTAATAGTTATTCAAGCTTGAGATTATGGGGTGCTAGGCATGATGAACTACATCGAATGAAAAAAGGAGTTCTAGGAATGAAGACCTCAACTCAAAGAAATTATTGGTTCTATGCATGACAACATACACTAAATAATTGATAATAATGAAAGGTGATTCAATGAGATTTGGGGTGGTAGGCATGACGACCTACACCAAAAGATTAATGATATAGAATGATGATTCAAATGTGAAACATGAAGTGAAATTGGACTAATGTGTTGATTTATGATTAACTGAAAATGTGACAACTATTTAAATTATGTATTGTATTTATTTCATCATAAAATTTCATGCACTATCTTTGAATGGACTCATTTTAAACCCCGTTGGTGGTGGCCTATTGGGCTGTACTCACACCCTATTCGGGCTGCCATGTCAGCACTGAATTTTACTTTTTTTTGTACGACATGATAAGGGAATGTCCTTGGGATATGTTTCCTTTTGGAATTGGATAATGGGAGTGTGAACCAGATGAGGTTTGAGACCTAGTTTTTAGTTGTTGTTTCTTTACATTGATTTTTACAATAGACACTTGACAATTTCATTATCATAGCGTGTTTTAACATTCAGTTGAGTATTTTATTTTCTTGTTTTGGTTATTATCATACATGGATGTGTTCCAGGTATATATATGCTTCCACCTTTTCTAATTTATATTTTCTTCTGTTGGTGTTTTATTCTAATAAAAGAGGGTATAGTCTCCCAAAAAAGAACTTACTAGACACTCACTACTAGTCGCCACCCTCTAGTGTATGGGTAGGGATGCTTGAGGGATTGTGTCCAACCGGCTCATGGAACCGCTCAGTGGCACTAGGGTTGGGACATCACACACAGCTTATAAACAAGAATTTCATAACCAAGAATAAAAAAAATCAATGTTAATAAAATTTGTATATATTAGAATGTTCAATCAGTATATCCTACTCGGATTCAAATTTTGGGAACAAAATATTTTAATACAGTATACATGAATGGGGGGTGAATTGTAATTTAAAATTTTTATAATAAACAAAATACATAGAAACTCTTATAAAAAATAATCACAATGAAGTAATGTCTGAGAATCAGATTAAAAAAATAAGAATACCAAACATTCTAATTATATCAGATTATGTTATATTGGTATTATATACACACTGATAAAGTTTTTTATTAGAATGATTTATAAAAAAATATGACATTTTAAATTAATGCACAGTAGAAAAAATAGATATTTTACAAAAAATGAAATAAATATCTTATAAAAGTAAGAATGAATTGTATTCTATATAAAACTAAATAACACCTTTAACTATAACAGATAAGTTATTAATAAATCCTAAGTAATGTTATCCACGATTGTAAACCACAAGCAATGGTATTCCTTTCCATACTATTAAATAACTCGATACAGTAATCGGAACAAGTTCTATCCTAATTTTCCCACAAGCCCTTGATATGATGATCAATATCTCTCTTCATATCCCTTGAATCCCTCAATCTGATGGATCAGATTCATCATCATTATATCCATATAATCCCTCATTCAGTAAAACTATAACACAAATAATTCAGAAGAATGTTTATCATAAATAAAACAACACTAACAAAAATTCCATAGAAAAAAATATCTACTGTATTATAATGATAAAGAACAATCAGTTCTCTCTATGTAATCTTTAGAATAATTGAGTTGTGAAATGTATCAAAACCTAACTCATTGAAATATTTTATATTTATAAAAATACCTGCAATATTTATATTTATGAGTGAGTTGAAGTGGCCTTAGATATACTTCACATGACATTCTAGAAATTACAGAATTTTTGGTGTTGTTTCATTTAGCACCATTACAATAATAAATTGTATTTTTCCCAATGAAAAAATATAATAATATTATAAACATTTCTATAGTCTGATAGAATTTTTTATTTATTTTGAATATGAAAATCATAATGAGTTTCAGTTTGATGTATTGGTACCAAGGTCAATCTGAATTTGAATACTGTTTTTAGGAAAACATAAGTCTAACCACTGGTTAGAAAAATGTTCAATCAGATAGATTAGATGAATAGTAACTCTGATATGTTCGATTGAATAAAAAAAGTCCACATTAATAATATATTATAAATATTTTTATATGGTAAAAGTATATTGTTTTATAAATAATTTATTATATTTTTTTAAAAAAAATGTTATAAAACATTATTTTAAGAAGAGTTATGGGATTTCAAAAACACGCGAAATGGAAAAGTAAGATGTAACACTTATATATCAACATGGACTTACTCCATATTCATGGTTGGATATCTCCTTAAGTTAGAGTAAATGAGGTGATAATGGTTAGACTATACCCTACTAATATAAATCTATAAAAATAACAAAAGAAATACACATAAACAATTTACACAACATAATATCAATAATATAAAGAAAAATACATCACATGGCATGTAAAATGAAGATATACAATGTCAAATGATCCATATAAAAGTATATGTAATCTCTCACATTTACATAATTTATTGACATGTCCAAAAATATATACCCAACACCATAACAACATCATATGTCATCCTTATCCAGTGAAAAATCCATCGACAACCCATCTGTTCATCTACTGCACCTCTAACCCACTATATACTGATCACATGTTCCCATTAATTTCATGTGTTTGAAACTATAATCTCTATATAATTTTTTGAGGACCCATGCAAGATATAATTTTGAACTCAATTAGACAAAACTAATTTTTTCCCTTGAAAATATCAACATGTATAGGAGTGTATACAATGTGAAATGTGTAGAAAATAATATAATTAACACAAAATCATTCACTCCGTACTAGAGAAGCTATCATTGAGAACATTACACACATTTTACAATTTCATAATGGGATGAAGAAACCTGGATTCGTATACACATTGATTATTAATGATGAATTTCTTCTCATATTGTATCCTTGAAATAGTCCAATGCAATACCCATAGCTTCCTGGCGAATGAGGAATTATTGAACCATGAATCAAAACCGCATCCCACTATTCTTAGATATATAACCATATGCATTTCTATAGATGTTGATAATTACAATCAGAACCAATAATTACAGTAACCCCTAGTTCCCATGGCCACATATGATATCACTTCTCATGTTTGACATTCAACAATATCATCCTATGAATTTCATTTATAGAGGACACCACCAATCTTGTAGTTTTCACCAATACCTCATAGGCTCCTCTATCTGTATATATTACCCTACCACTTATCCCTATGATGATCAGAATCAACAACCTATTATGATCACATACACTTGATGACCAAAAATCACCACCATCAGTAATTTAGATAACATCTTCAATCCTTACTAAAATACACATCAATGTTTTTTCATATGGGCAACAAACAACATGTTCCCATGATACTACATTTAAAAAATGCCTCCAAATATATCACACAATAATACATAGTGACATTCTGAGAACTATGTGAATCATTAAATCAAGAATAACTCATTCATAGTGTAGCCAATGTAGTTACCCACACAGTATTACCCTTAAAAAACATCCTCAAGCCACGGAAACCACAAGTGTCTCTACTAATAGTCACATACATTACCATAAACATTATAATACAATATAAACTATATCAAACCAAAAATAACAACAAAATTATTATCATACCACCTACCTAGTATTCAAAATTACTTAGTTACCTTATTCTACAGCTTTATTCGATATAGCAAGGAGAAGTCCAGAAACTAGAAAAAATATAGGAAATTTTGATTTTCATTGAATCTTCCTAAAACTATAGAAAAACAAATCCAATGATGTTTCATGAAAGGGTGTAACCTTAAAGACTCTCTCCAACATTAATGATGAAGAATGATTCTTAGAGATAGAGAATATCTTTTAGAAGGTATATAAACATTGCAAGAGGGTCCTATCTCAATCTGGGATAAATTATCCTCCACCTCTCACATTATGAAAAATAATTAATTTCTCAATTGATCAAAATAAAACATGAAAATATATGGTAGGATCCCACTGGGACATGGATGGAACAAACTATAGTTTCATTTATCCTTGATTAATGTTTCAATTTTAGATCCAGTTTCCACTTCTTTTCCCACTGAATGTTTGGAGGCCTAACATTTCTGTTTTTTTGTGAAACTACTCACTTATATATTCCCTTATCACATATAACAATTACATGAAACAATCTATGGGTCTCTTGTATCCACTCCAAAACCCAAAAATAAACTTGGTTTTGCTAGTTTTTGGAATGAAACACCTCATCAAAAACACTAATAACCTTATAACATCCCAAACAGAGAATAGAATTTCTTAGAGATATACCAGGAAAAATGTTCTATACAGAACTAGAAACCATGCATCTCATTTATCAAAACCATTAATATTGATATAGTTCTAAACATATCCATCAATTCTTGATTTAAAAATATAATATATGAAAAAAATTTAATTCGCAATCATTTATACTCCCCTCTCAAGAATCACCAAAATGTTCTAAAAAAATCCTATATGTCTTACATAACATTGTTCTGGTACCCTAACATAATATTAAATTGCATACATACCATAAATCATTAGATAGTTAACATACATCATAACTAATTCACATACCTCAATACTCATCCAGTCAATCCATATCCACATAATAGACATCATGAATTATTACCCATAAGGAAATCCAAATGAATATGATGATTTAATACATGTAACCATAAAAACATCAAAAAACTTTTATGAAATGGTTGGATCAACTATATGAAAATACCAATAGATTGATCCTCCATATATCTGACCACCTTGTAGAGTTTTATTCAATATTTTATAGTACCCTAATAACGAATAACTTATCCTTTCTCATGTCTTGAGAATATAGGTTAACTATAGAAATGAATTCCTAGCACACCTATATGTCCTACCATATATAAAAATATTTGAAAAAAATCCCTCATTGTTATACATCTATGAAATTTGTAGGTATTCCCTCTCTATATTCAACATATTATAATAATAATAAAATTTCATATGTAGATGATCACAATATTTTAGAATGTTTCATGTCTTCTAAAACATATAACATTTTAAGGATAACCCACACTGAGTAGTGAAAATGATCCCCTACTCTAACAAAACAAGTCAGGGAACCTCATATCCCCACATTTGGTAACTTAACCCTATAATATATTCCATATTTGGTCCCATAATCATTAGTATAATTATTCATTTCAATAATTTCTTGGTTCACCTCTTTAAAAAATGAGATCAACTTATATATATATTCAAATATACCTAGATGATATTTCTATGTATATCCTAAAATCACCTCAACTTAATGACTTTATCTTATACTAATGTCGTAATAAATCATAATAGATCCATGGACCAAGTTGTATAATAATGCAAAGGAATCCCCCTACATTAAATTAATGAAATCAAATAACCTCTCTACCCTTAGTAGGGAATGAAAAAATTACATAAAACCCCTCACATTAATGCCTTTATATCTCCTTGCCAAAAACGACATGTCCTAGAGTCATTTTGATGATCCCAATATTATTTTTAGCTTTATCTTCACCATATTCCATATAATGATCTTGTTCTTTCAACATTTCCCGAAACCAAATTGATCAAAAAACATGATGGGGGTCATTCCTCTCCCATAAAATCTGTAGAATGATGAGAATAAAATTAAATGTGTTCTGTAATCAATACTCAATATAACCCAAATTGAAAAAATCACACTATTATGATCACGAAATACTAGTCCTATATCAAACGACTCTTATGTTCTACTTATTACATCCACATACAGATCATACTCATAAATTTACTCAAGGACACAAATTACTTCACACCATAGTAGACCCACATCTATTCACTAATAAATCTTTTTTCAAGTCCATTAAGGTGGACTGTCAATAAAAAACATTTCCTATAGTAAAAAAATATAAAAAAATTAAATATTACAAATAGGTAAATCTTTAATATATAATAAATTAAAATTTACAATAAACATACCTACATTCATCTAGATCATATAAGGTAAATCAATATGGATATACCTACCAATTCCAAGGATAGGTACAACACAGAGTACAAACATATAAGATCTATATACCTGATAACACTAGAAATTTGGAAATTTTCCTAGCTATGTTTAATTCAACCAATAACATATTTAAGAAAAACAAAATTACTTTATTGATGATATATTAAAAAAATAAAACCTATATTTTGAATCAAAATATCATTCAAAATAATGAAATTTTTTTTATGACTTCTACAGGACCAAAATAATTCATTAGAATAATAATTTTTCATCTTAATACCAATATTCAAAAACATTAACAAAAACCATGAAATAGATCATTTATCAAGGTTAAATAAGACAACTATAAATATGACATCTATAATACCCCAACCTAAGATCACCTAAAGATGGTTCATTTTTACATTTCATTGGCATTATTACTAGGAAACAAATCCTAAAGGACCATAGAGTTTAACAGTATTGGAAATCTAAATTACATACATTGATAACCATAATACATTGCGAAAAAATAAAACTTTTTATAAAATAATTTAAATGAACTGATCCATGAATGCTTATTCAATGTTTTCCTCTTTATAACATGGGGAGAGAAACATAAAAAGCATAAGCTCAAATGCTCAGTAATGTTATGTACACCAAATGAAATAATCAATCTATATGGAAAGTTAAATATATGAGAACAATTTCCATCTATATAATTAGATAAGGCACAAATAAAATGGAAGGTAAAGAACTGAAACATGTTATATAAATCAATTAACTGAGAATGAACTATTTCGATAGATATTTCGATGAAAAATCTCAGGGATAAATATGAACTCAAATTAAATGAGGGAAATACTTTATTTATGGACGTCATGTCTGAGAAACATGGAAACCATTACCATCAAGACCTTTCACAAGATGCTATAAAATTTAGGGTAGATACCCATTTGGCCAACTTATTTGTCTCATGAGATCCTATCGATGCCTTGAAGAGCTATATAAATTCCGAGCTGCTCCCATCATTCCCAGTCCAATGTATTTCTCAAATTGAATAATATAAATTAATAAAATGGATTATCAAATAACCAAATTTAATGAGTAATATGGATCTATCAGTAATCTCCATGAAGGATATAATATAATATCATAAAATTAATGATATTCATGATATAATGATTCAAAATGTAGAATATACATAGTATAAAAGGAACTGTGTGCTTAACATTACAATATTACTCAACGAAATGAAATTGAGACAAAATCCCATTTATTAAGTATGATACTATATGTATTTTTTTGAAACTCATTTATGATGGTATTATAAACTTATATTAGAATAATAATAATATTTATGATATCATATATGATTCTATTATGACTTCATATTACCCAATTATTAACAATTTCATGTTAATGCAACATTTTGGGTAATATTAGATTCCTTTACCGTACATGTTTTGACTTGTTATTATTGATCATATCACATAGATCATGATTTACTTACTAAAAATATTTATACCATCATATATATTCATAATATAAATATATTTATATTATTGAAATATTACATGGAATACACCGTCCAGGTAGATGGAAGGTTGTACAAACGCATGAATGTTGTTTCCATTTTCTTATCGTATTTTATAGAAGTAAGTGAATAAAATATATGTAAAAACACAAACAAAGACATATATATTATTACAGTAGAATTATTATTTAATATATTTCATAATTATTTATAATATATTTCTTTATAATCATTGTTGGAATGTGAACATGGAAAATGAGTCTAATCGCGCCATGGAGATGGTAAGCTATACGTACACACGAGAGACAATATCATTTAGTTAATGGTTTAATGGTATGGATTTGGATTTAATATGAATTTTAATTAAATTATATCATGTTATATTTATAATTTAATTCATTTTATTCATCATTATACCCATAAAAAAGATGTATAGATAGAAAACATTTTAAACCACGACATGGAGATGGTAAGACAAACGTACGCATTCATTGTGATATTATTTTTTCATGGAATGGGTAAAAGTGGAATATGGTTGTACCATAATCATAAAAAAATATCATCATATATATTAAATTATAGAGTAATGTTTTTATTATGGTAAAAAATTTGTAAATGGTGGTAGAAGAAGAAATGATCTTTTGAAATAAGAGATTAAAGGATTACTTTATCATCGAGTGTCTCCTTTTTATTTTTTCAAAAGAAATTTTTGAGATGGTTTTCAACCATTGGGTGTCCTATAGGATGAAGTGAGCAATGTTGGGAGAATATTTGGGCTGGTAGTGTTGGTTCCCTTTTATTAGAGGACATATAGGCACTTTTGGAAGGTATTGAAATGTTTTTTTATTATAAGCTGTCATTCAGTTTCCAATTGTCCCAAATTAATTTATTTCAAAGAAAAGTTGCTTTTGGGATGAAAAATTTCAATCAATAGGTTTTATACAAGATTAGATCACAAAATTGACCTTATACTTTAGCTTTAACCCTTAGTTAAAAACATTAACTCTTGCCATATCTTCTTGTATTTTCATATTATATGGTAACTATATTTACTATAAAATGACAAGAGAACTATAAGTTTATCATTAATTAAATTTTTAACATTATATATTTAATTTGGCCGAATTATATATTTTAAGGACAATTATATCATTTAATTAAATAGTATTTGTTTTAAAAATCATTTATGTAAATTTTGACACTATTTAGGAATAGATTTTTGTTAATGTAATAAAAACATGATTACATATAACTAAATCAATTAAATCAATTATAATATTTCAATATCATCCATGTAATTATTTCATGAAATCAAATTTTCAAATTATTTTTTTAATAATTATAATATCCTTTAATTGAATCATTCATTAATAAGGTAATCACTGCATCATCATTTTGTCATAAATAAATATATTTTATAATGTCTTAAAATTATAAACAAGCGACCATGATTTAATAATTCTATTTAGATTTATAATTAATATTTATAGATTAACATATAACTTATATAAATCGAAGGAATTTTTTTTATTAAAAGATAAGTATTCATGTTATATTTATCTTACATTAAACTAATTCTTATAAAATGTCATTTTCACACCCAAGTGACTCCATGGGGTCATAAAATCAACCCAAGGATTCCCATGGTTGAAAATATCTCATGCAATAGAACTATGACAAGTGTTAGGGTAGTTTAGTATTATTATAATATTAATTTTTTACATTTATTTAATAGATTTACCCTTTTACCATGATAAATTAAAATATTTACTAATATTACAATTATAATTATCCATAAATAAAAGATAAATATTTACATTATTTTGACCTTCTGATTCATAATATGGAATCCATTTTTCCAAATTCAAAACAAAAATGTTTCAATAACAAATTTAAAATTAATTCTCGTTGTCAAAACAAAAAATAAGGTTTATAAGTTGCAATGTTTATCAAAATATTGATATCTATTTATGTACAATGTAATTGAGAAATTACATCCAATTACCTTAATTGGATTAAATTATAAAATCGTAATCCAATTACAATTTGAAACAAATTAAAAATACAATATAAAAATATTAATAAAATAGTTGAAATGGCATTATTGAATTAAAATGCATTATTTTTTACTATTAATCAAAAATAGAATATTTTCAAAAAATTACAAAAATTTCACCCTAAGATAATTTTGATATTATAATATAAATAATGCATCTATTTTGAAAAATAAATTTTATAAAATTTCTAATGTGATTAATACTATTTATAACTGCTTTTCAACAGCTACTATGATAGGTTGTGGGGTGCTTGAACTTAGTGTTGCGTACAACACAAGCCATTGAATTATTTAAAAATAAGTGTACTGTGGAAGTTTGGGATGTTAAATTATTCCCCCCCTTAAATTATTTATTCCTATAAATATCTATAATATCATGACATAAAATGATTCAGGTGGTTCTTCATCATATATTCTTCAGGTTCCCACATCGCCTATTCAATTTTATAGTTTCTCCAAATAAAATTTACCATACGAGTTGTATGCTTCCTCAACACTTGTTCCCTAGTATCATGAATATAGATAGGCTCTTCACAATAAGATATATTAGGTTCCAGTTCAATTTCTTAATATGTGTGTATATGTGTTGGATCTTGCATGTACATCGTTAACATTGATATGTGGAACACATCAAAAATTTTTGAGAGATTTGGAGGTATTTCCAAATGTTAGGCTACATCTCAAATTCGTTCTGGAAATTCAAAATGTTTGATGAACATGGGAGATAATATTCCCTTATTACTTAATCTTATGCCACCCTTTCATGTATATACATTCAAGAAATCATGATATCATACATGAAATTCCAAATCCTTCCTTCAGTAATCGGCATAGCTCTTTCGCCTTCATTGAGCAGTTTTGATATGGGTTCAGATAATCTTAACCTTCTCCATTGTTTCTTCAATATGTTCTAGACCTATATGGTCCCTTTCCCCAACATCATCCCAAAATGTTGGTTTACGCATCTACTTCCATATAACATTTCATATGGTTCCATCTAATACTTTAATGGATTCTATTGTTATAGGAAAATTCAATTAGAGTTAAATAAGTATCAAACATAACTTTAAAGACATGTGAGTAGGACCTCAACGTGTATTTTAATTTTGGAATAGTTCTTTCTGATTTTCTATCAGTTTTAGGGTGGTATGCAGTGCCCAAATGAAGTTCAATATCTAGGGAATTATGTAAAATTTAGGATAGTATTCATGTAAAATGGGGATCACAATCATAAACAATCGATAGGGGTACACCATGAAGTCTTACAACATTATTAATATATAGTCTTTCTAAACATTCAAGTTGTAAATCATATCTTATAGAAAAAAATGTGCTATCTTGTTAAGACGATCAACAACAACCCATATCACATCATTCTTTCTAAGAGTCTTTTTTAACCCCTTAACAAAGTCCATTGTAAAATAATCCCATTTCCGCACAGGTATATGAAGAGGTTTCAGGACTCTTATAGGATGTTGTCTTTCAGTGATCACTTGTTGTAAAACCAAACATTTTTACACATAATCATCAATTTCCTTCTTCATGTTGTCCCTCAAAAAATGTTCCTTCAAGTCTATATACATCTTAGTGCCACCACGGTGCATAATGAAATAGTAGCTATGAGAATCATCCAATAATTCCCTTTTTAGATCAGGTATAACAAGAATACAAAGCCTCATGGAAAATATCAAAATTTAATCTTCATATATGAAATTAATCCATCTACCATCATCCGCAGCTTTAATTTTCTTCTAAAATGTCTCATCATTCGTATGAGAACATTTTATATTTTCTAGTAAATATGGTTTGGAAAAACCTTTGAAAAGGTAGTGATTAATCACCCTCAATGATAATTATCATATCCATATTTACTAGATCTATGAAAATATTATTTCTTTCAACTCTCATCCTATTTATAATTCCATTGTCCTTTATGATCAAGTAATCCTCTACTATATATTCCTTCCCCAATGGTATTGTATTGTTAAATCATAATCCTTGAATATCTCAAGCCACCTCATTTGTCTCAAGTTGAGTTATTTTTGTGAGAAAATATATTTCAAACTCTTTTTATCAGTATATATCTCACATTTTTCACCAATGATATAGTGTCTCTATAACTCCATAGAAAATATTACTACAACTAATACAATATAGTGAGTTATATAGTTTCTTCATGTTTTTCTAATTTCCTTGATATATATTCATTAACCCTATCATTTATCATTAGGACACAACCAAGTCCTTTCCTTTATGATTCAAAACAAATAACAAATCTATTATTCCTATATGGTGAACTCATGATAGAATAACTAACAAATATTCTATTCAATTCATCATATATTTCTCAACACTCTTTTGTCCAACCAAATTCAACCCCTTTATTAATAAGCTTGGTTAATGGGTTAGCCAATCGGGTGAAACTCAATATAAAACACCAATAGTAAATTGAAAAAATATTAAAACTACATAACACATTTATACTTATCGGTGATGGCCATTCTTGAGTTGCCTGTTTATTTTAAGAAACAATATAGATTCCATCTTAGGAGACTATACGGAAAAAGAAAGGAATTTCATGAATCCAGAATTCACACTTTTCAAATTTACCATACAATTATTCCCACATAAGAGTAACAAGAATGATTCTTATGAGATACTCATGATCATTAGAAAATTTATAATATATCAGAATATTTTTGATGAATACTGAAAAAAAATCATCATGATATTCCTCGAATACTATTTTCTTGATACCAATAAAAACTGAGGGTGCATTAGTCAATCCAATGGGAATTACTTTAAATTTGTAATAACCATACCTCATCCTAAAAGCTGTCTTCGGAATGTGTTCCTTCGTTAATCATAATTTTTGGTATCTATAATGATGATATGTCTTATAAAATAATTTAGACCCTTGAGGTTTGATCAAATAAATCATCAATACGAGGTAAGTGATACATTTTCTTTTTTGTAATCACATTTATTTCCCTATAATCAATACATTGCCTCATGGATCCATCTTTATTATTGACAAAGAGAATAGTGTCTCCCAATTGACAAACACTAGGGCAGATAAATCTTTTTGACCCAAATATTCATGTTATTTATTAATAATACAAATACCATATTATCCATTATATAGATATTTTTTGATAATGGACTTGCATTAGGGATTAAATCAATACAAAACTCAACATATCAATCTGGGGGTGGTCTAGGTAAATTTTCATGAAAAAATCAATGTATTCCTTTACAATAGGTACATAATCAATTTTATGATTACCTATTTCATACCTACATTTTGATTTCTTGTCATACTCAATAATATAATTTGGTAAAGCTATTGATGGTGGATTATGATAAGAATCAGGTGATGATGTTTCTGCTTCGAAGATAATGGTTTCTACATGTTATTCACAAATTAAAACTTCATTATTATTGAAATATATTTTTGCATCATGTTTTGAAATCCATTCAATACCAAGGATTATATCGAAAAAACTATAGGTATGATAAGAAAATTGAAAAAAATAACTTTTATATGCCAAAATTAGAACACCATGAAACATCTTTGGTGTAGTAAGGTTCTCACTAGGAGTTCTAACTAATAATTCCATTTTCATGGGGAATTAGAAATATATAATTTAAAATGGAAACTAGGAAGATATAAAGGAATTCAATGATCCAGAATAAAATAATTATTTTGATAAATTTGGGGAAATAATTAATGTACATGCCACCATATCATTGGGAACTTCATCCTCATCACTTGGAATCGAAAAATCATTATCATCTCCACTCAACCACTTTTATGGTAGATTCCCTTAACATTTTTGGCATTAATTTGAATAGTGTACCATATCATTACAATTTTAGAACTGGATTTCATTCATTTTTTACTTCCATTTACATTCATGAGCCTGGTGTTGCTTCTCTCAGCATTTATAACAAACACCCAATACCTTCAAACATTTCCCAGGGTCCTTTTTTCCTACATTTTTTACAAGAAGAAAATCATTAAACTTTCTTCTTATTATTTGATGATTTACCTTTTTTATTATTCTTAGATGACCTCTTCTTGTATTTTTCCCATTAATTATATTGATCCTAGAAAATTCATTCTCTGCCTTGATGGAACAAAAAACCGTATAATCTTACGATGAAAACTTCTTCGAAACTGGTGCCATTCAATGATTTTTCATAAGAACATCAAAGAAGTGATTGATCATTCACTCAATGTTGAGTATATAATCCATATCAAACTTCAGAAACCTTGTAATGGTAGATTCATAATATGAAAAATTATCTTATTCATTTTGATTTACGTTAAGGAACTTCCTCTTCATTTCAATTTGTTGATCACGAGGAATGTATTTATTAAAAAATGTCTCCTTAAAAGTTTTTTAGTCCATTAGTTATGTTTCTTCATCATCCCTTGTATATTGGATCAATGTACTCCATTGATCAGCATCAACTTTGAAAAAATAGTCTAAAAAAGTATCCTTTTCTATTTCACTACATCCCAAGTCCATAAATATCTTTTCTAGAGACTTAATCCACCGCTCAGCTACAATTGGATTAGTAGTCCCCCAAAATGAGGGGGGATTTTGTCACATAAAGTGATAAATTATATAAGATTCCATTGGCGGAATGGGTTGTTCATTTTGGGAATGGTTATTTGTCAGAACCATATTATGTTTCCTTAATATCACTATAATTTACTCTGTTCCAACACAATATGCATTGGTTTCCTCTGCAGGTCAACCCCTGCAATTTCATCAAGTAGTGAAACCATTCATCATTCTAGGTCCCATCTCTATATATTGAAAGATATACAATTATATCATAGAATTGTGAGTTTATATAATTTTAAAATTCTCATCATAAATTTAAAATTAATGCATCATAAATCATAAAAATTTGTTTTATTAGGTGAATTATCAATAGTGTATCCCCAATATCAAACATAGGGTATGTTCCCCAATCTATGTACTCTAAATATAGTTACCAGAGTTGTTTCTAAATTTTTTTTGATACCAAATATAACTCCCCATCCTCAGATCACCTGAAAGTGGTGCACTATTACATTTCATTTGCATTATTATAAGGAATCAAATCCTAAAGGACCATACAGTTTAGCTGCCTTGGAAATCATGATTACATAAATGATTCACATAACACATTGGGAAACCAAAATAAAACATTTTACAAAATAATTTAAATGAACTGAATCCATGAAATCATAATCAATGTTCTCCTCTTCATAACCTAGGGAGAGAAAAAACAAAGGTGATATCAAATGCTCAGTAAAGGTATGTACAATGAATGAAATTATCAATCTATATAGAATGGTAAATATATTATAAGAATATAGATTTAAGAAACAAGATAAGGCCCAAATAATATAGAAAGTGAGGAACTAAAGCATATGCTATAAATCAATAAAATAATAACGAGCTATTTCCAACATTATATCGATTCAAAATCTTGTGGACAAATAATTAATGAAATTAAATGGGGGAAATACATTATTTAAGGACTTTATTTCTTAGGAACATGAATATTTATTACCTTCAAGAAATTTCATAAGACGGTTTAAAATTAAGTATAGAAACCCACTAGGAAAACTTATTTTTCTCATGAGATCCTTTCAATGCATCAATGAGCTATATAATGTTTAGGCTCCACTCATCATTTCAAGTCCAAAGTATTAATCATATTTAATAATCATTATAAATAATATGACTTATAAAATAACCATATTGAAGGAGTAATATGGATATATCTATTATTTCCATGAACTAAATAATATAATATCATGAAATTAATGATATTCATGATACAATGACTCAAAATGTAGAATATAAACAATATAAATGGAACTTGGTGCATTACATTACAATATGCCTTAATGATATGAAATTGAGATGAAATGCCTTATCTTAAGTCCGATACTCTCTGTAGTTGTCTGAAACTCCAGTATGATGGTATTATTAACATATATTAGAATAATACTAATATTTCTGATATCGTATATTATGATTTTACGATTTACATTACCTGTTAAATAACAATTCCATGTTAATGAAATATTTCGGGTAATAATCGCTTCGTTTATCGAACATGTATTGACTTGAAAATCTTGATCATATTACATAGATATTAATTTTCAGACATCCAAAATGTATAATATCATATATATTCAAAATATAAATATATTTAAAATATTTATATATTACATAGAATATACTATTCATGAAGACGGTAGGCCGTACGTACGCAAGAACGTTGTTTCTGTTTTCTTATTGCATTTAATGGAATTAAGTGAATAAAAAATATATAAAGACAAATATAAACAAATATATATATATATATATATATTATTACAGTAGCATTATTATGTCATATTTTTTTAATTATTCAAAATATAAATATTTATAATCATTGTGGGAGGGTTAACTTGGAAGATGAGCCTCATCGCATTGTGGAGACGGTAAGCCGTACATACGCATGACCGACAATATCATTTCATTAATTATTTAATAGTATGATTTTGGATTAAATATGAATTTTAATGAAATAATATCATGTTATATTTTTTATTTATGTCATTTTTATTCATCATTATACCCATAAAAAATCAATATAGATGATAAACTGTTTACACAACGGTGTGAAGATGGTAAGTTGTACGTACGCACACATGGTGATATTAATTATCATAGGATGGATAAAAGAAGAAGATGGTTGTACAATAATCATAATGACATATAAGAATATATTATATTCTTTTGTAATTATGTTATTATTTTAACAACTTATTAGTAGGACGTAGATGAAAAAATGAACTTTTGAAAGAAGGGATAAAGCAATTACCTATTATTCAGGTGACTCATTTTGATTTGTACAAAATAACTTCTTACATTGGTTTTCTGCCCAAACAGAGGACTGTAGGATGATTTGAGGGACGTTGGGAGGATATTTTTTCAGGTTTTCGCTGAGCCAGAGGACTGTGAATTTGTGAATAAGTGGGTAGAGGTGGTTCCCTTTTAGAAGATGGAGTATTCACACTTTACAATGGTTTTGAAATATTATTTTATTATAAATTGATTTTCTATTTCAAATGTTCCCAAATTAATTTATTTGAATCATAATATTCTTTTGGGTCTAAAACCATTCAACAGATAGTTTTTTCTAAATTTTAGTTCAAATAATTAACCTTATCTTTTACCTTTATCCCTTAGTTAAAAACATTAACTCTTACCATGTATTCTTATATTTTCATAATATATGGTTAATATATTTACTATAAAATCCCAAGAGAACCATAAGTGGATCATTAATGAAATATTTGACAATATATAAGTCATTTGGAAGAATATTAGTTTTTTTAATACAATATCATTTAATAAAATAGTATTAGTTTTAGAATCTCATTTATGTCCATTTTGACACTATTTTGGAATTGATTTTTGATAAAGTCATATCAACTTGATTACTTAAAAGAAAAATAATTAAATCTAATATAATATCATATAATCATCAATAATATTCTGGATGTCATCAAAATGTTAACGTACATTTATTTTAATATTAAAAATCTAATTTAATTGAATCTTTCATTAATAAGGTAATCACTTCATAATAATTCTGACATTAATAAATATATTTATTAAATGTATAAAAATAAAAAATAAAACACCATGATGTAGGAAAATGTTTTTTATTTCAAATGAATATTTATAGATGAGACTATCACTTATATAACTCAAATTAAAATTGTTTTAGTAAAAGAAAAATGATTATGTTATATTAATTTTACTTTAAATTAATTCTTATAAAATGTCATTTTCACACCCATGTTGGTCCTTGTGGTTAGTAAATAGACACCAGGATGACCATGATCATAAATATCACATCCAATAAGACTAGTACATGTGTTAGGGTAGTTTAGTATTTTTATAATATTATTTCTATACCATTATTTAACAGATTTACCCGTTTACCGTGGTAAATAAAAATAATTTCTGAAGTTATTGTTCATAATGTCCAAAAAAGGTAACTATCTACACAATTTGGAACATATGATTCCAAATATGGAATCCAACTTTATAAATTAAAAATAAAGAAGTGGAAGTACCTAATTTAAATTTAATTCTTGCAGTCAAAACCAAAAAGCAGGGTTTTAAGAAGTAATATTTATTAAAATATAGATATGTGTTTATATAAAATTTACTTGTGAAATTAAATAAAATTACCATCGTTATAATAAATGATAATATATTAATCCAATTTACCTTTAAAAAAAATTAAAAATAAAATCTAACAATATTAATCAATTAGATGAAAAACAGTTTTGAATATAAATGGACTATTTTTCACTATTCATATAAAATTGATATTTTCATAAAATTACAAAAATGATACCCTAAGATAATTTGGATATTAAGAAATAAAATTTTATGTCTATTATGAAAAATAATGTATATAAAATCCCAATATTTTCTTAATAATATTCATAACTGCTTTTTAAACGGCTAATTTTATAGATCGTGGGGAAATTGAACTCAGGGTTGCATACAATGCAAGCCATTAAATTATTTAAAAAGAAGCTTACCTTGGAATCTTGGGGTGTTAGAACAAAAAAAAGAAATAATGTTTTACCTAGAAATTTGGTCACTAACAGGAACATACTTTATCCAGATACAAAAGTACGAAGTCCACACTAAGTCTTGAGAAATCCTTATGAATTTTTCTACCATATCTCATATAATAAAATTAAAACATATTTCATACCACTTTATAACATCATTAAAATAGATTTCCCAAATGTTACATGAGCTTATGTTCCACATACCTTAAGCAAAACTCCTAATATCCTATAGATTTCCAACTATAAAGTACAGTTAAGATGGTTATAATGGGTGATGATACCCTCTCTATGTATGTGAATAGAAATAAAAAAAAATCAATCAATAGAAAAATGATATATAATATAATATCAATATTACATAAAAATGTATCTTATTACATCCAAAAGGAATATTTAGAATTTTAATAGAGCTATATAAATATAAAATATATTTCCTATGTATTTTTAATTTTCTGGAAACTGAAAAACTATGAATGAAAAATAGAAATACAACAATGGTGTACTTAGTCTGGCCCCAAATATATAAACATCACACTACTAAATCTATTGAATCTCTATCTAGTTATTCAAATGTAATATGGACCATTTCATTACGCACTATACCATAAAAAATTATTATTTAAAATGTCTAAGAGGAAACAAGTATGTTATGTTTTTATAATCAACAGTAAATCACCAATGATGTCCCTAGATATTAAATTTAGATATGGGTGTATGAAATATGAAATATATGAAAACCAATACAATCCACTTGACCCACTTGCCATCATGTATGACTAGAAAAATGTGAGGATCCTACCTACTTTGGTAAATAATGAAGTGGATTATAGATCCCATGGGATTTACACAAAAAGAGGGATAATGAGGAATAAAACCTCTTCTCGTAGTCATGTAATAGTGCATCACTAATCCCATGGACTCTTGTTGAATGATTCATCACGAAAGTATATTCCTTAACCATCCACCACTCTCCCTAAATTAATGTCCCCTAACAATTCTACCCATGGTGAGAATTCATCACAAAAAAATTGATCAAATCCACACTTGTTTCCTGGAACACTTATATTTTAACAACCTGTTACCACCTTCAGGTATTTATATTATCTCTTGTCACATCTGTCTTTATTTCAGTGTGTGTCTTAACTCCCAAGGATGGAGTTATTTTACTAGTAAAACATCCTTGAGTTTGGGGATACATGTTTTCTTGAATTAATAGTGTTCGAGTGTTAATATACTAAAGGATTTATTGTACTATCACTGATTTTAGAGAATAATGGTGTTTTTTGGGGATATTGACATGATATTGGGAAATTTGATGCTTGTAGGAGAGATACCTATCAAGAAAAGTTATTACTTGATGTGTATTGGTTACCAAGAAGATGTTGTGATATGTATACGATGTTAGAAGATTACACACCGTGAGAAGGTTTTAAGTGAACTGAAATATATGTTCATGTAGAGTAACAGGTGCAGGGAACAATATAGGAATTAGTACAACACATTAATATTACTCTCCATCAAAATTTATTACATTTCGTGTAATGGTAAAATCCGAATTTTTATCCTGAGGCCATAGGAATTTCAATTTATTTGGGGTCATTGGATTAAAATAATGAAAAGGTATTACTGGCCATGTATTCTTTGTGGGATGTGTTTTTTGGGAATAGTAAAACTGATATGTTTTTCTTTTAGTTGCAGTCTTTCTCCCTCTCAACCTAGAAGCTCTAATAGGAAATTTTGGAGACATAAAATCATTCCAGATCATTTTTTATTGATTTGGTCATCGTAGAGGTTGTGTTTTATTTCAATGTCTGAGTAATCATCCTATTTATTCATTGTATCTAATTTTGTATCCATATTGTGTTACATTATTGAATTTATTGACCTCTGATGATAATGTTCTTGGAATTTTCTAGATTTTTTATGTCATATTTCAATAAATTATAACCCTTATGTTGGTTTTGATTCTATTGGAGAGTTATTTTGATGTATGTTGTGATCTGCCCTCTCCACCGACCGTTTTTTATTGAGGCAATTTTGATCTGTGTCTATTGATTATAGGGCATCTTTTGTTGTCTTTTCATTCTTCCTTGTATGTGGATTCCATTACGAGCATGTGTGACTCAATATTGAGGTTGGGGGAACCATATATCGCCTATATTGGATAATCATAATTTTTTATGTTTTTATAAATTGTTCTTTAATGAAATAGAAATATTTATTAATTGATTTTTCTGTGTGTAAAATGAGTTTTATAAAAAAATGTGTTTTTCATATTTTTAGAATAGATAAGTTAAATTTAAAATAATTTTGAAATGGATTAAAAAGTTGGATTTTAATGAATGGTTTTTATGAAAATATTTGGAAAATATAGCACATGGGAATCCTAGCATACTTAAGTGGAATGTGTTGCTTAAGGCCATTGTCAATGAATTTTCAGGGGGTCAACACATGGGATGTTCCTATATTCCCTAGTATCTTTATCATTGAGAATTAATATTGATACTATTAGTGGATTCTCTCATGGGTGTTTTTATTTTCATTATCCAGAGTTCTATGGATTTTGGATTCGAACAAGTCATTGATTGTGGTATGAGTAGTCTGCTATCTTGATCTATAGTGATCCTGGTCATGATGTTACTGATGATTTTTCCTTATACACTTTTAGCATGTACTTCTATGGTTTTTATATGATATATGATAAATGTTTTTATTTAATATCATCCACATCTTATCAGACATGTATATTACATCATTTTAGATTAATATTCATCACATTATTATGATAAATTCATTATGACTATAATAGTTTAGTTTATTTGAAAACATAGAAAACGTTATTATAATTTAGTAAATGATCTTCAATACCCCTTCTATTGAACTTCCCATTTAGTACACCTACATAAACAGTTTATTCATAACATAGGGAAATGAAACATAATAACGTGTGAGATTAAAATCAATGTGGGCTTAATAATTAAGGATATATGTATGAATAACATGAGAATAATGGTAAGAGAACTTGAGAAAAACAATTTATGATAATAATATACATATCAAAAATCATATAAATTTGTCATGGTATAAACATTGGATGTTCATATTACATGATTCATAAGGGTTATAAATCATCCTAAATGAGTCATGAACAATAAACTACATTAATATATGGGTGGTACAATAATAAATATATAAAACCATTTCATGGGTCATGGTTAAAAACCATGACTAAAAATATAGTGGATTAAGACACACTTTTTTCCCATAGTAGATCAGGATGTACCGATTTGCAATTTTGGATCATGTCACACATATTTCCAATTATGGAATAGGATACAGTTGTTTCGCATTCTAGATTAGGACACCACTATTTCCCATTGTGGATCAATCACATCTTCTTGTCTCTCGTTTTATCTCATGAGATATAAATCTTTTCCCATTACATTGGAGGTAGATATAGGTCTCACACATCACCGAATAATAATACATATGCATTCCATAATAACATAAAAATTTCATCAAATTATTACCCATGAAATTACATTGTAATTATATACATTTAATAATATCAAAATCTATTGAAAATATATAGGATCCATAATCATTTCATTATAGCTGTAATAGTGAAATAAAGTGGGTTTCAACATGGAATAACCGGGGAGTAGGAATGGGTTTTATAAAAAATTCATTATAAACATAAACCATTCAAACAATGAATATTGCTTATGATTATAGATCATATAACCATGAAATACTAAACTATATCGAATTATGTAAACTTATATGGAGGTATATTTTCAATTTTCACTTGGAGAATTTTATAAAAGAAAGATCATTTCATTAAAAATAAATTTTTTTAAATAGAACTAATAAAAATAAATTATTTCAAAAACATTTAAAAATAATGAATTTCTATAATATTATGAAAAAATATTCTTTAAAAATAACATTATAAAAATTCAATGGAAGACCCATGTAAAGGACAATCATGAGGGTGGGAAAATCTGTACATTTCAAACAATTATTTTGCACTGTAAAATGATTATTAAAGTGACATGATTTGAAAATGAAAAAATATTCATTTTGAAACCATCTTTTATAAAATGGAACAACATGAGTATAATTTTATTTTATAAATAATAGTAAAATGGTTTATAATTCGTATTTAGAAAATAATGTTTTGCAGGGAAATAAATTTCTAACTAAACAAAGATATAGTGTCATATTTTATTGTACAACAATTTTTACAATAATAAGTTAAAAATAGAGAAAAAATTGTATAATTATATGGATATAGTATAAATAACTCGGGTTAATGAAAATTCATGAAAATTCATTATATATGGATCATGATATTTAATCAATGGAGCATAATCATAAAATATCCAAGTAACGGATGAGATTATCACCATATAATATTTCCAATTTGGTATCTTGAATCATAATAACATTGATAGAATAAAATTAAATGAAGCATAAAATATCATTAAAATAATTTTATTCAAGATAAATCATGTCATACTGAATTATATACACCTCAAAATAGTATGTAGGTTCATAATATAACACTTTTTTCATAGAAGGAAAAGTGAGACCAAATTACAATATCGATTTGGTAACATTTTAACATAAAACATCATCAAATATGGATTAAAAATATATATATAAATACGCATTAATTTAAGGATAAAAATGAGGGAATAAATTCGTGGTTATTATATAGACCACACAAAAGAAACAAGTGGTGATGACTTCTTATGTCTTGAAGAAATAAAATTTAGACTACAAATCCCCTTATTGTTTGAGTTACTATTGAATCATGAGATACGTGAAAGAATAATATCAAATTAATCGTTGAATATCATTAAATAAATTAAATTCATGATATAAAATTTCATAGGGGATTATCGACACCAAATAATATGAATAAGTTTTGAACATAGTATATATATAACAGAAATAAAAGTGATACCAGAAAACCCTTACCTTAAGTATTGAATTACTTTATGAACAATAAAAACTCCTAATTAATAAATATATTTCTAATATAAATCCAAAAATATAACCATATTTTTATATTTTATTCAATTAAATATTTTATTATAAATTTATATTTCCCAGCCATTAAAAATTTCTTGTTAAGGTTATGTTTTAGGTAACAATCACTTTTTTTCATAGATGGTTTGACAGGTAATTGGTAATCCTCTTACTTAGATCATGATTTACTTATTTTATTAATTTAAAAAATTTTATAAATATAATATATATTCAGTATAAATTTTTTTACAATATTCTATAAAATATATAAATATGAAATGAAATACACCATTCAAGTAGATGGTAAGTCGTACGTACGCATGAACGCTGTTTCACATTTTCTGTTGTAACTTTTAAATATGAAATTGAAATAATTTGTATGCATATATTTTAAATCCAGTGGAATTAAAATTTAATTTATATAAATTTTATTTATTAAACCCAACATTAATACATTTATTGTAAATTGAGAACAAATCGTATATCTTCGAGGTGGTGGTAATCTACACATCCATAAATATTTTTATCATCTTCAAACTAAATGAATCAAATTAAATTATGTGTTATGTAATTATTATAGAAGAAATAATAAATAATTAATATCATATAAAAATATTATTTACAAATTTATTCCCAACCATTAAGGGTAGTAATGAAAGAAAAAATGACATTCATTCACAAGGTGGTAGTTTGTTGTATAGTGGAACGATGATCACATATACCATTTGGTAGAAGGGTGTGAAGGTGTATTTTGTAACCTTAAAATTACAAATTATATTTATATTAGTTATATTTGGGATATTATATAAGATTTATATAAGAATAATTTAATGTGGGGAATAAATAAATTATATAAAATTCATCGTTGAATGGTATTACCTATTTTTTCTGATTACTCTATTTTATTTACATCAAATGACCACCTTGGTTTGATTTAAAAAAAACGAGGATTCTTGGATGGTAAAATAGATGTATTGATCTTATAAAAGAGTTTTTTCTTATCTAAAGGGATTTGGATGTTTTAAAAATGGTGTTGGTTGAGTTCTCTTTTATAGTGGTGATAGAATGACATTCTTGTAAAATAAAAATGTTAAACCATATTACGAGGTATCTCATAGATAATGTGTTACCAGTAACTGTCCATTTTATAAACAATTCGATTAATGAAAGATATATTGGTTTCAAATGGATTTTGGAAAATTTTATAGGTAATTTACCTATTATTATTAATGTTTATCCACTATATAAACTTATTTTTCTTTTAATTAATATAATTAATTTTACCTATATTAACTAATATTTTTTGTAAAAACTTAAATTTCCTTATAATGAATTATATTTATTATTTATCCATATATGGAATAAATATTTCCAAATTTTTATGAAATAATTATGATAATTAAATTTATAATTAATCACACAGACGAGATGAGACAAAATGTTTGTATTAATGTGAAAATGATTAAATGTTTGAAATGTTATTATTTTCAATTTCATTGTGAAATTTGATCAAATGACATATATTTGATTAATTTATGTATTATTGAAATAATTATACTTCAAAATGATTTAAAAAAATATAATATATAAATTAATTTAAAAAAACCTGTAATCAATTAAAAATCATTATTTTTCACTGTTCATCCAAAAATAAATCTTCTAATAAATATAAGAAAAAATTATCCAATGTAAATTTTTATATCCCACAATAAAATATTTTGTTTATTTTATTCAATAAACGTTTAAAAATAGAATTTATAATTTTTTTTAAAAAAATTTTCTATTAAACGGTTGAAATCTGCATTTTAGAAAATTATAGATTTTTATGCCAAAAATTGGAATTCTTGTTAAATTATTCCAAAAAAATATTTTCTGAATGATAATACAATAGTTTTAATTTATAATATATAAATATATTTCACATATATAACTAATAGTGATTAATTTATTTTATTATGTTAAAATGACTTTCTTAGAATTCAAATTGTTTTTTCATGGAAACACATCCATTATAATCAATCAGGGTTGAATTTTCATTTTAAAAATATTTGATAACCAAAGTAATATTTTATTAAATAGCTTTAAACCAAACATTCATCATTTAATTAATCTTATCAATGAATTCCATTCCAATGGCTAGCTGATTACTCTAATAATATTGAAATTAGAATATTAATAGTATATTGTAGTTTGGTAAAACATTAAATTGCATATAACGAATGATATAAAGGAACATAGCATTAAGTGAAGCATAAAAAAAATTTGTGCTTCATGTTTTTAAATCTAATCTAAGTGTAGTGTGTAGTGAAATAATAAATTGTTATTGCGTATAAATCAAGCATAACATGGTGTGACATTCAATGTAAGCCATTAAATTTTTTCAATATATTAAAAAAAATTATTCATAAAAACTCATGGAATAATATTCTACCCACCATTTGATAAATTTCACCATCTAATTTCTTATGGGGTTTTTATAGTTCTATATTTTATTATATCATTAATATAATCCCACATTGGATAATTAAATATTGAAATTTCTTTAAAAAGGGAATGTTTGAACCATAACAGTGACCTAAAGTAACCCATAACTAGGATTCCACATATGAGAACATAGGTGGAATGTAAAAACATTTACATGGATGAAAATTTATTCTATATTGTCACGATGGATAGTGATAGAGATCATGGTTAGGATATTGTTAACTATATGAAATAAATAAAATTAGTATTGATTGAATTTCATTGATGTCTTAAAAAATGATGATAACGAGCTCACATTAATATCAATTCACTAGTACTAAAGTTGTATATTTTTTAGGAGAAGATTTACTTAATTGATTTCATTCCATTTCATAATAACATTATCACCATTTGGTTTTTCCTTGATCAATTTACAATTCATATCTTACTAAAAATTTTATGAGGATTTTGTTATTCTTGATGCATTAACTGATCATAAGATCCATAAATAGAACAATATTTCATTTCATCTATCTTATGGATTCATAAAAATGAAAAATGGTTGTACCTAATTATCCAATATGCCTAAATTTTTATATGCTGAAGTAATACATTAATCGATAAATCATTTTCCAAACATCAACTCAACCCATTCCATTAACGGTTGATCCTATGACCCTTCTAAAATTCAATTCACCATTTATTCCATAAATAAGATATGATGTTATAAAAAAACATTTTCATTTGAAACTGGGGTCCATCCTTATACTGGTAGAATATAAAATGTGATATCATCAATCCAGAATCAATATATAGGGATATTAAAACATGAAAATTCACTAATGGAAGAACAATACGATTCTCATTGTTTCTATTCATACAAAATTAATGATGAGATTTCCATCTAAATAGTGGAGGATAACTATTCCATAGTCGTCAGTATTCACATCATCCATTGAGATAAAATATTATTTCCCTTTAGCCTTTTTCAATAGACAATATGTTGGGTTATCATCTACATTAGTCTTTAAATTGAGGCACTTGTTATCATAATTACCAAACTCCATTTGATTGAATCAACAAAGTTTAGAGGTAAATTTATTGGGGATTTAAGATTATTCACAAAATTACATAACCATTTCAATCACATCATTATTCAATAACTCAATGAACTTCAATTAAACACAAAAAACATTTAGTAGAACCATTAATAACATAACTCCTACGATGCATCCTAAACATTTATGATAAAGTAAATCTCATCTTCTTCTCTCAATGTTTGTTATATTTTCCTTTGAAATCAGTCTTTCATTTATTTTCAAAGAAATTACATTTAAGGGAAAATTGATTTACTTTTTTTTCATGGAATATGAGGAAGTTAATTATTGTAATTTTTTTCTTTAACTCATCACATTCTATCATTTTATTATTATCATGTTTCTTCGTATTCTAGATAATGGTACACCATCGATTCGCTTCACCTTCAATGAAATATATGGTAAAAATATCTTTTTTTGTTATGAATAATTTTGAATGAAAAATATATTTTTGATGGTATAGATCAATCTTCCAGTAACTAGTGGATCAGATTTTCCATAACCAAATAGTGAACACTGACTTATATAAGATTCAAGAAAATGTTCTTCCCACCATTGGTCCTTTAAAAGATCAACATAATTCATTGCTTGATAAGGTTGTGTGGTCATAAAAAAGAGTATTCTCATCCAATATCATATAATTTTTTTTTCTCAGGAGGAGAATAATTTCATTTTCCATTTCATTCAACATTAACATAGTTCCTTTGGGTTTTTTTCACCAACTACAACATGAAAGAATAGGGTAAGAAATAATAATCATTATGGGGAACTTAATAATCATAAAAAATTTCTTATAGAATTTCTAAATCATGAGACTTCATTTTTAATCTATGAAACATTGGGTTTATCATATATTATTCAAATTCAATATGTATCTAAAATCCTCATGACAATTGATAAAGTGTATATGAATTTTCAAATAATATCGCCAGGAATTGACAAACTATGTGTGCAACTTTTCCCATTTTTATACACCAGTTCCCCATCATGTCTACCCTAATATGGTAGTTTTGGGGTTGTTACTGTAGAGACCCGAAGCTTGACGTACATGGAAATTACATTACTTTTGCGGAATACTTAGTACATAACAAAAACACACACACAAGGATCGTAATAGTTTAGTGTCTTTGGAAACTCGGAATATAATCTTCAAATCGTGGTGAAAGATCTTCAATATCTCCCATAAATATCTTCCTTTTTTTAATACCTAAAACCATTCTTTATATCCTAGGGAAAAGAAAACATAAAAGGGTGAGCTCAAATGCTCAGTAAGGGTAAACAAAATAAATATCAATCACATCATTTTCATAAGAACATAACATTTTAGAAATATTAACCCGCAAAAGAGATCGTAATTTCATAACATGGGATAAATCATAGTAGTGAAATGAAATCCCAATAATCAAAACGTAAAACATGAAACTTGGTGGCAAACACACATAATCAAAGAGAATCATTTCTTATTAGTCAAGACTCATTTCCAAGACTATCTTAGTGGACAAAGTCCCTTTCTGAACCGTGTTCACTCCTCGTTTTAGTCCTGTTTCACTGAACCGGTATAACCTACCGTTCCAGCCATGTCTAGCTCATGAGATATAAAATCTTTACCCAATGAATTGGAGGGATATATAGGTCCCACCCATCTCATAATGAAACCATTCTTATGTGTGCCACAAAAATCATAAATCATATATCATTGCATAACCCATGTAATAAAAATGGAATTGTTAAACATTGTGACATCATAAAACAATTCATATAAGATAAATGAATTCATAAAAATAATTCCATCACAACAAAATCAAATAAATGTAATTATAGGGATAGAATCAGAACCCCTTATTATATTATATGGAAAATAATTTTGATAAAACATTTAAACTCCATTCTTGAGGAAAATATCCTTTCTACTTCAAAAACATTTTTCCTTTTTTAACATGTCATAAAATTTTAAACTAAAAGAAGTTGATTAAAAATAAACATGAAAACATGTAAAGGAAGATTCTTGGAAATAATGCTTTAAAATTACATTCATGCAATATAACTTTAAAAAAACATTCTTCTCATACTTTTGTTGGAAAAGTCAAAAAGTACCTCGTACGACAAATGACAAAAGATTCCCTTCATATCTTTTACTAAAAACTCACCGAAGGGTAAAATTGGATTTAAAAAATTGTAGGTGGATGGAAATAATATTACATATCGAGGAAACATGGATGTGGATGATAAAATACACCGCAGTAAATACCAAATTATAAAAAATCTCAGATAAAAATGAGATTGTGATATTTCCCTTACCATATGTCTGATATGCTTTGTACGTATCGGAACCTCCTGTATAATGATTAAATAATGTCATCAACTTATTACAGAATTATATTCATTGTTATGATATCATATATGGTTCACTCATGACTTTATATTACCCATTCTTTTGTAAATTCCATGTTAAGGAAGCGTTTTGGGTAAAATCGTTTCATTTATCGTAGGTGTTTGGACTTGTTGTTCTTGACATTATTATTACTTATATCATGATTTACTTACTTCCAGAATATAAAACATGATTTATATATCATATATATTCAGTATATATATATAATAGATAGATAAATGAAATGAAACACACCATTCATGGAGATGGTAGTCCGTACGTACGAATGAACGCTGTTTTCATTTCCATATTGTCTTGAATGGAAGTAAGTAGATGACATAAATATATATATATATATATATATAAATCCAGTAGATTTAACATGTCATATATTTCATTATTATTCATTATATATACTTTATAATCATTCATGAATTGTTAATTTGGAGAATGAATCTCATCGCGTCGTGGAGATGGTAGTCCGTACGTACGCACGACCGATGATATCATTATCATGATCGTGAACTTGTGTTGAAGTGTATGTAAACTATTTTAGTATCAATATCAATTTATAATAATCATATATAGTTACTCATTACACCATTATACCCATCCAATTATGGTGGTGGCGGAAAATAGATTACACCACGACGTGGAGACGGTATTCCGTACGTACGCACGTGCGGTGATTTCCTTTTTCCATAGGATGGATAGAAGGTTAATTAGAGTTGTTTCATATTTATAATAACATATCAGTATATAAGAAATACTGATGTTATTACTTTATCATGAGAAAACTAAAGATGAAGAAGTTGAAGAAGAAAGAAATTGAAAAAGATCGGTAATGGATATTACCTCTTTTTGACGCGCCTTTTCTTAACCTCAAATTAAAGAACTAAGGATGGTCTTTGAAGAAGACCAGGACCTATAGGATGATACTAGGGAAGTGGAGAAGATATTTTTCAGGGTTTGGCCGAGCATGAAGGCTCAAAGTAGTGTTTGTGACACCCACAATATCACTAAATCTTGTTTAAATCATTTAAGGATCATTGGGTAGGTCATTCATCATGTTTGTGGTGTAATTTAAGGTGGGTTTAACAATATTTCAGGCTACATGGTTTGATGACGGGTTTTACCAAACTGTGAAGCCTAATAATGAAATGTATCACAATTTTTCGAGTATCCCTTGCAAGGTTTGCGCACTATTTACTCATGGTTTATAAAATCATATAGAAAATCATGCAGCCACATACTGGCATAATATAATTTTACTTAGAGATCGGTTTTGGGTGATTCTACATCCCAAATGAATCCATACATGTTGGGTATCAACAATAGGATCCCCCCTTCATTCTACAGAGTTTTGTTTCATTTTTTGGGAGATTTCTCACCAATGGTTTTTGGTCCTTCTTGTTTTCCTCCTCGCCTCTTCCCCTCTCCCATTTCTTTTATCTCTCTTGCCTTGGTTTTGGAATGTCTGAACCCTAATGTCTAGGGTTTGGATTTGGGTGATGTTTCTTTTGATTTAGGGCCTGAAGATTCATCCAAGAGGCCCTATTCACCCTCTCCCTGAAGTTATATTCGATTCTCATAAGGATAAGGTTTGTGTTTCCACTTCATTCATTTCTAGAACTCTCAATGAACAGTTGTGTAATTTAATTTAATTTTAAAAATCCTTTTTAGCCTCTAATATTCCAATGGATTGATTATAATGTTGAGTTCTTGGTGTTATAAATTACAAATAATTATGTTTTCAAAAGAATGTTTTTTTATTTCATAGGGTTTTGGCCCCCAAGGGTGTTTATTTTAAATGTCTTAGTTTTTTGTAAAGTGAAATTGGTGTTTTTTTTAAATGATTTATCCTTCTATATAGTGTAATGTGATATTATTGGTAGTGAACATGATTTTATGTATTTGTTTTGGAGATATTATAGCCTATTAAATTTTTTAGGGTTTTTTAGAAGGGGTTCCATGGTATCAAGGGAATTGTATCATTTATATAAATAGTAAGTATGGTAGATTATGGTTATTAAGAAAATGATTTATAATGGAATGGGATATTTGACTATTTTTGTGATTTTTTCCTATGACATTGTATGTTGTCACATCTATCGGTGAACTAAGTGCACACATAGATATGACCTCAAATGAAGATGACTCTTGAAATTTATATTGTTAAAAAATCGTTTTTCTCAAATGACTTGTGTTGTTCAAACATGTTTGATCCCTTGGGATACTTCTAATGTTGATTTAAAAGGTATTTAATAATTAGTTACTCAGGTGTTTTTTAAACATGGTTTTTAATGTGTTATTTTTTATTGTCCATTTGGATTGAAATTTGTTTTGGTGTGAGTTAAAAAATGGTAAAGGCATGTTTGGTAATTGTGAAGTGTTTGAAAGTTTCTTTGGAAATTAAGTGCTTTTGGGATTTATAAACATAATATTGGTGTTTCCAAGTTGTTTGGGGTAAATGTTCGTTCCCAGTTAGAAACCTTAAGTATTTTCTTAAATGTTTTCCTGTTTATATGTTATAGCATCCCAATAGGCTCCTTGTTTTATGAAATTCATGTGTATGTATATAAATATGGGGGTACTATTTTAGAAGGGATATCCATTATGGGTTATTGTATATTAGTTTCCATGTTGTGGGGTGGCAAGTGATATGAGATGGGTCACGCTTGCAAGGTAATCCTACTTACACTACATTACTATTAAAAGCATGGTTTTCTAGGAATCATTTTGATGATTAAGTGACAGTTTCTTATTATCACCGATTAGACGGTTTGGTACCCTCCTAGAGTTGTGGATAATCCAGGAGGGATTCCCCACTTCAAAGCCTATGAGAGCATCTAGTTGGTTATAGATATAGGGGATTCATTATACAACGACTGGTTGTTCCAAACTGAGTATGTCTAGGGGTTTTCTATGGATGTTTAGGAACACCCATGGTTATTGATCATATTACCTATTTACCTTCTCTTATACTGTAATATTTTCCTTCTTTTTTAGTTGGTACTTTTTAGAACTACCCATGATTTCATTTTTTGGAATTTGGTTATAAAATGGCATCTGGTTTTGGAAATGATTGGTATCATTTTAGGGATTTTAAAATAGAAAAATATTGTTGTTTTATTTATAATATTTAAACCATAATTTTGTGACTGTATTTAGAACATGTGTTAGTGGTTTGTTTTGGGAATGGAAACTCTTGATTCGGTGGTTTTTATGGCATCCATACTAAGCATTTCACTACTCACGCCTATCATATCATTTTAGCTGTAGTTCCAAATTTTGTTCAACTTCCTCGTTCCGCTCCTTAGTGGTGGAGAACAATTGGTATTATTATTAGAAGAGACCAGGTGGTCACACTGAAATCATGGTATCAGTGGCCCATTTTCAGTTTGTTTTCTTTCTAATTGTATCTTGTATCAGGAATGGGTGTTTGTTTATTGTGATTCAATTCTTCATATTTATAGTACATTTAGTTTGATTAATTTATATCAATGATCCTAGTATTTGGGGGCTGAAATAATTCCCATTATTTTAGTTTTTTGATTCCCCACACTAGTTTCTATCTAGGGGGATCATGAACACCCCTTGGGACAAGTTGCGGACCGGCTGGGGTGACTGGTTCAGTGTCGATGCAAGATGGTTCATTAAATAATAGTATTAGAGGAGGTATTTTATTTTTATGGTATCCAATAGATAGAGATTCGGATTTTTGGGGCTCATGAGATTGGTTAGGGATCAGTGCCTACTCACCACCACTCATGAAGAGATGTGAGTTACCATGGTTAGTCCTGGTTTTGAGTCATATGTCTTTGAATTGGATTGAGGGAAGATAATAGAGGTAAATAGGTGTCAAGTTTTGATGTCACATGAAGTATTGAACCATGTGAAGTCCAAGTTCCCAGTTCAATGCTCTCTTAGAGTTATGTCTTTGAGGGTGTGTGGCCCACTACCAACTCACTGGGTTACCCGTAAGCACTATTTCTTTCTTCCGGGTTAGTTTGGTGAATGTTGTGCTTCATATTTCTTTTTTTTGTGGTGTGAGTGATTTCAGAAATCAAAATTTATTTGGGAATGAATATAATTTGTTCAAATATTTTTGAACTGGTAAAGAGAAATTTGAAAACAGATGGCATTCTGGGATTGGGAATTTAGTGAATTGTTGGGTTTTCATGAGGAAAGGAAGGATGTGACCCTTGGTATTATTTATGGAGGATCACATGTGTGTGAGTATGTGTGAAAAGTGGGTGGGGGAAACAATTTTCTAGATATGTGGATAGAAATTTTTGAAAACACATGAGATGGTTCCTAGGATGTCGCATGTGAGTTTATGAAAAAAAGGGAATGAAAATTGGGTTTCCCTTGTGGAGTGGATTTTTTTACTTATGATTTTTTTTTGGTTTTTTAAAAATGGTCTTTTTTTTTGAAAAATGGCCCTGGGATTAGGTAGGATTGAAATTGAAAAGAAATCACAGCTTTCAGAATAGTGGTTCTTAATTATTTTGTTATAAATGTGGCTTTACTGCCTATTTTTCTTTTATTTTGGGGTTTTAATTTTGATTGAGTATTTGCATGATGTGGTTTTGGTTTATGTTCTTCATGTTGTTCAGAGTATACTTCCCAAAAATGTTCACATGGTTTGTTAATGATCCATGCCCAATTCCATATTCCATCATGTGTTTTTTGTCTATAGAGGTGATCGATGTACGTGGAAGGGGTGGTTTGTGGAAGTATGTCGTGTTTTTATGTTTTTGGGAACTCTCAGTTTTGAGGAGGTTTATGCATTTTTTCTTTTTGTGAGGGTCCAATTTTGAGACCAGTAGAGGATGGTATTCTCTTTGTTGTTGTAGTTTGGGGTGTAGCTAGGGGTGGTTGGATTTTGTGAAGGTTCTCTATCTGGTGAGTGGGGTGTACCAAAGGAACATATTTATGAAGAATCTTTTTTGTTGTATCCAGCTCCTAATTCATCACACCATTCTCTTGCGTGACACTATGGTGGTATGTTTAGGCATTTAAAGCTATTTTGTTGCATCACCCTAAAGTCATATCATCTGGGCGATTGTTCAGTTAACCGAGTGATGTTTCATAAGAAGTGTCACTAGAGGATAGAGTTCTAACTAGGGGATTCTAGTTGCTAACTGTGAATAATAATATGATTCACCCATAAGATCCCCGACCTCAATTCTCAAGGTGAATCTCGCATATAGTAAGGGGTTGTCGAGGCAGTGAGAGGCCTCATCCCGGTTCTTGTTCGTCATGATGGGAAGGAAATGTATGAATCCCCCATGCTTTTGTTTCATAGCTGAGGTGGGTGGATTGTTTTAGTTTAAAGGTTTCATGGACTTGTTCTATTGTGATGTAAATAGTTTAGTTCAATGAACATTTATTTTTCAATTTATTTTTCATATTTTTAATGAATGATTGACCATTAGTTTTGTCCATTAGGCTTTTGGTTTCCAAGGTTCTCATTTTGAGATATTTGTTTTTGTATGAATTGATGTATTGTGGGTTTGGTTAGTGTTAGTGGTTACCAATTTTTGTGGAATTATTTTCCAGCATGTGCAAAGAAGATCATGTTGAGCCACCATTAATATATTCAAATTATGGTTGTTTCTGTTGAATGTTTTTAATACGCATGGTTTTCATATGTTTTGAGGAAATTGTATGTGTTTCCCATGTAACCATGCGGAATGGGATCATTTTTGGGTAGAGGTGTTTGGTACGATTGGCGCATGGTTTTGAAACATTGACGCCAAGCCGTGTGGGGTGCCCCTTCTTTCCAATATCTCTCTCATGGTTGGCACATGGTTTAGAAAACCATAAGTAAAAAATATGTATGCTACCCTAAAATTTTAAATATTAAAATCCCTAGTTTCTAATTGTGGTGGGTGGGTTGGTTTGTGTTTAAATGATTTTCATATTAGCCGAGTCTTTGTTGTGGGGGGAACACCCTCATGTTCTTTCCTCATCCTTATTCTTTTGTTGTGCTTATATCTTGATCAGCGGGGTGTGACTTGTGGAATGAGTAGTCACCCATGGTTTCATCTGTTCTCTTGGAATCGATCGTGCATGGATTAGAGTTATTATTAAATTTCGATAGGGTGACTTCATGTGGGAAGATTTTTTTTGTTGTGGGGAGAATTTTCACACAATGACCATGGTTTTTTTGTTTATTTCATTATATTGGATCTTTTGGTAGAGGTCCGGATTGATTATTCAACAAAAGTCTTATGTTATCATGGGTTTTGTTTTATCCTAGGCCAATTCATGGTTAATGTTAATGGTATTTGGAAAAATCTTCATGTTGGATAGTTTGTGACAACAACGGTGTCACTAAAATGTGTTTAAATAATTAAAGGAAATTTTGGTGTATCTTCACATGTGTTTGTGGTGTAATTCAAGGGGTTTTGACTAATTTTTCATGTCATGATATTTTATCAGGGTTTACCCAAACCGTGAAACATATTACTGCAATGGAGTTGAATATTTCAAGTTTCCCTCAAAAGGATTGCACATAGTCTAAAAAACGATGTAGCCACATACATATATAATACCATTTTACTTATAGATCTATTTTAGTGATTCCACATCCAAAATGATTTTATACATGTTGGGTATCATCCAAAGGTTCCACCCCCTTCATTATCCTTCGTTTTGGTTCTTTTTTGGGAAAATTTATCACCAATGGTAAGTGGTCCTTCTTCATTTCCTCTTCTCCTCTTCTCCCTCTCTCATTTCATTGATCTATATTGTTTTGGTTCATTTTTGGATGAACCCGAATGTCTTGGGTTTTGTGTGGGTGATTATTCTATTGATTTAGGGCATAAAATATCATCATAGAGGCCATAATTTTCTTCTCTATGATGTTTTATTCTATTCTAACAAGGATAATGTAGGTGTCCCCACATATTTCCTTTATGTAACTCTCTAGGAGCACTTGGGTATTTTCATTTAATTTTAAAAATCTATTTTCACCTCTAATATTCTGATAGATTGATTTTAATGGTGATTTCTTTTTTTATTACAAAAAATAGGTTTTCAAATGTATGTTGTGCACTGCCTAGTGATCAGCATCTAGGATGTCATTTTTATATGCCTTTGTTTTTGTAACGTAAAATTGTGGGTTTTTAGGAATGGTTTATCCCTATTTATATTGTAATGGTATTTTATTTTCTGTAAAATTGGTTTAGTGAGTATGGTTTGGTGGTACTATAGTGTGCTAAAAATGTTATGGTGTTTTAAAATGGGATTTAAGGTTTCAAGGGAATTGTTTCATGGTCTTCAAATAATAAGGATGTTTGGTTATGGTTTTTAGTAAAATGGTTTTTTATATAAATGATTAATTTAGTTGTTTCTTGGGGTTTTTGTGGGAATTGGATGTTTTCACATCTATGGGTACACTAGGTTCACACATGTATATGCCCTTAAATGAAGATAACACTTAAAAAATGGTATTATTATGAAATCATGATTTCTAAAATGAATCTTTGTTTTCAAAAAAAAGTTGGATCCCTTATGATATTTCTAAAGAAGGTTTTAAATGGAATTTTATTAATTTTTTCTCATGGGTTTTGGAAAACATGGTTTTTAATGTGTTCTTTATGGTTGGTCATTTGTATTGAAACATATTTTGGTGTGAGTTAAAAAATTGTAAGGTCCCATTTGGTAATTTTGAAGTGCTTGAATGTGTGTTTGGAACATAAGTTCCTGTTTGAATTTATTAACATGAAATTGGTGTTTTCTAGATGTTATGGATAAATGTTTGTGTGAGGTTAGAAACTGTAATCATTTTCTGAAATGTTTTAATTTATATATGTTATACTGGCTCGGTAGGAACATAGTTTAATGAAATTCTTGTGTAAGAAAATAAATATGGGGGAACCATTATATAAGGGATATACCTTAGTGGTTAATGTACATTGGTGTCCATATTCGGGGTTGGCATGTGCGGTGAGTTGAGTCATGCCTGCAAGGGCCTTTTACGTACACATAATTACTATTACCACCATGGATTTTTGGGCATATTTTAGATGATTGAGTGATAGTTCCTTATTATCCCTGATTAGACGGGTTGGTACCCTCATGGAGTTGTGGATAGGAGAGGAGGGATTCGCCACTGGTGAGGCTGTGAGACCATCCAGTTGGTTATAGATATATGGGCTTTAACATACACTGACAAGTGGTTCTGAACTGAGTATGGTCGTGGGTTGTCTATGGATACTTAGGATCAGCCAATTTTATTGATCATATTAGTTTTTGACCTTCTATTATACTAGAATATTTTTCTTCTTGTTTAATTGGTTCTTTTTAGCACTACCCTAGATTTCATTGTTTTGGAATTTGGTTATAAAATGGTATCTTGTTTTATAAATTATTAGTATCGTGTGTTGGATTTTAAAATGGGAAAATAATGTTGTCTTATTTAAAATTCCAATACCATGCATTTTAAATGTATTTAAAACTTTTTAATGATTTTTTTTTGTAATGGAAACTATTAGATGCAATAGTTATCATTGGAATTAGTACTTAGCATTTCAGTGCTCACACATATCCTTTCTTTTCAGTTGTATATCTAGATTTTGGAAAGGTTCCTTATTCATATCCTCAGTGATGTATCAGGGTTGGTCTTGTGGTGGGAAGTGACTATGTGGTCACACAAAGATCATGGTATCATAGTCCCATTTTTAGTTTGGTTTCCATCAGGTTATAAATAATATCTGGAATGGTTGTCTGTTTATTGTTATTTAGTTGTTAGGCATTGCTTCATTTTTAATTTGATTCATTTATATCTTTGATCCTGTTTTTTGGATGAAATAGTACCATTTATTTTGATGTTTTGATGCTCGATACTAGTTTCCATCAGGGGTGATCTAGAACGCCCCTGAGTACATGTTACATACTGACACAGGTGACCGGTTCAGGGTCGACCCTGGCTGGTTTGTGGCATAACGACACGTAAATCCAAAGATGCATAACATTCAATTTACACAATAAAAAGTTTATAAAATCTTTGTTATTAGAAATTGACATGAAGATTCATTTACAAAAATTAGAAAAAAAAATAAAAAAGGGGTAAAATGTAATTTAAAAATTCTTAGTAAAACATTTTGTAAATTATTATTGAAAATAGGCTTGTAAAAGAAAACCGATTTCTGAATGAAGAGAGAAATATAGTAATATTTCCATAAAAACATTTTCATAACTATCTTAAGTAAGAAAAAGTGTAAAATGGTACTTTTAATTTGATATAGAGTGAATAAATATAAGATAATAAAATTCATGAGAATTATTGAGATATAGATCAAAATATTTCTTCATTGGATCGTTATCATAACGAATCCCGATAAATGATGATATTTTAATAATAAACTCTTAACAAATTGATAGATTTGAATAACAAAACCTACGAGATAATTGCAATACATGAATAATAAAATATTATTAAATAAGTTTATTGAAAATAAAACATATCAACGAGAATTATATAAAACTAGTAAAAGACTATAGCTGCATAACATATCTTGAGTCACAAAAAGGAAAATTGAGGCAAAAGTACCTTACATATATGGTAACATATTCAACATAAACCCCATGAAAAATACATCAAATAGATATATAAATAACCATAAATTTATGTATAATAATCACGCAATACATTAATATGTATTTTATACACCCCAAGAAAAAAATGAGTGGTGAATAAGGCATAAGTCTCACAGAAATAAAAGATAGGCTTGAAATCCCCTTACTGCTTGAGTAAATTTTGCATCATGAGATCCTTGAATGAATAAGATAAAAAAAAATTATACCTTGAAATAATTCAATTTCATGATATAAAATTTCATAGAAATGTATACAGACCACACAACATGAATAAGTGATGAATATATCTTATATCTCATCAAAATAAAAGCGAGACGAGAAATATCTTGACATAATTTTTCACTTTCATCATACAGATTTATAACCCCTGTATATTAAATTTATAATTTTTATTCATATAATAAAAATCCATATTTTTATCTATCATTCCATATATTAGTTCATTATAAATATATATAACCCATTTATTAAAAATTTCATGTCAGTGTTATGATACAGTTAATAACAGATTTTTTCTTATATGTCTTCAATTTTTACCCTAGATCCTATTACATAGATAAAAATTTACTTATTTCATGTTTTTTAAAAATGATATAAATTTCCTATATTTTCGATATATAATTATTTAAAATAATCATCATAATTATTAATATGAAATGAAATATACTATATATACAGATAATATGTCTTACGTACAAACGGATGTTGTTTCCATTTTCTTGTTGTGTATACATAGAATGAGAAGTAAATTAAATATATTTATATATATTATTTATATTATAATTATTATATAATATATATAAAATATTTTAAATAAAATTTTCCTTACTGTAGTTTATTTAAAGAAAGAACTAATCACGTTGCTTTGAAAAAGAAGTAGTCCACAAGTCCACGAATGAAGGGATTATATTCCAATAAAACAGAATGCATGATGGTATATGTTATATACTTACTCAAGAATCCTAAAGAAATAATTAATATCATATATATAATACAAAATTAGTTTGGACATCATTATTCACTACCATTATAGGTAGCAATGGAAGAACCAAATACATTGGTTCACAAGGTGGTAGTCCACCGTACACAGGATTGATGAATGTCAATCCGATTTGATGTAAGTGTGCGATGGTGTAGGTTGTAGCCTAAAACAAATATGACTTTATTTATGATACAAAGGTTATTATATAATATTTTTTTAGAATAATTTAATGGTGTTATGAAATAAAAAAATAAAAAATATCAATGAAGAACATTACCACTTCTTCGGGTAACTCTTTTTGGTTTGAACGAAATGACAACCTTGGATTGATTTGTTTACAAAGTAAGGACTATAGTATGAGATTATCTATTTAATAAGATTATTGTTTCATGTTTTTTGTAGTAATAGTTCTTTATATGTTTGAATAAATTGGGGGTGGCATTTTATATTAGAGGAGGAGTGGCATTCTTGTATGTACAGATAGGTAAAAATTATTGAGATGTATCCCTTACATACTGTGACCCAAATAGTGGTAAATTTTATATAAATTAGTTTAAATGATCAAAATATCAGATGTAAATTGATTTTGGACAAATTTATATGTCACTTTTTCTATTAAATTTTAATTTTAACAACTATGTAACTTTTTTTCTGTTAATTGATGTAATTTCTTCTAAATTCATAATATAATATTTTTTGTCCAAAAATAATTTTCAATTATTATAAATTATAAAATATTATTAATATTCCATAAATGGAACCCATTTTTCTAAAATATATTAACATATTTGGCAGAAATTTATATAAAATCAATCTCGTATATGGGTTGAGACGATAAGTTATTAAAGTGAAATGTTTAAAAGCATGAAATGTTTTTATATCTAATATCAATTTATAATTATTTCAAATGAAACAAATTTGATTTATTTATTTATAAATTATCTAAATATAATTTAATCAAAATTAAAATATCATTCAACAAAATAAAAAATTAAATGAAAATTCAATTTTCAATTAAAAATCTGTTCTTTTCAACATTCATTAGAAAATAAATTATCTTAGAAATATATCAAAAATTCACCCAATATATGTTTTGATATTATTATTTCAAAAATTATAATTATTTATTTAATTAAAAATTATAAAAGTGTATAAAATTAATTTTATTACACTTCTTCCACAAAACGGTGGAAAAATTTTATTTTTAAAAAATACAAATATTTATGCATAAAGTTGGAGTTGTTGTAATTTTCTTCTAATCAGACATGTTATATTATTGTGAAAAATTGGTGAATTTATAATAAATAAATTTTATTAATATATCTCATTATTATTGGCTAATTTTATTTATTATAATAAAAAACATTTTTGAAAAAAAAGTTTTTCAAAAAAACGAATCCTTTAAATTCAATTGGACTTTGATTTTGATTAAAATTTATTTAATAAAAAATAATTCATTATATAATCATGTATAAACCATATTTTCATAATTTAGTTAGTCACATTTATAACTTCCATTCTATCTACTATGTAATATCTATAATTATATTTTTAAAATTATATTAATATTATATTGTACTTTAGTGAAACTCAGTCTTGTATGTAACAAAAGCTATCAAATGAACTCATAATTGTGTGAATCAAAAGTAAAATTAAGTTTTTTATTTATCTAAATATAATATATGTGTTTCTTTAACAACAATAATAAGGTAAGGTTGTGTATAAATAGATAGTAACCTAGTGTACCATGCACTGCAAGCCATCAATGAAATTTATATTATTTAAAAATAATAATTCATAAAAACTCAGGAGGTTTCATATTTGATTTGATATTAATTAATAGATAAAAATATTAAATAATTGATTTTTTTACATAGATTTATCTGGAAATGTGAAAAATATTAAATTTAATTTTTAACATACATTTTATATAAATAATGTTTAATTATTTGTTATTTATTTTTTTCTGTAATGGTGTTCATGATTAGATTATTGTAAAGATACTTGTTATGGAACAATTGGGTGGGATCCTACTGAACCTATTATCTCACACCATGTGAACCACTTAGATAACTTATATACCAATTTTTGTCATTATATATAAGGAAATAGAATCTACTATAGTGTGGTGGTGAGGTTTTATGTATTTTGAGTTTGGGAAGTTGGTGGTGAGATGGTGGGTTTTTTATCATTTTATCACGTAGAGTAGTCAGTTTTTGGTTTACCTTTCCTTTTGATCTTGGAATTATACATTGTGATATTTCAACTGAATTTGAGTTATATTGATTTGGTTTTTCCCTTTTAGTTATGGAATATTTTTTTATCCCTCATTGTTTCTCTTAGTTATATATATATATATATATATATATATTTCATGTTATTTGTTTAGGTAGGGAGAAATCATTTATTCTGGTTGTTATTTGAATAATAGGTTCTATTCAATAGTCCATGTGGCTATGGAACACAATTTAGGTATGTGTAAATTCAGGTAGGGTACTAGTTTGAAAGGGTATCCTAGTTATGTTCTCAATAGTAGGGTATCATAGGCTGTATATCCTCAATATTTCTTATCCTTGCAAATTTGGTTGAATTGAGATAAAACTATCAGGACATGATATGTATGTTTGGGTGAGTTCATGGATAGTACAATCCATGATGACACTATACATACAATTTGTTTTTGGGATTTGTTTCTCCTATTTTGAGTTCATAATCATAATCTTAAGTATTAATTTTTATTTTCTAGTTTGAAATAAAAATATATTAATTTATGATAATTTATTCTATTTCATCATCCAGTTGTATGCCTCAAAAAAGTGTTCTATGGGATTCTCAGGGGGTTGTATCTGATAATATTTATTGTAATTTTTTTAAATATTATAATATTGTTGAGGTTATCATGTGGATAGTTCTTTTTTTTCGATCAAAATGTAACAAAATTCAATTATTTAATTTTAAGGCTCAATTTTGTGATGTATGAGATAGATATCGAACAGGAGATTCCGTACAATAGAATACATCAACCATTATAGGTACATATAATCCACAAGACTTGGAGGACTAGCTGAACAAGAATGGTTAGATATTTTAATTCCAAGATACATTTAAGAGTATCGATGTGATGTGTAGGACATGTAGACTTGAGGGTCCAAGAAAACAATGGTGGGATTCAATGGTGTAGGAAATTTGGAATGTAGTCTTGGACTATAAGAGATTTAATACTCTCTTCTTACAAAAATTTTAAATATATTCATTATTGATAGTGAAGTCTCTAATGTTTCTCTGTTTATTTAAGGGAGAGGGTTTGGTATCAAAATAATCTAATTAGTGTGATGAGATGATTTTCTTTGATCTGTAGGTAGTAAAAAATTTCCATTTGATGGTTTGGATGTACTAATAGAATTTGCAACTAGATATCAGATTTTAAGAATTCATGTTTAATATATCATCCTTTTAGGTTGTTCTAGATAGGTTGATGATTGTAGAGATAAATAAAAAAAGAAATTTTTGAGATCATATAATTAATCTTCAACATATTCGAATATTTGGTGGCATAAAAGGGTTTAAGATGAATTTGAAAGATCATTGTTAGAGTAACGAATGTTGTTATTAAGAATAGGATAGCTCAGTGCTCTCAGTCACAACTAGAATTTTTCCTCTAACATTCCATTAGTGGTGAATGATTGAGAACATCCAATGATCATTGTTAGTCACCTGAAAAGTTTTTTAACATTTTTGGATCTTATAGTCATCAAATTCATTTTTTTTGGGATATTTCTACCCCTAGTTAGTGTCTCAGATCACCCTATCCAAAGGATACTATTGTACATAAATTTTTTTCAGAGACTATTGTTATCCAAACATAGGCCTCAAGAGTGAAGTAACTTCACATTTTATAAGACATCCAAAGGGAGGCAGATTCTAGTCTAACAATAATCATTGGTAACATATTTATTCCATATTACATAGAGATTTGATTATTTAATAATAATATTAACACTATATTATTTTGGTCCTTTTTTTATTTTCTTAAACATTCAAATGAACTCATGTTATTAATTATGGAGTTAGTGAAACATCTTTGAATGATAAAAGAGAAGGGGTTTTATAGTCCTTGTTTGATATTGATTGCTGATGCAACGTTAGTCAATCTAGACCAGTTTGACACCACCATATGGATGAATTGGTTTTGTTTTTCATGATTACAAGGTTTAATATTATCATTGATGTGTATAATTTCCTAGGTTGATGGGATATCTCTGTTTTTTTTTCAGGGATAGTGGGCTCTGATGTTCATTCATGCAAGACCTTCCCACCCAATGCATTTTATTTTTTTGTTTGATGTAGAAGTTGATCCCAATGAAATTTCAACCATTGAGGATCTTCCTACTATCATGTAATACATTACCCATATTTTCATAGATGATTTATCTGGTATTCCTCTTAAGAGAGATTTAGAGTTTTTGATTGAAATACTATCATCCCTGAAGCTAATTTGAACACTAGTTTTTCATATATAGAAAAATGATTTGAACAACCTCAATATTCAATTGGATGATCTAAAGGAAAAAGGATTTGTTATCATTTGTGTTTCTACTTTGGATTCCCCTATTATATTTTCAAAAAAAGAATGTAATTAAATCTGATTGATTATTGTATATTGGAAGTTGAATTGGGTAGTGGGTAATAAAAACTATCATTTTACACATTTGGATATTTGTTTTCATTAGTTAGTGGGGGAATGTGGTTTTTGATAATTGATATTTGGTTGTGTTATCATCTACTCAATGATTGACAGTATGATATACCGAAAATGATCTTCAGGTGGAGGTATAAGAATTAAAACATTTTTGATAACATTCTGAAATGACTACTTCCATAGGCTCCAATTCTGATCTTACATAATACAAGTAACATATATGTGGACTTCTGTGATTCTTTTGGGGCTATGTTTGGTTTCTTGCTTATGAAGGATGATCATGTGGTGTATTACAACACACTTAATATTTAAAAAATTGAGAATAACTACCCCAATAATGATTTAGATATTGATGTCATTAGTCAATCACATAATAGTTAATGACACTATCTTTTTGTGGAGTGGTTCAAATTCCCTTTTACCCTAAAAGTATGAGCAATATATTTTAATAGATATTCATGAATCCTAGAATGTGGCGTTCGGTGGAAGACCATTATATTCATTATATTAAAATTTTCTACACCTTAGAGAATGTGAACATTATTATAGATTCTCTCTGCAAGAATGTTTCATCACTAAATAATACAAAATTAAAGGAAGGGTGGAAAAATATGATACAGTTTTCTCAGATTCACCTGGAGGATCATGGGGATGTTTTATGTATGGTTATATTTATTGTACAATTATCATCTTCCCCACTAGAGTCTATTTTTTTTGAGTTATAAGTAATATTACTGGTTAAATAATAAATAAGAATCCAGATATTTTTGGGATACCATTTTTGGTTAGAATCTCTCTTTAGATGATATTCATAATTTTGGGGATATGTTTTTTATCACAACATCTCCGAGGATCACTATTTTTTTTAATATCATAGTTTATCATGGTCTATTATTTCCTGCACTATGAATATGTATTATGACATGAGACAATGATTCATGTGGTTAGGTATGAATTTTTACATTATTTATTATGTTCCCCATTGATACACCAACTCATTGATAAAGGAAGATCACCTGAGAACAATTCGTTTTCTCTGGCCACATCAGATGTTAGTCTAAAAATGGGATAAGGATTCCATGTATTTTTTTGTTTTATATCTATTGAACTAATAAAGAAAAAATAATATTAGGGTGGTGATTGAGAAGTAGAAAATTTTGTCACATTTTTTTCATTTCAGAGATACCACTACAGTTGAAGATCTGAGTATTCTTTATAGGCAAGAGATCATGTGGTAACAGTTGGTTTCATTTTCCCTTTTTTAATAAGGGGATTAAATTTTTACATGGAAGTTCTAGAGGATTATCCAATAGGTGAAGGAGACTCATTCCAGATTAAGAATAGACTATCATCCACTGATATGAGGTCAGATGGTGCATGCTATTCAGATCCTAGAGAATATGCTCCACCCCATCAGTTAACAGTTTTTTTGGATCTTGGGATATCCATATATATATATATATATATGTGTTGAGTCAATAAGGTTTACCTTATGACATTTCCATTCCTTTTAGTTTTGTAAATCACAAACACCTTATCTTAAAGACAATCTGATTTTACCCTATATTTTACTTCTATAAAGAATATTTCCTTACCCAATGAAATCTACCCATAACTAGATTTCATTGATCATATCAATATTTTTTAAGTATAAAAATCAGATTCATGTCTAAAACCTCAGAATCATATAACACTAGATATGCAGCATTCTATTTATGGATCCGAATTCCTATTACTAACTTTTATGAAGTTCTAATCTGAATTCCCTATTACAAACTTTTATGAAGTACAACTATGGATTTTGATTAAGAACATGTATAATGTTTTAACTACGAATTATGATGATGAATTCTGATTATGGATTCTCATTATAAATTCTGATGATGAATTATTATTATGAATTCTCATTATGAATTCTGATAATGAATTCTAATTATGAATTCTCATTATGAATTCTTGTGAGGAATTCTGATTACGAATTCTCATTAAAAATTCTTATGATGAATTCTGATTATGAATTCTCATTAAAATCTTGATGATGAATTCTGATTATGAATCCTCATTTAAAATTCTGATGATGAATTTGGATTATAAATTCTCATTATGAATTCTGATGACGAATTCTGATTACGAATTCTCATTATGAATTCTCATGATGAATTCTAATTACAAATTCTCATTACGAATTCTGATTATGAATTATGATTACCATTTATGGATATGAACTTGTATGGAGTTCGACTCTGAATTCTTCTGATAAATAGAATTAGAATATCCTTGTATTATAGACTCCAAAATTTTATTTTCTTACATTCTAAATATTTGAGTTTGGTTATGTAAAAATATTTCTTCCTACACTTGTTCTTTTATAAAACAATAACATGCCTTCAGTTATCAACTAACCATTATTTGAGTGACATTTTTACAGGTCCCTCCGAAATTCAAGGTAGAATATGACCATTGGAGGAGGGAGCTGACCATTGGAGTTGTGCCTATAAATAGGAGCTCATTTGAAAAGGAAACAACACTTGACAACATATTTAACATCTGTGCTTACATGAAGTTGAAGTGATTTCTATAGAGAGAGGCTCTTATAAACTCTGATGCTTCGTGCAGATAGTTTGAACGACTTGTTCAAACTTTTCTTCATGCAGATTGGCTTCGTTCCACTCCGATTGTTGCTGTGTACAATCGAGGGCTTCCAGGGATTGGAAAATAGAGGTGCCAAATACCTAACAGTTGAGGGCTTGCGGGGATAGCAAGACAGACTCTAATCTTCGTATCGAGGGCTTACCCTGGTGTGGGTAAGAAAAACTTTCTTGAAAGTATAAATCAAGGGACCTCTTATCTAGGGTGGTTGGATACCCTTCCCTTTGGGATAAAAGACTTATTGTTTGTTACTTGTAGTGTTAGTACTTTTTTTTCTGCTGTGCATTTTGTATTGTTAAGGAAAGTATAACTTTATTATACTTCCTCATACTTGTACTCTGATTATATAGGATTCTATACGCTTTGAGGTAGAATCATATTTGCTGTAAACTTTTGTTAAGTTTCATTTCTAGAATCACTTTTCTGGAATCAAGTAAGGTTTTAGAACATAGAGGTGTCGTGAATTTTGGTTATACAAAATTTCCTTAGTGATTTTTTAAAGTATACAATTCACCCCCCCCCTATTGTATTTGAGCATCTCATACTTATATATTCGATCCTATATTTCGTATTATAGAGTATATAATACTCACATACCAGATCACAATTGGAATCAGATGAAGGTCTTTGAAATACTTATATTCACATATAAGTTTTTCCCTGCTCAAGGTTTTCAGAATAGAATTTTAAAATTCATACTTCCAGATTCATATTTTTTTTGGAATCTATTTTCTGGAATCACATTTTTCAGATTCATTTTTTCCTAACGAAACCTATGTCATATATTTTCTTTTCATTGGACATTTTCTATTGTTTACAAAATCATACTACTAACATGTTTGTGTGCCAAAGATTTTCTTAAGGATGGCAGGTTCAAATTTTGGTTCTCTTGATAATATAAATCCTACCAGACCTCCTGTTTTTGGTGGAAATTATTATGAGTACTGGAGAGATAGGATGAATACTTTTTTTATCAATAATATAGTTGATAACTATATAATACTGACTAGATATTATAAGATTCTGGATATGGAATTGAGAGCCATTACGAATCCAGAGAAATCAGAATATTAATCAATCTTCAAAGTCAGAAATACTTTATTATGTTCCATGACTAGGAATATATATAGTCAAATATCATCATGTGAAGCTGAAAATAGTATCTAGAAGAAACTTGAAGTTACATATTTTGGTACATCTAATGTCATAGAGACAAGAAGAGCTATGCTGAGAGCTGAATACCATAGCTTTAACTTTCTTTATAGAGAACCTATAAGAAAAGCTCAGCAATGGTTTATGACAATCGTGAATGGATTAAAATATATTGGTGAAAAAGGTTTAGATGATTAGGATCTTGTAGACAAGATCATAGATATCATGCCAAATGAATGGGAGTCCAAGAGAACATCTATTAATGAAAATATAATAGTCACTCAGATTTCTTTAGATGAGTTGTTTGGAACTATTCTTTAGCATGAATCCATAATGAAGAGAGATGCTAAAAATGTCAAGAAGATGAATTGGAATATGGGAGTTTCTTTTACAACCACTTCTAAACATATGAAATACAAGACCCCATAAAGAGTAACCAGATCAAAGACAAAGAAAGTCATTATTCAGTCAGAATCTAGTGACCCAGAAATATATGAGAATAAATTAGCTAATCCTGCTCGGAGAATGAACAAGATTTTTGCTCAAAGGAACTGTCAAAATAAATACAAGAAGAAAGACTACATAGATAAGAATGATGGAGAAGTTACGTGTTATTAATGTAAAATAATAGGTCATATTGGACCTTATTGTCCCTTGTTGAAAAAGAAGGAAAAGTAGGAAAGAAATTCAGAAAGGAACATGAAGAAATTCTATTGATCAAAGCACAAGAAATGTCTTAAAGCCAATGATACATGGAGTGCTAGCTATGGAGATTCATCAGAAGGTGAATCTTATGAATATGATTCATCAACAAAGAAGAGTATGGGATTCTTTACTACTACTTCTTTCCCCAATACATGTCTTATGGCCAAGGTATGCTCCGTCGAGGATTTAATAAATTTATCTCTTTATAATAATTAATATTCAAAAAATAATACTTCTAATGAAGATACTTCATCCTTAGAAAATGAATAATTACCTTCATATTAATATGTTTTTTGATTTTCCATGTTACTTGAAGCAAGAAATTGTAAAATTTCTATGAAATTCGACAAGGAAAAAACCACGGAAGAAATTCATACAAAAGAGATTTCAGATCTTTCTAGAGATCTTAGAAATAAATAAGAGCTTTTAGAAAAACTTTATAAAGACATTGAGAAAAAAAATTATAATAAAGAAGAACTTTCTAAAGATCTTAAGAAATTTATTTTAAAGATAAATTTTTTTGACGAAAACTCTAACTCTAACGAAATGATTCCTAAGGACAGGAATGTAGTCGTCAGACTAAAATCCAAAATATTTTCTCTTAAGAAACATCATGCAAATTTTACCTCGGGGAAGGAAAATTTTGACAAGATGTATTCACAAATTAAACCTCAAGGAAACACTAGTAGAGTAGGTTATACTCACTAAAAACTGGTTTTCAAAAACAAATATTGTGTTCCTTCAAGATCCCCTTTTTGTACTAAATGTAAAAGTTGTGGGAACTGGAAGAAAAATTGATCCTAAAATATAGTTCAATCTCTTGGGTTTCATAAAGCATATTTTTATAAACAAATGTGGATACCCAAAAATATTTATCTGAAAATTCTGGATCCAAGAAAGTTTGGATTCCAAAAGTCTAATTTTTCTCTTATTTTTAATAAAATAGGGAATGTACCAATAGCAATATGTGGTACATGGATAGTGGATTTTCCCGGCATATGACTGGTAATAGAAACTATTTTGAAAATATTATCAAAACGAAAGGAGGAAAAGTATCTTTCAGAGATAATTCTCAGAGATAAAATATTTGTATATGTAACATCGTTCTTCTTGAAAAAATATTGATTTCAAATTTTTTATTTGTAAAGGGTCTTAAGCACAACCTCATTAGCATAATCCAATAATGTAATGAAGGCTACCTTATGAATTTTATGAAGGATAAGTTCTTAATACAAAATTACAAGGAAGATTTAATTCATTCTACCAATAGGCAAGATAATGTTTACCCACTAATCTTATAAGGCCATAGCAGCCAAGACTTACCGTGACATAGTGCAATGGATGATCATTCATGGTTATGGAAGAGAAGGTTAGGTCACTATAACCTTATTAACTTATGAAAACTCTCTAATAATTTACTAAATAAGGATATACTAGGGCTTAGATTTGATTATTCAATAGATTGTGACACTTTTCAATATAGAATGAAACATAAATCAAATTTTAAATCAGTTGATGAAGTCTCAACTACCGATGCATTACAGCTAGTGCATATAGAATTTTTTGGTCCAACTCAAATAGGAAGCATTGGGGGAAAGTATTATTAATTTTTCTTGGTTGATGATTACACTAGATTTATATTTGCCAATTTTTTAGAAAAGTAGTCTAAAGACTTCTCTTATTTCAAAAGTTTTAGAGAAAAAGTGAAAAATGAGAAAATCCTTCAATTGAAAACTATCCATAGTGATCATGGAGGAGAATTTCAAAATTGTTATTTTGATACTTTTTGTTGTAGAAAAGGTATTACTCACAAATTCTCATCACCCAGAATACCTCAACAGAATGGTGTTGTTGAAAGAAGAAATAGAAATCTTCAAGAGATAACTAGAACCATGTTGAGTGATTATTCTGTAGCCAAACATTTTTGGGCTAAAGCTGTAAGTACTTCTTGTTATACTATAAATCATGTTTTGATTAGACATTTTTTAATAAAACTCATTATGAGTTATGGAATGGTAGAAAACCTAGACTTTACTACTTTAAGGCTTTTGGCTGCAAGGTATTATCCTTGAATACTAAAGATAATATACAGAATTCGCACCAAAATCTGATGAATGAATTTTCTTAGGATACTCCACAACTTCTTAGGCATATAGGGATTTCAATAAAAACACTTGTACTGTTAAAGAGATAGTACATGTTATATTTGACGAAACTGATCCATTTGTTTTTAAACAACCTCAACCTATATCCTCAGATGTGTTTTCAAAAACTTATTATCATCCTTTGATAGAAAATCATTATGATAAGAAAAATGTTCAAGAAGATACTTCTAAAACATTTACCCCAGAATATATCTTACCCAATGTTGATGTACAGTTTTTAAAAAACCCAAATCAGTTGTTTCTAAAGAATCATCCCAGTGATAGTATAATTGGTGATGTCAATCAAAGTTTAAGGACTAGATGTTCCTTAAGAAATCAAGTATAACATCTAGCATTCCTTTCCCAATTATAACAAAAAATAACTGATGAAGATTTAGTTGATGATGATTGGATCAAATCCTTGAAATATAAACTAAATGAATTCGAAAGGAATAAAGTCCGAACCTTCGTTGAAATACCTAAGGGAACTTCTGTCATGTGTGTAAAATGGGTCTTCATAAATAAGTGTGATGAAATTAGAATCATTGTTAGAAATAAATCCATATTAGTTGATAAAGGCTATAATCAACAAGAAGGAATAGAGTACGAAGAAACCTATGCTCCAGTAGCTAGACTTGAATCTATTCTTATTTTACTTTCCTTTGATGCATTCTTTAATTTAAATTTTTTTCAAATGGATGTGAAATGTACCTTTCTTAATGGTTATGTTCAAGAGGATGTATTTGTAGAACCACCTCTTAGATTTGATGATACAAAACATCTTGATCATGTTTTTAGACTTACCAAAGCTCTGTATGGACTTAAACAAGACCCTTGAGCTTGGTATGATAGATTTACAGGATCTTTGCTTCAAAATAACTATTTTAAGTGAAATGCATATCCAACCCTTTTTATAATGAAAGATAAGAAAATTGGTTTGATTGTTCAAATTTAGGTTTATGACATTATATTTGGTTCAACTCAGTAATCCTTAACTGATTCCTTTGCATATATAATGAAATATGATTTTGAAATGAGTATGATGGGTTAGTTATTATTTTTACTAGGTTTTCAAATTTCTCAAAAACCAGAAGGAATCTATATATTCCAACATAAGTATATTAAATATCTCCTTAAAATGTATAGATATTAGAAAAATAAGAGTATAAGTATTCCAATTGGTACCTCAAACACACTTGATCTTGATGAAGATGGGAAACTAATAGATCAAACATATTTTAGAGGTATGATAAGATGTTTACTTTACTTGACAGCTAGTCATCCAGGCCTAGTGTTTCCATTATTCTTATGTGGAAGATATCAATAGAATCCTACAAAATCTCATTTAAAGGCAGCTGTAAGAACCCAATTCTTATTTTTGAGGTAGGAGATTCTTATTTTCTCTTTTCCTTAAGTGTTTTGAGAAAATATTGAAAATGGGTAAAAATCCTAAATTTTGGAATTACATGTCGTGTACTTTTTCTACACGCCGTGTACTTTTGGCCATGTTGGATGGGTATACAGGGTGTGTAGACATGTCGACGACGAAGGGTGTAGGAACTGACTACACACCATGTAGTGGTACTTTACACGCAGTGTAGTTAGTCGGCAGGCTGAAATAGTAAGGCGGTGGAGCAGCCGCCAGCTGGGAAACAGTACACACCGTATACTCCGGAGTACATGTCGTGTACTCAAGTCGACGGATGAACAGTATGGTGGTGCCGCCATAGGAAAAATTAAATTAAGGAAGTACACGCTGTGTACTCAGAAGTACATGCAGTGTAATTTGTTTTTTCTCTTAAATCGGCAATAGACTCCCCTGTTCACAGGTAAGGCTTAGAAAGGGAAGGAGGAGCGGAAGAAAGAGGCATGAGCTTTGGAGATCTACCAAGCGCCCATCGAGAATCCGATTTCTGCACCATCTATCTCCCTGGAACCGCACTGGTGAGTTCTTCCTCCTCCTGGTGTAGTTATTACCAATTATTTCCCATTGGAGAGTTATTTGTGGCTGAACGGTTTATCCTCTTCCTCATATCTACGTTGTTTTTGGGTGTTTCTTGGATCGACATTCGTGTATAATGCTTTCTGGCGTATAAGGTAGGTGGCTTGGTGTTTGTTTTTCCAAATCTCATGTGTTTTGTGAATTTTGTGCCATGAAACCATGTTGGGGTGTCATGTGGTTGAGGCCGTTGCTATATTTAAACACCTTTAATTGACTAGGTATCTAAATTTGATATTAAAATGCTGTTTGGGATCGTTTCCTGGATCCGGAACCACCCCGGGGGTGTGTTACACTATTTAGCCGTTTGGCCAGGATACTCGAGGGTATGCCTTTAAAGTAGTAATTATAGAATTTACTTGAGAGGAATTTTTTGTTTACTGCTTGTTTACCTGTTGGTCATGGCCCGGTTACCTGTTTAGCCTGAGGGCGTTGTTGTGATTAGCCTGAGGGCACTGCACTGTTTAGCCCGAGGGCTGTAGTTATTTCTCATAAGGGCAACCTTTCATGCCTGAGGGCTTGACTTCTGTGCCTGAGGGCAACACTACCTATGCCTAATGGAAAAATTCTATTACGCCTGAGGGAAATTAACTGTGGGTTGGGTTTTTCTTACTTGAGGGTAAGGTTTTTCTTGTCTGAGGACATGAACTGTTTACATAGAAATGAACTATAGTGATTTCTAATATTTAATGGATTAAATAAATAATTAAATGGAAATTTAACTATTAATTTTGTTACCTTTGATTACTTTTTAGTTTATTTCATTTTACTACTACATACTTGTTGCATGTTTTACACACAGTTGAGCACGAGCCTTTGGTGGGTTCCTACTGAGATATATTTCTCACACCCTATTTGGGTCACGCTTTTCGGCCCAAACAGATTATGTTTCTTCAGGTGTATATAGGGGAAAGAGTCCCAATACAGGTACCTGACTGTTGCTGAGGAGTAGGAGGGCATGGGACCAAGCCTAGGCTCGCGATGCTGCTGCAAGTTATTTTTCATTGTTTTGATGTACGTTGCATTTTATTATACTGTATTGATGTATAACATGTTCTTTCTGTTTTCTTAGTACTTGAGACATGTATCATCACAATTTATATACTGTTGTTTATTTCAGTTTTGTATGGCTTACTGCTTCCACTGTTTGATGTATGTTTTATTTCAATTCCGCTGCACTACACTTTGAGAAAGGAGGGAATAGTCTCCACACTATCATACATGGGCCCTCGCTGCTAGTCGACAACCTCTCGCATTTGGGGAAATGTGCTTGAGGTCACGTGGCGAACCGGGTTCGGGGCACCCATTGATGGCACTAAGAACCGGGAAGTTACAAAGTGGTATCAAAGGTTTTCTTTTCTTTGACATACTATTTGGAGCCGTAGTCAGGGATATGGAAAACTGTAGTTTGTAATAACCTGTTCCCGGGCGTAGCGAACCCATGTATAGGGAAAAATCCAATTTACCTCATGTTGCAATTTTACTAATTCTCCAATTTATAGTTGATTTGTTTTCACTATTGGGTGACACACTTGGTATTGTGCTGTTTATAACTTATCTAGGGGTACTATTAAGTTGCAACCCGATGAGATAAGGGTATTCCATCTCATGCATCATATATTCACATGCTAGATATCACATGCCATGCATTGTTTCCATGACATGTAGGTGAATTATAAATAGCATGCTACTGTGATAGTTGTTGTGATAATAAAGCATGTTGTTGTTATAGCTACTTGATAAATACCTACTTTGTGATATGGTATTTTTGGTTGAGCATGTTTATAGAATGGATGCCAAACATCGGTTTTTGGGGAGATAGCCCCCCATCGACCAAAATTTGGTGTATCATTGACTGTTTATTTGTTATAACACAGATAGGATTTCAACCTTTGATTCATGTTGAGTATGGGCCCTCATGGATCAGAATTTGACACTTACGTGTTAGTTTTTAGTATTTTCTGGGTTCTAGAGAAGATTCTGAGGCATACTATCTGGAAACCCAATATACATGCCGTGTTGTACATTATACATGTTGTGTATTTTCTTCTGTTCGGGTAGAAAAATTAAACTTTTTGAGTACACGTCGTGTACCCTAAGTACAAGCTGTGTAGTCTCTTCCCATGTCACAAACCGTGTGGGCGACGACACGGGGAAGGGAAGATCTTGGGTGAAACACGCCGTGTAGCTTTTGTACACGCAGTGTAGTGTTGACCCAGAGTCCGGCCATGTAACAAACAACACGGGTCGGTGAACCCCTGTACAGAACACGCTGTGTCAATGATGGACACGCTGTGTAGTGTGACCTGGGGAATCGGCTGTGTAACTAACAACATGGGCTGGTGTCACCTCTCCTTGAACATGCTGTGTACCTATGGGAAATGTCGTGTAGTCTTGTATGAGGAAATTCCATGTGGTTCTAGCCGTATGGCTGGGAAACGAGGTGGTGTACACGCTGTGTGCGGGTGTAACACATCATGTAGTTGTTACCCGAGTAGTTGGCGGTGTCACAGACGACATGGGATGTTGGAAAATAACACCATACACGCCGTGTTGATTATATACACACCGTGTAGTTTTTGTTCAATGGAATCCGTGTGGCATAGCCATATAGAAGGACCCGGGCAGAGGAGGATAAGTCAAGTACATGCCGTGTAGTCAGTATAAAATCCATGTAGTCTTGTTTTTAAAATTTTGAAATTCCTTCTTCCTATTGTTTCATTTTTGGTTCCTTCGCTTTTTGGTCTTAATAATCTTGAATCTAAGGCGTTATTTTGACCTTGTAGTGTCATGCCGCCTAGATGACCGCGAGTTGTTCGCTAGGAGAGCGGTGATGACTACACTCTAGAGATGGTGGGCCATGGGCTACCAGTTGATCCTACAGTAGAGCCATATGCGGCACCCGCTGTTATATCGGACATAGTCACAGAGGCACAGTTCCGTGAAGGCTTTATGTGGTTCATGTAGACCTTTTTGGGAGCACCGCAGGCTGCCACATCTATGGGTGAGCTGACACGTATCTTCCAACAGCTGCATCCACCTACATTTTCTGGGTATGGTGGACCACAGGCTATAGAGTCTGGGTTGGGGTTGATGCAGACTATTTTTGAGCACCTTGAGAGGCCTCCAGGGCAGAGGGTCAAGCTTGCGACATATATGCTCTGTGATTCCGCCAAGAGGTGGTGGGATGTTACCACCCAGTCAGAGCATCACAGGGACATGGTGTGAGAAGACTTTCAGACAGTCTTTTATGACTTTTTCTTCCCAGAGACGCTGAGAGTAGATAGAGCTCGAGAGTTCATGAATATGCAGTATGGTGCTATATCAGTGATGGACTATTCTGCTCATTTTACATAACTTTAGTGTTTTGCAACCGTGCTGGTGGGAGATGAGATGTTGAGAGTCATAAGTTTTAAGGATGGTCTTTGGTATGACATCCGAGAGCTGGTGAATGTTTTCAGGTTGCCTTCAGTACATGCTCTTGTGAACCAGGTGCTGATTACATAGAGGAACCTACAGGAAGCTAGTGGTGTGGGCTAGGGCAGTTCAGCACCAATGACTGGTACTATTTTTTATGGAAAGAGGAATAGAAAGAGGGACTTCTCTCAGGGTGGCAGTACCAGCGAGGCAGCGTCTTCAGGTGGCCTGGTCAGGTGCTACCAGTGTGGCAGAGAGGGGTACAAGAGACCGCAGTGTCCACGAGACCCAATGGATTGCCGAGATTGCGGAAAGATGGGTCATCTATAGTGCTTTTACAGGGCGTTTCCACCAGAGGCTAGTGAGAGGGGTTATGTGCAGACTCTGCATGCGGGAGAAGGACCAGGGGCTTCTCACCAGTCAGGGAACTGGAATACGTCAGGGCATACTGGCAGAGATGGTGGTCATGGTCGTGGTAGCCAGACACCCGGATCTTAGAGGCAGCAGGGCGGGACAGCACAGTGTAGTCAGGCTATGTCGCAGGGCTACGACCCGGGGCAGGCTTATGCAGTGCAGCAGACCCAGCAGAAGCAGGATCCCATACCTTCTACAATCAGAGGTACTATTCTAGTAGCTTCTATCTTTTCTGAAATACTTTTTGATATGGGTGCTATGCATAGTTTCATATCTGTACCCGTTGTGGAGAGCCTTAGGCTCCGTGTTTCTACTTTATCCAATATCATGATGCTAGACACTCCGTTGGGGACTAGAACGGTTGGTGTGCGTCAGTGCAAGGAGTTCCCCCTTGAGGTTGGTGGGTGTCACTTTCTTTGGGACCTCTATGTCTTTGAGATGACAGCTTATGATGTCATTCTCAAAATGGACTGGTTGGTTCCATATCGAGCCTTTGTAGACTACTATCATCGCAGGGTGTGTTTCACATCACCATAGGGAAGAGAGTTTCTATACATTGGTGAATGGGATGTTCAGGCGAGTCGAGCTGGACCAGAGTATCATGGGCATGTTGGAGTCATAGGACAGATTGCGAGCTTATATCTGGATGACCATGGGACTTATCTGAGGGATTTCCCTCTAGTGGTTGATAATTTCAGGGACGTCTTCCTGGACGACTTTTCAGGTCTACATCCAGAGTGAGAGGTGGATTTCACTATTGATCTTGTGCCAGGGGAAGCACCTGTGTCAATTCCTCCTTATAGGATGGCTACACCAGTGTTGCAGGAGCTCAAGAGGCTGTTAGAGGAGTTATAGGTGAAGGGTTTTATCCGACCTAGTACTTCTCCTTGGGGTTCTCTAGTTCTTTTTATGAAGAAGGCGGACGATACCATCAGACATTGTGTGGATTATCGGAAGTGGAACCTGTTGACGGTTAAGAACTGATATACCTTTCTGAGGATTGATGATCTGTTTGATCAGCTTCATGGAGCACGAGTGTTCTCGAAGATTGACTTGAGATCGGGATATCATCATCTACATGTGAGACCATCAAATATACCTCTAACTGATTTTCATAGCAGATATGGTCTATATGAGTACTTTGTTTTGCCGTTCGGACACACAAACACACCAGTAATTTTCATGGCTCTGATGAATCGTGTGTTCCATCCGTATCTTGATTCATTTGTGGTAGTATTCATGGACGACATCTTGGTGTACTATCACATTCGACACGACCACGCCACCCATCTAGAGATCATATTGAGTACACTGAGAGAGCATCGGCTATATACTATGCTCTCATAGTGCCACTTTTGGATGCACCAGATTCACTTCCTGGGTCACATTATCTTAGAAGCAGGAGTTGCAGTAGACCCAGAGAAGGTGAGGGCTGTAGTTTCCTAGGATAATACTAAGAATGTGTTTGAGATATGGAGTTTCTTAGGGATAGCTGGTTACTATAGAGGCTTCATACAAGACTTCTCTCGCTTAGCAGCACCGTTGAGAGGTCTGACTAAGAAGGGTGTGAAGTTCATTTGGTCAGAAGCATGCGAGACAGCTCTTCCAGACATGAAAGGAAGGTTGACATCGGCACCGATCCTGATACTCCCAGAGCAGGGGAAGAGCTATACAGTTTACTATGATGCATCAGAGATTGGGCTAGGAGCAGTGTTGATGCAGGGCGATCAAGTTGTTGCGTACGGGTCATGGTAGTTGAGGACACATGAGTGGAATTACCCGACACATGACCTCGAGTTGGACGCAGTTGTTCATGCGTTGCGCTATTGGAGGAACTATCTTTGGGGAGAGAATTTTGTGGTTTTCATCGACCACAATATAATCAAGTATATTTTTGCTCAACATGACTTGATCCTGAGGCAGAGGAGGTGGGTCGAGTACCTACAGTCCTTCGATTTTGATCTTGCCTATACACCTGGTAAAGGTAATGCATTAGCTGATGCAATGATCAAGAAGACTCAGATACAAGTAGTGCAGGAGGCCAGTGGTGAGTGGCAACTCATGGCCATGTTCTCTGAGATGCATCTGTAGGTGCATGATAGTCAGGGGCAGACTTATCTTTCCTCTTAAGCTCTAACTTCTACCCTCCTGGACAGAGTGAGGATGAGACATCTATCTGATTCCTAAGGCCTATTTCTATGGGAGTCTGTGGCAAGTGAGGACCCTCCTCCTGGTTGGATGATAGGCGATGATGAGGTTTTGCGTTTCCATGGACGGCTATGGGTTCCAAGGGATATACGCGAGGAGCTGATGCGGGAGTTTCATGCTCCAGCTTGGGCAGTTCATCCCAGGGTTATCAAGATGTACCATGACTTGAGGCGTCAGTACTGGTGGCCGAATATGATGAGACAGATAGCTGGTTTTGTTATGAGGTGTTCCACTTGTCAGTAGGTGAAGGTGAAGCACCAGAGGCCAGCTGGGCTATTACAGCAGTTACCCATTCCAGAGTGGAAATGGGATGATGTTGCGATGGATTCGTGATGGGGTTTTCAACGTCACCTCATGGAAATGATGCCATGTGGGTTGTTTTAGATATACTCATGGAGGTAGTTCACTTTTTTCTGATCAAGGAGACCTTTGAAGTTGACGATCTCAGATGTCTATATATCTGAGAGATATTACGTCGTCATGGGGTCCCTCATTCTATCATTTCTGATAGGGACTCCTGCTTTACGTCTCGTTTCTGGAAGAGTTTTCAGAGGGTGCTGGGTACACAGGTGCTTCTGAGCACAACATACCACCCTCAGACAGATTTCCAGTCAAAGCATACGATACAGGTTCTAGAGGACATGCTGTGAGCATGAGTCCTAAACTTTGGGGGCACTTGGGAGAAGCATATACCCCATGTCGAGTTTGCCTATAACAATTGTTTTCAGGCGACTATTGAGATGGATCCATACGAGGCTTTATATGGTAGGCTCTCCCATTCACCTTTTTGCTGGTTAGAGGTAGGGGAGGTAGGTTTATTGGGGCCACAGATCGTGCAAGAGACATCTGAGAAGGTCCAGTTGAGTCGGAAGTGGTTGGCTACCGCACAGTCTCGACAGAAGTCAAATGCTGAACGTCATAGATGACCTTTGGAGTTCATGGTCGGGGATCATATTTTCTTGCTTGTTTCGCCGAGGCTGGGACACAAGCGGATCTAAAGTCAGGGTAAGCTTTCACAAAGGTATGTGGGGCCATTTGAGATTTTGGAGATAGTCGGGCTGGTTTCCTATCGGTTGCAGTTACCGCAGCAGTACCGAGCCTTGCATAACGTCTTCCACGAGTCTCAATTGCATCACTATCATTCAGACCCGTCACACGTCTTTCAGCATGAGGAGGTTGAGCTGGAGGCAGATGCATCCTTTGAGGAGCATCCTATTCGTATATTTGACATGAGCATGAAGGTTCTCTTAGGCCGGTCAATTCCTCTCGTGCGGGTGCTATGACAGCATGTCCGAGTTCAGGACGAAACCTAGGAGCAGGAAATTGATGTGCGTGCTTAGTGGCCAAAGTTCTTCACGGCTATATCTTCTCTACCCTTGGAAGGGAAATTCAGGGATGAATTGCTATAAGGGGGGATGTTTATAAGAACCCGGTTCTTATTTTTGAGGTACGCACTTCTTCTTTTCTCTTTTCTTTAAGTGTTTTTAGAATATATGGAAAATGGGGAAAATCCTAAATTTTAAAACAACACGCTGTGTACTTTTTCCACACACCGTGTACTTTCGGACGTGTGGGATGGGTACACGGGTTGTGTAGCCATGTCGGCGATGAATGTTGTAGGAATCGACTACATGCTGTGTAGTGGTACATTACAAACTGTGTAGTCATTCGGCAGGCCGAAACAGTAAGGTAGTGGAGCAGCGTCTAGCTGGGCGACAGTACACGCCGTGTACTCAAGAGTACAAGACGTGTACTCAAGTCAACAGATGAACAGTATGGCAGTGCTGCCAGAGGAGCAGTTAAATGAAGGAAGTACATGCCATGTACTCAGAAGTACACACTGTGTATTTTATTCTCTTAAATCGGCAGTAGCCTCCCCTTTTCACAGGGAAGGCTTAGAATGGGAAGGAGGAGCAGAAGAAGGAGGCCAGAGCTTCGGAGATCCGCCAAGCGCCCGTCGGGAATCCGATTTCTACAACGTTGATCACCCTGGAACCGCACGGGTGAGTTCTTCCTCATCATGGTGTAGTTCTTACCAATTCATTCCCATTGGAGAGTTATTTGGGGTTTAACGGTTTATCTTCTTTGTCAGATCTACGTCATTTTTGGGCGTTTCTTGGATCGACATTCGTGTATAACGCTCGTTGGCATATAAGGTATGTGTCTTGGTGTTTGTTTTTTCAACTATCCTTTGTTTTGTGCATTTTGTGCCACGAACCCATGTCGGGGTGTCGTGTGGCTGAGGTCGTTGCTATATTTAAACAACTAGAATTGATTAGGTATATAATTTGATATTAACATGCTGGTTGGGATCATTGCCTGGATCCGGAACCACCCCGGTGGTGTGTTCCACTATTTAGCAATTTTTCCAGGATACCCGAGGGTATGCCTTTAAAGTAGTTATTATATAATTTCATTGAGAGGAATTTCTTGTTTACTACTTGTTTACCTGTTGGGCATGTCCCGATTACCTGTTTAGCTTGAGGGCGTTGTTATGATTAGCCTGAGGGAACTCCACTGTTTTGCTTGAGGGATGTAGTTATTTCGCCTGAGACCCTGACTTCTATGCTAGAGGGTGACACTACCTACTCCTGAGGAAAAAATTCTTTTTCACCTGAGAGAAATTACCTGTGCGTTGGGTTCTGTTACCTGAAAGTAAGGTATTGCTTATCTGAGGACGTGGACTATTTACATAGAAATGCACTGTGGTGATTTCTATTATTTAATCGATTAAATAAATAATTAAATGGAAATTTAAATATTAAGTTAGTTACTTTTGAGTAAATCTTAGTTTATTTCATTTTACTACTGCAAAATTGTTTCATGTTTTACACACAGTTGAGCACAAGCCTTTGGTGGGTGCCTACTAAGATATATTTATCACACCATGTTTGGGTCATGGTTTTCGGCCCAAACAGATTATGTTTATGAAGGTGTAGATAGGGGCAAGAGTCCCTATAAATGTACTTTACTTTTGCTGAGGAGTAGAAGGGCATGGGACCGAGCCTAGGCTCACGATGCCACTGCCAGTTGTTTTGCTTTGTTTTGCTGTAATCTACATTTTGTTGTAGTATATTGATTTATAACATGTTCTGGATGTTTTCATAGTACATGAAACATGTAGAATCATTATTTACATACTGTTGTTTATTTCAGTTGTGTATGGTTTACTGCTTCCGCTGTTTATTATATGTTTTATTTCAATTCCTCTACGCTACACTTTGAAAAATGAGGACATAGTTTCCCCATTATCAGACCTAGGCCCTCGCTGCTAGTCGGAAGCCTCTGGCGTTTGGGGAAATGCGCTTGAGGTCACGTGGAGAACCGGTATCGGGGCACCTATTGAGTGGCACCCGGAACCGGGACGTTACAGAAGTGAAAATAATTTCTCTCTATTTAAAGGGAACCACAGATTTAAGACTATTTTATACTTTTGGAAATGATTTTTTCTTAAATTTTTTCATATTCTTACTTTGGTGGATGTTGAATGGATAGAAAGAGTACATCCGGAACTTTTCAATTCATAAGAAATTCATTAGTTTCTTAGTCTTTGATGAAGAAACATTTTGTATAACCCTCCACTAATGAAGCTGAATATGTAGTAGCTGGAATTTTTTGTGCTCAAGTGTTGTGGACATAACACACACTCACAGAATATGGCTTGAGTTTTACTAAGACTAAAATTTTGTGTGATAACAAAAGTGCCATTTCCCTTAGTAAATACCCTGCACATCACTCTCTTGCAAATAATATAGACATTAAGCATCACTTTCTTAGGGATCACACACAAAAAGGAGATATCATTCTTCAATTTATCAGAATTCAAGATCAACTTGCTGATATTTTCACAAAATCATTACCCTCCGATATATTTGAATACATTAGATAGATGTTAGGAATGATAACCATGAGGTAATCCTCCCCCATTAAGTTTCTATTGAAATAATCTCTTTACAGTAATAAACACGTTTTCATAGGGGGAGTACATATGTTATTAAAGTGTTTCAAAAATTTTGTAGTTAGTTTTTCAAATTTTCGTACTGGAAATTTTCGTAAAAGAAATTTTCATAATAAAAATTATCGTAATGGAATTTTTTTTTTTGAAAATTTTCTTAATGGAAATTTTCATAATGGGAATTTCGTAATGGGAACTTTTTTACTCATATTTTTCATAATCGAGTTTTGGTACTCAGTGTTCTTGCAATAATACGTTTAGATCTTAAGTTTTTCGTAGTAACTTTTTCATAGTGTGTTTTTTGTAGAAATTTTTTTCATAGTGAGTTTTTTGTAGTACATTTTTCTTATTATGTTTTTCATCGTAAAAATTTTCTTCAAGAAGAATATCACGTATTACGAATAATCTTCCTCGACAATCTAAAATGTATGATTTATTTAATTAAGATTTCGTAATCATTTTTACTTGCTTGTATTTTTATTTGTATTATAATTTTTCATATTCATTTCACCTTAAATCAAAATGTTTTTTTAAAACCTCAAAAGATCATATTCAAGATTTAATTGTGGGTATTTTTTCGACTATCAGATCAGGTCAGAGAGTTTTTTAACCGTTAGATTGGTATTGGAAGTTGAAAGGTCACCTCCATCGCCTATATAAAGGGGACCCCCGATGGTTGTCCCACATCAGTTTCCAAGTTCTCATGTCTCGAAGCTCCGCCTCAGTTCTTAAGCCCGTTACGAATATCTTAAAGTTCTTCCAGTCCAAATTTCTGTAGAATCTTCTTCCAAAGAAATGTCTATCACGAAGACAATTTCGAAATGGAAAGTATACATGGAATAGTTGGTGCATCCAAACATTTTAAAGTACGTCTCCATAACTTCTAATAATATAAAGTTAAATGGAAGGGAAGATGTATTCTTATCTAAGCTAGGTGATCAAGCATTGGTGTATCCGGATTTACTCATATAGTTTTATGAGTCAGTGTGCTTCTGTATGGAAGATGTAAGAGAAATGTATTCATTCACATCTTATGGAAAAACCTACAAACTTTCTTATACAATGGAAGCTAGCATAGTGGGATTATACTATGAAGGGGAAGTAGAGTTCTATTCCCATAAATTACTATATGAGAAAGAATGTTTTATAAAGGTGAAGGCTTTAGAATTTATTGGACATCTTGAAGTCAAGACAGAAAAGATATCGCATCTATCTTCTAAAAACCAGAACCTTCAGCTATGGGTACAAGGTTTTTTAGTACTGAGAAAAGCTGACAAAGATACCCTCATGATGAGTGACATATATTTATTATATTTATTGGTAAATATAAGGATAATAAATTTGATGAGGCATTCTCTTATTATAATTCAGAACATCATGAATGGAAATTTGAGAGCCCAAATTATCATGTATCATGCCGTTCTTTCAAAGCTGATAGTTTGGTGTCTTGAATCATTCAAGATTGCATTCCATTCCAAGCCTCGGAATGGAAAAGTTATCCCTGATAGTGATGACACTCTAAAAATAATGAATATGGGATATTATAAATAGATGGGAGAGTTTTATGATCTTACAGGGGAAGAGGCAGAAGCCATTCTGAAAGATGCAGAAGAGGATAAACCAATCAAGAAAGCTCGGAAGAAAAGAAAATTGAAGGAAGTGGAAGCTGAATGTGAAACTCTGAAAGCTAAGGAAGCCCAATCTGCACCTCCTAAACCCATGAAAAAAAGGTTATCCAGATGAGGTGTTTTCAAGATGGAGGGAAGATATGGAAGTGAGGAATGAAGGGAATCCACAGTTCGACATAGACCCTACTAAAGCTAAGTCTTTAAGGGAGAAGACTACTAAATACCTTTAGATGACTGAAGAAGAGAAGAAGATGAAGAAGAAAATGTTTGAGGCTGAAGTGGTGAAATATCTTTTGAAATCCACCGAATTAGCTTCCAAGAATATTCCAGTGCCGGAAACATTCCTAGTCGAGCCATTACCTGAGACTCTGGGGAAGAATTTATTCACTCCGGAAAATTATAATGAGAAAGAAGTTGTTGTAGAATCAGAAGAGGTGAAATTAGATGAAGAAGAAGAAGTAGTAGAAGAAGAAAGTGGTGATATAGATGTTCTGATTAAGAAAGTTGAAGAATATCAACATAAGGTAAACCCATATGAGAAATTATCACTGCGAACATCTAAGGTCGAGTCCTCGAAGCTTGTCACACCTGGAAAGGATGAAGAGAAAGACAGAAAGAAAGATGAAGCCAAAGAAGAAGAAGATGTAAATGAATTATCTAAGGAAGAAAATTGTGAAAATAACTTTATTAAGGAAGGATCAGAAAAAGAAAAAAATTATGAAGATAGAGTTGTCCAATTATCTAATAGCGAGCATAAATCTCCTGATGAGAAAGTCATACCGAAGATTGATAAGGGTAATCAAGTGATTTTTGATACTCAAACAAAATCTATATTGAAGAGGAAGGATGTTTAAGGATCTTTAAAAAGAAATGTTGATGAGTTTGAAAAACCACTCTCACTAAGTAATGCCACGGGTTTGGAGTCATCTCCACTTGGTCATGATTTTTTGGAGAAATATTTGAAGAAGCTAGTCGGTTCTATTTCGACTTTTACAAGCATAGATTCTAGATGCCAGATGCTCTAACACACTCTTAATCAGAAATCAGATGTGGTGTCCATGCTGATTGAAAATTCTGTCAAAATAGAATCAGATTTCAAAACTTTTTTTATAGGCTACAAATCACACATGAAGTCATGCACAATGATAACTAGCTGGTCAAAAAAATCAATTCAAGAAATGTGTGAGCTTGATGTTTTTCAAGATAGAGTAAAAGAATATTTTGAAATAGAAGATGGAAGGATCAAAGATCTTGTAACTAGTTTTGAAGAAAAGATTACCCTAGAGCAAAATAATCGGATTCAATAGGTGTAGGATCGGAATGGGAAGCTTAACTCTGTTGCTCAAATCTAGAAGAGGGAAAGAGATCTCCAGATTGATATCGAAGAGAAGCTTGTAAAGCAGGATGAAGTTCATAAGGCTCAGTCTATGGCTCTGAAGGCTCAAAATGATAGGATTGAAGCCTTAGAAATGCAAGATGAGGAGGATCATAAAGAGTTAAATAAGATAAAAACCTTTTTTAAGAAACTAATACCCAAGGAAAAAGAAGAAAAATAGACCAATACGATCATTTGTTGTAATGTCTTTCCCTGTAAAAATTATTTTAATCTTAATGAAATCTCTGGATTCTTGTGTTTTGTGTTAATGTATACTAATATTGGAGGTACCATATTGTTTTCCATTCCCTCAAATGCTTTATTAAAATAAAAAAGGTGGAGAAGGAAAAATAATTATAAATAAGAAAGGGAAAAAGATTTATAAGTATAGAAAAAGTATCCCTATGTAAGGGGGAGGTCTCATTACGAATAATTCCATATTCATAATGAAAATCCCATTCCAGAAATCTAGAATATGACCCTTAGTGTTCCAAAACCTAAGGGCGAGTTAGTCGTATTCACCATTGTCCATGAACAAATGGAGATAAGCTTTTTTCAAAGTCTAGAAAATATTTTTCTAAATCCTTATATTCTTTTTTGGGAGGATGTTTGTTCTATCCAAAAAGGGGGATATTGTTGAGTCAATAAGGTTTTCCTTATTAATTTTCCATTACATATTGTTTTGAAAATCACAAACACCTTATCTTAATGAAAATCGGATTTTACCCTATATTTTACTTTTATAAGGAAAATTTCCTTACCCAAGGAAATATACCCTTTCCTATATTTCATTGATCATGTAAATATTTTTCTTACATATAAAAATCAGATTAATGTCTAAAACCTCAGAATAATATAAAACAAAGATATGAAGTTTTTTGTTTTTGGATCCGAATTTCTGTTACAAACTTTTTTGATGTTCTACTCCAAATTCACTATTATGAACTTTTATGATGTTCAACTCTGAATTCTGATTATGAACTTGTATAAAGTTCTAACTAAGAATTATGATGAAGAATTATGATTACAAATTCTCATTAAGAATTTTCTTGATGAATTCGGACTATGAATTCTCATTACGAATTATGGTGATGAATCTTGAATACAAATTCTCATTACGAATTCTGATGATGAATTCTAATTACGAATTATCATTACAAATTCTAATAATGAATTCTGATTACGAATTCTCATTTAAAATTCTGATGATGAATTCTGATTACAGATCATCATTATGAATTCTGATGATGAATTCGATTAGAAATTACAATTATGAATTCAGATGATGAATTTTGATTACGAATTCTCATTATGAATTCTAATGACGAATTCTAATTACGAATTATCATTAAAAATTATGATTGTGAATTCTGATTATGAATTATGGATAAGAACTTGTATGAAGTTCGAAACCTAATTCTTATGATAAAAAGAATCTGAATATCTTTGAATTATAGACTCTGAACTTTTATTTTCTTACATTCTGAATATTTGAGTTTGGTTATGTAACCATATTTCTTCCTACGCTAGTTCTTTTATAAAATGATGTCGTTCCGTCAATTATCAACTAACCATTATTTGAGTGACAAGTGTACAGGTCCCTATGAAATTCAAGGAGGAATTTGACCATTGGAGGAGGTAGCCGACCGTTGGAGCTGTGCCTATAAATAGGAGCTCATTTGAAAAGGACACAACACTTGAAAAAATCTTTGACATCTATTCTTACATGCTGTTGATGTGATTTCTATAGAGAGAGGCTCTTATAAACTCTCAATCATCATGTAGAATGTTTGAACGGCTTGTTCAAACTTTGTTTCATGTAGATTGGCTTCGTGTGACTCTGATTGTTGTTGTGTACAATCGAGGGATTCTGGGGATAGGAAGACAGAGGTGCCAACTACATGATAGTCAAGGGCTTGCGGGGAAAGCAAGACAGACTCCGATCTTTGTATCGAGGGCTTACCCTGGTGTGGGTAAGACAGACTTTCTTGAAAGTATAAATCATGGGACCTCTTATCCAAGGTTTTTGGATACCCTTCTCTTTGGGATAAAAGAGTTTTTGTTTGTTACATGTAGTGTTACTACTTTTTTTTCCACATTACATTTTATATTTTTAAGGAAAGTATAACTTTCTTATACTTCCACATACTTGTAATCTGATTATATAGGATTCTATATGCTTTAAGATAGAATTTTATTTGTTGTAAAATTTTGTTAAGTTTCATTTCCTGAATCACTTTTTCGGAATGAAGAATGTTTTTAGAACATAGTGGTGTTATGAATTTTGGTTATACAAAATTTACTTAGTTATTTGTTAAACTATATAATTCACCCCCTCTTGTATTTGAGAATCTCATACTTGTATATTCGATTCTACATTTGCTATTGTAGAGTATATCAAACTAACATACCATCTCACAATATGGTTGTGTTTTCATATAATATAATTTATCAATCATCACTTTGAAGGGATCCTTTAGATGATTTTTTTGGATTCGTGTGTAGATCACATCATTATTGAGAAGAGGTCAGTGACACCTCTTCGGGGGGATTGAGTCATGTTCTGGAGAAATCTATAAAGATTTTGGAGAGGGAATGAGTATCATACATGCTATTAGAAAGTTTCACACATCACGAAACATGTGTTAAAATCATGTAATGGATGTTGGGAAGATTCCATTAATAGATACAAGGTGTTAAGATTACATAAAGTGAATATTTATTATATTACATTTTATGGTAAAAAGAACATTTAACCTGATGTGATAGGTTTTTTAGTATATTTTTTTGTTGATTACACGATGTGAAATGGAAATATAAACCATGTAATCATCTTGGGTTATATTTTTATGGTTCCTCATTGTTGTTTTTTTCATTTGGGTTCAATATTTCTCTTTCTCAAAATAGGATTTCACCCTATTCATTTTAGAGACCTCCACTCATTCCAAATCATTTCATTAAATCATTGATTATCATTGCTATTGTAATTCATTTCTATACTAGAGTAATCCTATTATTTTTTATCTATCATTGATCACAGTAGCACCATTTTTTTGTTGTTTGATCCATTTATCTATGATGACAATATTTTTAATCCAATCTAGATCTGTTGGATGTTCTTACACAAAAGGAAGACCCCTCTCCTTTTTTGGTGAACTGTGCGAGTTCGTTAAGGTATTTTGTGATCATTATTATATGTTAAACCATTTGAATGTTTAATTGTTTATGAGGTGTATGTATTGATTCTAGGGCATCCAATTTTATATTTTTTATTCCATTTCATGGATTCTGTTGCGAGTGTGTGTGACACAAGTGTGAGGTAGGTGGTTTTGTACATATACTATGTTTAATAAACTGCATTACTATAGTGTAATAAATTACATTAAAAATGAAACCACAAGATTTATTTGTTGATTTTTGAATAAGGAAACATTTTATTCATATAATATGTTTTCCATTGTTTTTTGTAATGGAATTTTTTATTTTCATTTAATTTTTAAATGGGTTTCTAAAATAGTTTTCGAAGCATGGTATTGATGATGTAGTTTTGAAGATGAAAGAAATGAGAAGCATTGTGTACTTAGATGGAATTTGTACCAGAATTCCATAATCTATGTATTCTCTAGAGGTTCACTCTTGGGGTATTCACCAATTCCCATAGACTACTGTTCTATGGAATTTTTATTGAAACTATGTGGTGATTCACTCAGGGGAAGTTTCTCCTTATATAGACTTGAGTACTGATGATGTTCGTGCACAGTATTCATTGTTTGTGGAATGATTACTCTTCAAACTAATCAAATATTAATATGTTGAATGAAGATACTTGAGATATTTGATTCTACATTTTTAGTTTGTACTTAAAAATATTTGATATGATACGTGACAAGTTTATTTCTTTGATTCTACATGCCTCTATTGATATATATATATATATATATATATATATATAAAATTCTCAATAATTATTTTACCTATCATTATTTAGAAATGTAAAAAATAGAAAATTAAATGTCATGAAATGATTTTGATATAAAATTAGTTTACATATTAAACATTCATTTCTTTTGTTAAATTTGATAATTTATTCATTATTGTACATATAATTATTAGGGAACACCTAGGGGGATCCTAATGATCCTATTAGTTCATATCCGATCAAACCCTTTGAAAGAGCATAAAAATTTGGATGTTTGCTGATTTACTGAACTGAATGGAACCACATTGAGGTGGATGTGTTTTCTATCTGCTATGTATGGTTATCTGGTGGTGAGATGGTGGGAATATTCCCATTCATTCACATGGGGTCAGTAGGTTTTGTGGTAGTTGTCCTTTAATGATGGACTTTTACTTTAGGGTATTATCAGTACTTTGGAGTTTTATCAATTTCATTATCTTCATTTAGTTATGGCATATATTTATATCATTACCTATTTATATAGGTTTCATATATATATATATATTCCTTATTGTTTCTTCAGTTTTGGAAATAACCATTCAATTAGGTTGTTGTTTAATTTCTGAGCACTAGTTAACAGCCTGTGGTGATTAGGAAAGCCCTACATGTATTTGGAAATTCTAGTTGGGTAGAAGTTTGAGAGGGTATCCAGTTTTAATTGACCAAATATTATGTATCCTGACTTATATTTTATGGTTGAAACCACAACACAAAACTACTCAATTATAATCTAAACTATAAATTGTCTCATAGTTAACACTACCTCATCTGCCCCTCGTTGTGTGCACATGTCCTCGACAACCTTGAAGCCCTGATGAACGACATCAGTAACCTCCTATAATGATATATGAATGGATAAAATCAATCTCCACCAACACAAAAGGAGATATCACCATCATTGTTTGTTTGGATAACCCCTCACCTCTTGGCCCCATGGTCTTCACCAATTATATTCCCATTAAAAACTATCATGAAACATGTACTATGAACCATAATTAAATGACACATAGATAATTACCATGAAATAATTTAATCCTAGGACCATGAATGACCCATATATGAAATATCCTTACAAGATAAAAAAATTAAACTACACATGTTTATCTCCCCTGATCTATATAAACCTCCATTGGTTCAATTCTCAATTTCACCCACAACGCTACCCATACTTTTTTTAAAGGTTGGGGCCGAAGCCTCATTTTTATTATTAAATCAATGAATAAAACTCTTTGACTGGGTAGAGGGAGACCCATTACATATCCCGTAGCCCCAGTGGGCGTTTAGCCCATTACATAGCTGGCATGCCCAAATTTAAGGCCCAAGACCCATTCTGTGAATAGTACTGCTACCCATACCACCATTAAAAAAATAATAAAATAAAATAAAATAAATAAATAGTTGGGAACACCTTTAATGGTATACCTAAGAGTATACTCTATAAATTCCATGGATTTAATTAAAAAAAGAAGAATAAATCAATAAATAAATGAAAAAAAAATCCAAATTTTTTTTAATTAAAACTCTTCATAGTGTTGAGAAATCAATAATAAGATGTAGATGGAATATGTTACAAACCTATGATGAATTCATTTCTTATATGATATGATTAATAGAACTAAAAATGATATAATATCTTTCATGTAATAAAAAATGTATGAGTGAATAGGTACTGGGTCATTATGCTTTGACCAATCCTTTCCCAATTACATTATAACTCATAGTTAACTAAATAAATTTAATTTTATTAAAAAATATTTAGTAGTATATGACAAAAAAATATTTTCACCCATAAGGATCCTATTTCATATTTATTGGGGTTAAAGTTTCAGGGCCAATGTCTACTTCCTCACCCACTGGATCTCTAGGGGACATTCATCAGTATTTGGATTGAAATCACCTCACTTGATGAATCTTCCATCACAGATCCCCATTATTGAAACCCATATTTTGGATTCCTAAAAGCAGTGTTAAACCCCAAATAGGACGAAAGGCATGTATTTTGGATGGTATTATATATAGAACACCTCATTTAAGAACATGAACCATTACACATTTGATATTTTTATAAGGAATTCATTTCTAAAAACCATGGAATTTAGTTCTAAATGTGATTGTAGATGAAATTTAAGGGATGTAGAATATCAAAAAATTATTTTGATTTTAGGTCATGTTTTGATTAAAAATATTTGAATTTTAATATTATATTTCAATCCATTTATTTCAATAAAAATGTTTTTTTTGAACATATCAATATATTTTTTATGAGTTTTGAATGGAATTAATGTAAAAATGGATATACATAAAAATGATAAATAGAAATTAAAATGTTTCAATGAATACTTAAGTAGAAAGTTCGCTAAAATAGACTATAGAAACTATGTATCTAAATTCATTAGTGGATGATGATTTATTATAGTTGGATCAACGATTAATGTTTTATACGTTGGTTATTTATTTATTTATAATGACGATATATATATAAAAATAGTGCAATCAAGATATGACATTTTCATTGTATGGTGATTTATATAATATTCCAAATTGTCTTCGATATAAGTGGGCATGGTATGATACCTTATTTTTTTGGTATATATCTTTGTTTGCAATGATTAGTATAGAATTTATATTAATAGAACCATATAGAATACATGGTTAGGATTCAGGATCCTAGTGTTATTATTCAAAATACAAAAACCATAGAATGGATATTGCATATATGGACTTAACTTTTATATTGACTATATATTAAATTAAATTAGTATATATTTTTATTGTTAAAAAATTTTAATGGAGGATTCCTTATATTATCTCATCATTTTATTAAAAATCTATATGATCCACAAATAATTATAGATCCGTTATCCCCTCTCCCATTGGGTTTTATATTGGGATTTCCTCAATAAATAAAAATATTACTTTGGGTAACTGGATGCCAAATCTCATATTTATCTTTACCTTTCCACTTGGTCCATTATTTTTCTCTCATATATTCACCATGAAGTAGATTTATGAATTCTATGGGATTATGTTATGGATTAAAGATTATAGGGTTTCTTATTGGATTATATAAATAAAATCCTTCAAATTTTTATGGAAATGCATATTAAATTTGTGGATTGAAATATTATTTATATGTCACCCAATTTTAATAAAATTAATTTATAAAGCATGATAAGATTTATTTTTACACAAAGGTATTCATTTGAATGGATCCCATTTTTATGACTTTTAGTTATATTTTTCAAATAAATCATCATCTACTTTTGGATTTCAAAATTAGTGGGAAGGAAGACATTTATTTTTCTATATATTATTAATTTGATTTTTATAAAGTCGATAATGAAATGAATCTCCTATGTTTCATGGAAATAATTGGACATTTTTTAAAGTAATATTAGTAGTGTGTTTTAAGGAATTATCAGAGTATTTATATTAAAGACATATATTATTATGCTATGCTTTAAATTTAACAATTATTTTTACCCAAAACGACCCATTATATATTATTTCCTTGTAATATTATTTGTGTTATTTTTATTTCATTTATTCCTTGAAAATTTAAGGTACATTTGGTTATGTGCTAATCTAGGTTGTGAGGAAACTGTCATTTTCATGTTACCAATTGTTCATGATGAGACTTTGACTAGGTAGAGTTTCCTTATGCTACTCTGAAAACTCCATAATGGGATTCCACAGGATTAGAATGATTATATGGATAGTGTCTACTGTGCAATTGGTTATAAATTGAGATGAGAAATTGATCGAGATATTTTCTAACATATTAGTTATGGAATTATTTGACATGGTGATGTTAGGTCTCAATTCCTTGTAAATTTAATACATTCTCATGATGCATTATTTTACTGAACTCTTTATCTTTAATTATTTTCATTACATTCATTTCATTTATAACGATTTTCAATAATTTTATGATTATTTTACATTACTGTTTTTTATTTTTTAATGAAATTTTTTTCGTCTAATAAAAGGTGTATAAGTTAAAATAAATTGGTTATTTAAACATATATATATATATATGGTGAATTTGGATAAACCAAACTAGGGTTAGAATGTTAATTCCTTACATACACACCTCCAGAGTATAGTAATATGTTTTTGTCCATACTAGGTAATGTCAAGTATTTTCTTTGAGGTATCTGGTTTTTGGAATCCTAAATTATATATTTTTGAGGTGGTGAAAAGGTGGGAAATTACATCGTCACATTGAATATGGGAAGTGTTTCCTTATAGTTTTTTAATGATAATATTTTCCATTATATTCATTGATCCACATTAACTACCTATCATGTAACCCTCCATATTATTTTTTATAACATCTGTATTTATTTTTTCCTCTAAAATTAATTATAATTTTTAATATCTTTTAACGTTTTCATTACATTTCTATTAGCCTTTAATAATGTTGTGAATGGTTACCCTTTGTATTGTTCTTCATTAAATATACGAAACTATTTAGAAGAAAAATATTACACACCATTATAAAGGATATTCATTCTATGTTTTAGGCTATTTTCCTCCAATTTTATTTAATTTGTTTTTAATCATTCACAAAGGACTATATTGGGTTCATAAGAAATAGTATTCTCCCCATAGTTATCAAGAACACACTCCAATCCTTTTCTCATGTTATTCTTGAATACTGATATGGGGTAGTTCAATTTTTTTCATTACCAAATGGTTTTATATTCTAGATACATTTTATTTTTTCAAGATAATTTAATGTAGATAAAATATAGGAACATTAAAAATAATGGTTTATGTTATAATAATACGTCTATCCAAAACTTTTCATGAGAATCATCAGGTTTTTAGGAAATTTAATTCATGTTTCATTTATTTTTATTTATAATATCTCTTTATTTTAGAATAATTTTAGTTATAAAATTTGAAAATTAAAGAGAATTTTATTATTTCAGGTTTGGTATAAAAATTCTTTAGATTGCATAAGTGAACCATAAGATCGAATTTAGAGTTCTTGGGAGGCCCCACATTATCTGTGCATGTTATGAGAGTTCCTAAAGAAATGGAATATAACATTAATACTAACTTGTGTATATTTTTACTAATTTTTGAATTACATTTATTTATTCTTTATATTACTTGTTGATTAATTATGACTTCAATTTATGTTATCTAAATTATGTTAACATAACATTATTGTGTTAATGAGATTTACTTTTTATTTAAATTAATGATGTATTTTTTTTAGTGAAGGGTCTCTGTGAACCCATCAAATTGAGTGGTGAATAATTTTATTCTCTTAATCCTCATATCATTAAATTTATAATAGATTAATTTCTCTAAATTATCCAAGTAATGACAAAAAAGAGCTGTCTAATGTTTGGATAAATCTATGTATCATCCACATTTATTTCTTCACTAGATTCCAAGATTCTTATGATGTTTTAAGGTCTATCGGATATTTAGGATTAATTTTTAATTTCAAATTAATATAATTTTCTATCACCTTTAAATATATCTAAGTTGATGTGTGTCACATTCTTGATCAGTAGACTAAGAAACAAATGGTGGGACTCTATTATTATGTAAAATATATATATGATAAAATCAATTAGGAAGTCTTGAATTAGTGTTTACTAAACAATTATCTTATTATTTTACTATTCTTATGATGTTACGTGAGATTGTAAGCCTCTGGAAAGCTAACTATATGTCGGTGAAATAGAAGAATATAATTATTGAGTATCAATTTTTAACCTAAATTTTAATAAATGATAAACTGAAATCATAGTGTTTTTGAAATGTTTTTATCAGATATATGATCAATTATTTTCCTAATCAAACAACATAACTATTCCATATTTTTAAATTGATTTTATAGTTTAGAATTACATAGATATATTTTTTTTAAATGAGGATCATATTCTAACATTTCATGTTTTAGTGAAGGGGGTTTCTCTGAGAGGGAAATTAAATAAAGGGAATTTATATAATATTGTTGAATTATTTTAATGAACCCATATCAATTAGTCTCATTGACTCTGTTTAGGGGTAAGCATATAATATATCATCTATGTGGTATTATAGGACATGACTGGCCATAATTTAAGAAATGTTAAGTGGTTTATCACACATCACCCAAATAAATCCACCTCATTTAACTCCAATGGCCTTAAGGCCTTCATTTTTTATTGATTTTTGATAATCCACCTTTCAAGGGGTGAGGTGGAACCCTTACTAGACCCATAGGCATAAGTATTACATGGCCTGTAGGACATAGAGGAATTCATTGCCTATAGGATTCAAACATTACATACAACCGAGACTAACTACTTGGAACTTCTCCTCCCTAGCATCTTCATCGTGAAATTAGCTCTCCACCTTCACATTGCTGTTCGGCTAGGCATTCCCGTGCATGCACAGGCTTGTCCCAATGGCAGGTGTCATACCCTCTCATTCTTGCAATCCGTTTATCTTCTACTATGGTGAAATCTTCATGCTCATTCTTTTTGAAGAGCTTTTCTTTGTAGGTTGTCTGGTTTTCATTTTCACTTAAGGTGGCCCGGATGCCTTGAGGTGGCCCTAAGTCCTTACTGAACCAAAGGCCTGGATGGTCTGAATGCCTTAAAGGACTCAGGGACCAAATCGGTGTCCTGAAGGCCCAAACAGAGGCATATTCCTGGCAGCTATATTGCCAAACAGTGCCTGCTACAGTTCCCACTACAGTACCTACTACAGAAATGCATAGTTCCCGCTACAGTATTGCTACAATACTTAGAAATTTTGCCTCTACATAGATTTGACTTCTGGTAGCTTGGATGCACTTACAGAGTCCTTACTAACTCGGCTAAGGCTCATGTGCAAAATCCACCTCATTTGATATTTAAAACCAATCATTTAAAAAAGGGGGTTAATATATTCTTCTATTGATGTAACTAAATTAGTGTATATTGTTTCTGTTGTAATGGGATATAAATTATATGAAAATAGATGAATATGTGTTTCAACACATGGGTAGTAAAAAATAATTGGTGTGCCTTAAGTAATTTAGCAACCTAAAATATAGATTGAATTGTGAGAAATATAAATGATAATGAATCAACTTATGGAGTTAGAATATTCTCTAATAATAGTGTTAGATACTATATATATTTAATTTTCTATATATCTTTCTCTAATTGATACAAGCTACACAAAATCAATTATATATTATCATTTTGTTTAACTAATAAATATGTTATTTGAACCCAGTATATATATTTTATAAATATCGAATCTCTTTGGAAATAATAATTAATGTGTTCTCTATTTACACACACCAATATATAATAATTTTATTAATGAATGTTTTTAAAAAATGTGGGAAAACATGGAGGTTCAAAAATTGGGAATCAACCAACATCATATGTAATGAGAGACTCATTAAATTGCCGTTTAAGTATTTTATAAAACTTGAATCTATAGAGACTCCAATGTAGGTCACATTCATTTGTATCCAGGTCTACATGGAGGAGTTCTTCAATATTACCATCCACCTTTTCCTATGATTGGATAAACTCCTCCACAAAGATATTTTTTTCGTAGTTTTTCAGATCATCGGGTGATGTGTTGGTTTCTCTATCCTGCACTATGGTTTATTCATTGAATATGATAATAATATCCCAATCATTACACTCTAATAGTTTATTATTAATTATGGAGAAATCTAACCTGTAAACCACTTTCTCTACATGAACCCTATTCGTCACTGATGCATCGCCTGCTTGAGCTTGTTGCTACTTGAGAGTCCCTAAATCTAGCTTCTTATTAAGGAATTTTTGCTTTCTCTTGTGCTTGTTTTTCCCATGTTTTCACAGAAAATATCTTTTTTTGATGATCTTGTATCATGTGGATAGGTATATTAGAATAATCCTTACATCTTCGCATCCTCCGAGAGTGTTGGATAAATCCATCTAAACTATGAAAGTGTTCATTCATTCTAGGAGGAGTACCTAAAATAATCCCCCACAATTTTCAATTACAAAGAGTCTACTAACTCCAACATAGAATCAATATCCTCTTCGTGCTGCTCCAGAGCCATAGGAGGGACCTCATCTTGAGCCGCCACCACCACAGTCCAATCTTCAAGTGCATTACTGTCACCCTCACCCAAAACTACAAAACGATTCTTATAGAAAATACCTTTGAGATCTTACTTAAGTCTATCCTACATTCTGGTGTATACAACCTTTGAGTATGATGTGGCTTTTTAAATGACTGTGTCCTCGTCTAGTGGAACCAAGGATCTCACATCTTCAGACTGTTCTGAACCATGTCTTTTCTGAGCTTCCACATCACACTCTAGCCCCTCTTGTATTCTATTTCCAATTAGCTCATAAACAATAAAATTCCCTATCCCTATAGGTGAATCACCTATTGAAGCATTCTGGAATCTCATTATACATGTTGAAATAGTCCCTAAAGCATTCTATATCTCGTTTGGGGTGACCATTTCATGTTTCAGGCCCCTGAAGATGTCTGTAACAATTGAGATTCCCCCCTCTCCCCCACCACACAATGAGTGTTTTTGGTAGCATTAGTCATCAGGTGTGAATTATAGGGTGTAATCGTATCCTACGTTAATTCTACAAGGTTCTACTCCCTGGAGTTGAACGACTGCACCTTGGAATCATCAAAACCACCCCCTCCTTCGAGGTATGAACATGGATGAAACTACACCCTCACCGGAATACGAAATCCAAATGTCCAAGAAGACCGTGGAAACCACAATAATCGGTCCTGGTTTCATAGAAAACCTTCTTTTTCTAGGGGAGTTCACCTTCAAGATCTATTTTAATTTACTCCATATGGACCTTCGACACATCATATTTAAAATATATCCTTAGAGAGTCTGGATGGAAACAACATTGGTATGTGAATCAAAGCAAATGTGGTGCCCTACCATGTTTCCAATTAATTAGAGAATATCCTGATACTAGTACGATAAAGAGAGTACAAGGAGTGAAATATAGAGTGGAGATATTGTAGTGTCTCACATCATGTGGAAGTCGAAGGACCACCGAAAGATGAAAAAAATGGAAACCCTCCAAACATCAGAGAGAAAAAACCAATGCCCACACCCATTCGTCTTCGATCGGGAAATAGATATGAATATGATTAGAATCTTGATGAACAAAAATCACGTGGTCTTGTGGATTCTAAGTAGATTGTTAAACCCTATCGAAAGAATTATCAAATACACATTTCTTACAAAATCGGGCCACCAGAGTGAGCTACAAGGGCACTGAAGCAACCATGAACTCCAATGAAGAAATAGGGACAAAGATAGCTCTATTCATTCAAGATATGACCTTAAGGATAACTTCAATTAATGGAAATAGAGGTTTGGAAGACAAGTCAGTGAAGGGGGAGAAGTTGTGATTATGGGAAGGAAGAAGATTCGTAGGAGGATCAACCCCACTCCATGGCTATGGAGAATCGAGGAGGGGCGGTGATGCCATAGAAATGACCGACTCCTAAATGTGTTCTCTATTTAACTTATCACGTTAAATCCAAATATGAAGTGGACTTCTCTTAGGGAATCAAAATTATTGAAATATAATTTTCTCTTGTAAAATCCATGGAATAGATTGGATTAATTAATTATAGTTCACATTTATTGATCATATTTGAGGGAACCTTGTATCACTATTAAAGGTATTCATCACATTATTCATGGTTAATGTGTTTTTTAATCATGTACAGTGTTTCATGTTATTCCAAAATTTAATGAGATATAAAAATATATATATATTTATCTTCTGATAAAAATTAATAAAGTTGATTTATGGGATAAGCATTCCCACAAAGTGCTGGATTCACTAATGTGTTCCATAAATATTTTTATGGGATTCAAAAAATGAAATTAGTTACCATTCTATTGTTATATTACTGTTTAAAATTGGACAACATATCTGTGGATTTTATTATTTGGTTTTTCAATCATGTTTTTGAAGTGTGAAATATGGGAAACTGTAGATCAACAAACTAAATACACCCATTTTATACTGATTAAGTATATCATGATGGTCAATGAACATTGATGAATAAACCTACATGAGGTAGTGAATAGTTATATCATACATTCAACAATAGTTTATGATGGAGATCATTGGTTTGTTGTTAGACTCTAAAATGTAATTCTAGAGGATACAAGTTTTTATGAGGATATTTTAACAACAATATATACCAAAAAACATGGTAATGTATAATGGGAAATTCAAATTTCAAAGGTTATTCTTCATGTAAGTATGTTCGATTTTGGAGGATCATGGGATACTAATTTATCAATGATTGAGTTTTAATATTAAAATAGTATTCAATCACTATTAATAAAGTATCCCTTAAAGTCATTGTAAGTTCAACCATTCCAATATCCCCTTTTTTGGTTTGTGATTTTAAAAACTTATCTTTTAAGACCATGCATAGTAAAATAGTTACTAAAAAGTGGTTTTAATATTTAAGAGTTTTTAGTGAGGGATCCGAGTTTTCAAAATGAATAGACCTATAATTTTAAAATTCCATTATAATTTTTTATTAGTGTTCTTGTTTTATTTAATCTATCACTGAAATGAAGATCATAATATCTGGTAGGATAGGTAAAGATGAAAGAAATTTATTTAAGACTCTCTAAGATCATCAAATTTTTTGTGAAGGTTATATCAAACCATAATACTTATTTACTAATTATTTTATTTATATTTGATATATTTTTCTTGTGGTATGGGGAATTGTATAAATTTTATTAAGATTTATGTAGTTAAAAAAGGGGACAATTTTCACCAACATAACATGAAAAATGAAGTGATAACTGTGGAATTGGATCAATCTTTGGATAGTTTCATTTGGAATAAATATTTAATTGTTTACTAAACCATGTGGGTGTATAAGAGAAAAAATACATAATAATATTTGGGAATATTTTCCAAATCAATTTTTCACACAGGTTACTAATCCATGTACTAAAATGGTTCGAATTTTCAGTGTTTCTATGAAAATAGTTTGGTTTTATTTTTTCCTTTCTGTTTTTTCTCTTGTTAATTAACCCACAATACTGATTGTCCTCTATACCTTATCTCTACCACCTCACAAGACCCCGACTCCCTCACAACTTCCCCTCTCCCTATGTTGTTTCCTACCTTGTGTATCCACCCTCACCATAAGACCCCCTCTTTCATTCATGCCAATCCTACCTCCCTCTCACTCATGAATAAAACCCCTAGGCCAAACCACTCATAGACACGCTTCCCAAAAAATATAACACCCTTTTTCAATTTTTTACGTTCATAGATATTTATGGTTGTCTCTCTATATTAATAATTCTCCCCCTAATCTCTATTCACTCATGATTTTATCCCCCATCATCACCGCGATTTGGTTTGGTAAAAAACATGGAACTCCGTATTGGATGAATTTTTATGTACTATTTTTTATGGTTCATTTGGATATATTATCACCCATTTATGTTTCCTCCATCAAAAGTGACATGTTCTGGTTTACCGTGGATTTATTCATCTTGATTTTTTGTAAGTTTATTTTATATATTAGATTTAAATTTAACAACTATTTGTTGAATGTGGTATAAAAATATATTATTTAATTATTTATTAAATGTATGATAATTAAAAAGGATTTTATGAATTCTTCAAAGTTATTTTATTAGGAATAATCCATTTACAAAACATTTCACATGAAAAATTAAATTCCTTGTATTTAAAAAGTGATAAATAAATATTTAAAAGTTCATAGAACTGTTTGATGAAATATTGAACTTGTTTGAGTCAAGAATCAAATTGAAAATCAATGAAACACCTAAATATTGTTTGATATAACAATTTTCATATAAATTTATTTTATTTAAGTGCTTATGATACAGACAACACCTAGCTTAAACTAGCCTCTATATACTATTTAAAATTTAAATTTTAAAGTGATATTTTTCACCTTTCTCTTGGATTGGTGGGTATGAATATGTCTAATTAAAATATTGAAAACATATTTTTTACATATGTATAAAATCAATTTATTTTTTTTCAATTAACTATTATAGAAAAAAAATTACCTCAAAATAAAGTAGTTTTTTTGGAAATACCATTTTTATATGCATAATGTTTTTATTGTAATAAATATTATTAATCACTATTTTTGAATTATTTTTATAAAATTTATATATTATATATTTAACCAAATAATTTACAGAAATTTATAATGTTTTTAGTCATGGTACATGAGTGAATACAATTATATTCTTGGTAATTAATTTTAAAAAATGGATTTCATCATGTTTTGAAGAAATATTTTAAAATAATTTTTAAATAACTAGAGAAAATATGTTGTGAAAAATTGATTCCATATTTGGAATCATGGGACCAAATATGGTAAATAATACATTTTAATGTGATATGAATAGTAAAATTGCAAATATGTGTCACTATTGTTTGGTTAAAAATAATAAAATAGGGGTAAAATGATGGGGTGAGGTGTTAAAATTTATCTAACACGTGATTTTTTTTCTATTTTATGAGTAGATATCATCCATGTCCATCTTTATTTGAAATATATTACCACTTGTTTCCATATTTCATGCAATATTACCATATATTATTTAAGTAAATAAGGTAATAAAATAAAAATTCACTCCCTTGATTATAAATATCGATTATGTGTTCACATTGAGACTAAAGAATGTTGTGAATGAATATTAATGGTTAGTTTCAAAATAAGGATTTTTTGGGATGTTATATTATTTCTAAATTATATAACTAACTTAAATACATTCAAAATTCCAACATAGAATTTATTAAATTAATAAAAAATTGATATTTAAAATAGTAAAATTAATATAATTTTACTAATTTCTAGTGTTTCAAAATTTATTTAGAAAAATGACATATTAGGTATGTATAGAAATATTATATTCGAATTAAATATTTTTATTTGTGTTTTTCAAGTCAAATTAAATAAATAATTCCAAAATAAACATTAATAATATTTTATAATAAATAATATAGTATACAAAAATTAAAAATAAATAATAATATAATATATATATAGTGAATGGAATATGGTTGAATATATCTATCATTGTAAATTTATGATCCATTTTTTGTAATATTATTAACCCATTATGGTTTGAATAGTTATTACTATGGTTATGGTTAAAAATTATTAATGAAAGGGCCAATAGATAAGATAATGATTAAATTGAAACCTAAATAAGTCTTAATTGAAATAGATTACAATATTTGGGTTGTACCATCTTTTTATTCATATTAATGTATATATGATGAATTTTCCCTGAGAATGACATTACTATATTTTAATCTTCTAATAAATTTAAATCATGTCCCCTTAGTCTTTTATATGTTGACACTACTACAATGTCTTCTTTACACCACCTTGATCCTTCAGGATCAATCAACCCCAAAAATTATATTCCAAACATCCCTATACATGGTTTACATTTCATATTGTACCATAAATTATAACCCTTGGGTCATAAAAAGGATATCTAATGACATTATTCCAGAGAAGAGGCAATCAATGAAACTGATCACTTTTTTTTACTTCTACTGTTACCTACTCTAATTCTATGGAATTCACAATGAAATAATATATTATGAATCCATAATACAATGAAATTTTATTATTATTATTATAAAACAATTTTCTCCTTTTTTTCCCATCAAATGGTAATTCAAAGTATCGTTTCTGCATATGTACGCCTTACCCTCTCCACGTAGAGATTCGAATAATTTTTATTTACTCTTTTAATGTATTGGTATTATGATGGTTATAATATTTATATATTATATTTATGACATAATTATTCTTATATGTTGATAATTTAATATCTACCTTCTTACTATCCAATACATTGTAAAATGATAATATCGCACGTGCGTACATGTCGACACCACCTTCAAAATGAGATCTGATTAATTTTTCATTTTTGTTGTACATGAATGAATATAGGTGTATATAAATGAATTTATATAATATGTCCGATATAATAATGATTCTATAGAAGTAATTTTTTTACCCTTCATACTTCCCATCTATCAAAAAATGAAATAAATGTTCATGCGTACAAACATCATATCATCCCCATGAATGATTTAATTCATATTTTTATATATATCTAATATGTATGAATATAAATATATTTATAATTAATAATAATGATAATTATATATTATTATAATAATATTGATGATTTTACTATGATCAATGTACACTAATTGAGATATATAAAATGAAACATGCTTAAAAATGATGTGGTTGTCATTCAAATTAGTGAATTTAATAAAAAATTGTTAATAAAAAAGTGATATGATTTCATAAATAAACAATTAATGGTACAATAATATTTATTATGGTTCTATAATACATTTATAATAGATTTATATTTAATATACATGAGGTTTTTCTTAATTTTACGAAAGAAAAAACATGAGTTAAGGGTTTTATGTTCAATACAATTTTAATTGGGATTATTTATGCTTTAATATCCATTGAATAAATAATATGTTTCTCATTTTATAAATCTCATTATTTTTTTATCCATTGGTTATTATTTTGATATTATATTTTTCTAATTCATTTTTCTCTATCTAATAACTCATTAGATGAAAAGAATATTTATACGGAAATCCTTATTTATTTCTACCTTTGGTTAATTTTTTTCTTCCAAATACATGTATTCTAAAATTGTTTTAATCAATTTTTTAAAATACTATATGATTGTTTAATGAAATATTTTAACATAATTAAATTTTTTTTAAAAATATTATATACGTTATATTACTTCATTTACCAAATGATGTACTTTTAGATATTTTTACAAAATTTTTGAAGTATGATTTTATTTAACTAATAAAACATGAATTAAATTTTCCTCCCCATGACCAATCAATATATTTAAGATTCATTTAATTTTTTAGGTTATTTTCAATGATTTGTTTTAATATTTGGGAAAATATTTTATTTAAATTTATGATTTCATAATGAAATTGGTATTTTCCATATAAAATATTCTAGTGATTATTTTAATGTAATTTAATTTATACTAATATAATTAGATGATAATTACATTTTACTAGGGATATTGTCAAATGATACCATCCATATTATTTCTCTTGTTGTATTTTTATTACAAAGATGATATTTTAATGAAACCCTTTTATTTTCAATGGTTTATGCATATGATGAAATTCAGAAAAAATGTTTAAGAACACTATTATCATTTCAAGGGTTATTATATGATGATATGATGATTTCTTTTTTATTTTTTTGGTAAACATATGAATGTTTTTTATTATGTGATGAGTGGTCTTTGAAATAAATATCCCTTCAATGCATTGCGTATATTTTTATATCTAATGAGATAAATATGGGAAATTAGTGGATGTGTTTGATCTAGAATGAGAATATAGTTGATGTTATTGATCTAGTATGGGAAAAAATTCAACATGATTAATATAATATGGGAAAAATTAATGATTCTTTATCTGTTTTTATATGATAAATAGGTATTTATTCTACATCCACTAGTATTTGATTGTCTCATCAGTATCCCTTTAAATATTTAATATAATATATAGCTATGATGGTTCAACAATTAATTGACATGAACCTATGGTTAATGATTTATTTATGTTTTTTCACACTCTTATGACACATGTATTTTGAAATGATAATATTTAATCTCATCAATTACGCTTAAGATCCATGATAGATTGGGTATAAAATTTTTAACTCACATTTATGATCTTATACCCTTATTGTTTTCCTTATGATAACATATAATAATCAATTTTTATACGCCATGGCTACCAATAGTGAGCATCAGATCTCACTATTTCTTATGTTCCCTTTCCAATGGCTATGATGAAAAGTTCATGTAGGGTATGTCTATGAAGAGTATCAAGTTGGAAGATCGGTAAGGGACATTTTTAATATCATTAATAACATAATAATATTCTTTATGTAGTCTCCAAATATTATAAACCTTTTTTATATATCATAAGGTTATATATGGAATATTAATATTAAATTATGTAAAATTTATTTATAAATTTCCTGGGCCATTATAGTTGCTATATGAGTGGGGTTAGGTTAATTATTAGATATTAGATTTAGATAACATTGTATAAAAACCATGGGGATAATTCAATTCATATGATAACAATAGAACATTTTGGAAATGACCATGGATAACCTAGGATAATCGAAATGTATCATAGATTCAGAATAAGGTGTCATGATGTATATATAATTTGAATGATACTATATTAATATTTTATAGATCAATATGATTATTATAAACTGATTTATGTAATGTTTTATGTGGATTTACTCAATGGATAGAACCTGAAGACATCATGATAATAATGATTGTGATAGAAAATGAAATAATTTTACACATTAGAACAAAATTTTATGGGATTGGGAAGGGAAAAAATTAATTCTATGATAACATAGAATTATTAACCAATGAATAATACTGAGAATTCAAATGATCAATGAGGTAAAAATGATCTAATTAGTTATTTATGAGTCAACATCCACATACATTCAGTGGGTCTATTGATCCACATGTCTCAAAATTATGGATTTTCATCATTGAGAAAATAGTTTCTACTCTATAGTGCTTGAAAAATGGATTTATTTTCATAAAACAATATCATTTAGAATGTGATGATGTTCAATAGTGTAATATTATTAAGGGTATGGGTCAAGATGATGAAATTGAATACATGTAATTTGATTATTTTAATATGATATTTTTCTTTATTTACCCCCAATATATTCCATGTACAATTGTGGAGAAGAAATTCCTTGATATTATGTAAATAGAGAATGAAATATTAGGTACAAATGGGATAAATTTTAAGTACTTGAATTTTTTAATTCACGCCTAAAAATTATCCCAAATATAAATATTGATTAAATTTTATTGGATTAGAACAATGTTAATGGAGGGAGTTATCTATAATATACTTTATCAGCTATAATAAAATTGTTTTACATATATTAAAGTTAGAGATAAAAATTGGATATTTCTAATATTCCAATGGTTTTGAAAAAAAAACAGAAAGATTAAATCACAATAAAAAAATAATAAAGTAGATGGTGGAATAATATACTATACATGTACAAGACAATAATTTCATAATTAACATAAATGGAGTTTCTTCAATAAAAAATTCATGTTCATTCAATGTGGAAGGGGGATTGATAAAGAATGATAATTTTTAAAGGTGATGAATATTACGGTTTTTGGAATCGAGGAAAACATAATTCAAATTATTTCCCTAATGATGATCCATTGATTCTTATGAAAGTAGTATGTTTGTTACTATGACTAGTGCACAAATTGAATGTTTTTCTATTATGTTTCACATCATGAGCCTATTAATCCCAAATGAAAATGTAAATCTCACGTGATCATGAATATAGAAGTGGGTTATGATAATATTGTGGTTAAATTTACACATTTCATCCAATCTTGAAAATATATTTTCATATTTTAGTCTAAATCTACAAACTATTATATATCTAAATAATTTTATATAGGTATCATGTTACCACTTCAATGATTAGTGGTTCAGTTATAGGTGAATTCTCTTAATGAGAATGTGGTTTTATCTCAAATCTATAATTCTTATCTGATTAATGTTTATGGTAATGTTATTTTTATAAATATAATGATCCTCCCATTTGTTCAATTTCATATGATTGGATTTCATTACATGGATCATATAATTAATTTCCATTTAATGAATCCACATTTCTTAATCTAAATGAACCTATGATCATCTAACGTTGATTGGATTAATATCAAAGCGAAATGGAAATTATTTATATTTTATGGGACATAATTCCTATCCATAATAGGAATCTATCTCCGATGGTTTATTAGAAAATCAATATTGATGATATACCTGTTATATGGTTTTTTTCATGTCTTTCATGAAAATATTCTTACTCTTCCTCTAAATAATGATGTTATGTCTTCAATATAACTCATATATGATACCACTTCTATTTCATGGTATCCTTATAGAATGTATACCATTTAATTGCAAGAATTTAAGAAGAAAACATATGAGAATATTCATAATGGATTAATACTCACTAGTGAAAGGCCATGGGGTGATATTTTTACCTTATTATGATTAATAATAGCTTTACATATCATTGAATTTATTATGTAGATATTAAAAAGTTCACTATCAAGAACACAAATCCTCTAACACTTATCTATTTTTTGTTTCATTAAACAAAACGATCTCAATACATTTATAATATTGAGATTTTTATATATATCATCAATTGGATGGTTAAAATGAATGATATAGACACGATATACTTCAATACGAGGTATGAATATTATGAATTTATTGTGTCTCTATTTGGACAATATAATTCTATAGATATCTGTGGAAATTTAGTGATTAATGTCTATAGATATTATCATGTTTGGATTGTGGTAGTGTTTACCAATGATATTATTATTCATTAAAAGAGGAAGGAAAATCTTATTGAGCGTCAAGGAAATTATCCCCAATAACATGGGGAACAAGAAGTTGTATGAAAACTTTACAACATGTGATTTTTTTACTCATAATTTTTCATTCATAGGTAATGAAGTCTAATGTGAAGGTATATCTGGGGTTCCTTCAATGAATGAAGATATTTAGAAGTGTCATAAATTTTCCATCGTAACTAAATTTCATAGTTTTCTGGGGATGGATATATATAACCAGTAATTTGTGAGATACTTTTATGAACTATCAAATCAACTCACCATGTTGATGTATATAGGGTTACATATTTTTGGATAGTTTAATTTGAAGATAATTTCGAGGAGATTAAAATATTGTTAGTTAGTTCACTTGTAATCACATTACCATGGAGTGAAGAAGGGTTTTTAATATTTAGGGATTCATTGAAGAAGGTATTATGATATATCCTTATGCATAAGGACAAAGTTTTAAAAAATAACTCTTGACAATTGAAAACAAATGAGAAAAAATACATGACTCACGATTTGGATTACGAAGTGGTAATATTTTAATTAATGATATAATGTAATTGTCATTATTTATAAATGTTTGATATATATTCTAATCATAAAAATTTGGAGTATATTTTCACATAGAAATTATTGAATATGTTCTATATAAGATGGATGGATCTAGTTAATTATTATGACTGCTAAATAAATTACAATACTTAGAATTTGAATAAGGTTAAATAGGATTAGATTCAATAGGATCATGATATATTATATATGTTAAGGATAAAAAATATCATATATTTCAATGTTCTCAAGGGAGGGATCATGAGATTTTGATGTAATGGGAGAAATCATATTTATCCTAAATGATTATCCAAATTTCTATCTATCTAAATATACAAGAGACATGTATAGAGAATTTGGAGTGATAGTAGAATATGATAAATGATAATACGTTTAACAATTACTATGATGAAATGATAAGGTTTTTTAATGGTGTCTGTGTCCCCCCATATAGGAGTTGGAATTGGAGGTGTTAGGAGAAGCGCATATTTCATCATTCTCTATTCAGCCTCAATGTAAACAAAATGTATAGATGTTTTAAAGTGTATTTTTGGGGGGAATAAGAAAATGGTAATTGATGAATATTTATAAGGTTGTATGATACGTTAGAATGTTATATTTTGGGTACCTAATTATAAATTTATTTTACAACCACAACCCATATTAGAATGGAATAGGGAAAACATCACAAGGGGATTTGTTGTTAGACTCTCTAATAAATCTGATGGGAATAATGTTATATGTGTTTTAGTCGATCACCATAGAATGTTATCAGACATCATTTTTATTAGTGAATAATACAATTTTTAACATATTTACACAGTTAACATTATAAACTATGTAATGTTGAATGGAGTTCTACATTCTATTATATATGATCAGAATCATAGGATTATCTCAATGTTTTGGATAAGACGTTTGTAGGCTATTGATACTAACTTAAGTTTCATAACTAATTATCACCCTAATAGAGAAATTCAATCTAATTGTACCTTCAAAACTCAATAGGATATGTTGATGACTTGTTTGATGGTTTAAAAAGTTAGTCTGGATCAACAACTTCTAGTAGTAATGTTTTTTTACAACAATAGATTTCAAGGGATCACTAAAATTGCGACGCCCTATATGAAAGGAAGTGTTAAACACAAACATGATTATATGGGGTTTGGTAGATAAATCTATTGTTAATTGATATGGATTAGGAAACATAAGATATGTTCAGTTCTAATCAATAATAATTATTGGTAGTGGAATGTCGGTAGAAAGGTTTTACCGACAATCCTTAGCGTAATCTAGAATTTTAAGTCAGTGAAAATGTATTTTTATAAAATGTAACAGTTGAAAAAAATATGAGATTCAAAAACTATGGAAATATAATCCCAAGGAATATTTTCCACTTTTCTATAATTGACACTGTGGGGATTGTAAATTATCACATTACACTTCCTCTAAGTATATCTCAAGTTCATGATGTTATCTATGATTCTATTATAAGAATGTATACACTATGTCCATGATATTTAATATGTCAAAAGGATATAACCTAAATAAATTTCTTTTCAATTGAAGAAAAATTAGTAGAAATCATGGATCATTTAGATAATGTGATATGGAAGAAGACTACTAGCCTAGTTGAGGTTATATCATGGAATTGGATGTTTGAAGAAGCTACATGGAAACCCGATGATGTAATAAAACAGAAATATCATCATATTATTGTATCCAAGTGATATTATTTTGAGGAAATATATATTTTATGAGTATTTTGAAAAAACACGCTAGAACATTATGGTATATTTATTTTTGGATAAATATAATTTCATCGATATATTTCGATACATGCCTCACCAAATTTAAATGAACCATGATATACTATTAAAAAATATTACCTAATGTAATAGTTATAAGCTAGATATTGGATTAAAGGGTATGAATATGATTCTTAAATTTAAAACATATCAATTTTTCATATGTATACAATTAATTCATTGGTAATTAATTTATTAGAAATGAAAATAAATATAATTTGAAAATAAAGGAGATGTTTTCTGAAAATAGTTTGTATGCACACAGTGTGTCTTTTTCTAAAAAAATAAATAAATTACTATTATTAAATTATTTTAAAGAAAAATATACATTATATACATAATAAAATGATTTAATATTCTTATATTGTATTTTCTAAGAATGGGAAAGGAGTAAATGTAGTTTTATTCTTAAAAACATATTTTCCAAAAAAACATTTTGTCATATTTTGTGCACATATATTATAATGAATTTCATCAACTAATAGAAATTAAATTTTAAAAAATGGATTCTATATTTTTAATGAGGATTTAAAAATCTAGTAAATATGTCACTTTTATTTTTAGGCATTATGAATATTCAGTGTGGTATAATTTTTCACCTCAATAGGTGGTAAACCATTTAAAATAGATTTAAAATGTTTTGATAAACATTTAAATTTATCTCACACTTTATATTTCAAATTATATGATTTTATATTTTCAAATTTCATCTAATACAGACATATATGCGACCACATGGTACAATATTTCATTTAATATCACATTTATATTATTTGAAGTAAAAAAAAATACAAAATGTCAGTTTTCTTATTTTAATAATATATTATGTTATCATACAGAGAAACAATAATGTTTTGAATGAATAATCATTTTTCTATAATAATTAAATTAGTTCCATTTTGGGGTTTTATTAATAATTTTTACAATTTATACAATTACCCTACATTCTTATGAAATGTCGACATAGTATGAATTGAATTAAATAATAAATAATATTTATAACATTAAAAATATTAAATTTAATATAATTTGAGTTATTAATTTTTTTGATGATATATATATATATGAAATATTAGGGATCATTGAAAATATTATATTAAAATTCAATCATTTTATTGGTGTCTTTAAAATCACATCAAAAGAGTAGTTCCAAAATTCTCATTAATGAATATTTATTATAAAATATTATTTTATTTAATAATTTCAAATAAGTAAAAATAATTTTTTACCCATGTGAGTAGAATATGGTTTACCATATCATATATGGTCTATTAATGAAAATTTTTATTCATATATGTTATCATTGTTAACCATCTAATATTTAAAATTATGTTATCGTGGTTATGGTCAAAATGATTAAAAAAGGGTTTAATAAAAAAGATAAGGACTAAAATTACATTGAAACCAACCTAAATTTAATTTGATAATGTGATTTATTATATATATTATTTTTATTGTAATATATGTCCATTTAGAATAATTTTTATTGTTATATTATGAAATTTTAATCTCTTATAAAAATCCATGTGTGTCCTCTCCCTACCTTATAAAAGGACTCACCTCCTTTCTCCTTTTTATAGAACATTGTCACTTCTATATAGAAAAACATTTTATAATTATCTACTAAAATTTAGTATCTGAATTATAGATGTTATGGTATCCCAAGAATCAGAAATCTATGGTCTTTAATAAGATATCCAAAGGAGGTCTTTCGATGGCTAGGTAAATTCTTTAACAGATCACTTTTTTCGACATTATTTTATACCTCATATGATTATTTTGTATCAATTAGAAAATAATGTATTAAATAACCCTAATATAATTAAATTTTATTATTTTTATTAATTTAACATTATTCTCCCTCTTTTCCATCCAATTTGATGTGAATGTATTGCTAATTCATCTATATGACGTATCATCTCTCTATAGCGATATAATTCATTTTTCATCAACATGTTTTATGGATGGGTATTGTGGATGGTATAATTATAACATATTTTAATGGAATAATTATAATTTAATAATATTAATATCATATCTACCTTCTTATCATCAAATCCATTGGAAAATGATAACATCGCTTATGAAAAAGTGTGGAATACCATCTCCAAGAAGCGATGTGATTCACTTTACTTTTCTATTTTACGTGGACTATAAATATGATAGAGTAATGAATTTATATGATATTTATGATATAATAATAATTTTATAATGATTAAATTTGATTTACTTTTCATTCGTTCCGTATATCAAAAAATTAAAATAGTGTTTATTCGTACGTACGACCTACCATCTCCTCAAACAATGTATTCCATTCTCTACCTCAAAATTCTATTGATGAATGAAAATATAATTATAATAAATATATAATTTATTTATATCATTCATAACCTCTTATATTTTATGTAACCATGATCAATGTACAAGGACCAATACTGATGAACTAAAAAAAGCATAAAATAAATCAGATATCATCTTGAATAGTGATGTAAATAATTTTTTAATAATAATCAGACAATAAGATATCCCAATTGAATATTTTTTTTCGATAGTAATAATTAATTTTATGGAATTAATTTACAATTTATCTATATTTCTTATATATTAGTTTTGAAAAAATAGGAATAATTATGCGACTTGTGGTAATGGATTTACATTTTATTCCCATTTTAATCAGGATTGTTTATACATAAATATACATTGATGAAATAATATGAATATTATATGATAAAAACCACTATTTTTTTCTTCTTACATGGTTTTTTAATATTTAATATTTTCATTTCACATTCCTCTCTTTATGAACTCAAAATACTAATAAAACCGTTTTACGGAAATCCAGCTTTATTTCTTTCTTTGTTAAAAAATAAATTTCCTTTTATATTAATTTTTTCTAAAATTTCTATCAAGAGTGATTTAAATATACTTTTTTGATATTTTGGTTTCATTTATGCATGTTATTTAATTTTTAATTTTTAATTTTAAAGGAATTACATTTTTATGTTCTGAATGATGTGCTTTTTGAAATTTATATAAAATTATGAGGGAAATGTATTCTTTTAAATTATACAACATAAAAAAAAATTTCCCACATGAATGACCAATAAATTATTTGAAGATTACATTAAATATTTCCATGGTTATATTCAATGAAAAATATTTAATTAATATTTAGAAAATTTTGAGGTTGAAATAAGTGATTTGAAAATAAAATGGTTATTTTAATAATGAATTATGAACATTAATTTTTGTAAATTAATTTTAATTTATGATAACACCATATGATGTTTTTTATGTTATAACGAGTATATAATTAAATAATACCATCCAAAATGTGTTTATGGATTGTTTATGATTGTGGTGTTATGATTTTTATGGAACCCATTAATTTTATAGGGTTTATGCTATGAGGATATAATGAAATCAGAATAAAACATGTTTCTATTTCATGTGATATAATATGATTATATGATGAATGTTTTATGATTTTCTTGAACACATAGGTATTATTTTTTATTATTTTATGGGTGGTAATGAATATATATATACATCCAATTCAGTAGGAATATTGTTTATCACACGTGATAAATATGGGAAAAATGTTTATGTTATTAATCAACTAAGAAAAAAAATCAATGAGATGATTCCATTATTGGAAAATAGTTTATTTTTTGGTCCAATATAAGAAACAGGTGATGATTATTAATCTTTTATGATATGGAAAAATTTTCTTGACGTCTGGTCCACTATGATTTTATTTTGTATGTTGTTGAACATGAATTGTCAATTTTTTTTCTTTAATTTTCATTGCACCAAACATTAATAACATAAACATATGGTTTATTAATGAATTATGATTATTTACCAATATTATGAGACATTTATTTTTAAATTATAATGTTTTATTCTATGGATCACATTCATGAATGATGATAGAATGGATATGAAAATTTTATGTTATGTTCATGATTTCATTCCCTTATACTACATTATTCGTGCATATGATTATCAATTCTTATCTACTATAATTAATGGTAACGAGGGATTGATATCACCCTTTCTTATGTCTCATTTTCCTAGATTATTAATATTGTTTTAGGTAGGATATAACAATGACTAGTACCATATTTGAAGATATTTGTTCGAGATGTTGAAGATCATTAATGAAATAAGAAAACTGTGTATCTACTCACTAAAGAAAATATATATTCACATATCTTTCATGGATCGTAATTTTCAACATGAACTATTCATCTAAAATGATATAATAGTGATTTGTAAAAAACATGGGTATTTACTATATTTGATTGGACATTTTTGAATGTTTTGAATAGTAAATTTAAATTTAGTTTTCAAAGGGGTTTTCAAATGGCCCTTTCTATGATTTATTTTTAAATGTATACATATATTTTGAAATAGATTTTTAAAGGATACTGAATTACCAATCATCAAAAAAATATTTCAAATTTAGGGTTGGAAGAAAATTAATGTTTTATAAAATGTCTCATGGTACACACACATAATGGCACACAAACAAGATTATTATTATATATATATATATATATCACTCTGTGTGTGTGTGAATAAATCCATATATGAATATGTGAATTAGTGAAATGAGATAAATATGAATATATGCTTGTGTATGTGTCTATGTATGTGAATTTGAGTATTAGTGTAAAATAGTGTTTTCTATTTTGGGATTTACAATGTATTTTAAAGGAACATTTGGTACCATTAAGTGATTTTTCAATTCTGTGCATTTCTTCCATGGCCCTCTCAAAACCAATTTGTGTTTTATCAATATGGATTGTGAACCTCATGGAAATATTTTTAACATCATATTATGTTATTTGTATTCAATAAGGGTTACTTCATGAGAGAGTTCTAAATGTGATGTCAGTTTATTTAATATCCACTATGATGATCATGTTGGACAATGTTTACTATGTGTTCGAATCACCAGTTGTTCTAATTTATTGTATACTCGCCTGTTCAAAACTTTGGTCAAGGGATACTGAGTAACTATGTGAGATTCTATACGTATGTTTCAATAGATATACAAATACTAATAATTTATGATAGAATTAGTGTTATAAATATATTGGTTGTTTCATTCTAATGAGGCTGAGTGTAGGCTAGTCAAATCGTTTATGTTAGGAGACATCATACAAACATGTTGGTCAAGGATTAGTAATGTATTGGGATAAATCACATTCGGAAATATGATAGAGAACATAAAATATATTCCATGGGATGGTGGATTCAATTATGGTGACTCCCATTCATTATTTTATATCCCATGATTCCAATATATGTGGGGAACATGTGATTGGATACATTTATAGAGTTTTTTCATCTATGATACACTAAATGTTTTATTTCTCTTTTAACTACTTCATTGTGTGTTGGTTTTGCTAATAATTTTTCGAAATTTATTTAAGGTAACATATAAAATTAAATAAATGGTAATTTAATGTAGAACTTTTGATTTCTCAATAAATTTTTTAATGTGAATAAAATTATTTAATTATTAAATATTGGAATATTTGATGATCCAATTTATCGTGTTATTAGTTTGTAAATATATTTTGTCTGAAAAAAATTATTAAAACATTTAAATATTCAATAAATGTATTTTTCATATAAAAATAATATTTTGGGTAATTTATATATTCATCATGCCTACTGAGATTTATATCATCGTTATCAATCCTTTCATTTTCTTGTTTTCATAGAGGATTTGGCTGTAATTTAGAGTAACAATTTATCGGAGTTTAGTAATTTATTTTCTTATATTCATCCCATGTTTCCATTTACATGATTTATCTATTTTATTATTTTCTAAACTAGAATGATTAATTTGTTTACACTTACATGATTTAACATTCAAAATTGTTCATTGTGTAACTTTTATTAATGGTTGATATCTATATATGTTTGTTAATGAAGAAAATACATAAGGTGGAGGGTTTTTTTATGCATATGTTAATTTAAAGAGAGAGATACTTTTGTTGACTATAAGAATTAGTTGTTTAAATTTCTCTATAATGCATACAATGTTTCATTCATATCTAATTTGTAGTATGTGTTTGATATACAGATGGGTCAAACTTTCTATTATTATTTTTCAACTATAAATTTCAATATGTTTCAATGGAGAGATAATTTCCAAGGAGATTTTCATTGATTGCAAGGAAATTTTTCTAGCTCATGGGGATTATAAATTCACATCACCCCTAGTTATATGCCTTTTTGTGAAGTGGGTTGGTTTAGGGAAACATAATATTAGATAAGCCAAATTTTATTCTCAATGTAGACCCTGTGTTATTCAGGGGTAATAATTTTTTGATTTTTAATGACATTGAAGGATAATGTGTTAATTTTTTATTTGGGTATTCAGAGGATATTCAACAATGAAATCCTTACTTACATCCACCTTGATGATTCTTGAGTCTCTCTAGGATGTTGGGATTTCAATTTTGATTTATAAATATTTTTTGAATTTTTTATCATTTTTTAATCCTCATTAATTTGATTGAGCTTAAATGAGGATTGATTAGATTTTTTTATTGAGATACATACTAAATCATGAGGTTTTACTTGATTTATTATCCTATGGATCCATGAAAAAGTTTATCACCAGATTCTTTATCTATTTTAGGAACTATTTCATGATTGGAACATTCCCTATTAACTATGTTTCCATGTGAATGATGGTTCCAAAATTCATTCAAATTTTATATTTAAACTACATTAGTTGACACCCAGTGATTGGGGTTAACTCAAAGATCTATTGTACATGTTGAAATGTGGTTTTAATGTTTTATTTGGTTTTGGGTTTAATGAATTTTGGGAAATATTTTTTGGAACTAGAAATTGTATTGGGAAAAACATTTAAAAAATATTTTAGGATTTAACTATTTTTTTTATTAATTTGATAGATTTCCTAAAGTGGGTTGAAATGGGAATTTTTGAACATGTTATCAAAATCCTAAATTTTAATTTTAAACATTTAATTTTTTTTTTAATTTGAAATTGATATTTTTATATTTTTATAATTTTCAATGATTTATAAATGTTTAAAATTTTTGATGCTTTTAAAATAGGGGATATCATATTGTTTGAAATTTGTACTTATGTTTATATTTTGAAATTAATAATTTAGAGTTTTAATGTAACATCCCATGTAAATAAAGAATAAGTCTTTTTTCATATTTATTAATATTTGTGAATTAAATATTAATTTTACATTAAAGTTGTTGCTATGTTCGATAGCGTACCTGATACGCAACAACGAGATTCTTTGAAATCTTACGTTGCACACTAATAATATGATATTATTTTAAATGGTAGTTAACTCCTAGACATTTCATTGGTGGGAATTAAAACAACCAAGTACACTATGATTATACATGTTTGTTAAATATATTTACATTTTTCCAATAAAAAAGATAGTCTTAAAATGTGAATGAATCTAATTTTTAGCATAATAAAAATTAAAAGGATGATTTATCGACTTTAAATGGAGATCCCTCTTTAAATATAGTTTTCATCACTTTGATACATTTTAATTGACCAAATAAAATACTTCTTTATAATGGGTACATCAAAATTTACTTTGTGTAAATTTTTTGGAATTTTTCCGATAAAGATCATTTTTAATGAATAGTGAAAATATTGTATTTTAATTTAAAAATGCATTTTAGTCTAAATTATTTATATGGTTAGATTATAAATTTTAATTATTTTAAAGTATAAATATAATATATTTTTACCATTTAATAAAATTTTGCTTATTGGAATTAATTTCATTTTAAAATTGGACAAAAACAAGTATTAATCTTTTGATAGTTAATGTTTCTTAAAAACAAGCTATTTGTTTTGATAATAAGAATTAATTTTAAATTATTAAATTCAAATTATGTGGTTAGAATTTGATAAAATTTTCATAATATTTGAATATGGAATATCAAATAATTCTTAGGCTGAATTGTTGGTATTTTTCCGAAAAACATCAATTTTTGATGAATAGTTAAACCACTTAGTAGTAGTAAAAAAACTGACATTCTCATTTTAATGAAATTTTACCACTTTTTTGAATTTAATTTCGATAATTCGACATAAATGGATGTTATTAGTAAGTAAAATTTGGTTTAATAAGATGAAAATAATATTAAGTGACCAGTAACTTTGAACTTTTATTTACTGCGGTTAATGGTAAATAAGGAAATTCAAGGTAAAAAGAATATTTTAAAAAATAAAAATTACCTTTACACTTGTCCTAACATTATTCAATGAGTAATGGCCGACCATGGGCATATTTGGGTCGATTTTGGGACCCCATGGAGCCACTTATGAAAGAAAAGGACACTTTAGATTAATTAATTTAAAGTAAAAGAAAAATTGACAAAATCAAAAATCTTTTAGTAATTAAATTTTTTATGGTGTTATATAAATAATTTTTTTAAATATAAATATTCTATTAGAAATATAAAAAAATTTCCTACATCATAGTAGTTTTTAATAATTTTTAGACATCGAATAAATGAGATTATTTATGATATAATAATGATGAAGTATTTACCTCATTAATAAATGATTGAAATAAATAAAATCATAATGATACAAATACTATCAAAAACCTTTCCAATTCTTATTAAATGATTTTATTTAGAATATGAGTCATATTATCTTCTACATTAATGATTTTTGGACCTTTTGAAACCGATGACATGTTTATAATAAAATAATGTTTTCACACTTTCCTAAAGAGCCCCTCCTCTCCCTTATAAAAGAATTCCACTTATAACCAACTCCTCACACCTCTCAGGCCTTTTGGATCCTCCAAAATAGGACCAATTAAGCTCCCTACATCCCGATACTCCTCCTAGAATCCTTAACTTAGGTAGAAGGCACATCAAGAAGTCCTTTGGTTCAAACAAAAGGGAGTTTCCCAAATTAAAAGTAAATGTTTCTCTTAAATTGTTTTCTTTTATTTAACATATCCAACCTCTAAAATCTTTTTATAACTTTATTTTTCAATAACACAGGAATCCTAAATATACATGGATGTTTTTATGAGAGGGATTTTAACTACACATACACACATTTCCATCTAATGGATGAAGAAAATAATGTTTCTGTGGATGGCAAACTAACGCCTCAAGAAACGATGACTGTTCAAATATCTCCAACTGCCTCTCATGGTGGCCATTATGATGGAACTGTATTTATATATGATATAGATTATTTTTATTTTTTCTTTATTGTACTGTAATTTCCATTTCTACAATGCCTTTATGGTTTCCATTATGGGTAAACCCTATAATCTCATTAGAGGAAGTGAAGACTACTGCCCCCTTAAAGTGATATCACTCGTTAATTCCATATGTGGAACATATAAAAGATAGAGTTAATGGTATTATATATGATATAATATATGAAATTATACTAGAATTATAATATACCTATGTATCATTATGTTTTAATTCCATTAAAATAAGAAATAGAAATGAAAGTAGCATTCATGCATACGTACATCTTACCGTCTCCATGAATGGTGCATTTCATTTCTTACCTCAAAATGATATGCACTATTATATATATATATATATATATATATACTAGATATCTATGATGTATACGATATGTAGATAATAAATGTCATTCTGGATATAATGGACTGCTGATCACATGGACAATTTGTAATTATAAGGTGTTCATTTTTTACTCAAGTACTAAATATATACAAAATGAACGTTTCTAACATTAATGATTACATAATGTTTATAACATGGTATCAATTGATATAAAAGGAATTATAATCTTTATAATGGTTCTTATGAAAATTGAAATTAACTTTAGTTTATTATTCAGGTGATGAAAGAACGACTGAGTCAAGTCGGACATGAGGTAAGGGACTTCATCAAAATATTCTTTCGTTGAGGAATATTTAGTTTTATACCCGAATTTATTTTATACTATGTATAAACCCTTTTTAATTTTCATTTCATTCAAAAGGAATATTTTTATACGAATAATATTACTAAATTACAAAAAGAAATGTTTTTTTAACGTAAGCGGTGACAATAACCTTTCCACCGCCGCAAGTATTATTTGTTATTTGGCTTCCATAACAAGAGGTAACATTTTTAAAAGAAAAAATAAATAACATATACTCATTTAAGATATTATGGTATTGAAAATGATTTTGAGAATGGATTTATTATTTCAATATCTTGAAATGATATTTTGTTATTACAATATGGAAATGTTAACTTGACTTTATGCTTATGTTATGTGTTATGATAGTGTTATGATTCTTGGGAATTATTTATGTATACAGTTGGTTCTAGGAAAACACTAGGGTGGGTGAGCCCAATATAACTTTCCATTGCATTGGGTAACTTGAAAGAGGTAAACATAATTTTTATCCTAAAAGATTTAGGTAATATACTATGATGGGTATTCCAAATTAACTCCCTATGTAGCTGTGATAGCTACAATGTAAGTATGGTATGGATGCCAAAAGTTACGTTTATGATTTATGATTTCTATGTGTTATTCAGAAAATCATATGATTTCATGAGGTAAGTAAAATAGATAATGTTTTGTATGTATTTATGAAAAAAATGTTTTCTTTCTTTGTTTTATAACCCTTACTGAGCTTTTTATGCTCATCCCATGTTTTGAAATGTTTTAATGGGACATAAAGATGAATAGGGTCAAGGATGAGATCAACAAAAAGTCATGCTGTCTAAAACCTAGAACTAGACATAATGATTTTTTTCAAGATTTTTTATTTTATGAAAAAAATGGAATCTGTGTAGAAGTGTCTACTTTGTTATCTTTTTAGATGTAATAGTTATGTATTAATTCTCTAAAACTCTAAACCTGAAAAGATCATCAATGTGAATTATTTATTTAATTCAATATTATTTAATTTTAAGGCTGGGTCCTTATAGTTGGTATCCGAGGTCGGTTTAGATAACTTTTGGAGTTAGGGTATTGTTAAATAAATGTCCAGAAATTAATTTATGGTAATATTGAAATGATATAGCATTTACAGATTACAATACTGCTTCTCCTAAGATATTTCTATATTCAGAATGGGTTTTTGCAGAGAAAACAGGGTAGCTATAATGGGACGACATCAGGAGGAATACAACCTTCTAAATCAGCAACCTGAGATGGTCAGAATCAGAACTGAACAGTTTGTTGCAGGGATGGAACAATTAACTCTGGCTTTAAATGGTGGTGGTATATATGTACGAGATTAGACAGATCAACCATAGAGGAACATGTCAGTAGGGGATCATTTAATGAGGCAACATCCCCCATCATTTAGAGGATCATCTGACCATGTGCTAGAAGAAGGGTGGATTAAAGAACTGGAGATGAATATTTATGTCATGGGTTGTTCAGAACATCAAAAGGATAGTCTTGTTATTTACAGTTTTGAAGGTGAAGCTGATCAGTGGTTGTCGATGGTGAAAAATATCAAGGATAGTGGGGATATTTATGCTCTTGATTTGGATGAATTCAAAGGTATATTTCTTGAGAAATATTTTTCTAAGGTAGTTCATCATATGATGGAAATCAAATTCCTAGAATTGAGGCAGGAGGATGACTCAGTGGCTACTAATGAAGAAAAATTCAATGGACTGGAAATGTATGCTCCAAATTTCATATGAGATCTTGATATTAAAATCAAATATTTTTACTCAGGATTAAATCCAAAGTATCGAAGAGCTTTATCTTCTCGTGAGTTCAAAAATTATGAAAAACTTTTTTGTTTTGCAGAGAAGGTGGTAATGGAGTTTGCCGATGATCTGGTATTCTTTGACAAAAACAGAATAAGAGGTCGATGTGGCAGGCGGAAGAGAATGACTCTTCAAAAAATTTTGATGGTAAGAAACATAAGTTTACAGTTTCTGAAAATTGTGGTATTTAGCATGATGGGGAATGTCTTTTGAATTCTTGTTCGTGATACCAATGTGGTAAAATTGGGAATAAGGCTTGTAATTGCACTGAAAAAGATAAGGAGAATGGTAAGACAAAATCTGATTTACAGCCAGTAAAATTTTTTAAATGAAATGAACTGGGTCATTATGAAAATGAGTGTCCAACAAAGAACTCAACTGAAGGAAAGAAAGAATACTACAAGCAGAAAGTGGTGGTGAATTCCTTTCAACTACTTCAGCAGATGTTCAGACATCAAATGAAGTTGTATCAGGTAGACTATTTTTTTGTTCGGATTATTCCAATGTGTTTTTTGATTCAAGGTCTACACAGTCTTTCATTTATGAGATGTTTTCTAGTAAATTAGGAATTCCATATATGGATATGAATACATAACATACGGTAAAAACACCTGGAAGAAATGTTGAGACAAAAAGAAAGCATAAGAACATTCATGTCCTTATGTGTAGAAATAATCTCCCTAATAACATTATTGTTTTTCCTCTAGTAGAGTTTGATGCTATTTTGGGGATGGATTGGATTTCTGTTTATCATGCAAATATTGACTGTAGAGCTAAAGTGGTTTCTTTTCTGAAATATTTACAATTTCTGTACAACAATGAACCCTTTCTTTTGATAACATATCAGGAAGTTGAAGAACCTAGTAAAAGATGTAAATGAATGTTACCTAGCACATATTGTTGAAAATAAAGGAACTATTTAGATTAATGATGTGCCAGTAGAAAATAATTATCTTGATGCTTTTTCTGATGGGTTTCCAGGTATTATACTTGATCGAGAAGTTGAATTTACTATTGACTTAGATATTGATGCTAAGTTAATTTCAAAACCCCCTTATCGAATGACTCAAATTTAACTTTTTGAGTTAAAGATTCAATTTTAGGAGTTATTTGATAAAGGTATCATTCGAACTAGAACATCACCATGGGGTGATCTTGTCTTGTTTGTTTAAAAGAAAGATAGTTCAATGAGACTTTTCATTGATTATAGATCATTGAATAACATCATTGTTATGAATAAGTATCCTTTTCCTCATATTGATGATTTTTTTATCAGCTTTAGGGAGCTTGGTATTTTTCAAAGATTGATTTGAGTTCGGGGTACAATCAGTGGAATGTAAAGGATGGAGGAATTCCGAAGACCATTTTTCATACTTGATATTGCCATTATAAATGTGTAGTTATGCCTTTTGGTTTAACCAATGAACCTGCTATATTCATGTATCTTATGAATAGAATTTTCGATGAGTTCTTGGATAAGTTTGTTGTTGTTTTCATTGATGATATTTTTGTTTATTCTAAAAGTAAAGAGGATCATGAAATTCATTTAAGGGTTATCTTTCAATCCTAAAAAGAAAGAAACATTATGATAAGTTCATCAAGTATGAGTTTTGGTTACAAAAAATTTCCTTCCATGGTGACATTGTTTCAAAAAATGGCATAACAATTCATCCCGATAAAAAAAAAGTTGTTGAAGAATGGAAAAAAACCACAATTATAACAGAGATTCCTTATTTTCTTGGTTATGAAGGTTATTACTGGAGTTTTTTTGAATCTTTTTCATGGTTATCTAGTTCAATAACTGAGTTAACTAAAAAAGTTGCAATGTTTATCTGGAAAAAAGAATCTGAGGATTGTTTTCAGGAATTGAAAAGAATATCGGTGAATGATCTCATATTGGTACTTTCATCCTGAAATGGTAAGTTTTTTATCTACAGTGGCGCTTCATTTAAAGGACATGGTTGTGTTTTAATGTAGGATGATCAGGTAATTGATTTTTTTTCATGTCAGTTGAAACCACATGAGTTAAATTACCCAACACATGATTTGGAATTAGATTCTGTTTTTTTTTCTTTAAAAATATTGAGGCATCATTTGTATGTAGTAAAATGTGAAATATATACTGATAAAAAAAGTTTAAAGTATATATTCACACAGAAAGAATTATAATTAAGATAGAGTAGATGACCCGAATTAATCCAGGATTATGATTTCACGATCCATTACCTTCCAGGAAAAGCAAATAAAGTGGCTGATGCTTTGAGTCTAAAAATGGCTTCATTAACCATGTTATGTTTGGAATATGATCCTTTAGTTTTTTATTTGATAAACTTTGTAATTGAAATTGTTGTTGTATAAAATTCTTTTGTTTTTTTAGCATCAGTGAAATCATCTCTATCAGACAGAATAAAGAAAGCATACAAAGAATACAGTGAGTTACCGAAGAAGGTATAGTTGGTTCAGAAGGGTTAGTTACCTTATTTTAACGTTGATAATTATTGTGTTTCAAGGTTTGGGAAGAGATTATGTGTGACATTTGATTCACAGTTGAAGAATTAGTTTTTATGTAAATCTCATAGTTCTCTGTTTTCAATTCATCCTGGTAGTACTAAGATGTACAAAGATCATTGGAAGTATTACTAGTGGGATGGAATGAAAAGAGATATTGCAGAATTTAATATGAAGTGTTTGTCTTGTCAATAGGTTAAAGGAGAGTGGTAGTTACCAAAAGGGATGCTTCAACCTTTACCAGTGCCAGAGTGGAAATGGGAAAATATTTCAACGGACTTTTTTATGGGATTACCAACGACATCTTGAGGTAATAATGTAATTTGGGTTATTGTCGATCGATTTAATAAATCTGCTCATTTCCTTCCAATTCAGGATATATTGTCTCTAGATCATCTTTCTCTATTGTATGTTAATGATATATTCTGGTTACATAGAGTTCCCCACTTCATTATATCTAATCATGATCCTAGGTTTACTTATAACTTTTTCAAAGGTCTTCAAGATTTGTTGGGTATAGAAATAAATTTTAGTACAGCTTTTCATCCTCAACTAGATAAGAAATCAGAACAAACAATTCAGACATTGGAGGATATGTTATGAGTTTGCTTGAAGGATTATCAGGGATGTTCAGAACAACATCTTTCTTTGGTTAAATTTTCATATAATAACATTTTTCATTCCAGTATACAAATGGATCCATTTGAGGAATTATATGGAAAGTGTTGTCGAACACCAAATTTTTGGGATGATTTAGGTGAAAAGAAGCTGATGGAACCAGAATTGGTAGAAGAGATGGTAGAGAAAGTTCAGTTGATTCAGAAGCACATGAGAACAGATCAGAGTAGACAGAAAAGTTATGTAGATAACCGGTGGAAGGATCTTTCTTTTGAGGTATGTGATCATGTCTTTCTCAAAGTTTCTCCATAGAAATGTGTGATGCGTTTTGGTAAAAAGGGAATGATGAGTCTGAGGATCATTGGACCTTATGAAATTTTTGATAAAGTTGGATCAGTTGCGTACATAGTGGATTTACCTCCATGTCTATCCCAGGTACATAATGTTTTTCAAGTTTTGATGTTGAGAAACTATACTCTAGATCCATCTCATGTTTTAAGCCCAGAGGTAATTTGTTTGAAAGAGAATCTCTCATATGAAGAACAACCTATTCATATTCATGACTATAGGGAGAAAGTGTTGCAGAATAAGGTAATTCCCCAGGTAAAGGTTTTGTGGATAAACCATATGATTTAAGTGGCAACGTGGGAATTTGAAAATGCTATGAGGGATAAATACCCCAACTTATATTGATAAGTAAAATTGCGAGGACACAGTTCCCATAAGGGGGGAAGGATGTACCATCCCAGGTAAATAAAGAATAATAAAAATTAAAAATTTATTAATATTTGTTAATTAAATATTAATTTTACTTTAAATGGGTTTCTATGTTCGATATCGTACCTGATACGCGAAAACGAGTTTCTTTGAAACCTTATGTTGCACAGTAATAATAAAATATTATTTAAAATAGTAGTTAACTCCTAGTCGTTTTCTTGGCGGGAATAAACAAAAATAACTACAATATGATTATACATGTTTGATAAATGTATTTACATTTATCCAAAAAAAATGTTAGATGCTTAAAATGTGACTGAATCTAATTTTAAGCATAATTTACATTAAAATGTCGATTTACAACCTTTTAATGGAGAAACATCATTAAATATAGTTTTTTACACTTTAATACATTCTAATTTACCAAATAAAATCATTCTTCATAATAGAGACATAAAAATTTACTTTGTGTAATTTTTCAAAATTTTTCCAAGAAAGTTCATTTTTTTAAATGAAAAGTGAAAATATTGTATTTTAATTCAAAAATGTGTTTTAGTATAAATTAATTATATGGGTAGATTATATTTTTAATTGATTTTAAAGTGAAATTATAATATATTTTTATGTTTTTATCCAATGTTTGTCATTGTAATTAATTTCACTTTGAAATTGGACATAAATAAGTATCAATCTTTTGATAGTTATTGTTTCATAAAAACACGCTATTTGTTTTGATAACAGGAATTAATTTTAAATTAATTGATTCAAAATCTGTGTTTAGAATTTGGTAAAATAGACATCATTATTGAATTTGTAATATCAAATAATTCTTATGCTGACTTTTTGGTGTTTTTCTTAAAAACATCAATTTTTGATGAATAGTCAAACCACTTTGTAATAGATAAAAAAATGACTTTTTTTTAAATGAAAATTTACAACTTCTATTAATTAAATTTAGAAATTTCGACATACATGGTTTTTATTAGTAAGTAAAATTTGGTTCAATAAGATGAAAGTAATTTTTGGTGAATAGTAACTTTCGACTTTTATTTACCGCAGTTAAAGGTAAATAGGGTAATTCAAAACAAAAAGAATATAATAGTAATACAAAATTACCTCAACCATTGTCCTACCTTTATTGGATGAGTAATGGCCGACCATGAGCATCTTTGGGTCGATTTTGGGACCCCATGGAGCCACTTATGAAAGCAAATGACACTTTAGATTAATTAATTTAAAGTAAAGGCTAAATTGTCACAAATAAAAATATTTTGGTAATTAATTTTTTTATTGTGTTATATACGTAATATTTTTGACTATAAATATCCATTGTACAGATAAAAATATTTCCTATATCATAGTATTTTTTTATAATTTTATGATATCAAATAAATAAATTTTTTTTATTACACAATAATGATGTAATATTTACCTCAATAATTAATTATTCAAATCAATAAGTTTATAATGGTTAAAATATTATCAAAAACCAATTAAATTCCTATTTTATGATTTTATTTCAAATATGAGTCATCTTATATTTTACTTTAATTATTTTTGACCTTTTGAAACTGTTGACATGTTTATAATAAAATAATGTTTTCACAGTTTCCTAAAGATCCCCTCCTCTTCTTTATAAAAGGATACCACTTCTAACCAATTCCTAACACCTCTCATGCATTTTTTTTCTCATATAAAATCATCCCAATTAAGCTTCGTACATCCCTCTTCTCCTCCTAGAATCCTTACCTTAGGCAGAAGGCACTTTAAGAAGTCCTTTGGTTTAAACCAAAGGGAGTTACCCAAATTAAAGTTAAAATATTCTCTTAAATTGTTTTATTTTATTTTACTTCTCCAACCCCTAAAATCTTTTTATTACTTTTTTTTAACAACACCAGTATCCTAAAAATACTAGGATTTTTTTATGAGATGGAATTTAACTACACTTACACACACTTCCATATAATTGATGAAGAACATAATGCTTCTATGGATAGAAAACTAACACCCCACAAAATGATGATTGTTCAAATATCTCCAACCGCCGCACATGGTGGCCATTATGATGGAACTATGTTTATATATGTTATATATTATGTTTATGTTTTCTTTTTTTGATTCTATAATTTCAATTTATATCACGCCTTTAGGGTTTCCATTATGGGGAAACGATATAATCTCATTAGAGGAAGTGTCGACTACCACCCCCTCAAAGTAATATGACTCATTAATGGCATATGTAGGACATATAAAGGATGTATTTAATGATATTATATATTAAATTATACTGAAATTATAATATACCTATGTATCATTATGTTTTAATTTCATTAAAATAAGAAATAGCAATGAAAGTAGCGTTCAACCGTACATATGACTTACCGTCTCCATGAACGGTACATTTCATTTATAACCACCAAATGATATGTACTGTTATATATATATATACTGGATATTTATGATATATATGATATCTAAATAATTATTGTTATTTAGGATATAATGGACTATTGATCACATGGAAAACTTGTAATTATACGGTGTCCATTTTTGACTCAAGTACCAAATATTGAAAAAATGAACGTTATTAACTTAAATGATTACATAATGTTAATAACAAGGTAATAAGTGAAATAAATGGAATTATAAACATGAAAAAGTTCTTCAACAAGTATATATTAACTTTAGTTTTTTATTTAGGAGATTAAAGAACAATTGATTCATATCGGACACGAGGTAAGGGACTTCGTCTCAATCTCCTTTCATTGAGGCATATTTATTTTTATACAAGACTTTATTTTATACGGTGTATAAACCACTTTTACTTTTAAATTATTTCAAAGGGAATCTTTTTATAGGAATTTTTTTACAAAACAACAACAAGGAATGTTTTTTTAACGTATACAGGGACAACGACCTTTATGCTGCCGTGAGTATTATTTGATCTTTGGCTTCCTTAACAAGACGTAATGTTTTTAAAAGGAAAAATAAATACCATAAAATAATTTTATGTATTTTGGCATTGAATTGTTTTTGAGAATGGATTTATTATTTCAATATCATGAAATGATATTTTGTTATAACAATGTTGAAATTTTATCATTCCTTTATGATTATGTTATGTATTATGATCTTGTAATGGTTCTTGGGAATTAATTACGTATATGGGTGGTTTCGTGAAAAACCTTAGGTGGGTGAGCCCGAGATAGCTCTCCATTGCATTGGCTAACGTGTGGGAGGTACACGTGAATTTTTCTCCTAAGAGATTTAGGGAATATACTGTTATGGGTATGCCAAAGTTAGTCCCTATGTAGCTGGGATATCTACAATGTATGTATGATATGGATGCCACAAGATACATTTATGATTTATGATTTCTATGTGAAATTAATAAAATCTTATGATTTCATTAGGTAAGTAAAAGCGTTTATGTTTTAAATATATTTATGAACAAATGTTTTCATTCTTTGTTTTATAACCCTTACTGATCTTCTTATGCTCATCCCATGTTTTGAATGGTTTTCACAAGACATAAAGATGAATAGGGTCAAGGATGGGATCAAGGAAAAGTCATGGTGTCTAAAACCTGGAACTAGACATGAATCTTTTTTTTCAAGAGTTTATATTTTATGAAAAAAATAGAATCTATGTAGAAGTGTCTACTTTGTAATTTTTTTAGATGTAATCGTTATGTCCTAGTTATCTAAAACTCTAAAACTGAAAAGGTCCTCAATGTGAATTATTCATTTAATTAAATATTATGTAATTTTTAATGTTATGTCCTTATATTTAAGAATTAATAATTTTGATAATGTATCTCTTTTATTTGGGGGTTTGGGATAAGCATGTTCTATTCATATTATTAAATGGATATTTTCCATCATTTGTAATACTATTTTGTTTTGTGTTTCAAACATAAACTATTTGAGTTTGTGTTCGTTGTTATTAGGATTATACCCATTAGGTATAACATTAAAAAAATGATATGTTATTTCATTGGTAATACATTTGAGTGAATCTCATATATGTTTTGTTAATTTTCACTTGTTAGTAAAGAAACATAGAATCAAAAAAATTTATAAAGATATAATTTTTCTCAATCATGGCTCCAAATATATATATCGTGATTGGTTTACTAATTCATTATATATTATGATATGTTCATTGAGGGTGAATCATAATAACATAGTAGTGATTTTTGTAATCTTTTGGAATTATGTTAGGGATGATTCTTTATGGGTTTTCTTTTCTTGTGTAATTGGAGGAGGTGAAATCCATTTAGGTGTTTTGATCTTGTCCATTCATTGGTTGATCCTTTTAAGGGATCTCAAAGGATTATAGTATTTTTGGAGGGTTTATTCTTGAATGACCATATAATTGCTTATTTTGGTTATTTTGGGGTCTATATATTATGTATTTTTCATTTAATGGGTTGATCGTGGGTGACTTGTAGTTGGTGATTTGGTAATGAGGACAGATGACCTTTGGATAGTGGAGAACCTAGGAGGGATTATTCATTATAGTTATTCCATGACGCAATATTCTCTAATTAGGGTCATATTTTTCTCATATGGGTATTGTGACATAGGTTTTTTATCATATTATTAGTCTTTTATCTAGTGTTCTTAGAGATTCTCCTTTATTGGGTTGGTATATTTGATAGATCTTTTTAAATTTTTAGGTTGTTCCGAGGATTTACTCTTTTCTAGGTGTGTTATATTTGTAGAGTGAGTGATGTTGACCCACCTATTTAGAAAAAGTATATATTTTGGTGATACCTTGATAGTTCTATGTGTTTTAAGTCCTTTTTTCTACCTTTATATTTATGTTTCACTTAGATATGATAGATATTTCTTGAGGATGTGTTTTATTTAATTTGAGGAATCATTCAAGTTAGTTACTTTAGGTTATTTTCCATTGATTTTTACTTAATTTTAGGGTGTAGAATGGGGGGATAAATTATCTCACACAATGTTCTAATTGTAAATTAAATTATTATAATTAAATATTAATTGAGTCTTTTAGATTTTTAGGTAATGGTGTGAAAAATAATATAAGTATTATATGTTATAAATGGGAATATGGTTAGCTAACATGGTATAAAAAATCATGATGAATAATGTTATTAGTTTTTTCTCAATAATTTTTTTAGGATGGTTAGTGTATGATGTATTAAACCATTTAGGAATATAGGAGTAATTTAGAACATCATTTCTTGGTTAGATGAACATTAAACAGTTTAAACATAGCCTTCTAAAAAATGCATCAAAACCTTACGAGTTTCTAGAGTTAAAAAAATTGATTTTAATTTATTTTTAATGTATTTTTTCTTCCCTTATTTCTCACCCCATCATGCCTCACCTACCCATTCTCCCTCCTTCCAAAACTCCCTCTTCCTCATGACACCCCTCTCCCTTCGAAACATCTTCTTGTGATCGTGGAACCCTATTGGAAACCTCCCCCTTGAGACCTCCAATCTCACTCACATGTGACTCCCTCATATGGAAACCCACCTTTCCATGATTCCTCTAATGAAACCTCATTTTTGAAGAATAGTTTTCATGTTATCCTATGGGTTTAGGGTGGGATATCTATGTATATGACTCCCCCTCCCAAAATTATTTGTTTAAAATCTATTTTATCTATCCCTCTGAAATAATTTGTGTGGACTAAAACCTTGGGATTCAATGATAGATAATTTTTTAAATTCTAATTATTTTTAGGGTTGATATGGGTCTCTTCTCCCTTGTTTGGGTGTTCTCAATCAATAGAGACACATTCCATCATGCCACTACTTGGCTCCACGTGATTTGAGTTAGTATTCCCCATGTATATGAATTAATGTTTGGAGATTTTGGATTATTTATTGTTTGAAAATATTTTACATAATTAATTATGATAATATATGATATTTTTTTAAGGATATCATGATATTTTAAAGGGGTTTTTAATAGGAATATTTCAATTAAAATATATTTTAAGGAAAACAAAAAATGAAAATTATTTAAAAGTATGAAATAAAAATTTAATATTACATTGATTGGTTTGAATTGTTTTTCACCTCGTTTGGGTAATGAATTCTATTGAAAATAGATGTTTTTCTTTTTTATATATTTGAGAAATAATTTATGATTATTTTCAATTTGGGTTTCAAATGGCCAATAATATTTTTTAAATAAATAATTATATATTTAAATGGATTTGTAAATGGATTTTGATGTTCTAGGTATTGGTAAGGTATTTTCAATTTGATATTTGAAGAAAATAATATTTTTTTAAAATATCACATGGTATATATATATATATCAACATACACTATATTAATAAGTATATACATGGGTATACATATAAATATTTATCCATACAAATAAGCTTGGGAATATGTGAATTTGTGTGACGCGATAAATATATATATATGTTTTATATGTATATTAGTACCACTAGAAAATGGTTTTTAATCGTCTGTTTTTTAAAATTTATATTAATGGATTGTATTGATACTTGTAGATAATTTTGAAATTCATGTATCCTTTAAATCACCTTTTAAATCATGTTTGGTTTATATTGAAATGGAAAATGGACCTTAGGACCTGTTATGGGCATTATATAGTGTGATGGTAATACAATCAATGTTTCTTGTTGAGATAAATAGATGGATATGGGTTGGATTATTTTATATCCTATTTGATTCTCATATTTCTCATTTTTAATATTCTTATTATCAAACATTGTTCTCATTTCTTGAATACACTTCCTTAATTTACCTTGGTTGTGGGATCTCGAGTAGCTATATGGGAGTATAGAAATTCCCTATACTAGATATCCACACATTAACAGTTTACCATCTATTTAGTGATAATGGCTGATGGGGATTTCTATTCTGATGTGGCTGGGTAATCGATAATAAGATGGTTTGTGTTAGAGTACAACATATGTGGGTAGGTTGGTTTTTGTTTATTATTGTCTTCTACTTTGTCACTTTTAGTCCTAGGGTATAGACCTTGAAATATATTCCTTTTATTGGTGGTTTCCATTTGTGGTAATACCATTAAATCATTGGTATCCACTGACCACTTGATGTGTTTCATTGTTGTGATTTATTACATTAATTTTCTTGTTACATTTATGACATGATGCTTCTATTATTGATCTATGACTTCCGGTAGCATGTTTTGATTTTTCTATAGTGTTTCAAGAAAAATTTAAGGTAACTAATAGGATTAAAAATGGTTTTGTTAAATTTATTGTGTTTTATTTATAAATTAATGTTTTAGTGTGATTGTGTTCATTAAATAAGAATGTATAGGAGATATTTTAAGATCCCTTTTTTGTATTAATGGTTTTTGATTATATTTATGTATAAAAAACTCATAAATTATAAACATATTTCACATGTGAAATAAATAGATCATTATATTAGTGTTTATAATTGGGGTGTGGTTTCTACTTGGAATTTATATTAAGATACAGATCATGCCAATATATTATTTTACTTTCATGGTTTCTTACAACATTTGGATGGGCCAGGTTTCATTGATTTATTTTATATTAGTTTTTTGATTAATTACAGTTGAATTGTAGTTTATTTTACACATTGTTTATAAGAAATTATTGATAATTAAAAGAATATCTATTTTGTTTCACTTTATATGATTTTCAAAGGCTAGTAAAACTTTTAGAGTTTTTTATTGACTAATTATAGTTGTATCAAAAGGTAGTTGTAAAGACCCAAAGCTTGACGTACATGGACATTACATTACTTTAGCGGAATACTTAATACATAACCAAAACAGACACACCAGGACCGTAATAGTATAGTGTCTTTGGAAACTTGGAACGTAATCTTCTAATCGTGGGGAAAGATCTTCAACATCCCCCATAAAGATCTTACCCCCTTTTTTATTACCTAAAATATTTCTTTATATCCTGGGGAAAATAAAACATAAAAAGGGTGAGCTCAAATGCTCAGTAAGGGTAATCATGGATAAAATAAAACATACCATATACATTTGAACTTAAAAACCTGAACATAATGTTTAAACACTAAAAGCTTGAGAAATGACATAAAACATGGAAGTACGTAAGGTATAGATAATAAAGAAACATTAAGAATGATAAAATAGTATGAGAATAAAACATGTAATTGTGGAAACCATTAATCACATGATATGATTTCCATAGTAGCCAAGGCATGGCTGGCAAGACCATCTTAGTGGACAAAGTCCCTTTCTGAATCGAGTTCACTCCCCGTTCTAGTCCTGTATTACTGAACTGGTTTAACTTGCCATTCCAACCGTGTATATCTCATGAGATATAAATCTTTACCCAATTCATTTGAGGGAGATATATGTCCCACCCATCTCATAATGAAATCATTCTTACTTGTGCCACAAAATAAACATACATCATTCATAAAAACGCAATAAATAAAATGTGTTTCATAAACATCATCCCATCATCACATAATCCATATAAAAGAAATGGATATCATTTCATAATAAGAGAAGTGAAACCATGTAAATCCTAGAGACATTATACTTGAAACATACACATATGAAATAATGTCACCTAAGATGAAAAATTGTTTTGATAAAACACTTAAAATGAATTCTTGAGGAAAATATCCCTTTTTCTTCAAAATCATTTTCTTTTCACAAAATTTCATGCAATTTTAAAAGAAAAGGATTTTTTTGAAAATAGTCATGAAATATTTTATGTAAGCTTAATGAAAATAAGTATTTATAAAACAATAAAAATCCATTCATTCCATATACGATAAAAATAACATTCTTCTCGTACTTCGGATGGAAAAGTCAAAAAGTACCTCGTAAAAGAATGATTACATACATACCATGTAGTAAAAGTCAAAAATGGCTAAAAAGAACTTTAAACATACATGAATACACGTTTATTAAACATGGAAATGGATGATATCAATAACCCTAGTAAATAATTACGAATAAGCAATCTCAGAAAAAATGAGATTTACAAAATTGTCCCTTACCTTATGTCTGATATGCTTCGTACGTATCCTAACCTCCTGTATAATGATTTAAATAATTTTATTGACTTATTATAGAATCATATTAATTGTTATCATATCATATATGGTTCACTTAGGACTTTATATTAACCGTTCTTTTGTAAATTCCACGTTAAAGAGCGTTTTGGGTAAAATCTTTTCACTTGTCGTCACTGTTTTGACTTGTAATTATTCATATGAATACTTAGATCATGATTAATTACATGCAGAATGTAAAACATGATTTATATATAATATATATTCATAATATACATATATATAACGGATCGATAAATGGATTGAAATACACCGTTCATGGAGACGGTAGGCCGTACGTACGCATGAACGTTGTTTTAATTTCCTCATTAAATTGATTGGAAATAATTAGATGACATACATATATATATATAAATAAATCCAGTATCATTATTATGTCATATATTTCATGATTACTTATTATATATACTTTATAATCATTTATGAATGGTTAATCATTGAGAATGAATCTCATCGCGTCGTGGAGACGGTATTCCGTACGTACGCACGAGCGATGATATCATTCCCATGATCGTGGAATTTTATGGGAGTGTATGTATACTATTACAGAATCAATATCACTTTACAATAATCATATATAGTTTTTATTTACACCATTATACCCATCCAAGTATGGCGGTGGTGGAAAATAGATTACACCACTGCGTGGAGATGGTATTCCGTAAGTACGCACGCGCGGTGATTTCGTTTTCCGTAGGATGAATAGATGGTGAAATAGGGTTGTTTCATACTTATAATAACATATCAGTATATGAGTGATACTGAAGTTATTACTTCATAATGAAACAACCTAACAAGAAGATGTGTAAGAAGAAATAAAGATGAAAGAATCGGTAACGGAAATTACCTCTTCTTTGAAGCGCCTCTTTGAGACCTCCTCTTAGGGAAGCAAAATTGGTCTTTGAAGAAGACCAGAACCTCTATAATGTATCTAGAGAAGTGGAGAAGAGAATTGGTCAGGGTTTGGTCGCGCATGAAGTCTCAATTTGGTGTGTGGAAGAGAGGGAGGAGGTGCCCTTTTATAAGGGAGGAGAGGGGCACCATTGGAATTCTAAAAAATATTAATTTATAAGAAATCTAACCCCACATAAAAACCTCAAAAAATGACTCATATTCTTAGATTAGATGAGATAGGGTTGTAATATAACCAACCAATCACATTTAGACATGTTTGGATCTTATTTTAAACCTTATCATTTTGATTTATACTTATTTAATCTATTTAAGTTTATTTTTGGTAACAAAATTATAAATTTTAAATTATAACAAATAAATACTTATTTGTTGTTAATTTTCCATAATTGATTACTTTATAACATTATAGACCATATAAATTTAAATTTATAATTTATAAATATTTTTGTGATTTTTTAACAATATTATTATATTTTATTTATATAAAATAATAATAATGTCAATTTTGACACTATTCATTTATTTGAATTTAAATAAAAGATATACAGAATATATGTTTGAAATAAAAGATTTAATAGATTCATAAAAAGACATATGTATCTATAAAATTAGTGGATCACATTAAATAGTTCATATAATATTTATTTTATTATCTTTAAAACCATTTTTTGGTTTATCTCTTAATAAAATAATTACTACAACATTCTTGTATAATTATTTAATATACTGATTTGTTGCATAAAAAATAAAAATTAATACCTATCATTCAGATCAATCTATTAAATTTCTCAATAATACTTATACGTGAATTTATCATCTTAAAATAACTTTATTTAAATTGTTATATTTATTAAATTATAAAGGTGACAACTTTGGCATAATTTAAAATAAAATAATATAAGTGTCATAATCACTTTTATAAGGCTCCAAACGGTTATATATTAGGTAATTGGATGATTAAGGTGTAGATATACTCTACCAATAAGTTTTGGTCAGGTTTTTTGGCCTTTTAATGGGTATTATTATTTCAATAAAAACTATATTACTTATTTTCCACTTAATAAAAAATTTCTGTATTATTAATGTATCACCATTAATGACAATTATTTAATCCCTAATAATTCTAAATAAATTATCATGATGTAGATAATTGTATTATATTTCTGGAGACTATTCATGTTCGAAGTTGTATTATGTTTATCACTAAATTAAAATCATTATACTTATAAGATTTAAGAGAGTGACATGTTGTCACTTTCATTGGTTTTAATAATAATTAAATTATTTTCATGGTCAAAAGACCATAAAATGAATCTAATCCTACCCTTAGGTTATATGAGTCTACTTTTAGCCATCCAGTAAAAGTTTTCCATGTGTTAGGGTAATTTTATAATATTATATTTACCCTTAATTACCCAATTTACCTTTAACTATGGTAAATAAAATTTACCGTAGTTACTATTCATAATTCCCAAAAATAAAAAGTAGCTTATTAACATAATTTGGACCCACTGATTTCAAATATGGAATCCATTTTTTGAAATTCAATACACAAAAGGTGAATAAATTAAATTAAAATTAATGCTGTTGTTGAAAGAAAACGGGTTTTTCTTTAAAACATTGCAAAAGATTGAATTGATTTAACCTACGAATTTAATGTATAATCAATGATAATGACATAAATTATATTAAATGGTAAATATATATTCTATTTATACTTTAGAACCATTCAATATTATAATTTAACCATATAAATTATTGCGATGGAAAAAGTTGTTTTTAATTAAAATATAGCGTGTTTTTACTATTCATCAAAATATGAAAGTTACCAGAATAATATGAAAAATTTATCCAAAGTGAATTTTTATTTCTTAATTCCAAATAAGAATTGTATTTTGTCAAATTGAAATTATAAACATGTCAAAAACTATATTTAAAGTGGGTGCACCATTAAAAGGCGACAAAACTGCATTTTTTGAAAAATACTTATTTTACCCGAACAATTTATTTTGTTCTTATACCATGTTCTAGAAAATGTGTAAGATGAATAATAATGTTATAAAATACTATTCATAATGGCTAGTTCATAATAATATTATAATAATATATCATTGTTTAGTAAAACCCGGTATTGCGTACAACAAACGCTATAGAGGAAGGTCGCGATTGCGTGTAATGCAAGCCAAGTCAGGGTTGCGTGTTATGCAAGAATCTTTCATTGTTTTGTATAACAGAATCCAACAATATTTCATTTATACATTGAATATATATATATATATACACTCAATGTTGCGTAGAATAACTATTATCAAAATTGTGTGTAACACGATCCAAGAATAGTGTTGCGTATACTGCAAGCTAATACGGTGTTGCGTATAGTGCAAGGTAATAGTGGTGTAGCATAAAACACAAGACATTAATGAAATTAAAAGAATGTTTTTCATAAAATCCGGGGGTGATAAATTCTACCCCCCTTAAAATGAATTTCGCCCTCAAAATTCGTCGGGGTTATAAATGGTTTACTACTCTAAAGTTTGTTTAATAGAAACCCACATCGTAAAAAGGAATACCAAAACATGGCTTTAAAATCTGAAGTATGAAATGTAATGGTTACCAAAATTAACTCATCACTAGGTTTCCACATATGATAACATAGGTGAAAATATGGATATGGAAGAAAAATCTAACCATCATGTTCTGATGGAGAGTGGTAGAGAACATGGCTATGAAAAATCCATCAATCACAAATCTATTGATTTGTGATGATCTAAGGTTCTATCTAATTCATCGGATATAAAGGAACTAGGACTACATTTTTGGTTTTCAAGATTATTTCCTTAATGCTAATGAATTAAAAGAAATACTTTCATGATTTTGGTACAATATCACTATTGTTCGTGAAATGAACAATTTCCACTTCATCCCTTAAAGAAATGAAGTTGAATTTCTAATTCGTGATGTGTTAGTAGATCATTTGATAGAATGATGGGTCATTCCATCTCTTTCAAACAAAAAGTTAGCAAAAGTAATAAGTCCGTCTTACGGTTAGAAATCGTATATGATTCCAAAAATGAACTTATACTTCATATATCATACCGCTTAATAAAATTAAACTAGTTTCTACTAACCAGGGACTTCCTGTAGGCTAGTGGTAGGCGATAAACGCCAGTTGCACTTCAGTTGTGGGTTTGATTCCCACAGCCTTGTCCGACGCGATGGGATGTCGCCCGTCCTGCAGGTTGTCCTTTTTCTAAAACTATGTTACTATAAAATCCCATCAATAATATCGAAAAAACTTCTATCCTTAAACAATACTAACTTATGTCCAACATAATCCATTCCAATCTTTAGGATTATCCATAATACAGCAGTCCACTCTCATAATATAGTGAAAATGATTACCAGATATTTAATACCATCGTTGATCCCCATATATCATAAGATATGTCTTGTTTGTCACATTCCAAACATTCGAAGGCCTTAATCATGTATTATATTGAAAAATTAATACTCATTGAACCTTAGTGAAAACATGAATGTAGTTAAAAGTTAACACTTTCCACATACCAAAATCCTCAAAATTCTATATACTCATACCATGATATCACTTAGTCCTTATATCAATCATGATCTCATGAATACAATCAAACATCTCATTATCTTCTTATTCCTTAATTATACACATATCATCTACTTTACAAAAAATATCTGAATAACCTTCCATGGGTACTGGTACCATTCAACATATACTTTCAAATACTTTTAGGAAAAACAATAGTGTAAAAATCCTTAGATGATTCTTTATTCCATAGTACCATTAACTATACAACATAACTCTCAATAAACATACAATCATTCCACTACCTTCTAAAACAACCGACTGAGCTTCAACACTTCTTTCAGCTCATATATCATTTGTAGTCTCCTCATCATCATACACATAAATACTACGCATATGACCATGCTGATTGACTTCATGAGATTTTCCATTAGGTCATTGGTTTGAATAATGCACGTACATTCCACATTTAAAACATCTAATCATTGTTGATGTCGTAGCAATACCATTTTCCTTGTCCATGCTGTTAACTGAACATTTTCCTTTGCACTTACTGGATTTGTGTCCTTTTCCACACCCAAAGCATCTTCCAGTTCCTTTGAAACATTCTCCCTGATGCCTCTTCCCACATGATTTACATGAGGAAAATTGAACTTTCTTTCCTCTATGTTCATCATGAAACTCCATCTTTCTTTTATTATCTGAGTTAGGAAACTTACCAAAGTTGAGATTATTGATCATATTATGAGATTGCTGATTAGGCATAATAACGATGTTTGGACTTCCAGATCCAGTTTCATTTCATTTCTCATGATGAAAATAATTCCATTGTCTATCATATCCTCCATTATCATGAATCTTCATGTTTCCAGCCATTTTCTAAAACCCAAAAAGAATAGCGTGAGAAGAAAAAAATCATGCTAGGGAAAACAACATAGTAAAGAGGGAGTATCCTCAATATCTAACATCTTAGGTTAAATTCTATGATCGTTACCATATTTCTAGGACTGTATCCTATACGTATACTTATCCTTAGGGACATCCCTAGACATACCTTAGAAATATCTCAAGGGATCTCACTAATGTTTTCGCATCCTAGTTTCCAAAGGTTGACTAAACCTTTCCTCTGATACCAACTGTAATGACCCAAATATTGACGTACATGGACATTAAATTACTTTATCAAAATACTTAATACATAACAAAAATAGACACACAAGGACTGTAATAGTTTAGTGTTTTTGGAAACTTGGAACGTAATCTTCTAATCGTGGTGAAAGATCTTCAACATCTCCCGTAAAGATCTTCCCCCTTTTTTTCTTACCTAAAAACTTACTTTATATCCTAGGGAAAATAAAACATAAAAAGGGTGAGCTCAAATGCTCAGTAAGGGTAAGCATGGATAAAATGAAACATACCATATATATTTTGAACTTAAAAACAAGAACATAATGTTTAAACATTAAAAGCTTGAGAAATGACATAAACCATGGAAGTACGTAAGGCATAGATCATAAAGAAACATTAAGATTGATAAAATAGCATGGTAATAAAGCATGTAATTTTGACAACCATTAAGCACATGATATGATTTCCATAGTATCCAAGGCATTGCTGCCAAGACCATCTTAGTGGACAAAGTCCCTTTCTGAATCGAGTTCACTCCTCTTTCCAGTCCTGTATTACTGAACCGGTTTAACGTGACGTTCCAACCATGACTATCTCATTAGTTATAAATCTTTACCCAATGAATTGGAGGGAGATATATGTCCCACCCATAACATAATGAAATCATTCTTACTTGTGCCAGAAAATAAACATACATCATTCATAAAAACCCAATAAATAAAATGGGTTTCATAAACATCATCCCATCATCACATAATCCATATAAAAGAAATGGATTTAATTTCATAATAAGAGAAGTGAAGCCACGTAAATCATAGAGACATTATACTTGAAACATACACATATGAAATAATGTCACCTTTGATGAAAAATGGTTTTCATATAACACTTGAAATGAATTCTTAAGGAAAATATCCCTTTTTCATCAAAATCATTTTCTTTTCACAAAATTTCATGAAATTTTAAATGAAAAGGATTTTTTTGAAAATAGTCATGAAATATTTTGGAGGAATCTTCATGAAAATAAGGCTTTATAAAACCGTAAAAATCCTTTCATGCTGTATACATTAAAAAAACATTCTTCTGATACTTTGGACGGAAACGTTAAAAAGTACCTCGTAAAAGAATGATTCCATACATACCATGTAGTAAAAGTCAAAAATGGGTAAAAATTACTTTAAACATACATGAATACACTTTTATAAAACATGGACATGGATGATAACAATAACCCCAGTGAATACTTACGAATAAGCAATCTCAGATAAAAATGAGATTTACAAAATTGTCCCTTACCTTAGGTCCGATATGCTTCGTACGTATCCAAACCTCCTGTATAATGATTTAAATAATATTATTGACTTATTACAGAATCATATTATTTGTTATGATATCATATATGTTTCACTTATGACTTTATATTACCCGTTCTTTTGTAAATTCAATGTTAAAGAGTGTTTTGGGTAAAATCTTTTCATTTGTCGTCCGTGTTTTGACTTGTAATTATTCATATGAATACTTAGATCATGATTACTTACATACAGAATGTAAAACATGATTTATATATAATATATATTCAGAATATACATATATATAATAGATCGATAAATGGAAATAAATACATCGTTCATGGAGACGGTAGGCCGTACGTACGCATGAACGTTGTTTTCGTTTCCTCATTAAAATGAATGGAATTAATTGGATGACATAAATATATATATATATATACATAAATCCATTATCATTATTATGTCATCTATTTCATGATTACTTATTATATATACTTTATAATCATTTATGAATGGTTAATCATTGAGAATGAATCTCATCGCGTCGTGGAGACGGTATTCCGTACGTACACACGAGCGATGATATCGTTCCCATGATCGTGGAATTTTATTTGAGTGTATGTATACTATTACAGAATCAATATCACTTTGCAATAGTCATATATAGTTATTATTTACACCATTATACCCATCCAAGTAATGTGGTGGTGGAAAATAGATTACACCACGGCGCGGAGACGGTATTCCGTACGTACGCACACGCGGTGATTTCGTTTTCTGTAGGATGGATAGATGGGGAAATATAGTTGTTTCATACATATAATAACATATCAGTATATGAGTGATACTGATGTTATTACATCATAATGAAACAACCTAAGAAGAAGAATTGGAAGAAGAAATAAAGGTGAAAGAATCGGTAATGTAAATTACCTCTTCTTTGAAGCGCCTCTTTGAGACCTCCTCTTAGGGTACTAAAATTGGTATTTGAAGAAGAAAAGGACCTCTATTATGTTTCTATGGAAGTGGAGAGGAGAATTGGGCAGGGTTTGGCCGAGCATGAAGGCTCAAAGTGGTGTGTGGAAGAGAGGGAGGAGGTGGCCTTTTATAAGGGAGGAGAGGGGCACCTTTAGAATTCTTAAAAATATTAATTTATAATAAATCTAAACCCACATAGAAACCTCCAAATATCACTCTTATTCTAAGATTAGATGATATAGGGTTGTAATCTCATCAACAAATCAAATTTATACATGTTTGGATCTTATTTTAAACCTTATCATTTTGATTTATCCTTATTTAATCTATTTAAGTTTATTTGTGGAAATAAAATTATAAATTCTAAATTATAACAAATAATTACTTATTTGTTGTCAATTTTCCATAATTGTTTACTTTATAACATTATAGACCATATAAATTTAAATTTATAATTTTGAAATATTTTTGTGATTTTTAAACAATTTTATAATATGTTAGTTTTATTAAATAACAAAAGTGTCAATTTTGACACTATTCATTTATTTGAATTTAAATAAAATATATACAGAAGATATGTTCGAACTTAAAGATTTAATAGATTCATAAAAGGTCATATGTATCTATAAAATTAGTTGACCACATTAAATAGTTCATATAATATTTATTTTATTATTTTTAAAACCATTTATTTGGTTTATCTCTTAATAAAGTAATTACTACAACATTCTTGTACAATTATTTAATATACTGATTTGTTGCATAAAAATTAAAAATAAAATCCCATGATGAATATAAATCTATTTCATTTCTCAATAATACTATTACTAGAATTTATCATCTTAAAATCACAATATTTAAATTGTTATATATATTAAATTATGATGGTGACAACTTTGGCATCATTTAAAGTAAAATAATATAAGTGTCATAATCACATTTATAAGGCTCCAAACGGTTATATATTAGGTAATTGGATGATTAAGGTGTAGATATACACTACAAATAAGTTTTGGTCAAGTTTTTGGGCCTTTTAATGGGTATTAATATTTCAATAAAAACTATATTACTTATCTTCCACTTTATAAATAATTTCTGTATTATTAATGTATCACCATTAATGACAATTATTTAATCCCTAAAAATTCTAAATAAATTACCATGATGTAGATAAATTTATTATATTTCTGGATACTATTCATGTTTGATGTTTTATTATGTTTATCACTAAATTAAAATTATTATACTTATAAGATTTAAGAGAGTGACATGTTGTCACTTTCTTTGGTTTTAATAGTAATTAAATTATTTTCATGGTCAAAAGTCCATAAAATGAATCTAATCCATCCCTTAGGTTATATGGGTCTACTTTTAGCAATCCAATATAATTTCTTCATGTGTTAGGGTAATTTTATAATATTATATTTACCCTTAATTACCTGATTTAAATTTAACTATGGTAAATAAAATTTACCGTAGTTACTATTCATAATTCCCAAAAATAAAAATTATCTTATTAAAATAATTTGGAACCTATTTTTCCAAATATGGAATCCATTTTTCCAAATTCAATACACAAAATTCGCATAAATTAAATTAATATTAATCCTGTTGTCGAAAGAAAACAGGTTTTTCTTTAAAACATTGCAAAAGATTGAATTTATTTAACCTACGAATTTAAAGTAAAATCAATGCTAATTACATATATTATATTAAATAGTAAAAATATATTCTATTTATACTTTGAAACAAATCAATATAATAATTTAACCATAAGGTATTGCGATGAAAAAAGTTGTTTTTAATTAAAATATAGCGTGTTTTTACTATTCATCAAAATATGAAAGTTACCAGAATAATATGAAAAATTTATCCAAAGTAAATTTTTATTTATTGATTCCAAATAACAATTTTATTTTGTCAAATTTAACTTATAAACATGTCAAAAACTAGATTTAAAGTGGGTGCGCCATCAAAAGGAGGCAAAACTGTAATTTTTTAAAAATACTTATTTTACCCGAAAAATTTATTTTTGTTCTTATACCATGTTCTAGAAAATGTGTAAGATGAATAATAATGTTATAAAATACTATTCATAATGGCTAGTTCATAATAATATTATAATAATATATCGTTGTTTAGTAAAACCCGGTATTGCGTACAACACACGCTATCGAGGAAGGTTGCAATTACGTGTAATGCAATCCAAGCCAGGGTTGCGTGTTGTGATAGAATCCTTCATTGTTTCGTATAACAGAATAGAACCATATTTCATTTATACATTGTATATATATATATACTCAATGTTGCGTAGAATTATTATTATCAAAATTGTGTGTAACACGATCCAAGAATATTGTTGCGTATACTGCATGCTAATACGGTGTTGCGTATAACGCAAGGTAATCAGGGTTTAGCATACAACACAAGAAATTAATGAAATTAAAAAAATATCATAAAATCCCGTGGTGTTACAGTGGTTGTAAAAAAATCCTTCTGGAGGTCGATTTTCAGGCTTATGTTCATTTAAGGGTGGAAAAATGGGGGTGCGTAGAGGGATTTCTTATTTACTCTTATATAATTATTTTGAGTCTGTTTTATGCATATATTATTTGGAATGGATTCCCAATACATAGATGGGTCATGCAATATTGTTAGTTTTTTTTATAAGGACGATTTTAGTAAAATTAATTTGTAAAATTATTCATACTTGGTGTCTACTTGCTGTCTTAAAAATTTTACAATCTCATGGGGATCGAGAATTTTCTTCCTCCCTTCTTTAGGGTAGGTTCTAGTATCCAATAAATGGAAGAATTTACCTAGTTCGAGGTAAGTTTATTGACATTAAAACATTCCATAAATTATGAAATCAATGATCAATATATTTAATGTTACACATTTTAAAATGTATTATCTAAATCCTTTTCAAATCCTTATTTTTTGGGGAATTTTATATAATAATAGATATTTTATGGTTGAGTAATCTATCCATATAATATATCCACATGATCAGGAGATTTTTGTAAAATATATTCTTTTGGTTCATGTGATGTGGTGATACAGTATATATATCCATTAGACATGTAAGTAGGAATATCTAATGAGTATGTAGTGACGAGAACTCATAATTAATGATTAAATTTAATTAGGACCTTATAGAGTTAAAATTTGAATAACTGAGAGAATATTTACACCAATGATGTTACTTTTTGGTATGTACTACATTATTTAATTTAAAATATTTGATTTTGTAATTTGGAGTTTAAAATTTAATACAAAGATAATATTACTAGATATCATGATGATGAGAACATATTTATTGACCATGAAATCCTATAATAAAACATCATCATTCTAATATATGAATCATCAATACAATCAAAATAGGTTCAGGTAAAATTTCAAATAGTATCCCATTAAATTTTGAAAGATTGTAGTTTTAAAAATAATATTTAATGGGATAAAGCCTCATATTTGGTCCTCACTTTTATAAAAACACATACAAGCCTATCCCCAAAATATTCACTTTTAAACTACTCTAACTAGATTCAGGATTGGTATTTCATAATCTATTCTCAATATTTTTTTTTGTAATTATTTTTAATTATTATTATATATAACTCCCCCTTCCATATTTTTCCTCTCTTATATCCTTGGTTTCATGAGGTTTGAAAATACACGGGATTATTTTTTTAATTATTTATGGCATGGATTTTTCTTAGATAATTTTGTTTTAATAAATCTTTGGTGGGTAGAAAAGATCATTTTTCAAATCTATTCCATAATTATAATAAATTTGAATAATGTAAATCCCTTTATATTATGAACATGAATGCATTTCATATTTTTAAGGAGGTATTAGTAGTAATAAGTGTTAGTTAATGATTTTTAATTATCATTATTTACAATATCATTATGTATTCCCACCTTTTACAATGTGTATAAATCAATATTCTTAATTTCTATAGGATTATTTTAATTTTTTTATGTGTTTGATTAAATACCTAGATGGGTTATTTTAATTATATAGTGCCATATATGAGAGTTAGATATGGGTTTCAATGATTTATACAACAATTTTTAAAAATTATTTTTCCATTAAATATATGTTCAGTAATTTTTAACATATTTTTACATGAAACAAAAAATCATATATTTTTTCACATTTAAATCAAGGTTTTTATTCGTTTAATTTTTATATTCAAATAATGTAGTGTATGTGTGAAAGAGTTGAAATTATGGAATATAATTGATATATATCAAGAATATATTTTCAGTGAAAAATTCAAAAAAAATACCTTTGTTACTATGATAATCCCAAGGTTATGTGTCATGTTGTATAATGGTAAAAATTAAAATAGATTGGGTCTTTCAGGTCATGATGACGCTCTAGTAATATTTTATATTCATGATGTGACACATATCACACCATCAAGTTATTTCAATGGTTAAGGATGATTATATATCATGTAATGTATTATTAGTGGGATATGTATTGTGATGTGAATTTGACCATGGTATTTAATTGGATATCAGTAGTAGACTTATATTTTTATGAGGATCTTATTTATCTGTACCATATCCCATTAGTATTTACCCATGATGGCATATTTATTTGAAAAATATCCATTTATTTTATTATTTTATTTCATTTAAACTCTCAATAGTTTTATTTAATTTTATCATATAATATAATAAAACCTTTTAAATATTTTTCCATATGAATAATAGTTTCTTTTTCAAAACATTAGTTCAAACATGAATATCCATGTTGAATTAGAAAATATTTAAAATTGGTTATATGGTGGAAGCCCATTGGTATTTCTAAACTCACAACATATGTACATCTATTGGTTTTATAAATGACTTGTTTTTATAAGAAGGTAAATGAAATAATTTAGAATGACGTAGTAGTTTCTTGGAAACCCATAATAAATATATTGAAACATCTGAAAGAGTTGTATATTATCTCTTGCCATACAAATAAATATATTTGAGTTTTCTTACATTTTAAATTTTTATCATTTTTTTCATGACCTCTATATTCATTGATATAAATTATCCTCCAATCACAATATCTTCTGTACTATTTTTTAAAAATTATGTATCTATATTTACTATGTTAGATGTTTACTGTTATTAAGATTGTTATGGTAATTCTAACATTGTTAATTTCTTGTAACTGTATATTGAATGATAATATTTTTTATTCATTTCATTTAAGGAATAATTTTCTTGAAATATGTGACCCATTAACATATGGGATTTTAATGTTTGGTTTTGGGTTGGAACCATAAAATTTTAATTTATGTTTGATAAAGGGAAATAATTCTCAATGGGGAACTGTTATACCCTAAAATTAAATTCAAGGTCCTGGTGATCGAGAATGGACTTTTATTCGATGAGGTAATATGATCCAAGGTAATGAGGAAAGGTAGTTATATTTAGTTTATTACATAAAAATCTTGTTCTCCTACATGACATAGGTTTGGGATGATATTACAAATATGAAATTACATTATGAAATAATATTTTGCTAAGAATTATCTATTTTAATATTGGAATTGATTGGGAAATATTGCTTATATTATGTATGATAATACATGGGAGTGATTTCAGGTAATAATATCTAGAATTGTTTTTCTCACCCCAACATGAATAAACTGATGTGAATATAGATTATATATATCATGATGAAATATATGAGAAATTATTTTAGTTAGTTAATTATAGATTATAAAATCTAAAATGAGAGAGGGATGTGTCTATGTTAAACTAAATTTTTGAAGGAGGAGTTGAGCTATAAATGGATAATAGGTAATGATATTATTTCTTGTAGTTCATTAATTATTAGTTAAATCTGGTTTTTTAATCTCTAATATATTTTATATTTTTGAGGTTATTTTTGAAAAATTAATATATTTTTATAATTCTTAGTCAAATGTATTTATCAAAATATATTGAGTTAAATTTTATAAATAGATAGTCTTATACTAATGAACATGTATTATCATTAAAAAGTAATTTGAAAAACACTTTAAATTGTTGGGAATGATTGAGTCCATGTCAGGACATGAGCTTATGTCTTGGGATTTTTGTAGCAGAGTTCAAATTAAAAAAAAGTTTCATGGAATTTTTTAAGTTGATACGTTTTATCTTTAAGACATGTTTGATGATTATAATGTTTTGAACCAATAGGAAACTATAAAAATGCATGGGTATCCTATTTATATTTATATTTTATTTATCATTATTTTATGAATGATAATGGATTATATTGAAAATTGTAGAGTATCTTGTAGTGGTCCTAGACAGGTGTATTGAACAATGTTCTCTTGAGGTTGTAGATGTGTTAATTTGTAACTATATATGTTTATAGAGATCATATAAATGAGAATAGATTTTCATAATAATTTCATTACCTAGGGTTAGTTTTAAAAAATTAATTTAATAGAATATTAATTTTTAATGTTACATTCAAAAATGAATTATTTAAGAATAATTTTATTTAAAATAAATTTATCATGATATTTGGAAAAAAGTAAAATTGTAAAAGGGTAACAAGAAATTGAATAAATACCCAAAAAAATAACATTATAATGTGATATATTTTATGTGATGAGTTTTGTGTTTTAAAAAATTTATGATTTTATTATATTAAACATGTTGTAAATGTGATGTTGTGTTGTTTATTTCATGATGATTTTTTTGTTTTCATTGTAAAAAATTCATCTAACAATATAAATTAGGGAACAAAAAATTTATGTGAACATGGGAGATATTATATATCTTAAAATATTATTATATTAACCTCCATGATATTATAATTGAGGTCAACCAAGATAGAAAAGGTGTTAAATCCACCATGTTCAAAATCATAATAAGTGGGAGTGATAAACATGGGTGATTAAAATTTCTCAAAGAATGGATCATTATATCATACTAAAAAAATATAAAAATATATAATGTCTAATAATTAAATTAAATCATCCAAACAAATAAATATAATGTGTAAGGAAATACTTTTTTTCCTAGTTCTCCTTAATGGGATGCGTCAAAATAGAATAAAATGATGATGTGATGATATTGAAAAAAATAAAATGACTCATTTTATTTAGAATATATATTTATAGATTATTCACTATTGATTATTAGGATCTTCACCAACTCTTATCTCTTCATTAGATCATTATATCAGATTCCACAATCTCCATTAAGACATTAAGGAGACATTCGAAAATTTCTTTATAGATATCAATGTCATTGATTGCTAGGGATATTCATAGACTAGATTTTATCCTAAAAAAGAAGTGGTTAACCATGCATGAATGGTTAATGAAAATGATTGACTCATATCTAGAATTTTTTTAATTATTCATCATGTTCCCAAGTGGATTCATTGTCTTTATCATTTAGAATGTGAATACTTTGCAATTTTAATACTTATATTTTGAGGAAAATATTTATCAAAAAATATTTCCCAGAATTCATTGCACCCCATCGCTTCAATCTATTCCCCGAGCTTCATATCCATGATCAACCTCCACCTCAAATAAACATCTCTATCAATATGATAAAAAACTAGTAAATACTTCTATTAATTGAACATTAAAGGATTTATAAGATCATCACAATTGGGTTGAAAAATTGTTCATCAATTACGAGATCAGATGGTCCATTGAAATTTGGAGGCCATTGTTTCATAAATGCCTCAATAATATCATGTTTTGTCTTAGGGGGATTTGGATGAACCTCTTGTTCAAGGTTTTTATTCACAACCCATGCCAGTAGAGAGATTATCACAACGAAGTTCCCAATTCCAACATCAATTATGTTGGGAATCTTATTGGGGTACTCATCACATTACCCATCACCTTGATTATTTACCTAACAATTCATATTTTGGGATATTTAATAGAATAGAATTAAACTTTGGTATGAATATTTATAAAATATTAATCACAAAATGGGAATTTAATGACATTAAAATGGTTACATGTAACTTACGTTCATTTTCCTAAATTATGAATTGCAATGATTCAACCTTTTTTATCCATGATATATTTCTTGACATATAATATTATGGAATTTTTTTATTACAATAACAATGGTTCATAATGATATTTTGAATTCAACAATGAATACCCCCATGGGTGTGTCAAACTAGTTGTGTAGTAAGGATCATTATCGTTTACAAGGTTACACAACGTTAGGTTCAATACACCTTCTAGGAGTTGATACACCTATGTTAATTTTTTCCAAAACCACATACACTTGTATGATCTATAGTGGGATTTTTTTTGATGAACTACATAATCTATAACTACCAAAATTTATGGATGTTTTTATACGTAGCCTTATTTTAAGGCATTATGTAGAGTTCTAATACTAATCGAAACAAAAGTTTTTTTATTTTATAAAAACAATAATAACCATTTTCATTATTACACATTAATTGACGAATTATTACATTAAATTACACATATTACAACCTAAATGATCAAAAAGTCTAATGTCATTGGGAGTTATTTACATAGAAAAATAGATTATACAAGGGATAAATCACATAATAATACATAAAATGGGATAATGAGAGAATAATGTGTCTCTAATAATTTTTATCTCATTTTAATTTTAAGGGGATATGGAAAAACATATAACATTATAAGGATATGAATATAGGTAAATGATATACTTGAACCAATAGGAGAAGGAAAAGATCCATCACTTGAGTGTGTGACTCCAAATTCATGGGAGTGGATTATTGAGAATTTGGTGGCACATTGGGGGGACTCTATAGAGTGGAGGGAAGAGTTTGGATGTTCTACAAGGAGTTTCGGTGATGATATATGAGATATTCAGTTTCTTTATATTGGAAAATATGGGGATTTCATTTTTATTTCGGGTTTAGTCTCTACATTATAAAATATCCAAACCACAAACTATTTGATGGTTCTTCCCCATGTTTTCTACCAAATGGGAGTGGTTTTAAATATTTTATATGTACAAGGCTCTAAATTAAAAATTAAAACACTTTATTAGGTAGAGGTGAGTCATACTCATATTGAAATATTTTAATAACATTAAAAATATTATAATGGTTTTGGAGGATTCCTAAGGGATATATAAAATTAAAAAAATGAAATGAAATTAAATATAAATCATATATTTGGTAATGTATACAATTAGTAGTATTTATTACATCAATTTTGGGAAATTATGAGGTCATCGTACATAATGTATAATTACATGATATTTAATTTTTTACAAGAAAATTAGAATATCTCATGAAATTAAGAAAAATTAATCATTTGAAAATTTCAACATTCTAATTCAAAAAATTATATTCATTTAATATAAATAATTTTCAATGTATTTTAATTTTCGCATAGAAGTTTATAATCCATAGTTAATGAGAAATTATAGGTATTTTAGAATAACAGTTTTTAAACCCTTATAAAAATACATTTTAATTCATAAAAATTATTATATCATTTATTTTTAATAATTATTATATAATAAAAATTTTATGTTAATATATTATTTATTTAGAAAATCCATTAATTCATCAAAATGGATTATGTATTTGAACATGAATATTTACCAATATTAAAATTTGTGCTTTATTATATATACATAAAAATTATTTATCATGTAACAATAATAGTTTAATATATATATATATACCTAATTCTAAAATAATTAATGTACATAAACATAATGATAGGACCTTGATAAATAACCCATTAATACCCTAATAAAAACCCTACGAGTAAGGTTATAAAGGTGAGGCATTCATTAGGTGGTTCGACCTATATGGTTTGGGTCATGATCTCGATGAGATTAACCATATCCCATAACCAATTTAGCACATTATTACTTTGTTTGATCTCATATTGGGATTTTTCGAGGGAAAATCCCATTGATTCTATCTCCTTTTGATGCTCCAATAAATGGGCTTCATTTGTTTTTATCCTAATGATGGAGGGAATCACTTCCTTTATCTGTGTAAATTTGAGTTGTTAAAACCCAATATTCATACCAATAATGTGTTCACTATTAAACAACTATATTATCAATGGTAATGATACTTAACAGTATTTTAAATCCAATTATATATAAATAAATGTAAGTGATTGTTTTTTCTATAACCATATTACATAATTAAATCAAAAGAAAATTTTTATATATAATTGTTCATGTCATTACAATCATACCCCCTTGTGAAACTTCACTCTCAAAAATTTTCATTTCCCACACTAATACATATGAGGGTATATCATTTTCATCACTTCCTCGGGTTCCCACATCGCTTTTTCAAACATGTGGTATCTCTCCAACACTATGACCTTGTGAATTGTCTTATTTCGTTGAACATTGTTGATATTATCCAAGATCATCAGCACTTTCTCTGAATACGAGAGATAATTCTACAATTCTATCACCTCTAGATTGAGTAAATTGGAGGGTAATGGTATGAACATTCACTTTAGTGATTAATTGAGTATATAATGTACTTGAGATTGGTTAGGTGTGAGAGTACGTCAGAATGTCACCACTCCTATATTATCAATGAATTCAAAAGAAAGTATTTATATTGGATTAAGCTTTATTTTCATCTCATAACTCATCACATCCTTATATGGATATATTTATATGAATATAATTTCTCCAACATCTAATTCTAGGTATTGTCTATAATTTTCAGCAATTCTACTTTTTCATCTTTAATTTTTATATGATGTGATACCGAATAGTATTAACCTTTTCCACCACCTACTCAACCATTTCTGGACATTACAGTTTTCATTCCCCAAAAAACCCATCTTGTATTTGTATTTCACCTCTTCCCATAAAAGACTTCGTAGGGGGCAATTTGGATATTTTAGCAGAAACTGTTTCTGTATGAAAACTCAAATAAAGGCAGATGTTGGTCCCATCCTAATTTGAAGTCCATATAACATGATCACAATGATTCATCCAGTGTCGGAATAGTCCTCTCATATTTAATATCAGTTTGAGGGTGATAAGATGTGATGAAGATTAAATCCATATTTTGGGAATGTTGATTGGTTTTTCATAAATTGGAGTTGAATCCCAGATATTGATCATATAAAATCAATTGTTATACTACATGAATCCTCACCACTTAAATGTTGTATATGCATGAAATTCAATCAAGTGGGAAATCATCTAGAATCGTAGTATTGTTTGCTGTCTTTTTATCACAGACCACAACAACACATTTTTTATTTTAACACAATATGTCTTCAGAAATTTCATGACAATACCCACGATGATATTTTTCGATTTCCGTGGTTGTATTTGTAATTGTTTCATCATACCATTATATATCTTCCTGTTAGCCTTCACATTCTACCATACCAGGAACATTGATGAAAATTTAGTGATATTTTAATTAATATGATATCACCAATAGTGGTCTCAGAAATATCGCTACATCTATGTGCTTAATAGTTGGATGGATAATGGATATCAATGTGCATTACTAAACCATTCCTTTTTTTCATAGGATTTCATGGGACACATAATCATCAACCAAATTTCACAACTCCTTAATTAACACTTAACAATGGAGAGTTTTTATTTTCTTATAGTTTCAACTTTCTTCAAAATTCCCAAACCATCCCTATGAGTACCCTTTATCTTTCCTAAAAGAGATATCTGAGAAATCATTTATTAAAGAGTTTATTTCATTCCATTAATTATTTCTACCATGTACATCCAAATCAATTATAAAATATTCAAATACTTATCAAGTCTCATCACCAATAAAATTGATAAATCATTTATTCATATATTGTTTGGGAATTTTTTCAATTTCCTAGGATGGTATTCGATTGAGAATTCATTGTCCTTAATTATCTATAACTATCTTCATTGTCACATGTTAAACTCTTTTGGTGTGAATCTATAATTGATGGTTTAGTGATCCATATATATTTCAAACCTATCCACGAAAGATATAATACCTCCATATTTTGGAAGAGAATATCCCTACATCCAACTCCAGATCATTAGTTTGTAGTTATATTGATGATATTTAAACAACCATCAAGAATATTCTATGACATTCTCATTTTCCATTAACACAAATCCCAATGAATTCGTGGAGGAAACATTGATTACAATGAAATGTTCTACAATTTTGGTAGTGTGAGAACTGGTGTAGAGATTAGACTTCTTTTCAACTACTTGAATCTCTCTTCACAATCAATATTCCATGAAATCCTGACTCCCTTCTAAGTTAAATTGGTTTGAGGGATTGATAATCTTGAGGAATTTATTAGAAATAGATGATAATACCCAGCTAATTCATTTACACTATGAATATAAGTCACAAATATTGGCCTCAAAAGTTGATAAATTTCATTTTTTGGGTCAATATATATTCCATTTTCTATGACTATATGTCCCATGAATGATAATTCCTTTTACTTCAACTCAAATTTGCTATAATTTTCATAAATATTTTACTTTCAAAATATATTTAGAACATTGGTTAGATGCTCCTCATGTTCCTCTATTTTGAAGTATAGTAAAATACTATCTATAAAGTCTACAACAATTTTTTAGGTATCCCTAAGAACTCTATTTACAACGTCCATGAATCCTTTTGGAGCATTAGTGTGTCATAATATAATTTTTATGTACTTTTAGTATATGTAACTTGTAAAAAACGAATCCAGAGGGATATCCTCCTTCTTCACCCTAGCATCATAATATTCTTACTGTAGATCCACCTTTGAATATTATGTCACTACACGTACCTGATTGAAGATTTCCTAAATCCATGGATGATGATAATTTTTTAAATCATGATATTTTTTTGATAATGATAATCAATTCAACGGTGGTTTTACCAATAATTCATCCTGATGAAGAGAACTAGTGCACCCCAGAGTGAAGCACTTGGGTGTATTAACCCTTTATCCAAATTGTTTTTTGTTGTTTATTCACCTCCTAATGGTCCACAGTTTTCATTATGTATGTATTCATGGGTCATGGAAATTCTCTAGGTATAACCTCTATTAAAAAATTAATCTATCGGTTAGGAGGAAGACTAGATAATTCCTCAACAAACACATCAATGTATTCTCCAAAAATATGCATCTCTCTTAAGATGGTTCTTTCCATAGCCACAATAATTTGAGTTAGATACAAAACCATCATAAGTTAATAGTATCCAAGCTTGAGGTGTTGGTTAAAAATAGGATTCATCCTCATCTTTTCACTTATAAAGGATCGTGGGTCAATTCACAATGCTAGAGAGTGATTACCTTTTAGTGGGAAATTATGTTGGATTTATATAGGGAAATCCAATCCGTACAAAAAATTGCATCAAATTCCACTAAAGGGAGAATAAAAATGCTCACAGGGATGTTATCCACATAAATTTTTATAGGGGAGGAGTTGTATACATGTGATGAAATAATTGACTAATTTTTCTTTTTTCCAAAGAGATCTAATTACATGTCTTGTGGTGGTGTTTGAATAGTTTTAATAAGCATTCATGATATAATGGAATATTAAGAACAAGAATAAAAAACTCAATTCAATATTATGGAATGAATAAATAGCATACATATCACCACATTTTTTCATTATCCACCTCAACAGTTGTGTTGGGAAAAGATCACCCTTTCTACCTTGGAGGTTATTGGCTATATTTAAAACCCCATGGATTTTTAAATTGATTTAAAAATTCCCCTAGTACATGGTTGTTGATGAAATGAAAAATTCTACAATGTTTTAATGGATTATACCTTACCTCTATCATATTAGAGTTTTTCTTCTTTCAATAATCACTCTCTAGGTTCCCTTCCCTTGTGCACCTAAATCATTTCCTCATCCCCCTCAGGCAATTTCAAGGGTGATTCTTTCTACACCTTTGATAAGTGGGATGAAAAAATTTCATGGATATATTATATTGATCCATTGAAATCCTAGAATTGCATTTATATTTCAACTTATTATCCCTATGATACCCTTGAGATTCACCAATATCTAATTATTCTGAGGGCACATTTGAAAATTTCCACATAAATATAAAAATCATTGATAACTAGGGATTTTTGTAGATTATGTTTTATCAATCAAAATAATTATTCAACAATGCATGTTGGTTTGACGACAATGATAGAGGCGTATCTTCAATGTGTGGTGATTTATTCATAATGTACCGTGATAGATTCATCATCTTTTTTATTAGATAATGTTAATCATTTTTAATTTTAATATGGAGATTTAGAGGAAAATATTATTCAAAATATTATTTCCAACATTAATTCCACCCAATCACCTCGTTCTATTCCTCTAGCTTCATATTCTTGATCAATGTCGATTTACGTTCAGTTTTTCTGTCCATATGATAAAATATATAGTAGAGAATTTAATTACATAGAACCTTGAATGATGTATAAGATCTTCTCAATCGAGTTGAGAAATATAAATTTAATTAATAGATTGGATGATCCATCGAAATTTGGAGGCATTTTATTCATAAAGGAATCATTCATATCTTATTCTCTCTTATGTGTATTTGAATGCCCCTCTTGCTATAGGATTCTCTTCAGAACCCATGTTATCTATGAGAGATTCTCATTTATTTTCTTGAATCTTACATCTGTTAGGTGTGGAATCTTGTTGGGAAAGTCATGACATAGCACTTCCTAATTATTGTTTACCCGAATCTTCATATTTTTGGCCATTAGATAGAAAAAACAAAAAATAGGGATGATTATTTATAAAGTATTAAACACACAAATGGGAATTAAATGATGTTAAAGGGGTAACGTGTAAGATACATTTATTTTATTAACATATGAATTTTTTGTCTTCAATATTTTTTATAAATGATATATTTTCTAACATATAATATTAATAAAATCATTTTTGCCATAAAAATGTTTCATAATGAAATTATGAATTTCACAATGCATATCCCCTAGGAGTGTCAAACTAGTTATGTATTAAGGATCGTTGTCATGTATATGGTTACACCATGTATGTCCCAACACACATTTTCAGAGTATTTAAACCTAGGTACATCTATGTTACAAGCACATAAACTTTTAGTATCCATAAATTTATGTATTTTAGTGATAAATCTCATAATCTATACTTCCATAAATTTAATAATCATAATCATGAATAATGAGACTTGATATGGAATGGTACTCATAACACGGAAAATTTGGGAACAAATTAAAACAAATAATCATAATCGAAGGACAAGGCTAAACCAAAAATATATCATTGCGGAAAAGTCCCATAAAGGAATTAGGTTCAATCACTATCATGTCATGTCATCTCAGGACTTTAAATATTACCCAATCTATGAGAGCACTATATAATTTATGGTGCACTTAAAACTTTTATTTCATTGTCATGTTTAAGTGTGCCTCATAGATCATTAAACATGGATTCATTCATCATTATATTTAATTCCAAAATAATGTTTCACGGAATAAATAGATGTAAGCCACAATTAAATTAGGTATATGTGTATAAATTTGAAAACCCTTTATAGTAAATGGTTATAGTATTCACTACATAATTTTTTTGACATAGAAAATCGCGGTGAAATTTTGAGAGCATAACGACATCACATAAAAATTAATAATTTCGGTGGGTGAGAGAGAAGTATATCTATCGTAATTTTTTGATCAATTGGAATGCATGGGTTATATGGAATAAAATATCCCATTATTTGAAAATTACGAATAAAGAAATAATGTAATGAAGATACATGAATCAAGAGGCTAAAGAAAAAATATCCATTACTTGAGTGTCTGACTCCAAAAGATTAGGAGGAGATTATTTAGAGCTGCGTGGTTCATTGGGATGACTCATGAGAATGGGGGGTTGAGTTTTTATTTTTTAAAAGGAGTTTTAGTGATGATGAAATCAGATATTGTGTTGGGTTATATAGTAAATGATGTAGATTTCATTATTATTTAGGATTTGGACTCTATATAATAAAATAAACAAAACCAGAAACCATCACATAGTTTTTCCAACGGTTTCTAAAAAAATCTGAGTTGTTATCATTATTTTATATGTCCAATGGACGATAATAATTAAATTATACTCTTACTTATGTTGATGATAGTCATAATCTTACAAGAATTGTTTTAAAACATTAAAATGCAATAATGGGTTTTGAGGATTCATAAGGGCTTTATAAAATCAATAAAATCATCCTAAAATTGCATTATTTTAAAGTTCGAACATATATTTTCTCGAGGATACCCATTATAATATTTATTAAATCCATTTTTGATCTTTATAATGTAATAATCAATAAATTATTTTTATATGGTATACCATTTGTTACCCAATATTTTTGTTGACTCAGAAAATTATGAAAAAATAACCATTCTATAATTTTGACTTTATGATTATAAAAATTGTACTAATTTTATCAATATGTTTTTCTAAATATAATAATTTTATCTTTTAAAAAATTAATTGAAATTTATTGATAAATGTAATATTTTTTTGATAATTAAGTTATTTGAAACAATATAAAAATTACATTTTACTTCATATAAAATTCATGATCATTTATATTTTATTAATTTTATCTAGAAATAATATTTTATTAGCATATTATTTAGATCTAAAATCTATTAAATCATCAAAATAAATCCATTAATTTATTTTTTATATTACAAAATATAATAACATTTGAGTTTTATTGTATCTAAACAAAAAACATTTATTATGTAACCATAATATGATGAAAATATATTAATAATTATATAAAAAATAATGTTTATACTCAAAATTATAGGGTATTGATATATATAACATTAATACTAAATAATATGACATATGACTATGGTGTTATTGGGTGATACATTCAGTATTTGTTTTGATGTATATTGTTTGGTCTGTGATCGTGATGAGAATGAAATTCCTCTTAAATGGTATCTTTCATGCTGATGTTATGGGATCCCATCATGGGATTTTTAACTGGAATAACCTACTTTTGATATCTCATTAGGATGCTCAGATCAAAGGGCTTCTTAGGGTATGATCCGAATAGTTGAGGAAGTCACATCCTTTTTCATTTACAATAGGATTTTTTAAACATTAGATTCATATTAAACATGTGATCACTATTAAATGACTATATAATCAATGGTAATGATACTCAATGGTATTTTAAATCCAATAGGATATAACAAAACAAAATATGAACATTTTCATTCTCTAAACGTATTAAATCATTAAATTACAAGGGAAATTTTATTTATAACAATTGAGGTCATTAGGGATATTGGTTTAAAAAATTGATGTGATAATCATTTCACAACAAAATTATTAGAAATAGATAATAATTTAATATGAAACACACCAAAATTCTAAAAATAAATTTAAGAAGAAAAACCAAAGACTGTAAATCCAAAACAAGAAATATTCCCTCAGCATATATAAATGATTTAGTGTTACAATACATTTGAGTGTGTTTAACATGTAAGACAATCGGAAAATTAATAATATTAACTTAGAAATTGTAAAGTATTGGTACGACATGATCACTGTTTTTCCTAAATAGGTTGGAGGAGTATGATCTCTTCCAATGGATTTAATTGAATGGTCCAATGGAATTTGTTTTGAATTTTTTCATTAACAGTGTATGGATCCTGCCCTCCATCCTTTACAATCATAATAGTTCTAAAAAGATATAACTGAGTAAATATAAATGGTCCTTCCCATCAGGAATGTAGTTTTATTAGAATCACCTTGAGTCTTGAGTTTAATAACCTCACTAATTCTCTATGATGGATGAATTTTGGATATATCATCTTTTCTGGACCCAATATTTTTCTATATTTTTAAATCATTCAATTTTAAAGGATTACTTTCTAATTTTCTAAATCTACTACAACTTCAATCTTCTTACATTCCCAGTGATTTCAATAACAAAATTCATCTTCCCCACATCCCAATAACCATTATAATCCAATTCCCAAAGTAGGTGAATCATTTTACCATATATCAGAATATATGGAATCATTCCAATTAGAGTTTCATAGGTTGCCATGTAAGACCAATAATTTGTCTTCAAACCATTGGCTCTAATCCTTGTTATTTGGTTTAATAGTCTTTTCCAAAATTCTATTTATTTATCTATTGGACACTTTGACTTGACCATTAGTCTATGAATGACAGGGGTTGATGTTTTATGATTCACCCTATACATATTAATAAAACAATACATCCTCTTATCTAAAAATTAATTCCCCTTATCAATGATGAAATATTTTGGCACTCTAATCCTATAAAATACGATAGACATGAAAAAACCATAATAAAATTTCATTGTCAGTCCTGGTGAATTTTACTTCCACCTGTTTGAAAGAATAATTAATTACATGAATGATATAATAATTTCCTAATGGAATTGAGAAAGGACCAATAAAATATATACCATAAACATCATAAATTTTACAAATATTAGGTGTGTTTTGAGGTATTTCTTATGTGATTGAAATATTACTACAGAATTAAATTTTGTCACAACTTGTGAAAAATTCCGGTGAATCATTAAAATGAATGGGATGCTAAACTCTATATTATAAAAATATACTTGTTTTCCTATTAGATATACAGTGTCCTCCAAAATCTAATGTTTTAAAAAACTCAATGACAAAACCAATTTCACTCTTAGGAAAACATCTTCTTATTAGTTATTTATTGAAAATTTTCCAATCAAATAGATCATACCGAATATAATATTTGGAATCAGATTAATATATTTGAATTTGGTGAAAATTTAGATGATATGGCACAATATTATTTACCACATACATGAGAACGACATTATACCATGAAAAATCACCTTCGTTTAGGAAGAATTTCTTTCCTAGGAGGTGGCTGGTCATTGGTTCATTATCAGGAATTTTATCTTCCACATTGTTGGGAAGCCAGCATAAATGAACATCCACTGGGTTCTAATCTCCCATCATGTACCTGATTACTATATTGTACTCATGAAGCAGTTGTATCCTTATAAATATCCATGATTAATCTTTATCATTATTTATCTAATACCTAAGATCATCATCACGAGAAACATTGTGAATTTGGTACTAGGAAGATATGATCTAAATCATTCTAATGGAAAGGAAACGTTTAATTTTTTCTATGGTTTTGTAATTGAATTATGTTGCATCTAAGGTTATTGATAAAATTTTTATTTCTTTTTTCTTTCTGTAAATTTTCTAATAATTAACTAAACCAACTACTTGGTTGGATACATCAAATACTAGCTCAAATTGTTCTTACCTTTTTTATTTGTTTCATGGTTGGTATTGTAATCAATGTCATCTTAAACAGATCAAATGCTTCCCAATATAAACCATTTAAATAAAAATAATAATATTTCAAAATAAATCTAGATAGAAGGAGAGAAATATTAGTAAAATAAATGATAAACATCTTGTAGAATCCTACATGACCAAAAAATGGTCTAACATGATTCCCACAAGTTGGGTAAGGCGATGAATTTATCACATCATTTTTTTATTTATCAACATCAAGGTATTTTTTTTGAAGTAAAATTCCCAATTAAAATTCCTCTATAAACTATGAAATGAATCTTTACCAAAATATAAAATAATACTCTTTTGAATGAAGGTTTTATAGACTCTATACATTTCAGACAATTGTCAAATGAATTTCCCACAACTGTGAAATCATTTATGAAAATCTAAAAAAACCCATCAATTTGATCAGAAAATATTCTTACGATATACCCATGAAATTTAACATGAGAATTATATATTCTAAATGGCTTCCTTTTATATGAAAAAGTGATGAATAAACATGTAAAGGCTATATTCTTTTGATCCATAGGGGAAATATGTATCTGAAAATACACAAAAAAATGTATCTAATAAGAAACAATGTGTTCTACCTGCTAGTATTGATATCATCTAGTCAGTGAATAGGATGGGGAAATGATATATCCCAGTGACGGGATTCAACATCCTAAAATCAATACACACTCTCTAATTAATCTAAATTCTCACATAGATTAATTGATTCGTTTCTTTCCTAATAGTTTCTAAGACATATTATTTAATACTGCATGAATGTGAATAACCCATTGTGAATATAAGAAGGGATAAATGATCCCATATTCCAATATCTTATCTATATCCTACATCAAAACCTACATCATTTTTGGATTTGGCCTCATTTGGGGCCGTCTGAAAATCATGGAATTTCCCTCAAGATAAATTCTATGTGTTGTTATTTCTCTGTTTATTCTGGGGATATCACCAATTCTATTCCCTATTGTACAAAAATTACATTTGAAAATATCATTAAAATATTCTTCTTTGGTTTCAGATATATTATTAGAAATTATCAATGAAAATTTCACTCTATCCCAATGATACACATATTTTAGATTGGGGGGGGGGGTTAAATCTAGTTCTGGGGGATACTCAAGAGATAAATGTCAATTGTGGTTCCCTAATTTCAATGGATGAAAATAATTCACTCGATAAATCAAATCATATTATTTATAATTTAACAAATAATAAATTAAATCATATATTACATCTTCTTCTTATAATAAAAATGAATCTCCAGTGGGTTGTGAATACACGTGTTCAGTGATATTTTCAAAGGAAAATTGTTCTCATATGGCTAATAATTAAGGGCCCGTTACTAATTCATCAATGGGTTCAATACCAACATCATAGTAGAGTGAAAAAGAGTTATTTATGATCTTATGGGTGCCTCATGGATTCAAAAATATTAATTTGGGTAGTTTTATCTCCAAAACCCAATGTTGAGTGTCCATTAATGGAAATTGATTATGGTTTTTGACATCATTAAGAAAATATCCCATTAAGTTTTGGTTAGTTTTATAGGATCATATCTTCTTCAATATTTATCTTTAAAAAGTTGGCTATAAAAAAGAGATATTTGAAATTAATTAGGACTTGTTTTAGGGCTCCTCCCTGGAAAAAAATTGGTCTTTTGTAAACATATAACACTAATATAGTGTGATTAAAGTCTCCCATATGCATTGAAGTGTATACGGAGTGAGAAAATATATTAATTCAATCCCCTAGATCACAAAATTCATTATATGGAAGACTTTAAACATGGGATGACCACATGACCTGAAAAATGATGATATCATGGCCAGCTTCCATGCATAATACCCATCCTTCATTTTCTCCCTTATCATCACCTGGGCAGTATCCATGAGTAATCCAAAGTAACTATTCCTTGTTCACATTCCTTCTGTGACATGTCTTTTTGGTCTGCTACTTGCTTTTTTTCCCACAATGACCATGAATCATGTGATTTTAGAATGTATTAGTAACCATGACATCCTCATTGGACTTCCTTAGCTTGTATTCCCAATGCACCTCTTCACCGAACTATGTGGAAAATGATTCCCCACTATGAGGATACCTAAGAATCCCCCCCCCCCCCCCCGCTAAAGTTCAGTCTTGTCACCCATTTGTACCGACCATTTCTGGTCATTTCATTGTTCATATCACATTACATTAAACTATATTATATAACTAAGTGTGTTTGATCCCATTCAAGTACATACGAAACTTCAATGAGGCTCAATCACAACCAATGGTAAAATTTGGTGGTCCCTCATAGGGACTTATAATCCACAAGTGATATATTCCATTTATGGGATGAATCATCGGTATCCGCCTCTGTGAGGTGTCCTGATCCTCTCGAGAAGCTAATAATTCATAAGACCCAGAATCATTCTATATTCCTCTGACAAAGAGTGTCCCTCTTGTGATGGGCTGCAAACCATGTGTAAACACAATCATGTCTCTGGGTCACTATCCTTTTTGTACACCCTAATTATAGGCCCCATACTAACCCCTATGGACAATGATTGGCCACCATGGGTATATGTAGTAATCCCACATTAGTTTAAATCCCATCATCCATGTCACATAAAAGTCTCTCCCTTGATCCTTTGTGTTTCGTGAAGGTCATGGCCAAACTCGGATGTTCTAGTTCCTTAAAGTCCAAATCCATGCATCCATTCTCATAGGTCACCTTCATCAGTGTCCCATCAACATATTTATAAACTATGGGGACTTTGATCCACTATCATGGAGGTACAAAGGAATCTTACCTAATGTTAAATCCCAACAAATTTATCGTCACATTAGTTCCACCCCTTTCATTTCAGCATCTTCTTTCAACTCCACTATCTCTTATACGGATTCTTACCTAGGTCTCCACATCTCAATAAGATCATGGAATCCACTTCATTGCTACTTTTATCAGCACTCAGAATCCTAACCATGCTTAATCCCCACACATCCATATCATCCAACCACATGTTCCCCTATGGAAAAGGACAACTAACCATGTGTAAGCCCCAATCCCAACCTTTGATGTATGTGGGTTTTGATCACTATATTATATAGATGGGACCTAGGAATTCTACATGAGGTTAAATCCCAAACAATTGAAAACATTGTTGTTCCCCGATTTGGGGTCCACCACCCTAATATGCCCTCAGTGGTGTCTAGATCAGCCTTCATAGTGTGAAATAGTCCCCTCTTAGGACATACCACCCTGTATCCACTCTTTTTGAGTACCATGATCAATCCATATAGTGTTACCTTATTGGGATCCACCCTCACAGAGTGACATCTTCCCTTTTGGGGAAACACCAAACTAGATCTGATCTTTTTGGGTGTTTTGATCCATCCATATGGTGCTCTTTTTTTGGGATACACCGTCAGGGTGTGACATCATCCATTATTGTGAAACACCACCCATGGTATGTTATTTTTGAGAATATAATTGATCTAATAGTTCTCCCTTTTGGGATACACCATCAAGGGGAGATATCATCACTTTTTGGAACGCACTACCTTGGGTCCCCTCTTTTTGGGCATTCTGATCCATCCAATGATGCTCCCTTTATGGGATACACCCTCACGGTTTGAAATATTATATTCTTAGGACACACCACCTTGGGTATTATTTTTCAGGTGTTCTGATCCATCCATCTGTTGCTTTATTTTTGGCATCCATCCTCAAGATGTTCAATATTCCATTTTTGGGACACAAAACCTTGGGCCCTCTCTTTTTAGGAATTTCGATCCATCCATACAGAAAACCATACAGAATCTCCATCATAAGGACAAAACAATCTTACCCATCTCTATGGGGAATTCTGATCACTCTCTTTCCATCTTTGAAACATGTTAAACTCACGACCTACCCTGTGTTGAACATTAGATTCCTGATGGAAACCGCAAAAACTACACATTTGATGTAACCATCTCCTCATTATATTAAACTCATGATATACCTTGTGTTAATCCAGGGAAGAAAAGGAGAACCTCATAATACCTTCCTTAGAAATATGGTACCCTTTTATCGATGTGGAATGGTTCTTGTTTCTTCACCATTGAGATTCCCTCTCACGATGATGAATGTAGTTGACTAATTTTTGCACATCCATAGATGCCTAACAAGACTGATGGTACCATATAATCTGACCAAAGGCTGCTGCCCTATCCAGACCCATTGGAATGTCTTGAATGAATAATACTAATTAAAAAACATCCACAATGATATGGCATGAGGAATGACATTCATGAACGAAGAATAAAATTCGTGATGAGGACATGAACAAAGAGAAAAATTCTGAGGAAGAATCCATGGAAGGAGGAATGGATATCCTGTCATCCTATTTCGATCAAGGAAAAAACATCAATAAATATTTTATGGATTCATACCACCTCTAGAAAGTGGGAACATAGAGAAAAAAATCAACACAACGCCACTGATGTATTTATCCCTAGTGGAATTCCTCAGATACAGTTCTAGTAGATTCATAATTCTACATTTTTAGGGGATGATGGGATATTGGATTTTGAGTTGTGGATTGAAAAATCTCTATCAATCACTGATAATATAGAGACACCTCTTTATAGGATAGTAAATCTCACAAATTATATCATATGGGAGTGGGAAAGTGATATTGGGATGGTTAAACCTACGATGATGTGCTATGTGACATGGATAGGGGGGAATTACAACCAACATATAAATAATTTTTTCATCAAAACACTGAGAGAAGTTTATTTTAGTGAGTTCATGAATTAGGAATATAGATATATGATAGCTATGGAGTATTCAAAAAAATTAACATAGATTTGGAGTTTTGTGCTAAAGTATCATTCTGATAGTGTTTAGAGGGAAGGCCATTCCAAGGAAGGTCTCAGACATGATGTTCAATTATATGACCACATGTTCAGGTTGATAACTATTACTAAGATGGTAAATCAAATAAAAATTATAGAGCAGAACATGATTGAATCTAGTAGTGTTTTGTATGGAAATTTATTCTATCTACCTAGCAGTTTAATTTTCAATTGTATTAATCAGTAATTTTATGATTCAAATGAGATGTGTACTGACTAGTATATGAGTACTAGTAGATCAGTCATGTTTCATTAGTGTGGAAGAGGTTCCTACATAAGGAATCATTTCAATTAAGACCTATTGAATTTCCAAGATTGTGGTAGGATGGGAGATGTGAAATTTTTATACAGGACCGCCCATCCAGCAGTGAGATGTAGGTGGTCAGACTCGACATCAGGTTCGAGAGTGGGTATTGTAGCTCCGAGTTAGGATGGGATTTGGATATGTATTATAAAATCAAGTCAAGGTGGTGGTGGTTGTGGATGAGTTTTCCAGGAAATAGTTATAACCAGATAGTAGAGAATGCCAACACCGAGTAGTGAGGTTGATTTATGAGGCCATTGTTCAGGCTCTATATATTTTGAATAGCCTACACCCAAGGAGTCGGGAACCAGACTAACTACGGTGAGAATTATTATCATAGTTTCATCAAATCATGTATATAATCATTTTAACATAAATTTATAGCATAGGCTGATATATCTATATTTTCTATAGAGCCTTGGACTCATGATTCAATTTTCTGAGGGTGTTATGACACTTGAGACATTGTTGGGTAATATAATTGATGATGTAATTTAGTTGAGGGTGAGCCCCTTGATATTGGTTCAATTCACTTCATATGGAATATTTTTCTTTCATCATGATTACTATTTTTGATATCATAATCAGAATGGAAAAACTAGTAGCTTATCGAGGGGATGGTTTATAATCAGAAGGCGGAATCAAGTATATTGGAAAGCTGAGATGGTCCAAAAAATTATGGGTTCATTGGGGTCACATCCCATATCACATAATTATATAGGGATGATTAGGAAGTATTTCCTTAATATTTACTTTTAGTGTCAATCATTTCATTGATGCCTTCCTGAATAAATTCACTAATTCACCTCATAAGAATGATGTTGAGTTCTCCATTTTTCTAGTATTAGGTTGTGTATTGGTATATATACCACCTTATAGGATGTCTATGACGTGGTTTTAAGAGTTCAAGGGGAATCCTGAGGATTTGAAAGAAAAATGGTTTATACCACTCAATAATTCTCAGTGGAATTTTCTTGTCCTTTTGAGAAAAGGAAGGTTGAAACCATAGTGTGTGTGTGTGTTGATTTATTGAAACTGCATAAGCTTAAGGTTAGGAATTTATAACTCTTTTCACATATATAAGATCTTATTTTACACCTTCAAGGATATAGTATTTTTCTGAAAAAAATGATTTGAGATCCAGATATCATCATGTGCATGTTTTACCTAAACATATACCTCATACTAATTTTTTAGTAGGTATGGTCTATATGGGTATATGGTTATTTGGTTTGGTATTTCAAATGCTCTCTCAATATTAATGGTTCTAAGGAACCATGTTTTCAATATTTATATGGATTTTTTGTGGTGTTTTTCTTTGATGATATCACGATGGATTATAATAATAGGTAGGACCATGATAAACATGTTGACATTGATTGAGATATAATAAGAGAGAATTAGTTATATGATAAGCTCACAAGGTGACACATATAGAAATATTATTTTTACTTATTGAGTTAGATTATTTCTTTGATAGGTGTATCATTTGACCTAGAGGAGGTGAGAGAAATAGTTTACTAGGAGCACTCAAAGAATGTATGTGATATATAGTGTTTCTTGGGTCCAACATGATATTATAGGTGTTTCATACAATATTTCTCATCCCTTGTAGTGATGCTTACCAGATTGACTAGGAGTGTTATTATGTTTGTGTAGATAGTTACTTGATTGATAGACATTAATGATATAAAACGGGGAATGAATTTTGTGCCAATATTGATTTTTACGAGCATGGTAGAAGTCACACATTTTATTGGGATGCATCAAGTATCAAGCCAACAAAAGTTTTGATATTGGAGATATAGACATAGCTTATGGGTCTCAGTAGCTAAGTCCACATAATGGGAAGTACTTGATACCTGATTTTGAGTTAGCTACAGTCATTCATGTGTTTAAAAGTTGGTAAAATTGTTTATCAGTAGAGGGTTTCATTAATAAAAGGATAAGAAAATACTCATATACAAATTTACACCGTGTGATCTAATTTTGAGGAAGAAAATGTGCGTTAAGTTCTTATAGTTTTGTGAAATCTCTCATTCCTATATAGCTAGTAATGTCAATGTTGTGGCTGAAGAACTATGCAAGAGGACTAATAAATAGGAATTTCAATAGGCTAGTAGTGAGTTTATTATTATGTATTTTTTCCACTTAGATGAATAGGGAGGAGTAAAAATTTCAAGGAATAAAAATTGATTCATCATTAGCAATGACCTCTAACCTATTGGATATATTGTAGATAATATATCTATCAATTTTTTAGGGACTAGTACTATGGGATAGTGTGGAAGGTGAGGACACATATCCTCTTTGAATGGTGGGTGAGGATGAGATCATGTGTGTCCATGTCCTCGTATGGGTTCTATTGGAAACAAATGAGGAGCTGATGTGGGAGTTTCATGGCATAGTTTGGGTAGTTCTTCTCGAATCTACTGATATTTATATTGACTTAGGCAATAAATAATTGATTAAAGGGATGAAATGTGACGTAGAAATTTTTATTACAGGGTGTTCCACCTATCATCAAGTGATGGTAAAACATTTTTGACCATCTAGACTTTTATAGAAATTACCCATTCTTTAGTGGAAATGAAATAATGTCATGCTGGATTTCATGACTTGATTTTGGACGTTATCTAAAGGTAGTGATTCTACATGGAATGTTTTTTTTGGATAGGATCACAGTCCCTTTTCATTTCATCCAATAATGTAAACCTTTAGTTTTGATATTCTAGGGAGGTGTTTTATCCATGATATAAAATGAATTAATGGGTTCCAGCATGCAATAATTTTATATTGGGTCTCCAAGTTTACATATATCTTATGGAAGAGTTTATAGAGGGACATATGTGAATAGTTTCATCTGAGAATGAAATAACACCGTCATAATGATAAAAATTCAGACCGTTTGATAATGGTTATTGAAGAAATGTTCTGAGCATGTATCTTGGATTTTGGGGGATCTTGGTAGAGGCATATAACCTTAATTGAGCTCCTCGAAAATTATAGATGACATTTAAAAATAATTATGGCACCTTAAGAGGATTTTCATGGTTTAAAATTCAAATTTACCCACATCTAGATAGAGGTAAGTGATGCATCTTTAATAGTACCATGTCTTGCACGTGAAATATTTAAACATGTGTAGTTGACCAGGAATTAGATAGTTACTGTATAATCTTGATAGAAATGTTATAAATATAACTAAATATGAAATCTAGAGTTTAGGGTTGGGGATTTTATATTTTTATTATCCCATTGAGGTTGGGACAAAAATGGATCAGGAGTCATGTTAATCATTTACTGTTATATGTCAAGTTGTTTGAGACTCTATAGAGTGTCATGCTAGTATCCTGTTGGCTATAGTAACCTAAAATTTAAATAGAAATGCATTATGTATTCCATATATCTCATATAAACTATTGTTATTCAAACCCATCTCACATTCATAATCATAATGAGGTGGAGTTTCTGGTAGATTAGTCATTTGGGGACAGTCATATTTTATTTGTTGACTGGAACATGATGGTTAACCTAGTTTTTCCAGTTCCTCTAGTACGAGTGCTATGGTAGAATGAACATTTTTATGATATGAATTGATAGAATAAGGAAATGTAAATTCTATATGGATAGATTTCATCTGTGATGAATCATAAAAACCCATGATATATCAATTTAGGGATGAATTTGTTAATGGAGGGAAGATTGTACGATCCTATGTTTTCATATGAGTTATTTTTTTTCAGATTATTTTTTAATTACAAACTAATCTAAAAACCATATCAGGGTATAAGGTTATTAAATGGTGTATGGGGCTTGTTCCTTGTTTGAATCCTGATGTTTTTGAATATCAGGATTGGAAATATGATTAGTAGAAAGTGTGGTGGACATGTCACATAGTAACTATTAACTATGTGTGGATAGACAATTCGGTGATACAAGTCTCATTGGTTTAGGATCCCATATTTATGGAGGTTCATACCAATGAATTGAACCATAAATTTTAAGGTGATAATACTCAAATGGATTACACATGGTTTGGAAAATATCATAAGTGACCATGCCACGAACCCATAACATAGAAGGGGGTCCATAGTTGGTGAACAACTTGGAAAATGAGGTGATGAAATTTCATGACCATGATTTTTTTGGAAAATGACCAAATATTTCTTAATTAATGTTAATCCCTAATTTATTTTTCAATCGTCAACTACATAATGAAACACACCCACTATTGCACCCTTGATGGATAATTTAGAGGCTATCAATCATTTTTCCATCCGATCTCAAAATTGTGCAAATTAATTCTCATTAGATTCAAACAAGTGAGTAATGTAGTCATTTTTTTTGTTTTTTTGTCTTGGTATCAAAAATGATATTTTTTTCTAGCTAGTATTCTATAATTCTAGTTTCTTCCTTAATTCTTCAATTTTTTCTCGATCTAAGTCGAATCTAGAGCTAATACAACATAAGCACTCTACTACTGTCATACTTTATGTGGTCTATAATCATCCTATGTGGTTTGATTACTTATTGATATAGTTTAGTTTATTTCTTCCTAAAAGTAATTATAAAATTTCCCTAAAATTGAATATAATAATTACACTGAACATATTAGACCTAAATCAGATTACCAATAGTTCTGTGATATTTTTTGGATGTTTTTGACACCAAACAAGGTCACCTGTGTGTCACACATTTGATATTACCATTGTTTTACCACCCATGGGGTGTGTTTTATGAGAATTCCATGATATATGAGTCCCATTTATAAATTAATTAATGGGTATATTTTTTTACTCCATTTAATGTTGATTCAATTATTAAAATCTTTATATATGAAATTTTTAATGAGTAGGTAAAATCAATAAATGATATTGAATATTATCTTTTATATGAGTTGGTATACTCATGTATCATGAATAATTTTGAATTGATGAATTGAATGAGATTTGAATTGAAATGGTTGTGGATGCCTTGTTTGGTATATAATGGATCTTGATTCCATTTAGATGTAGAGATTTATCGCCCTAAGTTATTGATTTATGGAAGAGGATTTTTTGGGCATGTTTTCTCATTGGATCTTGATTCTATAAGATCCCAAGGAAATTTCTACCCTAATGATTGGCTTGCTGGAATAAAAAAAATACTCTATTGACAAGATCTATAGACTCCATCATGGTTATTACTCACTTTTCATCGATATTCTCCTAGGACTTGATGAGGATAATTTGATATTATATAAATTTGATCAAGGTTTTCAATGTTCGAATATTATTATCAAAATAATTAACATGCTAAAAGTGAAAAGGTTGGTTATACAGCTCGATAGTGGTAAATGTGACAATTTTGGTAACAAAGTTCATCTGTGGTTGACATGTGATACATGTTATATGGCATTACCTTGGGAAATGTGATATATTGTGAATACAGAATGGATGAGGAATTTAATTTCACTTTTTTCCACTTCCCTTTTATAGGACCTTGATAACTATTTTCAGGGAGCCTTATTTGGATAGTTATTATCTCATTATATCATTAAATTCTCAATATGAATTTTACTTTTACTACTATCATATATACTATTCCTTTAAAACTGAATTTTCTTCTATTGAACAGATAGAATTTTTAATATAAACATTAGGTGGTTACCATCTAGGACTTTTTATCAAACTATACATAGGTAGTAGTTTGGGTAGTCAGATATATATTATGGATATATATATATAAGAACCAGGGAATGTACCCATAGTTCATGGCCTATGTTTGTAACATGATTAAGAGTTTGGGAGAAAATGAAATATATGAGGCTCATGATGATCGCTGGGAATGCTTTTGGCATTTTTTATTTAGACAGGTGTAATAATATAAAACATGTATACTAGTTTTGGATACATTATAGATATCTGATAAGATCCTCATTGTACTGGAGGTTACTTCTATAATTGATTTATATATATATAATTTGGATCTTTATATCCTATTTAGTTATTATTATTATATTTCTATTGATCTGTATGATATTTCATTTTGTTACACTCTAAAAAGAGGGAATAATGTCCCCACATACATACATTATCGCCTACCTTCTAGTTTGAACCCTATGGCATTCAAGGAGATACGCTTGAGGCTATGTGGAAAACCTAGATCGAGGCACTGATTAGTGGAATATGTGCCCAAAAATAAAAAATTCTATCTCATACTCTAAAAGTTTTGATAACAAGAGTGACATACAAACTAAGTAACACCATGTTTTAGGTTATCCCACCAAATATATAGTTTTAGATCATTATACATCATCATACATGCTGTATGAATAATGAATTATCAAGCATGAGATACATCTAACACCTCCTTTGTAAAATGTAGAATTAATGGGACACATTCATTGTCCTATAACATATATTCCTATCATATACATGGTTTAAATAACACATAATTCTATAGTTTAAAATCCTCCTTATAAGTCTCTTCAATCCTCACATTGATAGATTAATGAAGGCTCATTTGAGAAAGAAATTATTTTTCCCCACCATAAAGGATTTCAAGGTTCATCATTTTTAGATAAATATTCAATGTATGATTGTTTATCCTCATCACAGATAATTTAGGATGATTGGTTTAACTCGATGAAATAGGAAAATTATTTTCATTCTAAGGGTTGTAATATATTAAATATTCATAATATTTAAAAATATAAAAAAAAAATCTATGAAATATTCAACTCATTATGGGATATTTTTTAAATATTTTATCATAAGTATATATGTCACAACATTTTTTGTAATGTTAATTCCTCAATAACACCCAAAAATTCAAAAATAAGATCATTGTATTTTATAGTGTATATGACACAAAACATAACGTTTACAAGAAAATATAACAACCTAATATACTATGATATATTTATTTTCAAATAAATTCAATCTCTCAAATATAATAAATTACATGAAACACTTAAGTAACTTTAATTTCATAAAACAACACATTTCCCTGATATCTTGCATTATGCACAAGATATTGTTTTATATTGAAAAAATTATACATTCGGATTTATTATTTTATTTCAAATATGTTTAGCATATCTTTTGACCCTAATTAGTAATGAAAAAATTTAAAATTTATTTCCATGGTAAAGGTTAAAATGGATTTACCACAGGGTTAAAATAATAGTATAATGGTAAAAATGAACTACCATCATATTAAAAACCCTCTTTCTAGCCATATTTCCACATTATGTTTCAATGTTACATAATGGAATGTTTTGGATATTTTTTTCATGAAAACTACAAGATTATAATTTAACTATTCCAAAAAATTACAAGTTTGTGACTCGACTCATTTATAAAAGGTCACCCCTATTATCTCTTAGTAACCCCATGAAACCGTTTTGATTATTCAAAGACCAAAATAAATCATTCCCCATATTACATAATTTTAACTTATAATCCATATTTTGGGTGTAAATCCTACATAGGAAGGAATTTGGAGAAAACCTAATGAGGATAACTCAAGAATATGTAACGTTCATTATTAAGAAATTTTATTTAATTTCATATTTTTCACCCTTAAATTATTATTAAAGATTGATTATACAATAACAACAATGTATTACATATAATATTTTTTTTAATGTAATAACCTACAATGATATCCAATTCTATGAAATGGTTTTTGAAATCATCATTCATGTGTATGACATATTATCATCTTACGAACTGATGTCATTTTTCATATATTACAACCATTTATGGTTACGTATAATGATGTATATAACATATTTGAATGATATTCATAAATTAATTATAATTTTTTAGTTATTATTTCGTTAATTGTTTTTTAAAATCACATTCTATTGAGGATATGATAACATCGCTTACGTGTCTGTTGGACCACCACCACAAGAAGTGACATGATTTTTTTATCGACAACACATTACATGGAGGTTGATAAGAAAATATTTAACCAATATATATGATAAAAATTATATAACTGTTATATTAATGAAATATTTATATTTCTAAAATTCTAATATATCATTTTCTTTCATATACTAATGTATGATAATGTCTCTCGTATACATGTGTACGACCACCTTAAAGAAGAGACTGTAGTATCTTTTTATCAAAGAATCACACGAATGATATATATTATAATAATTAAATAAATAATATCATTTTATGGTAATTATTTAAATATAAAACATTAACTACCTAATTTACACAATTATTATTAAAAAATAGAAATATTATTCATGTGTTTGTATGACCAACCATTTCTATGAGAGTAACATAGTATATTTTCATAAATATCAATCATGATTGGTTTTAAAAATATTATTGTTGTAAAAATATGATAATTATGGCATTATTATCATTCTGGAGATTATAACACTATATGATATGACTAATACATTGATCATTCATGATGAAATACGAATGGGATATCAATGAAATTAACACACTAAATAATTAAAATAAAGGAACATTATTATCGAATGGGTAATAAGTTATTACAAAGGATAATATATGATATTATAAATATTAATATGGTTCTATAATAAGTTAATAAAATGTTAAAAACAATTACACAGGTGGATATATCTTGTTCATCCAAAAGGAATGGTGAGGTAATGGACTTATATCCCACTATTTAATTATATAAGACACAAGCCATATTCATCACATATCTCTTTTATGTTTGGTATAAAATTTCAAAAAATGTAATTTATGAATCATCAAATTAAAATAATTTGGATTTATATATTCAATTTTGGATCTCTATTTCATTGGTAATATAATCAATGTTATGAAAGCGGTAAGGGTCTAATGTCACAATATCATCGTCTTTAGGGTTTTCTCATGATTATGGATCCAAAAATGAAAAATTATTATCCATCAATAAAGAAAGTGATGAATTTTATTCTGAAAATATTTTTTTATCATATTTTCATTTAATAGTACCCTTTTAGAAATTTCGTAAATAAAATAATTGAGAAAATGTTTTTTTTGGAAAAAAAGTATTTCTCTCTTTGGTTAATATTATATTTTCATCCAAAACCACATTTTTTAAATGTGTTTTGAAAAAAGTTTTTTACATTCCAAAATTAATTTTTAAATTATAAGTTACCCATATTTTATTCATTATAGTTTTTTTATGTTGATCTTCATTTCATTTTACAAAAATAATTGTTCGGATCTTAAAAACAATGTTTGAGGAATATTTATTTTAACGTGTATGAAATGATCAAAATTTTCATCCACTATGATAATTTTTTTGAAAGATTTCATTATATGATTTCTAGTTTCTCCTTAAGGAAAAGTGTTTTGAAAATGTTTTATTTCTTAAAAATTGTTTTTCAGGAAGAAATGGATATTTTCACTGGTATAATTTTTAATGTACATATTATGGTATTTGTAGAAATAAACACTTTATTATTATTTCAATGGTCTCAGTGATGGTTATTTCTTATAGAAGTTGGCATAGTAGGAAGGCTGTCTTCTACAACAGAGGTAGGCTTATAGTGACTTTTCTTTAGATCCTAGGTGAGAACAGTTTCCTTCTGACTAGATCTGGCCAGAATGAATATGGATGCCTTGGAATTAGATAATATCAAAGAAGGATAGACTTATATCGTAGTTGGGATAAAGTCATTAAGATATGTGGGAATGGTGTTGGACTTTTTGTTATATAGATTTTTTAAAGAAGCTCTCGTTGGTCAAGTAATTGTAGAGGTTCTCCAATTTGATCCATTGTTTGATGAACTATATTTGGAATTGTTCAATATTTTTTTCCCTTGAGGGATCATTGTGAATTGTGTAGGGATTAAAACATGGATCTTTTTGGGAATCACAATAATGTGGTGGAGATCTAGCATGAAAATGTGAGCTTTGGATGATAACTCCCCCATTTTGCAGTAGCCGGTGGTTCAGGGGGCATGATGGCGGTGATGGTGGTTTTTCGTCTGCATTTCATGCATAGTTGGATGGGCAATATATTTGTAATGGGGATTAGTTTTTTAATGGGTTTTGTACAAATTGTATTTCAGGACAATAAATTGTAAGGCTATGTTCCTCTGGGCTTATGTGCATGTAATGGGTTTTTCCTTATACCAAATCTAAAGGGGGTTAATTTTTCTTTATCTCTTATTAATATTGGGGCTTGAACCCTAGATTTTTAGTATTTATGAAGGATATGTTTATTTCTAAAATATTCTATAATTCTTACAAACCATCTTTTATATTAAATGTTATTTTATTGAATGGGGAAATATTTGTAAATCACAATATTTCTTCAATATAGATATTTATTGGTAAAGAATATTGATTAATGAATTAAATAAATTATTCGATATATTATTAATTCCTTGGAAATATAGTTATGTGTATGGACCACTTATAGAATCCCCATGATGAATTTGTAGGTCTTACAAGACAAATCAGCTTTCTGAACAGAATTGTTTTGTAAGAACTAGTTTAAAACATTCTTTTTAATGGTATAGATTGTAAATGTATAGTCGAAAAACATGAAGGGTTTGAACCCAACTATTTTAAACTACCTTAAATATTGATATTCACTATATAGGTATCATGTCCCTTTAACATGATGTCAAAAAAAATTCATTTCCTTCATTGAGAGATCAACTATATTATTATCCATGAGATTTTCATTATAATATTATCTATGAAAAACTATCATTGTAAATTTTTTGATTAAAAATTAATCTCTTTTTGATATTTAACTTTCCAAATTTACAATTACATATCTTATCAATATAGTAAATTTATTTAATTTTAATGTAATTTCTGTTATTTACCATTCTATGTGGATTTTTCATATTTATTTATAGCTTTGTTTATCCATACCATTACTAGGCATCTGAGATCACACATTTCTTACGTTTATTTTACCTAGTAGGGCATGATGCATTTTTTGATTGATATAAAAGGATACTCTAAGGGGAATAATGGAATTCTAAATGAAAATCCATTGTTTGTTTTAGGTTGTAATATGTACCATATATATCCATAATGTATTTTTTATCAAGGATAATAAGCTATTTGGTTCATCAGGAAGTGAGTACTTTAATCTTAAGTGAACATAATATTATAAGAACCATCTATGGGATACTTGTGTTAGGTCACTATACTTGGTATCAGAGGAATTTTAGTAGAAAACATGGAAATTAGATGTAGAAAAAATATATTATGGAACTAAGTCCAATGGTAAAATTTGGGGATAATAGATAAAGATAATAGTAAAAATTTTATGAAGGTATAGATTATGTGGTATTTACTACTTATAAATCCTTGTATAGATGCAACATGTTGGATTGGATCTTTGAAATAGGTACATAAGGGTAATTACCATGAAAATGGTGTATAGGGATTGATTTGGTCATCACTTAGTGAAAAAAAATTGGCCTTACTGCAGATCTAAATTTACCCAACTATGTTATATTCTTAAGTTAATTAATTTTTTTATTACAAATGATTATGAATGAATTAAAAATGTGATATAAAAAAACTATATTTATTATTACTATACTTTCTATGTATAAATATAGTCTATTGATGTGGAGTATTTCACTATCATTGTGGTTATACATTATGATTCATAATGATATAGTATAATATATTATATTAACAATTATGATATAGATCCTAGTAGGATTAATTATAACCACATCAATGCATGTGATCCAATAAGTATGGATGATCATTTAATTGATTGGCACAACTCAATCATTATAAGGGAAATAATATCCAAAACATTATCATAATAAGAGGATATAAAGTCATGATATAAAAATAATGATAATGAAATATTAATGTATTGTGGATTTGATTTGGAGTAATGGAATTAGAGGATGGTAGGGAAAAATATATATAAACCGAAGAAGGGAATCATAAGTTTACAACATGTCATAATTTTTCAATGAAATAAATTGGTTCTTGCTTAAAATGAATTGGATTTTATTAATTTTTTTGAGAGAAAGGACATATTTCTTGTAATATAAATAATAACAAAAAATTTTCCAATGTATAATTTATAAATATTATAGAAATGATACACTATGTGAATTAGTGTACTAGGAATCCAAGGAGTATACATCAAGAGAAAATAATGGATTATGGTCAATATTATTAAATTACACCAAATGATGAGGAATAATTAATGTGATAGTGCATGGATTCAAGTATTATTTCATTTCATTTATAATTAAATTATATCCTCTTTAAAAGAAATGTGAAGTATATTTGATTGTAATACTTTTATTTTTCATTAAGGATTTAAAAACACATGTTGAACTATATCGATGACCAATAAAAGTTATTTAGTGGGAATTTTAACATATTGTAAAACATGTGATTTAAGGATATACATCCCTTAGTTTGTCATATATAATGAGAAAATTCTATTGTTATAATAGTTAATTGATATGGATAAAGAAAAATTTATAGTATTAACTACCTTGGAACTGATTAATGATTTTTTTTTGAAAATTTTTATGTTATCATTGATGGAGATTACAACATTTTGGTATTTAATGATTATATAAAATAATCTATGTTGTATTAATTAAATAATAAATTATTCATGTTATCAATAATATTTTATTGTAATTTAGGGTATTACCATGATTAAACGTGGTAAATCTATTCCCATATTTTGAACGTGACATTAAGAATGACTTTTATTTTCTATGTAATATAATGTTGATTTTTCTGACCACCAAAATTTTTAAACATTGAATTTAGAAAGACATGTTTTATATGATTCATTATATTATATATATATAATTGATTTTTTGATATTTGGGAATTTTGGTATAACTTGTGCTGATGATATTAGTTTTTTAAAATATTTTTACATATATGAAATTACATTACACTCTTAAAAATTTAATGATACTTTAAATGATAATTCTATTGCTACGGGTATAAAACATTCAAACCTGGATATAAATTTATTGGATAAAATTCTAATTCATTTAATGGAAATGAACTGATTAAATTTTGTTTATGAAGTAGAAACATATATTCTAATTATATTTCTTTATATTTTTAGATATAAATATAATTCTCCTACAATAGTAAAAGGATAAGGAAATAATGATGTTATCCTATTACATTCATAATTGACAAATCTGATGGTCTTTTAAATCATCACAAATTTATGGTTTTTAGGCCCTTGAATTTCAATTAAACATAACTTTATTATGATTATTATCCTCTTCCACAAGAAATAAATTTTTTTTTTCATTCCATTCATGACCATATCATTACATTCCACTAATGTACTCCTACATAGAATACTAGTTTTGTGTTATTATATATGACTAGGATTACTAACCTATTTACTCTTATTAAGAAGTTATTCTTTTAAAATAATTATAAAATGGTTTTTTAAATATATTATTTTTATATTTAAAACCATTGATTATCATAATCGAGATTAAACAGTAAGAACCCAATTAATTTTTGATAGGGATAATGTAACACCTAATAATTCCAAAATAAGAACATTATATTCGTTAGCGTATATGTAACACAACAAAATGTTTAGAATAAGATATTACACTTTAATAATTTATTATATATTTATTTTTAAAAAAAATTCTATTTCATTAATATAATACATTATATAAAATAGTATTTCAGCTTTCATTACATGCAATAATGAATTTCCTCGATTTATTTTGTTACATGTAAGAGCAAGTTATAGTAAACAATTATATATTAATAACATTATTATTTTATATATCTCTTCTCAGTTGGAACTATTGATACAATCGGGATTAACTATATTATTAAGATATATATTTTAAGGACATATATTGGTTATCTATTTATTATAATTTAAATTTTATTCCTTTAAAAGAAATTTAATGTTTTCTGAAAAAACAATGTTGTTTCTAAAATTTGGTTTAGTCTTCAATTTATCGTGTAATTGAAGATAAATTTTTACCATGTTAGTTAAATTTATAGTAAAATTTAACTTTTCTACAATGAAATATTTTAAAATTATCTTTGGGTTTATATTTTGAGATTTTACAGAATTATTAAAATTTTCAATTAATAGTAAAAAATATAGAAGGTTAATTGAAATTTCCTTTTCATTTAAATATGTAATTTTGATAAATTATATTTTAATTTAGTTTTAAATTAATATTATATCAATTATATATTAATAAATCAAATTTAGGTAATTAAAATCATTTTCGTACTTGATTTTGATACAAAAACATTGTAACATTTTAACATAGTCCATCTAAAACCCTTAATTTCATTGTGTATACATGATTAATTTTAAATTAAATTTTGAATATTAATTGAGTTTTATAAGGAAATATGGATTCAACATTAGGATCCATAATAAATTATAATTTTTAGTAATTTCAAAATATTGTTTTCACAAAATGAATACTGAAAATAGAAATAACAAAATAACCTGATAATGGTTTGAATTGATTTATCTCGTGGTTAAGATATGATGCTTAGGTTAAAAATGAACTCCCAAAACAAAAAAAAACAATTTTCATGAAATATTTCCTCCTGATAGCTTATAGGATCTATAATTTCCCATTTTGGATGATTTTTTCATGATAAAAATGTGGGTATTTTGAATCTTTTCCAAACATTACAAGTGTGGAACACACCTCACTTATAAAAGGTCACCACCCAACCTTTATTATTGAAAAATTCACATCATTTTGGGACATATAATACCTAAAAAAATAACATTCTAACATCCCTCATCTCATGCTATTGTCCTTATTTTATGTTTAAATCCAACCATGGACAGAATATGTTGCAACCCCCATAGGATGCCCGAAGAAGAGTTAACTTTGTTCAATAAGCGTTTTTGATTTCTATATTCCACATATCATTATATTAATATTAAAACATGATGATTTGACAACATTGGTATATATTATATACATATATATTATTATTTTTTCAATTACAGAAACCAACTACACTTCAATTGAATGTGTTATAAAAGAATCATTTGTTTGTATTACATATTACCACATCTCGAACTATAGCAATTTAATTTTTTATTACCATTTTTCATGGTTTAGTATTATAGGTGATATAAATTATATATATAATACTTATAACCTAATTATAAATCTTTAGAAATTTAATAATTTATTATGTTTCACATTCTATTCATTACGGGGTATGATTATGTCGCTTGTGTGTATAGCAGACTGTCGCCTCATAAAAGGGACATGATTCTTTTTTCACAAACGCACTACATTAAAGGTGATAAAGATAGTTTAAATTAATATATAATATTTAATTGAAATAATTATGATAATTATGAAAAATTTATCATTTTTAAATGAAAATATATCATTTTTTACAATGAAATAAAATAACGTCGCTCGTGTACATGTGGATTATCGCCTTCCAGAAGTGATGTGACTCTTTTCATCACAACAAAAATTTATGATATATATTAGTATATTTAAATAAAAAATATTATGTTATTGTAGTTATTTAATGATAAAATATTACTCAACGAATTTCTATAATGATCATTAAAAATGGAATCATTACTCATGTGTACGAATATTGTATTGTCACTATGACTGTAATATTTTCATTTTTTTTATAATAATCAATAATAATTTTTTTATAATTATATTAATTTTTAAAATAATATAATTATTTCATGATTATTATTAATTATTTAATAGAACTATATAATTTGAGAAACAATTTTTTTTTCATGACGAAACACAAATAGGAAAACCATGCAATTTCCCCCCGAAATAATGAAAATAATAAATGATTATTAACGAATAGATGATAATATCATATAAAAGGATCTTATATGATATTATAAATATTAATTTTTTTCATCAATAATTTAATTACTAGATCTAAATGACTATATAAGAGGTTAAACTATGTTTTTACAAATGTAAGTGTGATGTAAGGGACTTCAATCTCACTTTTTACATCTATGAGAAACATACCGTATTCACCAGGCATTTAATTTATGTTGTAAATATAAAAGCCATAAATTTAAATGATGATTAAATTTGTTAATATTACAGGTAGTTACATATCAATTTGAAGATATCTTGTTCACAAGGCTTAAAATCAATAATTTGGATGTTTAATTGTTTTGTGTTACCATATCATAGTTTATCGGAATTTAAAGTGATTATGATTACAATTATAAAATAATATGATCCATCCATCAGGAAACATACTTTTTTAGTTTAAACTAGTAAATTATTATATTTACATGTAATATTTATATTATGTACACCCTTTTGGTACATTATATTATTGAGACCATGTATTTTTAAAATAACTTTATTTTTTTCTTCTGTCAAAAATATAGTTTGTTCTAAAACAATTATCTCTAAATATGTATTCAATTTTTTTAAAATTCAAAAAATTAATTTATAAATACTCTTTTACCCATCATGGTCTTTTTACACAATTTATTTAATGTAATATACATGTCTTTTTACGAAAAACTCCAATTTTTATTTTTGTAAAAATATATAAGGAATCATTATTCTATCTTCTACATCATCTATGTAATTTTATACTACAATGTCCAAAAAATGTTTTAAAGATCCATTTATATGGTTTATAGTTATTTTTTCATGTAATTTTATTTTGAAACTGTTTAATGATTTAGAAACAATATTTTAAATTGAAAATGTTGTAATCCTCAAGAATTTTTTAAATATAATTTATGGTATTTTAGGGAACAAATTATTTTTTATTACTCCAATATTAATATATTGTATTGATACCACCCTTATTAATTATATTAATGTTTTATTACCAATTTGATTAAGGAATGTATTTATATTAACATTATTAATTCCATTATAAATCATTAACCTTTCCATGCCATATTTATTTTCGTCTGATAATTAGGCATAAAATTTACAATAATTTTCCATTTTATTTTCCAGGGTTATATTTATTTCGTAAAAAATATATCATTATTACATAAGTTTTTTTTAATTTGAAAGATATTTCATTGAATGGGAGAATATTGATAGTATGTATTTATTCTCCAATACAAATATGTAATTGTATGGAATATTATTTCATGAATTATATTAAGATTTAGGTATATAAGTAATTACATGAACATAATTTTAATCTGTGGGGATACATTATATAAATACCTTGATGCATTTAATCTTGAGAAAAACCAGCTGTCCAAGACGCATGAGTTTCTAACAAGTAGTTTTAAACTATCTTTTGAATTTTTATGAAAGTATAGGAATAATTGGACATACCTGATGGGGTTGTACACTATAGTATAAAAAAATCTACAGGATATAGCTTTTTGATAGATATATGAATTCTTCAAAACATTATTCCAAAGAAATAATAATTTACTTTCTTGAGAATTCAGTTATTTTATTATCCCTGAAATTTTTCCCATGATATTATTTTTATATGAATTTCATTATAAATATATTGATTAAATATATATTTTTAGTAATTTACCATTCTATAATGATTATTCTTGATCATATAATACCAGTCATGTGTTTCAAATTCCTTGTGTTTTCAGTTATTTCCATTTCTATGTTAATTATTCTTATTTATTCATATCATTGGTTTTCTGTGTGTCCATTTGGATCATCTAATCTTACCAAATTTGTATATTTTATTTTTCCCATGATAAATTTTTTTTTATTTTTTTATAAGGAATTATCTTCAAAGGGTAATTATGAAATTATTAATTAAAATATATTTTATATTTTATGTAATACAATTCAATGTAAATTTCAATCATGTATCTAGTTTACAAAGACTACAAATCTACTCATTACATTAGGATGTGAGTCATTTATTCTTATTCTAATTTAATTAATAAGAACCTAGTTTTATGGAATTTGTGTAAGGTTAGTAAAACATGTATATAAAAAATGTAAATATTATAGATATTAACTCCATGTAATGAGTCAAGTAACTTTTCTTGGTAACAATGCATTATAATGAGTCATATGTTATTAACATATAATTATAATTGAAGACCCATCCTAGTCCTTTCTTTAATTAACCACTACATATTACTAATGCTTCTCCACTATATGGTAGTTTTAATTTTGCATAACTAACCAACATTCATTACAATTCCTTGAAATTTTCATTATAATCAAATTTTCAAAGGAACCTGGACACCTTTTGTGTTCTATTAATTAGTATATTAGATAATATTGATAAATCCATTATAATAATTATATATTATCCTACCAATGCAAGATAAATACATGTAGACACCCTAACCACAACACCTTAGATATGATGTCAACTACCATTTCATTGACATGAGATACACAGAGTTTCTGCCTATATGTACAATCAGTTTAGTAGTCATTGAAAAAAAAATACGATTCACATATTTCATTTGAATAAATCAATTACAACATAAAATATTATCAAAAATAAATTTACCCCATCTAGAATACCCTTTCATATAAAACACAATAATATTTAAGAAATCTTTTCAATGGGAAATAAAATAAGGGTGAGATCAAATGCTCATTATGGGATAAATATAGAAAAAATTATCATGAATAATATGAATAATCATTATGGAAAGGTAATTAATATATAACGCATTCCATTTAAATAATTAGTTAATGAATAATCAATATGAAAAGGAAAAAATCTTATCACAAATTTCATTTATGTAACTAGATTTGGAATATTCAATATGGAATGGTAAGTAAATAAGAACACATTCTATTTAAATAACTGGACAATGATAATCATTACGGAATAACAAATAACATAACACACATTCAATTTAGTCATTAATCTGAGAATTAAATTAAAATATTGATTACCACTTTTTGATAATAACAGGGATAATTATTTCTAAATTATTAATAAAGGAAATGATTAATTATTATATGTTATATTTTTGAAGAATAATAAAGCTTTATCATCATGATCTATTCAAGAGAGAATTTAAATATTTTGGGTAGAAACACATTTAACTATGTATATCTAACTTATTCATCCCATGAGACTACTTATGCATTGATCAGATATAACTAAAATGGCCCCACCTGTGACTGCAGGTACAAATAATTCCTCATATATCGAATAATTGATTCAATTCACTAATTAATATGGCTTAACATCATATATCTAAATTGAGTAAAGGATATAAATTAATCAAATTTTTAAAATTACATAAAATAAATTTAATTTTATATACCATATGTAAACATGATATAAAATATATGAAATAATAATATCCCTGATAAATTATATGGATATTTAGAGTAAATATATTGTTCAATGCTCATTGCAATATGAACAACATAAGCGGAAGTTAATGAAAACAAATATGATTCATGGAAGTGAAAATAGAAATAATCCTTTCTCAAAATAATCTTAAGCCATATAGAGAAATAATAATGATTTTATAAATAAAATTTATTCCCAATGGAGTAAAAATAAGGGTTATTATTATTAATTGAATAAAAATACCATTAAAATACTCTTTTGGAGAATATTATTTTCATATTGAAAAACAACTTGAAAATCCCTATCTTTGAAAATAAAATTTAAAAACTATTATATTAGAATACAATTTGAAAATTATTTTCTTGTAAATTTATATTTGAGATATATAAATTTATCTCAAAATCATTTTTTTGGTTATGAAAACTATAAATTATGTTCATGCCTTACATGTAAAGAAAATATTCTTCCCACTTTTTATATAAAATAGAATCATTAACTATTAAAAAACATAAAACTTATAATGGAATAAATTTTCAAAGTGTATAAATGGGTTAAAATTCCATTAATTTTTTTTAATAAATATTTTTTAAAAAATTTATTTTTTATTAAACATGATTTTTTAATAATATAGGTTTTCGTTCAAAGATAGAAATGATGTGGGGTCTTCATAAAATAAAGTTTCACATTTTAACTACCAATGAATGAAATTCTTCCTATAAAATTAATATAATTACTAATAACCATATTATAATAAATTAAAATTTTATTAAATAATTATCAAATAATTTCCCTCAATGGAAATTAAAGTGTTAACATTCCCTAATAGATTGATATTGTTAAGTGAACCCTTGAAAAGATAACAATGTTGAGGTGACAATCCATTAATGATTTGATTATGTTTATAATCAATAAATCCAATTAATAAAAGTGTAAAAACATCAATAAATATTATTAAGAAATTAAACAAATAAAATTATAATAATATCAACAAAAAATAAGTAGTATAAAAAATAAAATTGAATTGAGTTATGAAATACATTACAACCAGGTAACTCTTTTAAAAATCCCATTGGATGGAATAATTAATATTTAAACAAAACATAACATATATATTTTATTATACATTATATTACATGTGAATGGGTAGTATATGAACTATATAAAAGTAATTATGGGCATAAAATTACACTATGACTCAAAAAAATGAAACTCCTTACCTTATGGTTCATTTTGTTTGAACATGCTATAATGTTCTATATAATGGTTTTATTTTTTTATATTATATAAGAACCATATTATTATTTATAATATAATAAAATATTATTTTTGGAAATATTATCACCTTTTTGTTAATAATATTTCTTTATTTGTATTGTTTTAGGTAATAATTGCATTCTTTTTTTCGTATTTTTTAGTTGTTATTTATCTGTTCCTTTTACATTGACCATTATTTAATTATATAAATAACATAAAACATAAATTACAAATAATTTATAATCAGTATATGTTCAATTTTTTTATTACATTAATTTTGATGATGGTAAATTAAAAACATCATTCATTGAGATATTCAATCGTATGTATGGATGAACATTGTATCCATTTACATATCATAATGAAATATAGGAAATTAAATTAAATTATATATATATATATATTTAATTATAGTATATTTTTTATACTTATTTTATTAAAAACATCTTTAATACATTCCATTTAAACCGTGAATGAATCACATCACTTTACGAGGTGGAAATCATCATAATACATTCCCAACATTATCATATTCTCGTAAAAAAGAACGCATGAGGATATGTGTGGAATAAGAATCATTAAAATATAATAACATCATAAATACAAAATCTTTCATATATAAATAATTAATCCATCAATATTTCCAAAATTTAAATGTGGTAATGGAAGAATGTTTGACATCAATTTGCGAGGCAGTAGTCATTTGTACACATGAAAAATGTTTTCGAAACTGATTTGATAATGTGTGTGATGTTGTAGGTATCCCCATTACATTAAAAAATCATATTATATGGAATATACAGAGGTTAATACATAGGCATTCTATAACAATAATTAATTGAGTTGGATTAGGAAATAAAAAATTGATTTTAGAAGAACATTATCTCTTCATCAGGTATTCTCCTTTTGTTTGAATTAAATCCAACATATAATGTCTTTATCGAATCATTATGGATTTACCATAGGGTTAAAATAATATTATAATGGTAAAAATGACCTAACATCATATTCAAACCTATTATTTCTAGCCATATTTCCACATTTTGTTTTTCTGTTATATAATGGAATCTTTTGGATATTTTTGGAATGAAAAATACATGATTATAATTTAAATATTCCAAAACATTACAAGTTTATGACTCACCTCACTTATAAAAGGTCACCCCCTATCATCTCTTAATAACACCGTGAAATGGTTTGGATTATTTAATGACCTAAAAAATCATTCCCTCTCTTCCATAATGTTATCTTGTAATCCATATTTTGGGTATATGTCCAACATAAGAAGGAATTTGGTGAAAAACCTTGGAGGATACCTGAAGAATATGTAACGTTCATTAATAAGAAATATTATTTTTTTTCTTATTCCGCCCCCTTAAAATATTATTACAGCTTGATTATATAATTACCACTTTATATTTCATATAATTATATTTTTAATGTTAATGACCTACAACTATATCCAATTCCATCAAATGGTTTTTAAAATCATCATTCATGTGTATGACAGATTATCATCTCAAGAACTGATGTCATTTTTTCATATATTACAACCATTCTTGGTAACGTATGTTGATGTATATTATGTACACTATTGATATTCATGAATTAATTATACCTTTTTAGTTATTATAACATTAGTTTTTTTAAAATTACATTCCATGGGGGATATGATAACAATGCTCAGGTGTCTGGTGGACTATCCCCATGCAAAGTGACATGATTTGTTTATTTCTAACTCTTTACAGAGAGGGTGTAAGAAAATAAATAACCAATATAAATGATAAATATAATATAATTGTTATATTAATGAAATATTTATCTTTCACAAATTCTAATATCTCATTTTCTTTCTTATACTAAAGTATGATAATGTCTCTTGTCAATGTGTGTACAACCACCTTCAAGAAGAGATTGGAGTATCATTTCATCAAAAATCACATGAATGATATATATTATAATATTTAAATAAATAATACCATTTTATGAATATTATTAAAATATAAAACATTACCTACACCATTTCTATAATTATTATTAAAAAATAGACACATTGTTCATGTGTATGTACAACCAACCATTTCTATGAGAGTAACATAGTACATTTTCATAAATAACATTCATGATGGGGTTCAAAAGTATAATTATTATAAAAATATGATAATTAAGGAATTATTATAATTCTAGAGATTATATAACTATATAATATTACTAATATATGGATCATTCATGATGAAACATGAATGGTAAATCATGGAAATTAACACACTAAACAATTAAAATAATGAATCATTATTAACGAATGGGTAATAAGTAGTTACAAAGGATAATATGTGTTATTATAAATATTAATATGGTTCTATATTAAGTTAATATAATGTTAAAAACCACTATACAGGTGGATATATCTTTTTAATCCCAGAGGAAGTATGAGGTAATAGATTTATATCTCACTTTTTAATTTTATGAGACACAAGCCATATTCACCACATATTTCTTTTATGTTTTGTATAAAATTTCAAAAAAATTATTTTATAAATCATAAAATTAAAATTATTTGGATTTATATATTCAATTTTGGATCTCTATTTCATTTTGAATATAATAAATGTTTTGAAAGCGGTAAGGTTTTTATGTTACAATCTCATCATCTTTAGGGATTGCCCATGATAATGAATCTAACAATGAAAAATTATTATCCATCGATAAAGAAATTCATGAATTTTATTCTGAAATGTTTTTTCTATCATAATTTCATTTAATTATACCCTTTTTGACATTTTGTAAATAATATCATTGGGAAAATGTTTTCCTGAAAATATAAATTATTTCTCCTTTAGGTTAGTAATCTATTTTATTCCAAAACAACATTTTTTAAATGTGTTTTCAAAAAAGTTTTTTAAATTGAAAAATTATTATTTTTTAAAAGCATTTAATCATATTTTACTCATTACAATTTTTTTATATGGATCTTTATTTCATTTTCCAGAAATAATGGTTTGGATGTTACAAAAAAATTTTGGGGAATATTTGTTTTAACGTGTATGAAATGTTCAGAATTTTCATCCACCATGATAAATTTTTGGAATGATTTCATTATATGATTTCTAGTTTCTCATTAATTAAATGTGTTTTGATATTTTTTTTTAAAAAAAATTGTTTTTTAGGATGAAATGTATATTTTCATTAAGAAAAATTTTAATGTAAATTTTTTGGTATTTGTAGAAATAAACTATTTATTATAATTCCAATGGTCTCATTGTTGGATATTTATTACAGTGGTATGGATAGTGGGAAGGATAAATTCTAAAGTAGAGGTATTCTTGCGGCGACTCCCCTTTGGATCCTACATGGGAGGAGTTTCCATCTGACTAGATCTGGTCCGAATAGATACGGTCATGCTGGAATTAGTTAATAGAGAAGAGAGGTATCCATAGATCATAGTGGGGATAGAGGTTATTGAGATATGTGGGCATGGTGTCAGCTTTTGTGGTCTATAGATTCTTCAGGGATGCTCTCATTGGTTATGTAGTTCTGGAGGCTCTCCAATTGGATCCATTTTATGATCAATTCTATTCATAATTGGTCAATATGTTTTCCCAAGAGGGTTCATTCGGCCTTGTGTAGGGATTTAAACATGGATATTTTTGGGCATCACAATAATGAGGTGGAGTTCTGGCATGACAGTGTGACCTTTGGAATGTAACTCCCCTATTCAGATGTAACGGGTGGTTCATGGGGCATGATGGCGGTGATAATGGTTTGGCGTCACCATTTCATGTGCAGTTGGATGGGTAATATATTTTTAATGGGATTTAGTTTTTTAATGGGGTTTTCCAAATTGTATTTCATAACACTGAATAGTATGGCTATGTTCCTCGTATCATATGGGAATGTAATGGGGTTTTCCTTATACTCAATCAAAAGGGGGTTAATTTTTATTTTTCTCTTTTCAATAATGGGGATTGACCCTAAGATTTTCAGTACTTATAATGGATATATTTATTTATTAAATATTATATAATTCCTACAAACCATATTTTATATTGAATGTTATTTTACTGAATGGTGAAATATTAATAAATCTAATTCTTTCTATAATACAAATAGGCATTGGTAAGGAATTTTGATTAATGATGAAAATCAATTATTCGATATATAATGAATTACTTGGACATATAGTTATGGGTATAGACCATCTATAGAATCCCCATCTGGAATTTATATGTCTCACAAGACAAATCAGCTTAACAAATAGGATGCTTTTGTAATTTATAGTTTAAAACATTCTTTTTAATAGAATTAATAGTTAATGTATAGTTGAAATAACCTGAATGGTTTTAACCCAAATATTTTAAAATAACTTAATTATTGATATTCACTATATAAGTATCTTGTCCCTTTAACATTATGTCAAAAAAATTATCATTTCCTTCATTAAGAGATCGATTTTTTTATTACCCGTGAGATTTTCACTATGATGATATCTATGGAAAAATTTCATTCTAAATTTGTTGATTAAAAATGAATCTATTTTAGTTGTTTACCTTTTCATATTTATAATGACTTATCTTATAGATATAATAAAGTTATTTAAATTTAATGTAATTTGAATTATTTACCATTCCATGTTGATTTTTCATATTTTTTTATATATTTTTTAAGAACACCCTTTTTAGGCATCTATGATCACATATTTCTTATGTTTTGTTTTTCCTAGGATGACGGTATGTATTTATTGATTGATATACAAGGATAATCTAAGGGGAATAATGGAATTCTAAATGATGATTCATTGTGTATTTTAGGTTGTAATATGTATCCTATATATTAATAATGTATATTTTTTTATCAAGGATAATAAACTATTTGGATTATTATGAAGTGAGTACTTTAATCATAGGTGAACATAATAATATAGAAACAAACTATGGGATACTGGTGTTAGGTCACTATAGTTGGTATCAGAGGAGGTTTAGTATAAAACATGGCAATAAGATGTAGGAAAAAAATATTAGGAAATAGATTCCAATGATAAAATTTGTGGATAAGAGTAGAAGAACATAGTAAAATTTTGGTATGTTGTAGATTATGTGGTATTTACTTATAATAATTATTTGTATAGATACTACAAGTGGAACTAGATCTATAAAAGAGGTACATAAGGGTAATAATAGTAAAATTGGTGTATTGGGATTGATTTGTTCATCACATAGTGTATAATAATGGGCCTTAATGCACACCTATTTTTATCCAACAGTGGTATATTCTTAGGACAATTAAAATTTTCAGAAAAAACTATTATGAATGATTTAAAAAAAGTGATATTACAAAAGAAACTATATTTATGATTATTAGATTAGCTATACATAAATTTTGTTTATTTATGTGGAGTATTTCACTATCATTGGTATAATAAATAATGTTTCATAATGATATAGTCTAATATATTATATTAAGCATTCTGAAATACAGCCTAGTAGAATTAATTCTAACCACATCAATTCATGTGATCAAATTACTATGAATGATCATTCCATTGATTATCACAACTCAATCATTATAAAGGATCTAATATACAAAACAATAGCATACTATGAGGACATATAATCATGTCATTAAAATAAGAGTAATGAACTCTCCATGTATAATGGATTTGATGGGAATAAGGGATTAAGTGGATGGTAGGGGAAAAGATATATAAACGGATGAAGGAAAATCATATGTTTCCAACATGTCATAATTTTTCCATGAAATACATTGGTTCTTGATTAAAATGAATTATATTTTATTAATAGTTTTGAGAGAAGGGACATATTTCTTGCAGTTTAAATTATAAGAAAAAATATTCCAATTTATAACTCATAAATTTTAAGGATATTAAACACTATGTGAATCAATGTCTCAAGAATCCAAGGGTTATAAATCAAGAAAATATAATGGATTGCGGTAAATATTATAATATTTCACAAGATGATGAGGAATAGTTAATGTGTTGGTGCATGGATTCATGAATTATTTCATTTCAATATTTTTTCAATTATATCATATTTATATGAACTATGAAGTATATTTGATTGTACTGCTGTTATTTTTCATTAAGGATTTAAAAACCCATGTTGAACTATTTCGATGACCAATAAAAGTTATTTTGTGGCAAATTTAATATATTGCAAAACACTAGATTTTGGGATATGCAACCCTTAGTTTGTTTTATATGAAGAGAAAATGATGTTGTTATTAAAGAAGATTGATATGGATAAAGGAAATTGAATAACACAACTAACCATTAAATTTATTAATTAATTATTGAATATTTTTATGTTATCATTGATGGAGATTAATTTTTTTGGATTTAATGATTATATAAATTTATATATGTTGTATTAATGAAATATGTAATTATTCATGCTATCAATAATATTTTATAGTAATTCATGTTATTACCACAATAATTTTTTTTAAATCTATTCACATATTTGAAATGTGACTTTAAGATCCACTTATATTTTCTTTGTAATATAATGTTGATTTTTTACCATCAAAATTTTAAACATTGAATTTAGATGGACATATTTTGGATGATTCATTATATTATTCATATATAGAATTGTTTTTTTTTAAATTTGGGAATTTTGGGATAACTTATGCAGATGATATTAGTTTTTTAAAATATTTTTACATATATAAAAATACTTTTCACTCTATTACAAATATTACGATACATAAAATTATAAAATTAGTGCTACGGATATAAAAAAATTATACCTGGATATAAATTTCATAGCGTAAATGGTAATTTATTAAAGTGAAATGATGTTATTAAATTTTGATTATGAATTAGAATCCTATCATCTATGAATATTTCCATTTTTTTAAGACAGTAATATAATTCTCCAACAATAGTAAAAGGATCATGGAATGAAAATGTTATCCTATTACATTCATAATCTAAATATTTGACGGTCTTTTAAATCATTACAAATTTATGGTTTTGAGGCCCTTGAATTTCAATTAAAAATAACTTTATTATAATTATTCTCTTCTTTCACAAGCTATAATTATTTTTTCTTTCCATTCAAGACCATATCATTACATTCCACTAATGTACACCTACAGAGAATCCTAGTTTTGTGTTATTATATATGACTATGTTTACTTACCTATTTACTCTTATTTAGCAGTTATTCTATTAAAATAATTATAAATTGGTTACTTAAATAATTTTATTTTTATATTTAATACCCTTCATTACCATAATCCAGATTAAACTTCGATGAACCGATATATATTTGATAGGGGGATTATAACACCTATGAACTCCAAAATAAAAACATTATATTCGTTAGCGTATATGGAACAAAACAAAATTTTTAGAATAAAATATTACACTATAAGACTCTATGATATAATTAATTATAAATAAATTCTATATCATCAATATAATAAATTATATACAATAATATTTTATCTTTCATTACATGCAATAATGAATTTCCTTGATTTCTTTTATTACAAGTAAGAGTGAGTTTTACTAAACAATAATATATTAATAAAATTATTATATTGTATATCCTCTTTCTTCTGTAATTATTGAAAAAAAATGGACTAACAATATTATGAAGATATATATTTTAAGCACATATATTAGTTATCTATTTATTATAAACTAAATTTGAGTCATTTTAAGTAAATGTAATGTTTTCTAAAAAACAATATTGTTTATAAAAGATAGTTTAGTAATGAATTTCACTAATAATTTAAGACAAATTTTTACCTTGTTATTTAAATTTATTTTAAAATATAATTTTTCTTCAATGAAAAGTATCAAAATTATATTTCGGTGTATATTTTTGGATTTTATTGAATTATTAAAATTTTTGATAAGTAGTAAATAAATATTGAATGTTAATTGAAATTTATTTTCCATTTAAATAATTTATTTTGATAAATTATATTTTAAATTAGCTTTAATTTAATTTTATATCAATAAAATATTAATAAATCTAATTTAGGTAATTAAAATCTATTTCTTATTGGATTTTGATATAAAAACATTTTAACTTTTTAACATAGTCTCTATGCAAACCCTCATTTTCAGCATGTATGCACGATTACTTTTAAATTATCATTTGTCTATTAATTGAATTTAATAAGGAAAAATGGATTCAATATTAGGATCCATAAGAAATTATAATTATTAACAATGTAAAAATATTTTTTTCCCAAAATGAATAGTGAAAATTGTAATGACAGAATAACACGATAATGGTTTAAAATTATTTATCTCGTGGTTATGATATGATGCTTAGGGTAAAAATGAACCTCCCAAAAAAAATTTCATGAAATATTTCCCTCAGATATCTTATAGGTTTGATAATTTCCCACTTTGGATGATTTTTCCACAATAAAAATGTGGGTATGGTTGAATCTTTTCAAATAATTACAAGTGTGGAACACACCTCACATATAACCTATCCTCTATTATTGACAAATTCACTCCATTTTGGGTCATCTAATACCTAAAAAATAACTTTTCAACATCCCTTATCTCATCCTATTGACCTTATTTTGGGTTGGAATCCAACCACGGAAGGAATTTGTTGCAACCCTAAGAGGATACCTGAAGAAGAAGTAACATTCATCAATAAGTGTTTTTAATTTATATCTTCCCCACCGCATTATATTAATATTAAAACCTGATGATATTATAACATCAGAATATATTATATACATATATTTTTTTTCCAACACATAAACAAACTTCACTTCCATCTAATGTGTTACGCAAGAATCATTTTTTTGTATGACAGACTACCACATCTCAAACTGTATTAATTTATTTCCCTATTACCACTTTTCATGGCTTGTATTATGTTGATATAAAGTATATATATGATACTTAAAATGTAATTATACATCTTTAGACATTATATAATATATTATGTTTCACATTCCATTCATTATGGGGTATGATAATGTCACTCGTGTGTACGACAGACTACCAACTCACAAAGGGATGTGATTCGTTTTTCACAAAAACATTAAATTAAATGTGATAAAGATAGATTCAATTAATATATAATATATATTTGAAATAATTATGAAAATTATGAAATATTTATCATTCTTAACTGAATATATAAATTTTTTCCTACAATGAAATAAAATAATGCCGCACATGTACATGTGGACCATCGCCTTCCCGTTGTGATGTGACTCTTTTCATGACCATAAATATTTATGATATATAATAGTATATTTAAATAAATAATATTATGTTATTGTCATTATTTAATGATAAAATATTACTCAACTAATTTCTATAATGATCATTAAAAGTGGAATCATTACTCATGCGTACATATGACGTACCGTCAGTATGGATGCAACATTTTACATTTTTATAATAATCATTAATAATTTTATAAAATATAATATTAATTTTAAAAATAAGACAATAATTTCATGATTATTATTAATTATTTTATTGATCTATAGTATATGAGATACAATTTTTTTTCATGAAAAACACAAATAGGAAAACAAGGCATTTTTCCCATGAAAAATATAAAAATAATAAATTATTATTAACAAATAGATGATAATATCATATAAAAGGATCTTATATGATATTATAAATATTTATTTTTTCATTAATAATTTAATGACAAGTTTTGAATGACTATATAGGAGGATAAATTATGTTCGACCAAAATTATGTGTCAGGTAAGGGATTTCAATCTCACGATTTACATCTATGAGACTCATACCATATTCACAACCTATTTCATTTTTGTTGTAACTATACAACCCATAAATATATGTGATGATTAAATTAGTTAATATTGCAGGGAATTACATATCAATTTGATGATATCTCATTCACAGGATTACAAATCAATGATATGGAAGTTTAATGGTTTTATTTTACAATATCATAGTCTATCATAATTTATAATGATTAAGATTACAATAATAGAATCATATGATCCATCCATTCAGACACATAATTTACTATTTTAAACTATTTATTTATTAAATTTTCAAGTAATTTTTATATTATGTAAACTCTTTTGGTACATTATATAATGGATACCATGTTTTTTTAAAAATAACTTTATATTTCTCTTCTTTAAAATATATGTTTTCCTCAAAAACTATTACCTCTAAATTTGTATTCAATTTTTTTCAATTCCAAATTTTATTTATTAAATACTCTTTTACCCATGTTTGTTTTTTACACAATTTATTGATTGTAATATACATGTCTTTTTATAAAAAATTACGATTTGAATTTTTCTGAAAATATATGAGGAATGATTATTCTATCTTCAACATCATCTATGTAATTTTCTTCTATAATGTCCTGAAAATGTTTAAAAGATCCATTTATATATTTTATAGTTTATTTTTAAGTACTATTATTTCTTGAAAATGTTTAATTATTTAAAAATAGAATTTTAAATTGAAAATGATGTACTCCACAAGAGTTTTTCAAATAGAATTTTTCATATTTTAGGGAAAAAATTCTTTATTATTAAACCAACATTTATATTTTGTATTGATACCAACCTTATTAATTATATTAATGTTTTATGACCATTTTGACTAACAAATGAATAAATATTAAAATTATTAATTCCATTATAAATCATTATCTTTTCCATGAAATGTTTATTTTCATATGATAATTAGGCATAAAATTTAAACTAACTTTACATTTAATTTCCATAGTTATGTTTTTTTCATAAAAAATATCTCTTTCTTAAATAAGTTTTTTTAAATTTGAATGATATTTTTTTGAATGGGAAAATATTGATAGTATGTATTCCTTCTCCAATACCAATATTTAAGTGTATGGATTACTATTTCATGAATTATATAGAGTATTATATATATGAGGAATTACTTGAACATATTGTTAATCAATGGGGATAACTTATATAAATACCTTGATGTATTTAATTATGAGAAAAAACCAACTGGACAAAACGAATGGGTTTCTATCAAGTAGTTTTAAACTATCTTGTGAATTTTCATGATAGTATAGGTATAGTTGTCCATACCTGATGGGGTTTTACACTATAGTATTATACAGTCTAGAGGACATATCTTTTTTATAGATATATCATTTCCTCAAAATATTATTCCAAATAAGTAATAATTTACTTTCATGAGAATTAATTTATTTTATTATACATGAAATTTTTCCCAGGATATTTTCTTTATATGAATTTCATTATAACTTTATTGATTAAATAATTTTTTTTATTAATTTACCATTCTATAATGATTATTCTTGATCTTGTCATGTAATTCATGTGTTTTAAATTCCCTGTGTTTTTAGTTATTTCCATTTCCATGTTAATTATTCTTATTTATTCATATCATTGGTTTTCGGTGAACCCATATTGATCATCTAATCTCACCACATTTGTATGATTTATTTTTCCCATTATAACATATATTATTTTTTTATATGGAAGGAGTTTCAAAGGGAAATTATGAAATTATTATCTATAATATATTATATATTTTTTGTAATAAAATTCCATGTAAATTTCAATCATGTATCTAATTTTCCAAGAAAACAAATGTACTAATTACATTATGATGTTAGTCATTTATTTCTATTCTAATTTAATTAATCAGCACCTAGTTCCATGAAATATGGGTCGTGTTAGGAAAACATGTATATAATTAATGTAAAGATTATAGATATTAACTCCATGTAATGAGTCAAGTAACTTTTCATGGTAACATTCCATTATAATGTGTCATATGTTATTACCATATAATTATACATGAAGGCCCATCCTAGTCCTTTCTTAAATTCACAACTATATGTTACTAATGATTCTCCCTTATAGGGTTTTGTTTTGGTGAACTAACCAACATTGTTAATAGTTCCTTGAAATTTTCATTAGATTCAATTTTTCAAGGAACCTGGACACCTTTTTGGTTCTATTAATTAGTATATTACATAACAATGATAAATTCATTACATTAAATATATAATATCCTACAAAAGCATGATAAATACAAAATAGACACCCTAACTACAAAACCATAGATATGATGTCAACTACCATTTCATTGACATGAGATACACGGATTTTCCACCTAAACGTATGATTAGTTTAGTAGTCATAGTAAAAAACATATATGATTCACATATTTCATTTGAATAAATAAATTACAACAAACATTTGTGTCAAGAATAAATATACCCCATCTAGAATACCCTTTTATATAAAACACAATAATATTTATGAAATCCTATGAATGAGAAACAAAATAAGTGTGAGATATAATGCTCATTATGGGATAAACATTATAAAAAATGTCATGATCAATATGAATAATCGTTATGAAAGGTATATAACAGAGAACACATTCTATTTAAATAATTAGATAACGAATAATAAATATGGAAAGGAAAAAATATTATAAAAAATTCCATTTCTGTAACTAGATATGGAAAAATAATTATGGAATGGTAAGTGACTAAGAACACATTACATTTAAATAAATACATAAGGCATAATCGATATGGAATGATAAATAACATAACACACATTAAATTTAATAATTAATCTGAGAATGAAATGAAAATATATATTACCTCTTTTTTGAAAATATCAAGGATAATAATTAATAAATTATTAATTAAGGAAATGATTAATTATTATATGTTATATTTCCCAAGAATAATAAAGCTATGAAATCATGATCTATTAACAAGCTAATTTAAATATTTTTGGTAGAAACCCATTTAACTATGAATATCCAACAAATTCATCCCATGAGACTACTCATGCATTGATAAGATGTATCTACCATGGCCCCACCGGTCTCTCCAGGTGAAATTCATTCATTATATATCTAATAATTGATTCAATTAATTAATTAATTTGGGTTAACATCATATATCTAAATTGAGTAAAGGATGCAGATTAATCGAATTTTAAATATTACATTAAATAAATATTATATAATATACCATATGTAAAAATTATATAGAATATATGAAATAATAATATCCCTAATAAATTATATTTATATTTACAGTAAATATATTCTTTAATGATCTTAGGAATATGAACAACATAAGATGAAGTTAATGGAAAAAATATGATTTATGGAAGTGAATATAAATATAATCCTTTCTCAAAATAATCATAATCCATCTAGAAGAAGAATAAAGATTCTATCAATACAATGTATTCCCATGGATTAATAATAAGGTTTATTGTTGTTAATTGAATAAAAATACCATTAAAAAGTCTTTCGGAAAATATTATTTTAATATTGTAATACATTTTGAAAATCCCATTCTTTGAAAATATAATTTAAAAACTAATATTTTAGAATACAATTTGATAATTATTTTTTATAAATTAACATATAAGACATATAAATTTATCTCAAAATCAGTTGGTTGGTTATGAAAACTATATATTATGTTCTTTCCATACATGTTAAATAAAATATTCTTCCTACTTTATATATAAAATAGAGACTTTCACTATTATGTTACAATATAAAAATAATATTTTAATAAATTTTTAATCTGTATAAATGGTTGAAAATTTAATGAAAAATATTTTTGATATAATTGTTTTAAAAATGAATATATTTTTATTAAAGCTTATTTTTTAATAATATAGGTTTCTATCTAATGATAGAAATGATGTGGGGTTTTATTAAAATAAATTTTAACATTTTAACTACCAAAGAGTGAAATTAGTCAGATATAATTAGTATAATTACTAATAACCATATTATAATAAATTAAATTTTTATGAAATAATTATCAAATAATTTCCCTCACAAGAAATTCAAGTGTTAACAATCCTTGATGAATTGAGATTGTCATGCGAACCCTTGAAAAGATCTTAATGTTGAGGTGATATTCCACTAATGAATCAATTGTGTTTATAATTAGTAAATCCAATTAATAAATGTATAAAAAAAATAAATAGATATTATTATTTAATTAAACACATAATATTAGAATATTATCAACAACAAAAAAATATTATAAACTAATAACAATAAATTGAGTAATGAAATTAATTACCACTAGGTAACACTTAATTTAAATACCATTAGATGAATTATTTAATATTTAAACAAAATATACCATATATATTTTATTATACATTTTATTACATGTCAATCGGTAGGATATGAACAATATAAAAGTAATTATGTGCAAAACATTACACTATTAATCAATAAAATGAAACTCATTACCTTATGATTCATTTTGGTTGAACATGCAATAAAATCCTATATAATGGTTTTATTTTTTTATATTATATAAGAACAATATTATTATTTATGATATAATAAAATATTCTTTTCATAAATATTATCACATTTTTGTTAATAATATTTCTTTATTTGTATTGTTTTAGGTAATAATGGATTTCTTTTTTGAGTATTTTTTTCAGTTGATATTTTTCAGTTCCTCTTACATTGATAATGAATTAATTATATAAATAACATAAAACATACTCTAAATATAATTTTTATTCAGTATATGTTCAATTTTGTTATTTCATTATATTTTGGTGATAGTTAATGAAATACATCGTTCATTGAGATCGTAAGTCGTATGTATGAATGAACATTGTTTCCATTTACATGTCATAATGAAATAAAGAAAATTAAATTATATATATATATATATATATATTTAATTATAGTATATTTTTTTTTTTTTTTTTATCCTATTTTATTAAACACATCTTTAATACATTCCATATAATGCTTGAACAAATCACATCACTTCTTGAGGTGGAAATTCACCACATGCATTAAATCCATTATCATATTCCCTAAAAAATGAAAGCTTGAGGCTTTTTGTTGCATAAGAATCCTAAAATTATAATAATATTATATATAAAATATATATCACATATAAATAATTAATCCATCATTATTCCCAACTATTAAATGTGGTAATGGAAGAATGTCATACATTGGGTTGTGAGGTAGTAGTTATTTTGACACATGAACAATGATTTCGATACCCATATGATAATGTGTGTGATGTTTTAGGTATCCCAATTACTTTAAAAAAATCATAGTATATGGAATATACTAAGGTTAACCCCCATTTGATAATCATTTTTTGGATCTTACAAAAAAATTAGGAATAATTGTTTTAATGTGTATGAATAGTTCAAAATTTTATTCAACCATGATAATTTTTCTGAAAGATTTTATTATATTATTTCTAGTTCTCCATTAATGAAAAGTGTTCTGAAATTTTTTTATTTCTTAAAAATTTATTATCAGAATGAAATGGATATTTTCATTGAGAAAAATTTTAATGTTCATTTTATGGTGTTTGTAGAAATAACCCCTTTATTATTATTCCAATGGTCACAGTGATGGATATTTCATACAGCAGTCGGGATAGTGGTAAGGCTGTCTTCTACATGACAGGTAGGCTCGCAGTGACTCCTCATTGGATCCTACATGAGAACAGTTTCCCTTTTACTAGATCTAGATAGAATAGATACGGTTGCACAGGAATTAGCTAATAGTGAAGAGAGGTATCCTTAGATCATAGTGGGGATAGTGTTCATTGAGGTATGTGGGACTGGTGTCAGATTTTTTGATTTATTGATTTTTCAAGGAATATATCTTTTGGCCCAGAGATGCGAAGGTTCTCCAATTTGACCCATTTTATGATCATTTTTGTTCGGAATTAGTCAATATTGTTTTCCCTCAAGTGTTTGTTCGGCCTTGTGTATAGATTAAAACATTGATCTTTTTGGTCATCACAATAATACGGTGGAGATTCTTGAATGAAAATGCATGCTTTGGATGGTAACCACCCCATTTCTATGTAACGAGTGGTTTGGGGGGCATGATGGTGATGATGATGGTTTTGCGTCAGCATTACATGTGTAGTTGGATAGATAATATATTTGTAATCAGATTTGGTTTTTAATGGGGTTTATCCAAATTGTGTTTCATGGAACTAAATTGTAAGGCTATGTTCCTCTTGGCATATGGTGATGTAATTGGTTTTTCCTTATACCAAATCAAAAGGGGGTTAATTTTTATTTTTCTCTTTTCAATAATGGGGCTTGACCCCTTGATTTTAAGTATTTATAATGGATATGTTTATTTCTAATATATTATATAATTCATACAAACCATTTTTTATATTGTATGTTATTTTATTGAATGGGGATATTTTAGTAGATCACATTATTTCTTCTATACAGATTATTATTGGTAAGGAATATTGATTAATGAATTAAATTAATTAATCGATATTTTATGAATTCCATGGAAATATAGTAATGGGTATGGACCATTTATAGAATCCCCATGATTAATTTACATGTCTCACAATACCAATTAGCTTTCTGTGTAGAATGGTTTTTTAATTAGTAGTTAAAAACATTTTTTAATGGTATTGATAGTAAATGTATAGTTGAAAAACGTCGAAGGTTTTGACCCCAACTATTTTAAAATACCATGAATATTGATATTCACTATATATTTATCATATACCTTTAACATGATTTCAAAAATATAATCATTTACTTCATTGAGAAATCAGTCATTTTATTATCCATGATATATTAATTTTGATATTATCTATGGAAAAATTTCATTCTAAGTTTGTTGATTAAAAATTAATCTCTTTTAGTTATTTAACATTTCATATTTAAAGGACTTATCTTATCAATGAAATAAATTTATTTAATGTTTTTTTTGCAATTTTAGTTATTTAACATTCCATGTAAATTTTTCATATTTATTTATAACTATTTAATGCATACCCATATTAGGCATCTAAGATCACAAATTTTAAAGGTTTTATTTTAGCCAGGACAGAATGAAGTATTTTTTGATTGATATAAAAGGATAATCTAAGGGGAATAATAGAATTCTATATGATAATTCATTGTTTATTTTATATTGTAATATATAATGTATGTATCAATAATATATATTTTCTTATCAAGTATAATAAACTATTTTGTTCATTAGGAAGTGAGTACATTAATCTTAAGTTAATATAATAATATAGGAACCAACTATGGGATACCGGTTTTAGGTCACTATAGTTGGTATCTGATGAATTTTAGTAGAAAACAAAGAAAATAGATATAGGAAAAAATATTGAGGAACAAATTCCTATGATAAATTTTTTTTATAAGAGTAAAATAACCTAGTAAAATTTTGGCAAGGTATATATTATGTGATATTTACTTACAATAAGTCCTTTTATAGAAACTACATGTGGAAGTGGAACTAGAAAAGAGGTACACAAGGGTAATAACATTGAAAATTGAGTATTGAGCTTGATTTAGTCATCACCTACTGTATAAAAATGGGTCTTACTATACACCTAATTTTTCCCATCTGTGGTATATTCTTAGGATAATTAAAATTTTCCTTAGAGATGATTATGAATGATTTGGAAAAATTGATATTACAAAAGAAACTATATTTATTCTTATTAGATTAGCTATGCATATATTTTATCTATTTAACTGGAGTATTTCACTATAGTTGGGATTAAACATTATGTTTCATAATGACATATCCTAATATATTATATTAAGCATTACAAAATGGAGACTAGTAGAATTAATTCTATCTACATCAATGCATGCGATCCAGTGAGTATGAATGATGATTTCATTGATTGCCACAACTCAATCATTATAAGGGAAATAATATCCAAAACATTATCATAATATTAGGACATAAATTCATGTTATAAAAATAACGATAATGAAATCTCCATGTATTGTGGATTTGATGGAGAATAAATGAAGAAGAGGAGGATAGAGAAAATTTTATATTAATGGAAGAAGAGAAATCAGAAGTTTCCTACATGTCATAATTTTTCAATTAAATACGTTGGTTCTTGCTTAAAATGAATTGGATTTTATTAAATGTTTTGAGAGAAAGGACATATTTCTTGAAATTTAAATAATAAGAAAACATATTCCAATATATCATTCATAAATTTTATTGGTATTATACAAAATGTAATCTATTTCTCCAGAATCCAAGGATTATACATCAAGATAAGATAATGGATTATGGTAAATATTATAATATTAAAGCAGATTATGAGGAATAATTAATGTGCTAGGGCTTGGATTCAAGAATTATTTCATTTCAATATTTTTCAATTATATCCTATTTATAAGAACTATAATGTATATTCGATTGTACTGCTATTATTTTTCTTTAAATATTTAAAATAACATATTGAACTATATCGATAACAAATAAAAGTTATTTAGTGGAAATTTTAACATATTTTAAAACACTTTATTTAGGGATATACAACCCTTAGTTTGTTCTATATGATGAGAAAATGGTGTTGTTATAAAAGATGATTGATATGGATAAAGGAAATTTGATAGTACTAACTACCTTGGAACTGATTAATGATATATTTGAAATTGTTATGTTATCATTGATGTAGATTAAAACATTATTGGATTTAATTATTATATAAAATAATCTATGTTGAATTTATGAAATAATTAATTATTCATGTTATCAATAATATTTTATTGAAATTGATGTTATTACCATGATTAAACATGGAAAATCTATTCACATATTTGGAATGTGACATTAAGAACCACTTTTATATTCTATGAAATATATATATTTTTTTTTACTATCAAAATTTTTGAACATTGTGTTAGGATACAAAATTCTTGGATGATTCATTATAATATCAATCTATAGAATTTTTTTTTGAAATTTGGAAATTTTGGGATAACTTGTGAAGATGATATTAGTTTTTTAAAATCTTTTTTAATATGTAAGAATACTTTTCACTCTATTACAAATATAACGATAATTTAAATGATAATTTTAGTACTAGGGGTATAAAAAACACATACATGGATATTCATTTCATAGTGCAAATGCTAATTTATTTAAGGGAAATGAACGAATTAAATTTTGATTATGAATTAGAAACTTATCATCTATGTATTTTTCCTTATATTTTTAGATAGAAATATAATTACCCAACAATAGAAAAAGGATCATGAAATGAAAATGTTATCCTATTACATTCATAATCGAAAAATATTAATGTCTTTTAAATCATCAAAAATTTATGTTTGTGAGGGCCATGAATTTCCATTAAACATATATTTATTATGACTAATATCCTCATTCACAATATATAATTGTTTTTCCTTTCAATTCATGACCATATAATTACTTTCCACTAATGTACACCTACATTTAATCCTAGTTTTGGGATATTTTATATGACTATGTTTATTTACCTATTTACTCTTATTTAGCAGTTATTCTATTAAAACAATTTTAAAATGGTTATTTAATTAAATTTATTTTTATATTTAATACCCTTGATTACCATAATCCAGATTAAACTGTGATGATCCAATTTATTTTGGGTAGGGAGAATGTGACACCTAATAATTCCAAAATAAGAATATTATATTCATTTGTGTATATGGAAGACAACAAAATGTTTAGAATAAAATATCACACTGTAAGACTTTATGATATTTTTATTTTTAAATAAATTTTATATCTTCATTTTAATACATTATATACAATACTATTTCAAGGTTCATTACATGCAATAATGAATTTCCTCTATTTCTTTTGTTACATGTAAGTGTGAGTTTTACTAAACAATAATATATTAATAACATTATTATTTTATATATCCCCCAACTGTTGGAATTATTGATACAATTGAGATTAACTATATTATGAAGATATAGATTTTATGCACATATATTATTTATTTATTTATTATAAATTAAATTTGAATCATTTAAAAGAAATGTAATGTTTTTTAAAAAACATTATTTTTTCTAAAAGATGGTTTAGATGTGTATTTCAGACATAATTGAAGATAAAGTTTTACCACGTTGGTTAAATTTATTTGAAATTATAATTTCTCTTCACTGAAAAATATAAAAATTATCTTTGGGTGTATATTTTGGGATATTTCCGAATTATTTAAATTATCGATAAATAGTAAAAAAGATTGAATGTTAATTGAAATTTCCTTTTCATTTAAATAATTTTTTTTGATAAATAATATGTGTAAGTAGTTTTAATGTAATATTATATCAATTATATATGAATAAATCCAATTTATGTATCTAAAATAATTTTCTTACAAGATTTTGATATAAAAACATTGCTATTTTTTAACAGAGTCTCTCTACAAACCCTTATTTTCATCATGTATGCATTATTAATTTTAAATTATATTTTGACTATTAATTGAATTTAATATGGAAAAATGGATTCAATATTAGGACCCATAATAAATTATAATTTTTAACATTCTCAAAATATTTTTTCTCCCAAATGAATAGTGAAAATTGAAATGAAGAAATAACATGATAATGGTTTGAATTGATTTATCTTGAGGTTAAATATGATGCTTAGGTTAAATATGAACTACCAAAATAACCAAAAACTATTTTCAGGAAATATTTCCCCCTGATAGCTTATAGGTTCCATAATTGTCCATTTTGGATGATTTTTCTAAGATAAAAATGTGGCTATAGTTGAATCTTTTGAAAAAAACTACAAGTGTGGTGCACACCTGACATATAAAAGGTCACCACTGATCCTCTTTTATTGAAAAATTCACACCATTTGGAGTCATCTAATACCTACCAAAATAACATTACAACGTCCATCATCTCATCTTATTATCCTTATTTTTGGTTAAATCCAACCATGGGAGGAATTTTTTGCAACCCTAAGAGGATACCCGAAGAAGAGGTAACATTATTCAATAAGCCTTTTTAATTTATATCATCCCCACCTCATTATATTCATATTAAAACATGATGATATGATAAAATAACTATATATAATATACATATATATTTGTTTTTTTCAATTTCATAAACCAACTACACTTACATCAAAGGTGTTATGAAATAATTGTTTGCGAGTATGACAAACTACCACATCTTGAACTGTAGTAATTTATTTTTCCATTCCCACTTTTCTTGGTTTAGATATATAGTTAATTTAAAGTATATATATGATACATAAAACATAATTATACCTCTGTAGAAATTATATAATATATTAAGTTTCACATTCCATTCATTATGGGTTATGTTAATGTCGCTCGTGTGTACAGCAGACAGTCGCCTCACAATGGGATGTGATTTTTTTTCAATAAAACTTTTCATTAAAGGTGATAAATAGAGATTCAATTAATATATAATTTATATATGAAATAATTATGAAAATTATGAAATATTTATCCTTCCTAAATGAAAATATATCATTTTTTGCTTACAATGGAATATAATAACATCGCTCGTGTACATGTGGACTATCGCCTTCTCGAAGTGATGTGACTCATTTCATCACCACAAAAATTTAGAATATATATTAGTATATTTAAAAATATAATATTTTGTTATTTTCATTATTTAATGATAAAATATAACTGAACTAATTTCTATAATAATCCTTAAAAAATGAATTATTACTCATGTATACATAAGACGTTCTATCACTATAACTGTAAAATTTTACATTTTTTAGTAATCAATAATGAATTTTTTTTAAATTATTTTAATTTTAAAAATAATATAATTATTTCATTATTATTATAAGTTGTTTTATAGAACTATATAATATTAGATACAATTGTTCTTTTCATGACGAAACACAAATAAGAAAACAAGGAAATTTCCCACCGAAATAATGAAAATAATAAACGATTATTAACGAATAGATGATAAGATCATATAAAAGGATCTTATATGAAATTATAAATATTAATTTTTTCATTAATAATTTAATCACTAGTTTTAAATGACTATATAGAAGGTTAAATTATGTTCAACCAAAAGTAGGTGTGAGTAAAGTGATTTCAATCTCACTTTTTACATCTATGAGACACATAACATATTCACCACCTATTTCATTTATGTTGTAGATGTATAACCCATAAATTTAAGTGATGACTACTTTAGATAATATTATAGGTAATTACATATAAATTTGATGATATCTCGTTCACAGGGCTTACAACTCAAAGAGATGAATGTTTAAGGGTTCAATGTTAGAATATTATTGTTTATCACAATTTATAATGATTATGTTGACAATAATAAAATCATATGATCTGTGAGGTCCCTGAACCCAGAAACAAAGGAGCCGGTGCCTTCTGAACATGATGTGTTGTTTTTAAATAAAACATGCATTGATAAACTACACATCATTTCCCGTACAGAGTATCATGTGTGGTTTGGGTTTTGGGAAACAAAAAACTTCTGAAACGATTCATCTTTTAAAAGATAATACCTAAAAAGTTTAAATCAAAACATAGGGTGAGCATTGAAATACTCAGTAATGGGTTTTAAAAATAAAAAAACAGTGTAACTTTTTGGAAAACATTCGTTTAAAATCATTCTCTTAAGGAAAACATTAACACATAACATCAAAATGATCAATCAATATTTTCATGAAATATATGAATAAATTATGAAATTTCTCAAAGGAGTAATAATGGTCATCATAAACAAGTACGACATGTGACTACTTAAGCATAAAACTAAACAGTTAAGAGTTATGCATATTCAAAGGTGCGCATATAGGAAACAACTTAAATTTTTATGTGTTGGTTTCTATTTTACTAAGTGCTAAACACAAATCATGCTCCAAAATTATACTAAAGAAGTAAGAACATTATGAAAACATAAAGGCAATGGTCGTGAATGAATGTGTATTCTATCTTGAAGAGAACTTGTGACATAATTTGAATATTTGGCATTAAAATTGAACTTATACATTCATTTTCGTATCACAAAGGACCATCCCCAAGGTATCGCTATAATTGTAATCCCTAGTGGTTACATATTTACCCAATGCATTGGAGCGCTATCAGGGAGAACCCTTAAATTTGTCTTTATTATCATGTGAGCCTCATCATTAATACTTTACTTAAACGGTTTGTATATTCAAGATGTCCCATACCACCTTGAATAACTCATTTGTTTTCATTTTACCCAAGGTGTCCCATACCACTTTGGGTAATCTAACTTCTTAGTTCATTATCGTGACATGTCATAGGCATGCAATATATACAATAATAATTAAAATAAATAATGAACCATAACACATTTTACTAAGACATGATACTACAGTAAACATTGTAAATTATGTCGATAACTAATCAAAGGCATACATAGTTTAGTAAACATTCATTGCACACAAGATAAGTATTAAATAATATAAAAGGATGATATAATAAATGTTGGATCTTTAAAAATTATTATTTCACGGAAATGAAATGGTTAAAGAAAACACATTCCATTAGTTATGGTGATAAACAGGTCATTAAACCATAGCTTGATTAACTAATAACATTCATCAAAGAAGGTTCTTTTCATAATTAGATAATAAATGGACACAACATGATAACACGGTCCCAAAATTCCTAAATCCTCTAAGATATTTTAATCAAGCCAAAATACACCCATTATCATAAAACACATCATGGCCGATGTCAAATAAGATTCTTTAATAAAACATGATTGCCAAAAAATAAGAATTTACTTAAAGGATGATACCCATCCCTTAAAAATCATAGATTTGATTAGTATTGGTCTATATGTATGTGAGTATATAGATATATATATACAAATTTTACAAAGAGGGGGTTTTCATGGTATAACATGTTCAAACAACCATTATTAATCTATAATGCCTAGTATAACATACTGGATCATTTTGTAAATCCGAAAATAGATTGAGTTTGGATTAAACATATATTTATATACATATAAAAAACTGTATATTTTGATGATTTATATATGTATTCGTTTTATGAAATAAAACCGAAAGAAAAATAATCAAAACATGACATACACGAAGGTCCTGTCTTTTAAAACAGACATAGGTTAAAAATAACCGATGTAAAATTATATATATATAAAAACATGATATACACATTATACATACATATAGGTTTTAGGTTCTGTAAAACTATATTGTTTTTAAAAAAGAGGGAGATACTCCCTTATGATCCCTATCGAAAACCAGGTGGCAAAACCCCTTGATGACCATAAAAACCGGGGTGTTCATATCAAGTTTATATATACATATATAAACTGTATATACAGTGGATGAGAAATGAAAAATAAGAATGAAAGAACCCTTACCTTGCTTGAGGGGGATGTTTGGACCGAAGGTATGTCGCTGGATTGCTGGGAGTTTGAGGGAGGGAAGGGGGAGAAGAATTCACCAGGCTTCATGAGGCAGGAGGGGGTTAAGTAAGGCTTTGGTGCAACATGGTGACTCGTCCAAAGGGTAGGCCGGGGTGGGGAAGATGAATACAAAGTGGCCTGGGAGGGGGGTGTGTGAGGGTTAAGAGGAGCAGTTCAAAAAAGAATCTGAGGCATCCTCGGGTGCAGGCATACTAGTGTGGGACCCCGCCGCGAGGAAGAAGACGCTGAAGAGGTCGACGTGGAAAGGAACGGACGACCAGGATTAAAAACAGAAGGATCAAATAGTTGGAGGAGGCGCGAGAATTGGGTTGATTGGTTTAAAAGAAATTGAGGGATGTGATTAGATCTTGGGAGAGATCGGACGGTCACGGAAATACGCGGGATGATAACACGGCTAAAATGGTCAGACAGACGAGATTGAAGCGGAAATCGATCGGACGGTTCTGATCGCACGGAACGCATCCCACATCGAATGAACCGTAGATGAGGCATGTTTTTTAATACAGAGTGTGCTACCATTGGATCAATAAAACCAACAGACACACACCAGGGCCTTATACACGGGCCCCATGCGGGCCTTGGCCCAACCCTACGTGGTTGACACCGGGGCCTTATACATGGGCCTGCGTGCGACTGGACAAAGCTATGCTCAGGCTTGGACCTGGTTGACACCTCTACACTGCTCGGGGATCCCGATGGTCAATACCTCAGGTCCCTAGGGCTAGGTCTCGGCCTTGAGGGCTTATCCCTAATGGATTCCCTCGGCTTGGCCGGGACCCTAAATAAATATTTATTAAAAAAAATTAGATATATAAAATAAATGGTATAAGTATACTTAGTTTCAAAAGAAATAGTGTGAAATATGAATATTAGTAAAAATTGAATTTTTATACATTGAAATAAAGGGTTTTAAAATTTTCAAATCTAAAATCCCATTTTAGGTTTTGTAGAATACCTTTCATTTCCATATAACCATTTTAAATGAAATATATATATATATATATATTTCATAATTAATATGGAAAACCTTTGTAAATAATCTAAAAAAATCTAATTTATAATATACCCTACTATTTGATTCATAATATTTTTTTTAAAAGACCAATAGTTTTTCCCAATTTAAAACACATAGTTTTAGAGATCTAAAAATATATATTTTTCAATTATCACAGATACCCTTTAAACACAACTTTCTTAATATTTAAAAGTACTAATTTTTCAACCATATTGGTATCCATCGGGATTTTGTGAAACCAAATAGATTCATTTTAAAGAATATTGATTTTATTTTAATACTATGATATTTTTGAAAAACATCTTTGACATATTATAATATTTGAAATATAAAAATATTATATGAAAATTACAAAATAATCCGAGATTTAATTTAAAGATAAACTTTATCGACGGAAACCCAAAGGTTATTTTTGAAAACCCCAATGGTTATATCTATAATGGTCATAATTTCTTAAAGGACCATTATAATAACATGGGAGTAGGGTGTTTCTCAATTTCAAAACACTTAACCCTAGGTGGATGGATCTCCTCATACCATTGGTGCTGAGTACGTGTGTCGTGGCTCTGGATATTATATCTTTCACACTGATGGACCCATAAGACGACAATTATCTGATTACTCGAGTTGTGATTCTTAGTAGTCTCTTTGTGGCCATGTTAAGTCTTGCACATGGCGTTCTCGGTTAATTTGGGTATTTTTAGCAATATATCATTTTAATGTATAATAGTTCTCTTTATTCCACTTGTTTTCCATCTATTTAGTTTCAAATTCTAAATCAGTACCAAAAGAAAACCATATAATACAAGAGACGTCATTATAAAACATTAAATTGTTAACTTAGTCAAGTTCATAAATCCTAGGGTGTCACATGGTCCATCCATCAGGAAACATTCTTTTTTATTTTTATATAGTTATTTATTATATTTTAATGTAATATTTATATTATGTACATGATTCTGGTATATGATATAATCTATACAATGTTTTTTTTGAAAAAAAACTTTATTTTTCTCTTATGTCAAAAATATGTTTTCCTCTAAAACCATTATCTCTATATATTTATTCAATTTTTTTAAACTCAAAATATTATTTATTAAATAATATTTTACCGATGTTTTCCTTTTTACACAATTTATTGAATGTAATATTCATGAATTTTTACAAATAACTCCCATTTGTATTTTTCTGAAAATACATAAGGAATCATTATTCTATCTTCCACATAATCTATTTAATTTTATACTATCATGTCATGAAAATGTTTTAAAGAAATTTTTATATGATTTATAGTTTATTTTTAAGTACTTTTAATTCGAAAATGATTATGGATTTAAGAAAATATTTTAAATTGAAAATGATGTAATCCTCAAGTTTTTTAAAAATTGAATTCATGATATTTTAGGGAACAAATTAATTATTATTACTCTAATAGGTATATGTTGTATTGATACTACCTTTATTAATTATATTAATGTTTTATGACTATTTTGAATAAGTAAATTATATATATTAAAATTATTACTTCCATTATAAACCATTAACTTTTCCATGAAATGTTTATTTTCCTATGATCATTGGGCATAAAGGTTACACTAATTTCTTATTTTATTTTCCATGGTTATGTTTATTTCATAAAAAATTTCTCATTATTTCATAATTTTTTTAAATTTGAATGATATTTCATTGAGTGGAATAATATTGATTGTATGTATTCATTATCTAATACCAATATTTAATTGTATGGAATATTATTTCATGAATTATATTGAGTATTAGGTATATGATTAATTACATGAACATAATTTTAATCGGTGGGGATACTTTATATAAATACCTTGATGTATTTAATCCTAAGAAAAAGAAGCTGGCCAAACCGAATGGGTTTCTAACAAGTAGTTTTAAACTATCTTTTGAATTTTCATGACAATATATGAATAGTTGGCCATACTTGATGGGGTTATACACTATAGTATTAAAAAATATAGAGGAAATAGTTTTTTGATAGATATATCATTTCCTCAAAACATGATTCCAAAACAACAATAATTCACTTTCTTGGGAATTCAGTTATTTAATTATCCATGAAATTTTCCCTAGGATATTATCTTTATATGAATTTCATTAAAAATTTATTGATTAAATATAATTTTTTGTAATTTAACATTCCATATTGATTATTCCTGGTCATATCATACCAGTCATGTGTTTTAAATTCCATTCGTTTTCATTTATTTCTATTTCCATGTTAATTATTCTTATTTCTTCATATCATTGGTTTTTTTTGTGTACCCATATTGAACATATAATATCACTACATTCGCATGTTTTATTTTTCCCATGATAACATATATTATTATTTTGTATATGGAAGGAGTTTCTATGGGTAATTATGAAATTATTAACTAAAATAAATTTTATATTTTATGTAATAAAATTCAATGTAAATTTCAAGCATGTTTCTAGTTTACCAACACTATCAATCTACTCATTACATTAGGATGAGTGTCATTGATTCAAGTTCTAATTTAATTAATCAGCACCCAGTTCTATGAAATAGTGGTTCAGTTAGTAAAACCAGTATATAAATAATGTAAAGATTATAAATATTAACTCCATGTAATGAGTCAAGTAACTTTTCTTGGTAACATTCCATTATAATGTGTCATAAGTTATTACCATATAATTATACCTGAACACACATCCTAGTCCTTCTTAAATTCACCATTATATATTATTAATGCTTCTCCACTTTATGGTAGTTTTAATTTTTGGGAACTAACCAACATTCATTACATTTCCTTGAAATTTTCATTACATTAAGTTTTTACAAGTAACCTGGACACATTTTGGGATCTATTAATTAGTATATTAGATAATGATGATTAATTCATTACAAAAAATATAAAATATCCTCCCAAATCATGATAAATACATGTAGACACCCTAGCCCCAAAACATTGGATATGATGTAAACTACCATTTCATTGACATGAGATACAAGGTTTTTCCTCCTAAATGCATGATCAGTTTAATAGTCATAGTAAAAAAAACATAAGAATAAAATATTTCATTTGAATAAATAAATTGCAACATAAAATTCTGTCAAAAATAAATTTACCCCATCTAGAATATCCTTCCATCTAAAACATAATTATATTTATGAAATTATATGAATGGGAAATAAAATAAGGGTGAGGTTAAACACTCAACATGTGTTAAATATAGTAAAAATTATCAATATCAATATGCATAATCATTATTTAAAGGTTAATAAAAGAGAACAAATTTCATTTAAATAATTAGATAATGAATAATCAATATAGAAATAAATTAATTCTTATCAAAAATTCTATTTATGTAACAAGATATGGAAGAATCAATATGGAATTGTAAGTGAATGAGAACACATTCCATTTAAATAAATGGATAAGGCATAATCAAGAAGGAAAGATAAGTTACATAACACAAATTCAATTTAATAATTAAATCTTAGATTGATATGAAAATAAATATTACCTCTTTTTTGAAAATAAAAGGGATAATAATTACTAAATTATTAATGAATGAAATGATTATTTATTATATATTATATTTCCCAATAATAATAAATCTTTATCATCATGTTATATTCAAAAGAAAATTTAAATATTATGGGTAGAAAACAAGTTAACTATGTATTTCCAACTGATTCATCCCATGAGACTACTAATGCATTGATCAGATGTAACTAACATGGTGAAACCTATGTCTCTAGGTCCAAATAATTCCTCATATATCGAATAATTGATTCAATTCATTAATTAATTTGGCTTAATATCATATATCTGAGTTGAGTAAAGGATAATGATTAATACAATTTTTAATATTACATTAAATAAATTTAATATTAAATACCTTATGAAAAAATGATATAGAATATATGAAATAATAATATCCCTGATAAATGATATGGATATTTGCAGTAAATATATAGTTCAATGATCATAGGGATATGATCAACATAAGGGGAAGTTAATGGATACCAATATGATTCATGTAAGTGAATATAAATATAATCCTTTCTCAAAATAATCATTAGCCATATAGTGGTAGAATAAGGATATTATCAATAAAATGTATTCCCCATGAGTTTGAATAAGGTTTATTGTTGTTAATGGAATAAAAAAACAATTAAATAGTCTTTAGGAAAATATTATTTTCATAGAGAAAAATATTTTGAAAATCCCATTCTTTGAAAATAATATTTAAAAACTAATATATTATAAAACTATTTTAAAATTATTTTCATTTAAATTAACATTGGATAAATATAAATATATCTCAAAATCATTTGGTTGGTTATAAGAACTGTAAATTTTGTTCATGCATTACATGTTAAAAAAAGATTCTTTCCTCTTTTTCTATAAAATTGAAAATATCACTATTATGAAAAAAAAAACAAAAAAAATATATTGAAATAAATTTTAAATGTGTATTAATGGTTGAAAATTACATTCAAAAAAATATTGTGAATAAATATTTTTAAAACATGAAAATATTTTTAGTAAATATCTTTTTTTAATAACATAAGTTACTATCCAATGATAGAAATGATGTGGTGTTTTTTTTAAAAAACAATTAAAATTTTATCGTCCAAATAGTGAAATTGTTCCAATAAAATTAATATAAATACTAATAACCATATTATAACATATAAAATTTTTATTAAATATCAATCATATAATTTCCCTCAAAATAATTTCAAGTGTTTACAATACCTAGTGAATTGAGATTGTTAAGTGAACACTTGAAAAGATCATAATATTGAGGTGAGAATCAACCAATGAACTGATTGTGTTTATTATCAATAAATAAAATTAATATAAGTGTAAAAACGTAAAAAATTATTATTAAATAATTACACACATAATATTAGAATATTATCAACAACAAAAAATTAATATAAACTAATAAAAATGAATTGAGATAAGAAATTCATTACCACAAGGTAACTCTTAATTCAAATACCATTTGATGAAATAATTAACATTTAAAAAAAATACCACATATATTTTATTATACATTATATTACAAGTCAATGGGTAGTATATGACCCATATAAATGTAATTATTTTCATAACAATACACTATGACTCAATGAAATGAAACTCCTTACCTTATGGTTCAATTGGTATAAACATGCTATAAAATCATATACAATGGTTTTAGTTTTTGATATAAAATAGGAACCATATTATTTTATATGATATAGTAAAAGATTATTTTCTGAATTATTATCATTTTTTTGTTTATAGTATTTCATTATTTGTATTATTTTAGGTAATAATGGCTTTTTTGAGTATTTTTTCTGTTTTTTTATTCTATTCCTCATACATTGACCATGATTTATTTATATATATAACATAAAACATAATTTAAATATAATTTATTTTCAGTATTTTTTCAATTTGGTATTACATTATTTTTGGTGATTGTAAATGAAATATATCGTTCATTGAGATCGACAGTCGTATATATGCATGAACATTGTTTCAATTTACATGTTATAATGAAATATTAAAAATTATATATATATATATATATAATTATATTATAATTCTTTATTTATATTTATATCTTTTTATATTAAACTCATCTTTAATACATTTCATTTAAATCTTGAACGGATTACATCACTTTGTGAGGTGGTAATCGTCCATATACATTGCCGCTATTATCATATTCACCAAAAAAAGAAAACATGTGGCTATGTGTGGTATACGAATCATAAAATTATAATAACATAACAAATAAAAAAAATATAACTTAAATAAATAATTAATCCATTAGTATTCTGAACCTTTTAATGGGGTAATTAATGAATGTTTGACCTCAGTTTGCGAGGAAGTAGTCATTTGTACTCATGAACAATGATTTTCAAAAACCATTTGATAATGTCTGTGAAGTTGTAGCTATCACCATTAATTTAAAAAATAATATTATATGGAATATACTAAAGATAATATATAGTCATGGAATAATAATAATTTATATATTTGCATAAGGAAATAAAAAATTGATTTTAGAAGAACTTTACCTCTTCATCGTGTATTCTCCTTTTGTTATGATTAAATTCAACAGGGAATGCCTTTATCAAATCATTATGGATACTAATATGAGGGGGGATCATGGGATATTATTTTTGAATGTATTTTTTAACCTAATTTGTTTTATGGTTTGTAGAGTGGTTTATAGACGGTGTAGATTTATAAATGGGCGAAAGGATACACATGGAATGTTAGAAAATAAGATAGGTGTACTAATGATTTTATATAAATAAGGATTCAATAATTCACAAAATTTTATGAATTAGGGTTTAATATAGAAATATTTCCATCCAATGGATTTTTTAAAAGTGTCTAAATAATTTGAAAACTTATGGGTAAGGATTATTCCCTTAGTAAACTTATTTTTCTCTTAATCGCAGTAATTGATTGGAAATGTTTACACTAGTCACATTCATAAAAAATAAAATTTTTCTATATTAATAATTAAAAAAATTATGATTCAAAATATTAAATCTATTTTTCTATATTCAATTCAAATAATTGAAAAAAAAAAGTTAATAATAATTTAATATTGTAAATTGAATTAGAAAACATGGTTTTAATGTGAAAATGTTTAAAAGTTCACTAACATTTTAAATATAATTTAAAATTAAAAATGATTCGAATGACCTAAATTGGATTTATTGATTTATTATATATATTTTCTAACTTTAATAAATATTTTAATTATAATTTATCATTATAATATTTTTATATGAAATTTTAGTTTTAAATTAGAATTTAGAATTTCTCATTATTCATCAGAAAATGAAACTTTTATGAAAAATAAAAAAACAAGCTAACAATTTTTTAAAATTAAAATTTAAGAAATGAGGTATAATTTTGAAAATTAAATTTATAAAATTATTAAAATAATTAAATTAATTGTGGCTTCAAAAAGTTTTAAAACATCCTTTATAAAAATATAACATTTTTAAATGTAAAATTGGATTTATTCTATTCTTATTCTAATGAGATCAATTGTATTAACATGAAAATAATTTATGGAATATATAATATATAAATTTAAAAAATATAATCCAATAATATTAATTAATTTAATTTATTAAGACAAAATTATTTTGACACATGATATGAGTTTATGACAAAATCATTGTATATATATTCTATGGGTTTTTATATTCATATATAACTAAATTGTTACCAATTAATTCAATAATATATTATTATAATTTATCTAATCATAGTAATAACTTCCAATTTATCTAATCATTTTTAATAGTAATGTTAAATAATATCATTTATATTATTAATCGATACATGATCTAGCGCAAAATACAATTCATCAAAGAGACTCATTATTACATTTAATACTAGATAAAATCATTATAGCATGAATTTCAATATATATGTTGTACAGAATTTATTTTAAAAAATAAATACACAACAAATTCGGATAAGGTTATATTCCATTTTAATCTCATTGTTTCATTTCATAAAAAATATCAAATATGATGTTGATATTTTAAATTTTTTATGTATTACAGTCTTCTTACCTTAAGGAAATTGTGTCCTCATAGTTTAATCCTGATATCAGTAATCAAGGGAATGAAATTTTTAAAATCTAAAAACATAAAAGGGTTGATAAAATATTCTGTTATTAATATTGGTATGTATGTATATAGGACACATGGAATAACACATAAATATGATTCTCTGTATGTGAAAATAAGTGGCATGTAACGATATGCACCTGCAGGAATAGTTTAAATATTTATAAAGAGTGATTGAGGTTATTCATCTAAAATAAGTAAATGGCCAATGGCATGTTCATGTACCCCAAAATGTAAGTCTTATCTGATTAAATATAATCTCTAAGGAATTAATATGATATGATTAATATTTTAATATATTATTCCTCTTGTTGAGGAATTCATTTACTATTTATGAATTTAAGGAAATATACTAACATTATACATTTCTATAATAATAATTTGATCATTTTGTTATGAATTGATCAATTTATAAATAATATATTATTCAATAAAATAAATATTCAAAAATTAATATTTTATTAATAAATCATTAAAATTTAATTTCAACATATTCAAATATGGAAACAAGTGTGACAATTATTCCCTTCTATTTATAACTATATTCCCAAACTAATATGGTTAATATATTAATATATATTCCTAAAATTTTATACAATATGTTAGTCAAAAATAATTATTTATAAAAAAAATTTCATGAAAATAATAACATATTAACCATGAAATCATGTAGGATAGTGGTAGGTGTTAAACCCTTATCATCCTTCGATCATGTGTCAAGTCTCGTGGCCTTTCTCAACATGATCAGTTTTCATCGAGAATACATGATTAATTTTTATAAACTATATAAATATAATTCCTATATTTGTATGAAGCATAGTATTATGGATGTGAAATAAATAAATGTAATAAAAAAATTACCTTTTTACAAAGGTTTTCAACATAACCTCTTTTTATTATAACGTCCAATAATTTTATTTTAATTTTATTTCAATTCCATTAATGATCATATCAACCATAACGGTTTTCAATACATTATAACATATGTATATAAAATATAAATTCACTCTTCCTCAAATAAATTTTCACGAAAATATATAATTTTTTAAATGTACTTAATTTTGGTAGACTCTCATCACATAAAAAAAATTAGTATGTCTTTACGATTATTGATATATGATTGATTTTAAACTAATTAACCTATGATGGTATCCATTTATCTTTATTTAATTAATACATATATATTTTATAGATTAAATAGAATAAATAAATGTTTTTTTATTCTTATACCAAAATACCATTTGTAATAATACTTCAATAATATAATTCTAAAATCAGAATAAATACATAAAACATTTTATTTCTACAGAGGTACTTCCTTGATCTAGGAATTTATCTATTTCATTCATTTTCATTATCTATTCAAAACCATAATAAAGGTTTGTAATGAATATCTGAATTATGATATGAATATTCATAAGGAGTTTCAACCAGGTACATAGTTAAGCAAACTATTTTGTATCAGGTTATAAACGAGTAAAGATTCACAAACCTTTTTCAGATTTATTATCCATAGTTAAATCATTGCAGGATATAGGTGCACTTGTAGTATTCATAAAGGGATATATTACCAGGAAAAACCACATAATCTATACCATAACAAAAAATTAAGATATTATTATATACTTATCCAAAAATTATATCATAGGGTTTTGTTATATAATCAATATTATTCTAAAATCTAGTTCCCCATGATGCTATTATACTTCTTATAATATAAACTGTACTAACCCCAAATCCAATAGTTCAGATCGATTCATACTACCATTATAATTTAATAATATTGGAGCATCCACATGCTGAAGAAACAACTAGTTCAGTGTAGGTAAAATTGATGCATACATGATTCACATATTAGATATGAATTCAAAAATTACAACGTATTTTTCTAGAAGAATTAATGTATTCCCACAAACATATCATTTCATATCATATATAATTTTTAATGGAACCCTCTGGAATTAAAATAAATAGGGGTTATAAAAAATGATAAGTATGGGTTCTGTATAGTGTAATAAATCATGAATCAATAAACATAATCAATATGGGACAGTATGTAACTAAACAAACATTCCATTTAAATAATAGAAAAATGAAAAATAAATATGGAAAGGTAAATACATGATCACACATGACATTTAATAAATAGAAATTCAATAAGCAATAGGGAAATGTATATAAATTCTTACACATTCCATTTAAATAACTATATATGGCATAATAAATATGGAAATTTAAATAAATTAAGACATTTTAAATTTAATCAATAAGATGATAATTATATAAATCCTTATATATTTTAATAGTGAAATATCATAGATAATACTAACTAAATTATAAATTAAGGAAATAGTTAATTCTTAGATATCTTGTTTACCAGGCACATGAAACCATTACAATCAAGATCTATTCTCAGGAAAATTTAATAAAATTGGGTAGAAACCTAGTTACCCAATGCTTTCCAACTAATTCATCCTAAGAGACTAGAGAGTCATTGAGGGTATATCACTAACTAGGACCCATCTAAGTTTTCAAGCCCAAATAATTCCTCATATTTGGAATAATTAATTTAATTCATGAATCTATAATCATGGACATAAAATATTTTTATTGTGTAAAGGATTCATATTTACCTATGGTTCCCCATTTAATCTATAAATTTTTAAAATAAAAATAGTATCAATGAATGGTAGTGAATAATAAAATTCATTAAAATTTACATGGATATTTAGTATAAATTTAATTTTCATTGATAACTAGAAAGTGAATATCTCAAGAGGAAGTTAATGACTATATAAATTATTGAAGGAACAGAATTTAAATACTATCCGTAAAAAATATATTCATAATCCATCTCAAGGTAGAATACATATGGTATTAATATAATGTATATCCACTGGAGTAATAATAATGATTTTTTTATTGCTAAAATAAAAATATGATTAAAAAATTTATTGATTAAAATATTATTTTCATTTTGAAAACAATTGTTAAAATAAATTTAATTGAAAATCACTTTTAGAAGCATTCTTTTCGTAAAAATGTATAAATATAATTTTACTTTATAATAAACATTGAAATTTATAAAATAACATTCAAAAACTTTTAGTGGTCATGATGGTTGAAAATTATGTTCATATAATAAATGTTTGATCATATAATCCATTAAAAAATTTTATAAAAGGAAATCATTAATTTAAAAAAAATTAAATTAAGATTTATTTAAATCTTATTTAACTATTAAAAATGCGGGAATATTCCTTTAGGAAATAATTGTTAAACAATTTAAACATTTTGGAAAACATATCTAGAAATCATTCTTTTTGAAGAAAACATGTTTCAGATCAAAGAGACAAATAATATAAGGAATTAATTATTACAAAATATATAATAATTTAATATAAAAAGGTAAAAATTGGTAAAATTACATGAAAATTATCACGTATATCAATTTTAGTATCACAATAAATTTTTTATTAAAAATGATTAAATAATCTTAATTAGTGGGAAATTAAAATGTAAGAAATTCCAAATAAAATGAGATTGTGAAGTGAACCGTTGGATAGATTATTGCATTTATGTGATAATAAACCAGTGAATTAACTATGTTTATAAAATTAAATATAGGTAAAAATTTCTAAATACATGAAAATATATTCAAAAGTAATTACCGACAAAATTGTGGAATATTAATGAAAATAATGAAGTAATATAACCTAATAAAAATGAATTGTGCTATGATATTATTGAAAACATAGTTACCCTTTATATAGACACCCTAAGATAAAAAATTATAATTAAAATATTAATATAACACGATGAATCGATTACTCAAGATATTACATGTTAAGGGCTAGTATATACACCATATAAAATTATTCTGGGACATAAAATTTCAGTATTCCACAATTAAATGGAATTGAGTTGGAATCCCTTAAATTTTTCTATTCTGTCTTTATTTTCATTATTTTGGGTAATAACTGCTTTATTTTTGGAATATTTATTGACATGTTAATTTATTATTCCTAGAAATATGTTTATGATTTAATAATATTCATAATGTAACCCATTATTTAAATATCATATATATACAATATGTATGTATTCATTGTAATCCATAATTTTTTGTGGTAGGAATTAAAATACACCATTCTTGGAGATGGTGGGTCGTACGTATGCATTAACACTGTTTTAAATTTCATGTCATATTGAATCAAATAAAATTAAATGCTATATATATATTATAATTCTAGAATAATTAGTATGTCATATATATAACATATGTTTATTAAATAAATTCAAAAAAACATTCCATTAAAATTATGAATTATTCACATCGCTTCACGAGGCGGTATTCTCGAATACACAAAAGAAACAATATCATGTTCCCAATAAAAGGAATGTAAGAAGTTATGTGTGATATAATATATTAAAAAAATTATATGTTCATTTATATTTTATATAACATATAAATAAATATTTATTCACAACCTTGAATGTTGTAAATGAATGAATTAATGAAATATGTTCTTAAGGTAGTAGTATATTGTACATACAAATGAATATTTCATGTCCCATTTTATAGAAACGTGTGAAGTTATAATACATACCCTTAAAATGAAAACATCTATGTATGTGTAATATACTATATTTATTATATTTTTCCTTGACTGTTATATATTCATTGAATAATAATAAATGAAATAGGATGAGATGGAAATAAAAAACACTTTTAGAAGAACATTATCTCTTCTTCGGGAATTCTCATTTGTTTTTCTATAAAAGGATAAAGGGGTGGATTTATACCCAAAAAATTACTTATATGATTATGGTATTGCATTTTGGATGAAATTTCAGTGGTTATTAGCAATCCTTATGTATCTTGAATGTTTAAAGTGTGGAGGATAGAGGGTGGCCTTTTATAAGCGGTAGGGTAGGATACACATGGCATTTTTGAAAAAAAAGGTGGGTGTTCTCACGTTTTTACCTATAAAAGGAATAAATTTTGCACCAAATTAAATCAATTAAGGTATAATTATAAACTATTTCTATTAAATTGGGTTTTTACATGTTTATAGGTCATTTTTAACCTTTATATTAATCTTTAGTCTCACTGTGAACTCATTTTTTTTTAATCACTGTAATTAAATTTATATGCTTTCATTAATCACAAAGGTAAAAAATTAATTTCAACATATTATAAATTATAAATAATTATGATTCCAAATAGGGATTCTATTTTTAAAAAATCAATTCAAATAATTTGTAAGATTTAAGGACAAATTTATCCCATACACGGAACAAGAAATCATATTTTTAATGTGAAAAATGTTAAAACTTTTACAATTTATATATATATATAATCAATGAAAAAATTATTATAATGACCTAAATTTTATTTAAAAATATATAATTGATATATTTATACATTCATTACAATTTCAAATATAATTTATGAATATAATTTTTATAAAAGAAATGTCAGTATACAATTAAAATTTAAATATTTTTAGTATTATAAAAAAATCAAACATCTCAGAAAAATAACAAAAATTTATCCTAAAATAATTTATTAATTATAAATTAAAAAAATTAAATTAAATTTTCAAATAAAATTTATAATAGTTAATATATTTTGTGTTAAAAATTTGTTTTAGTAAAAGGATGAATACCAATATTTATAAAAAAATTCTTTTTATAACTAAAATTTGATTTCTTATAATATTATTCTTACGAAACATATTGGAAAAAAATAAAAAAAACTCATCAAATATATATTATAATAATATCAATAATATCATCCACTCATCATAATTAGTTTAATTAATTGTGATAAAACACATTAGGGGCATAATAATAGTTTTTAATAAAAAAAATCATTTACATTAAGTCGATTTTTATTTATGTTTAATTAAATTATTACTAAATACTTCAACCATATATCTTCATAAGTTAGTAAATACTATTAATAAACTAATATATAATTTTTTTTTAGTTTTAAAATAATATTATTAATATTTTTTTGTAAAACTTAACCGTTCGTGTAATACAAGCCATCGATGAGATTCATGGTTGCGTAAAATGAAATCTAGACTTAGTGTAGCACACATGGAATGATATATAATGTATTGAATTACTTGAATATCATTAAAATATCTTAAAATTTGAAGATGTTATATTCCATTCTAAATTTGGTGTTGCCTATCAGATACGCTATTGAATATGATGACCATATATTAAAATTTTGAACTGTTACACTATAAATATTTGTAACTATGGTAGGTTAAGGATATTTTTTAGTAAATGACGTATTTTATTATTTCAATGATTTTCCCTCACATTATATTATGTGAAAAATAAATAAATCCATGTATAGATAAAATAAAAACTTTGGAAATTTATAATATATCATCTCATTCCTTACAGTCTTTAGTACGATTCTCAAGTTATATACATTATCTTACATGCTCTTAGAATATATTAAAATTTCATATATATATAAAAACCCAAAAAAATTAATTTATTATATATATAAGATTTTTATTATATACATAGATATAGTAGCGAAATTAGTAAGACTAAATAGAATCACTATAAATTCATAGTTTCAATACCTTGCACGGAAGGATTTCTTGAATATGTCATGTCCTTTAAACCTATATTGATAATATAGAGGTTAAAGATAAGTCTTGGAAATATTGAACTTATAATAATTGGTCAAAATATAATAAATGATGATCCACATGGATCAATATTTATTTTTATACATAATAATAGATGCACCCTAGGTTGCCTCAACTAAATGAGTTGATCTCTCATAAATATTATCAGGGAGTTGTTTCATAAAATCATAAAATTTAATCAGGGACATCTAATATAAATTATTTGAAGTAGGCATGGTAATCATGGTTCAAAGGGATTCTATAAAATAGTTCTGAAAGGAAATCATCAAACTCCATTAAAATAATCCATGATATGTGTTTTATATATCTAAAACCAAATTAAATAAATACTCCTTAAGAATAGGAATCAAGACACATAAAATTTATTCAATTTCTATTATAATATCATATTTAACATCAGAAAAATGCATGATGATATTATTGATAATAATATCTAATATGACATCCCTTCCTCAATACTTTATATATACAATATATAAATAAATCTAATCCTTGTGCAATAGATCATAAATTAAAATAAGAGGTAGAATAATGATATTTTTATTGATTACATACAATAAAATCATAGAATAATCAAATATTTTATATATGATCATTGTACCATAATTATTTGTCACTAATAATTCAACATCTAATAATTTAGGTGGTAATTTGATATATTTATAAAATTCAATAAGAGAAAAGGAGTAGGTGGATATTGAATCAAATAAGACATTGGGTGTTATATAGTTATTGCTAAATATACCTTTGTTATTATCATACCCCATACAAGAAATAAATATAGCATAATATTTATATTTATCAATATGATTAATAAGATGTCAAATTCTATAATCATAATTGACCTTTAAATTTAACAACTTCTATAAATAATTCCCATAATCCGTACATTTGAAACAATATAGTGTGAGTGGGGTATTATATCATCTTTTCACTATATTCAAATCATTATCTAACTTCTCCACATAAAAAATATATTTTATTTCTCGATTACCTTCAATTACAATGTAAAAAATCATTCAATTCCATATAAGAAAATTCACTCCATATTTCATTCAACACGTCAAACATAAGAGAAATATTCTCATATTCCCAATATTATTTTGATTATTATAATTTATTTCATATTCCATCATTATTTTGTTATAAAAAACATATGATTAATAGGTTAAAAAAATTCAATCTTACTATTATTTCACATAGAACAATTTTGTCATACCTACTATGATCCCTTATGGTAAACCTCATTCATAAGTAATGTCAGAAGACACTAAATAACTGATCAATCATACATTTCGGTTGGATGATATTATCTAAAGTGATCCAAATATGTTTTGAAACTTTTACATCAAGGTATAAATGTATTTATCATATTTACTCATTATCATAAATAATCCCATCCACATTATAGTATAAATAATATGAGGAAAGTACTTATTATAAAATAACATTATAATCCCATACCACTCCATAAATTAAATTTATTCCTTTTTCTAAATGTTCTTCATAAGATTACATAACTGATCCACTTTAGCATCAAAATTACGAACTTCAAAAAAAAAATTACATAATCAATGGAGAATAAAAAATATCATTATAGTGGTACTGATCTATTTCTCATCAACAAGTGGATCAGTGGACCCATGAAAATAGTGATAATTTTACCTCATGAAGTTATCAAAAAAAAATTCCCCTTTGATAATTATAATTTCTATCATGATTAATGTAAAGGGAAAGTTGTATAAGAATAATTATTACATGTTTCATCTTAGTTCCCATAATTGTTAGTTTCTTAAGAGTACATTCATTTCATTTCCCATCACATTAAGCCTTCACACTTAAAATTTGAGTTTCATCCATTCAAAATAACTAAAAATAATAGCACGAGCTATAATAATTTTATAGATGAATCTTTTAATTATGAATATCATTCAAAGTATTTGTAAATCATGAAACCTTCTGATTGATATTTGATTAATTAAATGTAAAATAGGTCATACATGATCATCATCAATTAAAATATATCATAATGTTTTATAAATAAAATATGAATAAATCCATGAATATACCCTAGGTGTGTCTTGAGAGGTGTCTAGTGTTAGTACAACTCATCCGGCACTAGTGATAATAATGATAATACCCTATCCACCCCATGCAATATTTTTACCTATGTGCACATATATTCTAGGACATCATCTATATTCTAATATACAGATTGTGTTGTATTTATTAAGAAAACCACAATCATCCCATTACCATTTTAAAGTATCTTATTCTATAAATAAGATTATCTTTAGTGTTATGACTAATTTTTTTACATCACAGTTTCTAGAAATAACAATAAATTTCACTATTTCAAACTAATGTAACCCATAATTTTCATATATAAATATTTTTTATTATAATATGAATATTCATTACACAGGATTTCTATAAAATCGAGAAATATAATGGTTTAATGAATTGATAATCATGGATACATGATATAATTAAACATAAAAGATTTAAACCATTTCTTACTTAATTATTCGTAACATGAACCCTTCATAGTCTTACCGTACATAAATATACTTGTTTATATCCTATGGAAAATGAAACAAAAATAGGGGGCTCATATGCTAAATAAGGTTATAAAAGATACATATCAATGATAAAAGATGCATAAAATGTAAAAAAATTATGTGAAAATGATCTTATCATTTGAAAAAATATCAATGAAATCCTTAATAGTAATCACGAGTTATCTAATATAACTTGGTATATCATATGAAATGACTCATAATAGAATAAAAAACATATGAACCATGAGATCAAAAAAAATTCATGTGTTCATACTATAAAAGAGATGAATATTGAACATAATTAAAATAATTGTATAAATATTATGTCTAGTATACCTGCAAAAAAATTAAACACTAATAAGGCATGGTCTAATCACCCTTGTATCTAATTCAAGCATGGAAGAACCTCCAGTGTGACATCTTTTTGGGTTGGGATAACCTCTCGTGTACCTAGTTTAGGGTATTATAACATATAATGTAACCAATGATATCATAAAACATTAAATGTTATATAACTCACTAGAGGGACATATAATTTCTCTCATATTCATTTTATATTCATATTGGATTCATATATATTCATCAGGATCAGAATTACAGTAATCATAACATAACTCATTCAAAATAATATAATTCTAATCAATATTTCATCTTCATAACCCAAAACCATACATATAGATAATATGGATGGTATCATATAATCACATCCACAATTAGGCATAAGTAATATAAAAGGATATTATCATAATTTAAAATCAATATAAAATAATACTCAATTTTTTTAGGAAAATATTCTTTTCATTTGGAATATTTCCAGTAAAATTAAATAAAAAAGTGTCATCTAAAAATTCCATGAAAAATTTTAAGGTGATATTCTAATAAAAAATTATTATTAATAGAGGTAAAATTAATATTTATAGTAAATGTTAAAATAATGATTTCTTTACCATTTTCTACCAAAAGTCAAAAATAACTTTTTTCCTAAATTAAAAAATGATTAACCCTAAAAATTTTCATATAAAATTAGAAAATGGGAAATGTGAATTGAAGAAATTATATTATATTTTTAAAATCATTATTGAATATTTTTAAATATAATATGGACAGGTAAGTAATGATTTTTTATTGAAGAGAAAATATAATTAGTATTTATTAAATTTTTTCCATATATCAAGTAAACATAGAGTGAAACATGAACGAAAATATTGTAATACATAGAAATAAACATAGTATATTAAAATTTATGATTTCATAGATTAATTGATTATATAATTTCATTATCCTAAATTTATTAAAAATCAATCCAGCTACAAATTATATTATAACATAAAACCCTTATCTCAATATTGAATTTCTATGAAAGTACTATGAATTACTATATATTAATTTTACATTTAATATAATTCTATATAAGAATAAATTATTTAATTATAAATTTGTATATTATCCAATTATAACATTTCAAATCCTATTTAATAATAGTTCCTCAACAAAATCACCATTTTTAGGTGTTAACGGTTTTTTAGTCATGAATGTTTTAGTAATAATGTAATAATACTTTTAATTTAATAATTATTCTATAAAATACATTATCATAATAATTATATAAATACAATATATATTAATTAAATATATAATTATATTTTTCCACAAAATTTAGTGATAGTATAATAAATGCCATCATCTATATAGATAGTAGTATGTATATACACAAGAACACTATTATCAGTTCTTAACAAAAATAATGAGAGAAATATAAATAATATTTTACCATTTTAGGTCCATAATTATATTATAGTTATATTATATAAAAACTAAACAGATCATAATAATCAACCATAAATTTATGTTATAGAGAATGAATCATATTACTACATGGAGGTGGTAGTCCACACACACGCACAAGAAATATTACCACTTCGAATTTAATTGAGGAAAGATGGAAGAAGGGTTTAACATAATTATAATAAAAAATAAGTATATTTATGGTACTGATTTAATAAATTTTTATGGATACAATAATTTTAGAGAAGGTGGAAGATGAAATAAAGTTAAAATTACCAAGTTTACAGTTGTACATATTTGTTAAGAAACCACATTTAGGCTACTCCTTAAGAATTAAAATGATGGAATTATGATCAAACTATGATATCTATGCAATTTTACGGATTTTACTAAATTATTTTGGTTTTTATATACGGATATAAGAGGCACATGATGTGTGATGAAGGGAGATGAGGTGTCATCCTTTTATAATGTAGGGAGATGAATGACATGGAATATTTCTTGAGTTGAAATTTTAATAACATCATACATATGAAAAATGATTCCAAAAAATCAGATTATAATCATAAAATATTTAGGGTCTAAATACGGCCATCAGATACCATTTTTTGGCTTTTTAGAAAGAAATATCACCCTTATCTTTAAGATTAATTTCCATGTAATCACATTTTAACTATAATTATAATAACTAATTTTTATCATTCTTACTTTTAATTATAACCAATAATGAATATGAGAAAAATAATATAATTTAAATATTGAATAAAATTATGTAATTTATTCTATCAATCATAATTTTAATAAGTAGATGAAAATAAATTTTAAATAAACAATAAAAATAAATTGAAAAATAGATTTCCATAACATTAAATTTTTAGGTATAAAAATGTTTTTATATGAAAATTAACCATAATTTAGATTCCAATGAAATTTATTGGATTAATTTTATTCATAAATATCTAATGGAATTAGCAACTAAAATAAAAAAAGGGACATTATAAATATATGAATGAAAAATATTATTTTCAATAAAATCTTTATTTCTATTATTCACTAAAATGATTACTATTTTTAGGAAAATCAAAAAATTACACCTTAAAGTAATTTTTATCAAAAATTTTAAAAATAGATATTATTTTTTATAATGTATTTTTAAATATATTAGAAATTAATTATAATAGATATACAAAAAATTCAATAAAATCCATTCAAAAAAAAATTATTTTCAAAGAATAAAATTACATTAATGAGGAATTAGTTTTTTTTAAAATAATAAATAAATATTCTTTAAATTAAATCATTAAATATAGTCCTCATATTTTTATTAATTCTATTCAAATGCTTCAGTCCATGGACTTTGTTAAAAAGGTATTATATTCCACTTTTCATTGAGTCTCGGGGTTCAATAAAAAAAATCTACCGAATACATGATGTCTATTTTGAAGGAAATTCATATACAAACCAATTGTGTTATAAATTTAGTATAAAAAATTAAATGTATGTCTATTATTTAATTTATTATTGAAATTTCTTTCAATTACAGTTATAATTGTATTGTCTTTTATGGTATGCATATTTTCTTTCACAAACTTATATGTATTGAGGCATATATGTCTACTAGTGTTTCCCTACATGTGTATTATTATTCTATAAGACCCCCAAACATCCTTGTGAGTAATTATTTATAATTAAAACTAAATATAATTTTTTCATTCCATAATGAGGTGAGATGATATTCTGTATGTTATGTAAATACATTATATGTGGTATGTGAGGAAACACAAGTTCGAAACAACTATGATATTTATTCCTAGGGTATATGTAGGTTTTTAATCACTTAACAGAATAACATATTGTATTGTACCAAAATCATTTTTGATTATTCATTTTATTTATTCATGGATTATTATTTTTAGGAAAATTCACGCTTAAATGATAAAATAATATTATAGAAAAATATTCATAATTTACAAGCAGATTAATACGTTTTGAATGTTTTTTTATTCAACTAATTGTTAGGTTGTGAGAGAAATGAAATTTTTTGTAATTTTAAATATAAAATTATTTTTTTCAAGAAGTAAAATAAATAAAAACCCAAATGATATTTTAACTCGTAATATCTTTTATCACATAAATTTTAAAAAAATGTGGGGTATGAGGTGATCAATAGACATATTTGAGGGTAAATCCCACTACTAGGGTGTTCATAATAGAAGAAATGGTCTATTTAAACAAATATGGAATCTATTAAATATCTACTTCTGGATTATTGTCTTATTATAATAATTATTATGAGTAAATTATGGTTAATATTTGAAGATGATAGTGATTGAATGAATGGTCCATGGAGCCTAGTGTCATTGTGTTTGAGCAGTCCAAATCCATCATTGAAATTCTTTTATTTATGGAATAGAAATATCATGGACTATGAGGAGAGGATTCAAGGATCATTTCCCCTATAATACTCAAGAGAATTTGTATTTTGATTCTTTAAGTTAAGGATACATTAACTTGATTAAATAAAGAGAGACACATAAATTTTAATTAACATTTATTTCTTATTAGTAATAAATAAAATTACTAACTACTAGTATTATTAATTTTTTATAAAATGGAAAATAACTTAATAAATTAATTAAATTTACGATGAATACTTGAAAAAGATATTATTATTTATATAAATAACATCCAGTAATAGTACCACTTCATATAAAAAGTAGTACGCCAAGGGAGTATGTTTTATGTGATAGGATATTACCTTATTAAAGATCCACCAATGGTACCCATCAAGTTGGATAATTATATGTAGAAGAATAATTTTTATGAGGGGATGGATGTAGATTCCATCATGTATTCTTCTTGTCAAATAAATCACAAAAAATAATTACAGTTTAGGGTGAATATAAAATGTTTTCTCATATCGATGAGAATTATCTGTAGAGATAATGATAAGAAATATGTGATATATATATAAGACACTATATCAAAATATTATGATAGAATATAATTAGGAGGAATCTCAGATACTACAAATGACTCTGTAAAATGAGATACAAGTGTTTCCTAGGATCATGTGAAATAATGATTTATAAACCGATCTAACTGTTGTCTATTTACATCTATACTACCTAATTTTATTTTTAATTATATTATAAATTTATTAAAAAGGTCCCTCTTTGATCTATTGGAATTAGTGTTCTAAGAAGATGAGGATATAACGACCTCCACCATTTCAGTTCTTATGGGGAATAAAATGATTATTGGAATGGATTATGAAAAAAATGTTAAAAATGATTGAAATACACCAATACACCTCCCATATATTACGATAAAGATATATATGGATAAAAATGTGTATGATGTATTATGGTTTAAATGTGGAAATAGATTTCACTAGAATAAGAGTTGAAGACATTTGAAAATGAAGCAAGGTTATGGTTCTATCTCACGTATATTTATCATTTAATTCAATCTATTTATTTATAATTGTTGGACATGGGACACACAACCTGCCACACACAATTGTAATCAAATAAATTTTATATGTAAATTCATGAATATAGTAAAGGATGATGTGGATTTATATGTATAAAAGGATACATGACTTTTAGTTCATGTATTATTTGATTAATATGTCACGTCTCTTGTTGGTTTTCTTGACATATTAAATAATTGTTAAAATATGAACTTCATTACAATAAATATAGTATTAATGATGAGCTCAAATATTATGAATTTTAATATCTTGTGTGGAAATAAATGTTTTCCCTTTTATAAGGAAAATATAAATTATTGTAATAAACATCACATTAATCGATTGTAAAAACATGAAAATGAGAACATATTTTTTAATCAATGAAAAATATAGTGAGAATGAATCATACTTGAACCACCTTTATAATTATAGTCTAGGTCATGATATTGAAACCCATTAGAGAAAAATATATCAAGAATGGTACATAGACTCTATTTAGTAAAAACCCTAAGATGTATGTCATGCTTGATTGTAAGGGAAAATGAGAAAATCTTACTTAATAAGGAAAACAAAAATATCCACAGTACTACTATAATGGTTTTTTAATAATGTATGTTTTCTATTTCCAGTAGAAGAAAGTTTTTGATTCTCTAACTTTATTAATTATAACAATTACATTATTATGTATTGTTATACTTTCTTATTTAGGTATGAGTCATTTTCATGTAAGGTATTCCAAAAGAATTTGAGAATCATATTCATCCAAATATTAAGGAACTATGTTAATACAGTAGGAGATGTTGTCTTCAATAACATTTCATCGATCAATTATAATAGAGTGGGAAAATATTACATCTCACTCCAACTAACACACCTTATTGGAATGGTATTATTAAAGGAATGAATTGAAAATATATTTACATGGTAAGATCCATGATTAGTCAGGAAAATATAAAATGATCCTTTTGGGGAAATGCATTGTAGAATGCAACATATATAATGAACCAAGTTAGAAATAATGTTTCAATTAGAATTCCGTATGAGTAATGATATGAAAAGAAATGTTCTCTATCACATATAAATTTCTTATAATGTGAATTATTTTCCATGACTATACCAAATGAATTGATAGTTGGGTAAATCCCCTGGTCCATATTTATACAATATCCTATGTAAACTAAAAAATATTACCAAAAAAACGTTAGGAAAGAATATCTAATCTGGAAAGTCATCAAATAATTCTATAAATGGGACACAATTCTATTGAAAACAATTGATGAAGGACAACATTAATTATGTTTATTCTACGTATAAAAATGATTTTGTAGAGGAATGATATCTATAAGAGAAAATGAGGGATGAATATGTTTTTGAGACACAATTACCACAATAGTATAGTATATAGGTTAGATAACTATAGAGATGTGGTTTCCCTATAAAAAATTTAGGTTATACAAAACTCAAAGTGAGTGATGAAAATCTTAAATAAAAGGAGGGATTAGAGGGAAAGGATGATAATTATTGGAAGAATATGTTCTTTATTAAATGGTTTTCTTGTACCAAAATGAAATGGGAATTTTTGCTGGCCATCAAACTGATATAAAACCTATAGTATATAAATTTGATCTCCCTATAAAATGATATATATTGATGGTTATTTAAATTCATATGAAACAAATATGGTCAGAAACTATTTCATAAAGCATCATAGAATTGACTATGAAGAGACCTTATCACTCATCATGATGAGAAAATCCATTAGAATATTAAATGAAATGTCATCAATAAATGATTAATAAATTTGAAATATGGATTTAAAAGAAATTTTCAAAAAAAGGATAAAGACATATTTATGAATAAACACAATGTGCTTATATGTTAATGCAGTTCGAATAATGTAGGAACATTTCATGGGTCAATATATAAAATGAATTAGGCATCATGATCATATAATGTTTTATTTTATGATACCATGAGATATTTTTTTTGAGGATGAAATAGATCCCTATGTTTATAAAACATTCAGTATGAATGAAATAATTTTCTATATGTTATATGATAATAAAATAATAAAAATGAAATACATAGGGAAAGGATTACAGCCTGTTAGTAATTTTTTAAATGAATGATTCTCAATGAAAGAGTATGATAATGTAGCCTATATTATAGGATTTATTATCTATTGAGATAATTATCAAAGGCTTTCTATTATATTTAAATTTACATATATTGGAAAGGTTCTCCAGAGAAATATTATTGAACAATCAAGGATTATATTATTACAATTATCACAATTTCTAAATGTCTCTATGAAATATTTTCTAAAAAAATATGTGGTTATTGAAAAGAAGAGTAAAATAATTAATTCTTTAGCAATGGGATCTATCATGTATTCCACCATCTAACTTTGGTTTTATTTTTTATTTTATTTAATAATATTGAGATGATATTCGGACAACATAACAGATATGTATTGGGTAGATGTTAATGCTATCCAATATTACATGATATATATAAAGGATATTTCCCTAGGGTATGGAGAAGATGATGAACTAGTAGTTAGGGGATATACTGATGCAATTTTTGTAAAAATAAAAGATATGAAATCATTTCAATGTAATGTTATTTACCTAAATGGTGTTACAGTGGTAAAGAGAAGATTTATGCAACCCATATTCGCTGATTTTACAGAATAATTAACGTATATAATGTCTGTCTGTATATATAAGGTTGAAGTATGGATACACTTATCTGTATCATATATTAGTATTATTACTAGAAGTGAAGACGATCTTATAACTTTCCTTGATAATATTATAATAGTGGAGTTGGACATTGAGTGTTTGTCAAGTTAGAGTAGAATGTATATAATATAGAAGATTCATCTCATGTGGGATTTTACTCAGAAATATAATGTCATTTTGATTAGATTTTATATACAAAATAAAATGGAAAAAACCATGACTAAATTTTTATCTCATAAAAAGAATGATTCACATGTGGGATCCATTGGGATGATTGTTGATAGAAGTTATCTATTGTGAATGTAGGAGTGTTGTGAGTGGGAAACCTATTCCCAACTATCAAATGTAAATGGAATATAATTACATGTATAATGATATATATATATATATCATTTTTTTGGTGGCAGTGTGTGTTTCTCCTTACGTTATTGTGTTCATACTTCTACATAAACTATTTTCATGAAAATTTATGTATGTTACATGTCATATCAAAACATTTTTATAGTCATAAGCAATAGTAATATACTCAAGATACCTATATAGTAAAAATAAATATATTCCATATGGTCTAAAAACATCCTAGTGACATGGAAAAGATGGTGAATGATCATCTGGGAATGGGGGATTATAATCATTGAGAATTTTTGCATGAAGATTACACCTTGATATATTAATTAGAAGATATCTTGAGGACTATCTCAGTAATAGGAACACCCCATGTTTCATGTGTAATTATCCATTTCTAATTATTATAATTTTTATCAGTCACATGATATGATATAATCACCCATGTTTTCCTTTTGATTACGTACATGGATGGAAAATAGAGACCATGGTATTGATGTTGTGTTGAGGATTATTACATTGGTTGTTTAGTTGGTGGCATTACATTTATAGAAATATCAAGATAACATTTTTCACTACTATGTAAATAAATATATATCATGGTCATAGATTACACGGATATTATTTTATTCATTAAATTCTTATCCATTATTCTGTATTGTACACAAATCATTTAATGACTCATATTTTCCATATATTATTTTTTAAATTTTGTATGGATTATATTCGAGGCTAGGGGCTATGAAGGTGTGTTATTCTAAGGCCCAGTGTTCCCATGATAAATGTAAAAAATATATTAAATCGAATGCATGAACAATTTTCTTGTGATAGTGGAATAAATTATGAATGGATGCTTGGTTCATAAATCTAAGGGACCGGTTGAATTCCTAAAGCATGTTTTATAGTAACTATGACATATCCTTTATCAGCATGACTCATATGTGGAAACTTTTTCACATGAATAAAATAAATAATGAAATTATTTTTAATGCAATGATAAAATAGACCAATTATATTAATTTTATATATGGTCCTATGGATGAATTTTGAGGTTATCCATACAACCCTACGATTTTTCCAGAACGATTAGAGCAGTTATAGGATATCTCGTTGGAAAACAAGGACCGTATCTTGAATCGATGATTGAAATGAAACACAATAGATGGATCATGTGAATGAAAATGAATCTACATAATTCATCATTAGATATAGATCTAAATTAATGTAGGAATGTTTTTTTTGATTTTTTTCTTTTCCCAATCCTGGATTTCTATGATGAATGTGAATAAATCGAAGACTGAATTGATTCACAAATCGATCATCTTGTGGGATATATTATATTAATCCGGTTATGAGTGAATTTTATTCATGGTAAAATTGTTGATTTTTTATTTTCATTCTAAATGTTATGAATCAAGATTTACATGAACATTTGTTGAGGCTACTTCCTCTATTTTTCCCTTGTGTCTTCCCCCATGATTATTTATTCATTCTGGGCATTCTGAATTTGTCCCTTTATTCAAAAAATCCCAAGCACTACATTTTTATGAACTTATTTATTAACACAACTAACTGGTATCATAGTTCTGGGATTGGTAGAGAATGATGGTGGTGCAAAAATGGTTGTAGTGATGAATCAAATGATTTTGGATACTCGATTTCATATTAATTGTAAATCATCAAAGATTGATGATAATTCCATTTACTAAAAGTATTTGATAAACAGAACTCATTATTTATCAGTGGTAAGGCTTGTATGAGTCTATTCCATGAGTTTTTTTCTATTCACCTCCATATAATATGTAGGAGAAACATAAGAGATGATTGGACCACGAATATTGATATCTATAAAATCATGCACTACATGGCATGTAAACCAAACCTATGCACCATGTGGGGAACCATGAGTGACATATACTATTTTGGGTAGTGGTTAGGGATAAAAAATTGTGTTACTCATACCTAGAGACTCAACATTTACCTTATATCTAAAAAAAATTGGTTTGTATTACACGAGTTCCATACTGGGAATGTACCCACCCACATGGAAATGATGTGCTAAAACATTCCCATTACACATGCAAGACCTGGGTTCAAGGGACACAATGTTTTACCCCTACTACATATATTGTAATATTTTAATCAATGCATGAAGAAATTTTTATCAATGACGTGGACATGTTTTTTATGGTCCATTACCCTTATCCATTCCTATAAGGACATCATGGTATCATGTCATTCTACCCTGACAATAATAACCTACTTTGGACTCCCTGGATAGAGTCATTAGAATCCTTCCACGATTAATTTAGTGAGGTATTCTATTCATATTCATGAACTTGGTACATATATTTGTATTTTCATGGAGAAAATTATGTGACTGTTAATCCTATAAAAAGTGGGTTACTATATATTGAGTTTGATGGTATCACACCATGGTTTTGGGAGTGACCCTCAACTGTGTATCATATCTCTCCAGACGTCATCCGTGCTATCAGACTCAAGATTTTGTTCTCTCTTACTTGTGCTATGTGGAATCATCAATTTAGAATCCTAGGATTGTATACTATGGTAGTGACCTACCCATTTGAATGTCTCTATTTATTGATTACTTCTGGATATTATTTTTTTAAGTTTTTTGGCATATACTTCTGTAGATATAAATGTATTTTTTGTAGTATTTTTAATTTTAAAGTGTCCTAATGGGTATTGTTATACTCACCCGTGAATGGATGTTTCCTACACATGACTTTCATTATTATTATGAGTAACCACTCTATAGATTCCTTGATGAGAAATGACAAGATGGTGCTTAATGTGACTTAATGGACAAGTGTGTGTTCCAGCAGCATTCAGATGACACTCCCATATGATTCAAGTTTGTCGTGTTTTATTTATTTGTGGTAATATTTTATTTGTCTGTGTTTACATTCCTTTACTACCTTTTATACTCTTTTTGTGGGGTTTAGATGTATAAATTCATGATTATTATGTTGTATTTACATTTCTAAATTGTATAGGATTGGAGATTTTAGTGTGTGTACATGTACTTTGGCTAAGTCCTCCCATTTTAATAATATTAATCCTCAGTGCTTTATTCACCCCCATGGCCTAATTGAGGCATGATTGTGGAGTCATGACATGGCCCCCAATGGTTCTTGTTGAGACATACTTGTATCAGAGGGGGTGGTTCTACATTAAGATTGATCGGTTGTGATATTGGTCTGGGGAAATGTGTTATGTGTTTCATTATCATATTTAAGGATAGGGACTCTTGTGTTGGTGCAACTGCCAACATATCTATACACTAGGACTCAATAAACAGATTTTGGGTGTGTTACATGAGAAAAAAAATTCCTAGAAAATAATGGTACTTTTTCATATAGGAATGGGTTTTGGATCAAGGTTGTTTTACATTTTTCACTCCAAATATATATATTAATCATTTTAAATCTTGTTTAAATTTAGGAATCCTCTGTGACATACACAATATTGGACTCGACATAATGATCATGATGTTGATATTCTCAGTTATGAGGCATAGATAAATGGACAAGATACTGAGGTGTTACCTCCAGATGGTGCACCAACTATACTTTCACCTCTAATGTATCATGAGGTAGTCATAATACCAGATGATGAGATGAAAAGGCTAACCACACATCACAAAGGTCATAGGTAGAGACTCTTCAGGTTCCAATGTGTGCACGAGGTATAGGAAGGTGGGGACTAGCTTTATGAAGTGACCCATGATTTCCATAAGGTTAGTAAAACAATAGAGCAGATGTTGTTCCAAATGGTGATCCTTATTAATGGAACAATATAGTGATCCAGGGTTTTAGATTCCTAGACACATGATGATGAGACTCTACTATGGTTATATTTTGAGAAACTTTTCAAAGAGGAGTTCTCACCAGCTATGCTGATTGACATATATATCGAGATGCTTCTCCAGATCTACTAAGAAATCTGGGAAGTGGTTGAGTATTTATGGAGCTTTAAAAATATCTCCAATTACACAAAGGATATGGTTCATGAATATTTATTCAAGTCATAGAACATCATGTGATGTCTACGTAGATAGATCTAAGATAGTGTAATCCCTCTATACATTCATACCTAAATAGGGAACTAGAGAAAGTATTGGTGGTTGAGTGTTTCATGGGTGATCGAATATAACCAGTGGTTTCTTGTTGTTAGAATACATAATAAGTTATGTTGGAAACAAGGTTATGACATATTCCTCAGTAACCTGGGTTTGTGAGGCATTTCAGGGGGTATCCCCTGATAGAGGATCTATGGTTCAAGGATCACATGGTGGTTCAAATCATACTATATATCCAGTTTTCAACTCATGTAATGATAGTAGATATCATACATAATATTTACAAACTCTCCATATAACTGATATGGAAACCATGGATGTTCACCCAAGGCATAGGTAGTGGAAGGGGAAGATAGATCTACATGGTGGAAGACATGGAAGAGGATTTGGGAGACCAATATGAGGTGGTAGGCACTTAGACCTTTTACAACAACCTCCCCAAGGTGGCTCACACAAGGATCTAGGATCTAGATGATATGGGTGAGGAAAGGTGCATGAATTCAAAGCTTATGACCCATAGGCTATGATAATTATTTTTGGTATGATCTATTTCATTTCAACATTATGGGAATTATTGATAGATAAAGGTTCTAGTTATTTCTTTCAAGAAACATACATTGTTCGAGAATTTGAAATTTCATTTAATCTTGTGGCTAGACCCTTGTTATTAGAGACTCTTTAAAGATATTATTTTGTGATCACACAATAGTAACCATATTGTTAATTGACTCATGGAGGAAATATTCTCTATTTTAATCTCTTGGTAGATTTATGGTGGACTTATGATGTTATCCTTAGTATATATTGGTTATCTACAATTCATTCCCAAATTTATTATTTTAGGTGAAGGGTGATGTGTTTCCTCAATGATTGACCATGTTCTACTTTATAATTGAAAATTAAATCCAATAAGTGTAGTATGGACTCATGCATATGATGGTGCAACTGATTAATCATAATAATGATAGCCTAAACCTTGTTATAGTTAATGTTATGACATTATAGTTTCATATAGTGTCGGTGGAGTATTAGGGCGTCTTCCCTAACGATGTTGTAGATTTACCTCTTTATTGAGAGATTGAATTATTAATTGATCTAGAGCCTATTAGGACACCTAAATCAGCACCAACATATTGGTTGGATCTCACAGAGCATCATGAGATGAGGTTATAGTTGGTGGGCTTGTAGAGGAAGGGCATTGTCCAGCCCAATGTTTCACCCTGGGCATCCACTATATTGTTTTACAAGAAGAAATACAAGCACTTTAGGTTGTGTTTGAACTATCAATTATAGACCCAGTTTACTGTGAATAAATTTTACACACTACTATAGATCGATGACCACTTTGATTAGTTTAGAGGGGAATGATGGTTCTCAATGGCTGACCTCCGGTTTTCACCCATTCTGAGTACATGACAATGACATATCTATTAAATCATTAAGATTTCTCTACATTCACAATGATTAATTGGTTATTCCCTTTTATATGATGAATTCTCCATTTGTTTATTTGGGATTGAATAAGCATATATTTCATCCATTATTAGAATGATTTTTGGTCATCACCATCTACAATATTGTTTTGTATTCAACATTAGAGGAGGAGCATGTGAAAAAATTAATTATGGTTCTGGATATACCTTGAGAGAACTTTTGTTACTAAAATCTCTCTTTGCATAATGCGGTCCACCTTCTAGTACATGTTACCTCATCATATGGAGTGAAAGTGGACTCATGCAATGTCGATATTATCTTACATTGGTAGAAACCCAAGATCATTGTAATGACACAAACTTTTATTAATGAAAATTCTTCTTGATCTAATAAATTTATTGTTTTTTAAAATGGTTATATAAATCACATGCAATTACTTGGTTTTATGTTTTTTTTATTTAAAAATAAAATTATGAAATGATACCATTTCTAATATAGTCGTTGATAAGTGATCATTTGATTTGTATAAATATTATTCTTTGACAAATCCAATTTACACAGACAAAGGAAGTGATGGCATCATATAGTAGAATAGCTCCATAAAAAGCACATTTTTTAGAGTTTGGAAAGTTGGTAGTTTCACTAGGCTTCAATCTTGTCCAAGACGAAGCTGATGTTTAACACATTGTTCTTGAATGGAACTGCCTATAGGATATGTGAACGTTATCAAAGATTTCCACCTGAGCGATGTTATCGGAGCCGCCCCGTGAGTCTGTCACCATCTCACACCTTACAATTAGGTATTATGAAGATTTAATAATGGGTTATGTATCAATTCCCATGAACTATTTTTATGTGCTTTATTATTTATATAAATAATATACATTCATTTGATTACTGTTACTTTGAAAATGGTATTTTAAACACAAATTGTTTTTTAGTTAATATTCAATCAAGAAAACTATTTTTGATGAATTAATGGATTTTTGAAATAAATAAAATGTTAATAAAATATTATTATTATTAAATTTATTTTTCATAAATATAAATGAGTGAATAATTTTTATGAATATATTCATAATTTTTATTAAGGATTGATAATAGTTTTTGTCAAAAACCAAGATTTTTAAAAAAATATATGTTTTTATTTTAAAAGTTAAAATTCACATATTTTGAATGTTATTTAGATAAAATAAATATTATTTTTCGAATCAGTACATTGATATTATCTGATGGTGAATTATTCATAATTTTCTGAGATAGTCGAATTTTTGGGAAAAAATTAAATTCTGTTTAAATATATAAGGTGTTTTATAACATCATAATGAACCAATAGTGATGTAATAAAATACGATAAAATGTATAGTCAGACAATATATGTTTTAAATTTCAAATAATGTGATTTTATATTTGTTTGATTTATTTTACAAATCTGTGGTTGATATTCCAAGACTTATAAAACATTTAAACATTTTAAAATGATTTCCTTGAGAGTGTAACTCACCTCCACAAAAGAAAGCATAATATTAATATATGTTCAGAAATTGACCATATAAAATAGTTTTTTATAGTCACTTTTAGAAAAAACCATTAGAAAATACCAAGGGATGGTTTTCATTTATGATTAGTTAAATGTGTATTGTCCAAAACCTAAAAAATAAAAAATTACCTCCAATATCCTATATAAACCCAGTCAATCTCTCATTCCTCTTAACTAAATCCATTTGGAGCCCCACCAACCGCTTCTATCAACTCTATATAATATCCAAGGCTTATTAAGATCCCATTAATCCTCTCTCGAGCCTCTCCCATGTCTTTGGGATCACACTTCCATGTAAGTGATTTCTTCTTCTCTTATTTTGTCCAACTTTCTATATGTTGTTATAAATATTTATTTTGATATAAAATTTTTTGGGTATGATTTATCACCTCCCCTATACTAAAATTATTATTTTTTAATGATTAGTGACCCACTTATCTATCATTAATTCCTCCAATGGACCCCCTTACCATACCACAATTATGAAATGAATTTCTCTCTTCTCATTTATATTCAAGAATTTATTTGATATTATGCATCTAAATTGAATTAAATATGTTTGGAGAGTGTGTTAAATGACCCACTTACTAAATATTTCATGTATAAATTATGAGATGACCCTTTCTATATCATCTTCCCATTTCAAAATTTCAATTTGACGTCGTTATGCTACCGAAGTCATACCAAACTTTCCGTGCCAAAATTATCATATAAGTGAATACCATACCCATTTCTCTATCAAGGGTAATCACCATTATTCAACTGTTCATGATGATTGACGAAATAAATTTGAATATTCCACATATCTTTTTCATGGAATAAATAATGATTTTTAAGGAATTAATGTTGTGTGATAAATGTAGAACCCTTATGCATGCAATTAATTAATTTAGAATGGTGTTCACTGAGAGCGCTCCAATACATTGGGTAAGGAATTTTATCATGATACTTCATGTGAAATGAGTGTTGACTCATGATAATTCATGTGGAATGAGGTTTCTATCATATTATTTCATCTGCAACAATAGTTTACTCAGGCTTCATGCATAATAAGCCTTGGCTCATGCGAACATCATGCTAAATGTTGTTGCCACATTTTCATGTTATGATAACAATGATATATCATGACCATATGTTCATGTATCTCTTATGTTCCATTGATATGATTATTTCCTAACATGTATTGTATTCTTGATTTTATGCCTTATTTACTCCCTTATTGGGCTGCTTTGCTCACCCATTTAACATGTATATACTCATGTTATCACATGAAATAATAAGTACTAGGGAATTTTTTGGTCATGTAAAGGATGGATTAAATAAAGATGTTGTATTTTTATATCTTACGTTTTCATGAAATGTCCCTAATTTCCCATGAATCTAGACCTCTCTATCCTCAGTGTTGTATTCTACTAATGTTTATGTAATAAATCATGTTTAAGTGGGTCAAAAAGAGTATAGTTGTTATAGTTAGTATCAATGGATAATTTTGTTTATTTTGTGACTAGGATTAGAAAATCATAGTCAATTCCTTAGGCATAAGACTAAGTATAATAAAAATAATCCCTAAATTTGGGTGATTCTATAGTAACTGTTTTATCAAGAAAATATATAACTTTCTGGATAAGAACTTGTATAGGAAACTCTGGCACAAATATATCTAGGGGTGAAGCCTGAAAACACCGCTTTGACCTAGACTCGAACAAGAACTAGTGCCCGAAAATAGGACTTGTTGAACACTTTGTTAAGACACTCTCGAGGGATATGCTATGGTAAATTCTTATGCATAGTATGAAACATTATTATGGGAATAAAAAAATTCCCCTAAGAATATATGTTGTGAAGTTGATCATGGATAACATATATTCAAGCATATAAATTCATAAGTTAAGAAAAAATTTAATATATAATTTATCGCTTTTTTATTTTGATTACCCTTTATGTGTTACCCCATACATTCATTTTATTCCAGCCAATGGTCGATAATGGGAAGACTCGGTCTAACAACTAATGCGAAGATCAATGTGATGACTATTATAATTAGATCCAAAATCTTATGAGAGCAATGATCACAAAATATGATGTGATACACTCTCAGTTATCTCTGGTTTTGAATAGAAACATTGTTCAAGAAAAACATACAACCCCCTAAAACAACAAGCCTCAATCGAGTGATTCATGAGACAAATGACTCTTACATTTAATGGACCATGTGATCCTATATTCACCGAACAATGGATCAAATCTATTGAAAATATATTATTCATCCTTAAATAATAAAAATAAGAGAAGGTTCTTCTGGATCTTATCTTATTAAGGGTGAACATGATCAATGGTGGATATTGATAAAAAAATATGAATCCTAAGGAAGAGATTGAGGTTTTGGAATGGAAGGATTTTTGGAAAATGTTTTTCAATAAATATTTTATGTGCACCCACTGGCATAGAATGGAAAGAGACATTCATTCCCTCATGAAAAAAGAAAAATAATCCATCTAATAATACGTGGAAAAAATTAAAAGGCTTGAATGATACACCTCATTATTTTTCGTTACCCCCCAAATTCAATGTTGATCAATGATTTTGTCGAATAAAACTTATACTATGGACTGCCCTGGCGATCCGTGACACAGATAACTATGTGGAAATTGTCCAATGCTCCCTCAAAGTAGAATTGGAGATCATAAAATCTCAGGGGTATCATTGGGTTATGAATCATATGGTGGACATTAATTCTATAGGTCTTATGGATAAATCCAATGTTTTTATGAAATTCCAACACCCCACGTTATTATAGTGTAGAAATAAGCACTCTAGAAATTTCCTAAATAGGATGAGGAAATGCTTTATGTGTGGAAGAGTGGGGAAACTATCCATTAAGTACTGAATAGAAAAACATGATGCTTCTATAAAGGAGAGGAATGACCTGTTCTACCCTCAATGCATGGTTTATTTTTTCAAATTCAAATAACTACGACACTTTTCAATACCATTTCCCTAAGAGAAGGGTTTTTTAGGCACCCATCAACCTTCCAGGCACCAAGGGTGATATTTTTCCATCACTACCCCGGAAGTGAATCCCAAAAATGAAGTGGTGATAGGTACATTATTTGTCTAATCAATAAAAGAGAACAAATTTTTTATTCTATTTTGATACATTTTTTATATATCAAATTTTTTTTAGAACAATCCCAACACCACCAAAAATGATGGATGTAAATATGTTTGTGAAAATAGAAAATTGGAAAATCAGTGCGTCCCATGAATATTACTACTCCTATGTCTCAATTTTTTGATTGAACTTCCCAACGAACCTCATTATACACCCTCTAGTAGAATTTGATGTAATTCTGGTCATGGTTTGGATTTCTCTATATGTTTCAAACAAAAACATCCATGTGTGGGAAATCACTCAATATTTATAAAATCGACCCCTGATTGTGTACTAGTTTAAGGAGGATTATGAATCTTCTTTATCACAATCTTCGTAAGCATGGATATTACTTCCCTATGAGCACACGTATCTTCTTTAGATGATTAAGTCTAAGGAAGAAACCATCTTTGAAGAAATGCCTATTGTGAATGAATTTGCTACGGTTTTCCCCAAGAAATTTCCTGATCTTCTTCCTAGAATAGATGTTGATTGATCTTATACCTGGGGCACTTCTAAAATCCTAGACTCTATATAGAATTTATTTTGTGGATCTTCAAGAGATAAATAAATAACTACATGAGAATATGGATATAGGGTTTATAGGCCCATTTTCTTCACCATGGGGTGCACATGTCCTTTCATCAAGAAAGAAGGATTTGTCAATTTGGTTTTTTATTGATTATTATGATCTCATCCAAAATAACGATAATGACCAATTATCATATTCCATGAATTGTTGAATTGTTTAATCAGCTACATGGAGCATAATACTTATCCAAGGTGGATCTACAGTCGGGATATTACCATGTAATGGTCAAGAAGGATGATATCCAAAAAGCTACATTTCATATAAGGTATGAGAACTATGAATTCATTATAATGTCTTTTAGACCCACTAATTCTCTTGAAATCATCTTGGACTTCATTAATAATGTCTTTAGATATTACCTTGACAAATTTGTAGTAGTCTTTATAGAAGATATTATAATATAATCCAAAGCCATGGAGGATCATGGGAAGCATCTAATCACATTATGAGAGAACTTGCGAAAGGATAATTTTTATTTTAATGTACAACCAGTGATACTTATGGTTGATGGATTTCACATTCTTGGTACATATCCTCACAAGAAATGGGAATTCCTTAGATCCCTCTAAGATTGCAGAAATTGAGGGATGAACAATGCCAGAATCGTGATCGTTATGTGTAACTTCCTGGGATTTGATGGATATTATCTCCAGTTTGTGATAAATTTTTAACAGTTATCAAACCTTATTCCTATGCTAACTCAGGATGGATTCATGTTTCCCTAAAACAATGAATGAAATGAGATATTGATGGAGTGGAACATTTGGCTTATTACTGTGCACGTGCTCCCACTTCCCATAGGTGGAGAAATTTTTGTGGTATTTAGTGATGCTTCAAAGAAGGGCTTGGGTTGTGTGTTTATTCAAAATGAAAACGTCATTAGCTAAGCCTCAAGGAAAATAAAGGTCCATGATGAAAACTATCCAACACATGATTTGGAGTTTCCTGTAGTAATCTTGACTTTAAAAATTTGGCAGCATTACATCCTTGGGATGATGTGTGAAATATATACATATCACAAAAGCCTCATGTATATATTCACAAATAAAGAGAATAATATTCACCAAAGAAGATTGTTATAGGTGATCAAATACTATGACTACTGAATTCACTACATTCCAGGGAAAGACAACAAGGTGGCGGATGATCAATGTAGAACGGATCCAAGAACTCATTCATTTATGAGAATTGAAAAGGATCCAATATTATTTGATTTTATGAAGATGTACATGGAAATCATAAATAGGGGAACATAATAAATCCTCTCACAAATTATATCTCAACCATCTCTTTTTGAAATGTTAATGGGCGATAAAAAGGATTATGTGTGAATTTAAAATAATGTGGAAACTATAAAAAAAAGGAAATCCTTGGAGTTAAATTCTAATGTAAAATGAATTGTATGGTTTCGGAGAAGACTATGTGTTCCATAAAATCTGGAGTAAAAGAATTAATTTTTAGATGATTTACATTTCTTTAATTTCACCATTAACACATGAAACACAAATATATATAGAGATCTCTAAGATAATTATTGGTGGGATAACATGAATATAACTACCCTGCTTTTTATTACACACATAAACATGATTTATTACATAAAATATTTCAATTGACACAACATATAAGATTGAGAGGTCTAGTGTCTTTGGGGAATAGAAAAAATATATAATATATTATAACATAAAACACAAAACATTTTTATTGAAAACATATTTTACATGGCCACTACATTCACTTTTACTTAGCATCACATGGGATAACCTGGGGACATGAGTAAGAAAAGGGTGAGCTATAAATCCCAGTAAGGGAATAAACCTGGAATTACATGAGGAATAAAATATAGGTTAGACAATATGCATATCAAGGGAAAACAAGATAAACATGATCATAAATGCTTCTTAATGAATGATAATCATAACCTAGAAATGTGGCAACGACACCTAACATGGAATTAGCATGAGCCAAAGCTCATTTTCTATGGAGCATGAGTAAACGCTCATTGCACATGAAGCATGAGTAAAACCTCATTTCACTTGAATAAGAATGATTAACACCTATTTCTCATGACGTATCATGATACTATACTTTACCCAAAGCATTGGAGCGCTATCAGGGCACACCATTCTTAAACATTTCATTTCATGCATAAGTGTGCCTCATGGATCACAAAACATGGATTCATAAAACATCATCATTTATTCCACGATAATGAAATGTGGAATTCTACATGAAAAATTATAATAAATAACTAAATGTGCATAAACGTGAATACCATTCATAGAGAAATGGGCATGGTATTCACAACACAATGACATTGGCTTGGAAAATCGGTGTAATTTTTAAAGCATAACAACGTGACGTTAGAATTCAAAAAAAAATTGTTGATAGAGATAGGGGTGTCTCATCATATTTACAAGAAATGGAGATTAAGGGGGTCATATAGATACATGTCCCAACAATTTTAACGGAATTTAGATTCATGATACAAATGAATTGCTTGAATGTAAGTGAGGAGAGATGAATTCCTTTCGGAATATCACCATAGTAACGGGTGTACATGATAGGAATTTCTTGAGAGTGAAAGGTGTCTCCCATAATAAAAAAATAAAGTGGGAAGTATGGGGGAGGTTCGAAACCATACCCCAACGTTTATAATTGAAATAAATTGGGCATAACAACTTAATGAAAATTGGACAAAAATGATAAAGGTAGAAATCCCTTACTTGGAATTGTGATCCCAAGGGCATGGGAGAGTCTTGAGAGAGGCTTATTTAGACATTGGGGCACATTGGGAGGATTATAGATAGGGGAGGTTAGGGGATGGAATAACACCAGAGTCTTTTAGTGAAGAGGAAGTGTGAGCTTAGGTGGGATTATATAGGAAAGGAGAGGGAATTCATTATTATTTAGGTTTGGGTCACCACACATTAAACTAATCAACACCACAAACCATCCCATGGTATTTTCCCATGTTTTTTTCCAATGGGGAGTGGAAAAAAATATTTTATATTTCCAGTGGACGATATTCTTAAAATAATATGGTTGCTTATGTGGAGGTGATTAACACTCTCATGGAAACAATTTGAAAAGAAAAAATGTTTTATACATTTTTGAGGGTCCACAAAAGTTTAGAAAAATAAATAAAACAAATCTGAAATCATATTATTTTAAATATAAAAGTTATATTGGCCAAACAAAATGGTTATTTTATTTTATTACATCACTATTTGGTCATTATGATGTCATAAGACACATTATATATTTAAACTGTATTTAATTTTTATCCAAAATTATTTTTTTCTCACAAAATTATGAAAAATTCACCATTGGAAAATTTCAATGTCTGGATAACAAAAATAATATTGATTTTATCTAAATAATTTTCAAAATATGTGATTTTTTAAAAAATAAAATTTGATATTTAAAGATAAATCATTGGTTTTTACAAAAACAAATTTCAAACCTCAATAAAATTTACAATTACATTCATAAAATTATATTCTCATTTATATTTAATAAAAATAAATTTAATAATAATAATAATATTTTAATAAAATATTATTTAATTAAAAAATCCTTTAATTCGTCAAAATAGATATCTTATTTGAATATTAGCTAAAAATATTATTCGTTCTTTATGAACTATTTACAAAGTAACAATAATAAAATGAACGCACATTATTTATAAAAAAATAATTTACATAGTCATAGTGCTTGGTTCCTGTTAAATAACCCCTTATTACACCCACTTAAGACTGAAGTGTATGGTGTGTGATGATAAAAGACTGTTGGGGTTGATCTGATAACATCACTCAGGTGGTAATCTCTACTAACATCCACTTCTCTTGTAGTCAGTTTCGCTCAAGATTAACGTGTTCAAGATTGGTTGGGGCTTGGTCAAGAGCGAAGCCCAATGACACCACCTCATTTCTGAGCACCGAAAAATGGGCTTCATATGAGGAAAGTCTACTGGATGAGGCCATCGATTCCATTCTATAAGTAAATTGGATTTGTTAAAGCCCTATATCTATACTAATAATGTGCTCATTTTTTAATGGATATATTAGCAAAGGTCATTTTTCATAACGGTATTTTAAAATCAAGAAACATAAAAACAATGTGGTTTACATTTTATATAACCATAATAACACATATAATTATATCAATAGGAATTTTCATTAATGAATGTTTGGTTCATTACAATGAATAAAGAGATCGCTGAATATACATCAACGTGCCCGGTATGTCAGCAAGTGAAGGCAGAGAGGCATAATTCTAAGTGGATGATGCATCTATTACCAATACAAATATGGAAATGGGATAAAATCACCATCAATTTTTTCACTGGACTTCTAAATACATCCAATGGAAACAATGATATATGGGTTGTTGTAGATCTTCTAACAAATACTACACACTTCATTAAAATTCAATAGGATTTCTCCTTGAATCAACTGGAATAGATATACATCAGATACGTGGTAAGGTTGCATAGAGTTCTGCTATGTATTTTATCTGATCAAGATCCATGATTCACTTATATGATTTGGAAGAGTCTCCATCACACTCTGAAAACTTATCTGAACATCAGTACGGCTTATCATCCTCAATCTAATGAAAAATATGAGAAGACTATCCAAAAAAATGGGGACATGTTGAGATCCTAATCAATGGAAATTAATAGAGGATGGGATCAACATCATCCCATGTTTGATTTCTCTTAAAATAATAGTTTCCACCCAAAAATCCCATCGCATGTACTCAATTCATAGGTGTTACCATTAGAGAATGACCTCTCATATTAAGAGAATCCATTAGCGATCTTAGATTGTATGGAAGAATTTCTACAAAATAAAACAATGGGCCTCATCAAGGTATTGTGGAAAAACAAAACGTTTATAAAATAACTATAGGAATCAGAGGAAGTGATAAATTAGATTAACCCTCTTCTATTTTAGTGTGGGAAAATGAGAATTTCTAGGGAGAAATTTAATAATGGGGGAAGATTGTAATGACCCAAAATTTTATTACTAAAAATTCAACATGATCTAATTAAATTTCATAATATGTAAAGTGGATATATAAATCATTAAATTATCTTGGTTTTATTTTTTTGGATTTCAAAATACCATTATGAAACATTATCATTGCTAATATAGTCATTGAATAGCCATCACATGATTCATACAAATATAAGGATTTAACAAATCCAATTTACTCAGACAAAGGAAGCGATGACCTCAACTAGTAGAAATGCTCTACACAAAGCCCATTTCATTGATCTTGGAAAGTAGGTAACATCCCCGGGCATCCCTCCTAACTAATCCTAATTCATGCTTCAACAAAAAAATATTGAACAAAAACACGTATGTGAAATGTCGAAGTTAATATAGATTACAACCTGACCAATGTTATCTGAGCCTCCCCAAGAGTCTTTCACCATCACACACCTTAAACATAGGTCTTATGCAGGTGTTATATAGTTTAATGTAACAAGACCTCGGAAATATGATTATGTGCATAATTTTTTGTATAATGAATATACATACATTTTTATTAATCTTAATTTCTAAATGGGTTTTATTGAGCAAACATTATTTTTAGTAAATATTCAATTACGAAATCTAGTTTTATAAATTAATGGACATTTAATTTAATATTATTTTACTAAATTATTAGTATTAAAAAATTAATTTTTATTAAATATAAATGTGTAGTTGGGGTTTGGATTAGTGGTAAGAACCCCGTAATCTTACATGAAAAATAGGGGTTCAAAACCCATTCTGCATATGGTAATATATTTGTACTGTAGTGGTACTATAGCAGTAGTGGAACTGTTCATCAGTGGGTATTGTAGCAAAGGCAGGTCACTGTAGTGGTCGTGGTACTGTGTGGTACTATAGCTGGTAGGTTTCTATACACAGAATGTGAAATGGGAAAAATATTTGGGCCAACGAGCTATATAATGGGATACAATCCCACTGGGCCTTCGAGCTATGTAATGGTTTTCTCTCTACCCAGTTAAAAGAGGTATTTTCTTTGATTTAATAATAAAAATTAGGATTTGACACCAACCTTTAGAAAATATAAATGTTCTTTTAATGTTTATGAATACATTGGTAATTTTTGATATGGTTTGAAATCTATTTTTTTCAAAACCCACAAATTTTCAATAAATGTCTGGTTTTATTTTAAAACTAAAAATGAAAATATCTAGATAATTATTTAGATAATATTAAAATAATTTTTGGAATCAGGATGGCGAAGTTATCTAATGGTGAATTTTTCATCATTTTATGAGATAATCAAAATTTTGGGTAAAAATTAAATACAATTTAAATATATAATGTGTTTTATTACATAAAAATGTCCCAGTTGTGATTTAATAAAAAAATAGAAGTTATTTTCGTCCAATAAATTTTTTAACTTTAAAATAAAGTCATTTTATATTTTTATGATTTATTTTACATAGCCATAGTGAACCCTCCAAGTCTTATAAATCATTTTTACATTTTAAAATGATTTTCATGAGATTGTCACTCACCTCCACATAAGAAAGAATAATATTTTAAAATATATGTCCATTAACCATTTAAAATAATTTTTTCTACTCCCCTTTGGACAAAACCATGGGAAAAAACCATAAGAAGGTTAGTGGTTTTTATTAGTTTAATTTGTAGTTTCCAAAATTCAAATAATAAAGAATTCCATCTCCATACCAATATAAACCCACTAAATCTCTATTTCCTCTTCAATAAAACCATTTTGTGCAGGAAAAAACCCTTCCATCCACTATCTAGAATCCTCCCCTAGCACCCCCTACACCCAAGAATCCTCTCGCAAGTCTCTCTCAATCCTTTGGGACCACACATCCAAGTAAGGGATTTCATCCATTCTATTTTTTTTCCAAATTTCATTATGTTGTTATACCATTTTGTTTTCAATTAAAAATGTTGGGGTATGATTTAATTCCTCCCTAATATATCCCTAATTATTTATGAATGATTATATATATCTTTATCTCTCATTAATGCCTCTCATTTACACTCGTTAGCATGTTGAAATTCATAACGAAAATTTCCCCATCTCATTTACATTCTAGAAATAACTTTATATTATGAATATAAATTCCATTAAATTTTTTGGGATATTATGTTCAATGAAAACTTAATATCCATTTAATGTATAAATTTTGATAACTTTTTTCTCCCTCATAAACTGATTTTACGATTTCTATTTGATGTTGTTATGCTGCGGAATTTACAAAAACATTTCCTTGTAGAAATCATCTTATAATTGAATACCATACCCATTTTTTCATCAAGGGTATGCACATTTTGGAACATGTACATTTTGATTAATTATATGAATTTATGTATTCCACATCTCTTATTTGTGGAATAAATTATTAGTCTTAACGAATCCATGTTGTATGATCTGTGAGGCACACTTATGCATGAAATGATTTGGAATGGTGTTTCTGAATGCACTCCAATGCATTTGTTAGGGAATAGTATCTGGATATGTCTTGTGGAATGAGTGTTGAATCATGATAATTCATGTGAATAGAGGGTTTACTCTTTCTAATTCAAGTGCAATGGGGGTTTACTCATGCTTCATGTGCAATGAGCCAGGGATCATGCTAATACCTTGTTAAATGTTGTTCCCACATATCCATGTTAGGATAATCATTCTATATCATGCCTTTTTGATCTTGTTTATCATATTATCCACTAATACGATTATAGAAAACATGTATTGTACTATTCATATTATTCCTTTCTTATTCCCTTATTGGGATTTACATCTCACCCTTTTAACATGTATGTCCTCAAGTTATGTCATGCAATGCTAGGTACGAAGGAATTCTATGGTCATTTAAAAGAAGGTTCCAATAAAGATGTTGTATTATTATTTCTTAAGTTTCCTTCTAATGTCCTTAATATCCAAATATAATTGAACTCTCGATCATTAAATTTGTCTTCCATTCAAAATTTTTATAATAAATCGTTTTTTAATGTGTAATAAATAACATGGTTGTTTTCTGCATAATAGTGATGCAATGATTCCTTGGATTAGAAGGGGTTTACTAGAGATTCATACCTAATTTATCCATGATATGAACACCCATGAAATATTTTACTTCAATGGGGGAAGCCTTTCATGTGGCTAAAGTGTTTATAAAATTCTTTTCACTAGTTCTGGAATATTTTGATTATAACTCCCTTCATTACATTTTCCAAGGAGGGATTTTAGAATATAGTGTTCTATGATACATCATGAATAAGGCATGGTTGTGTTCTGATGCAGATGGATGTAGTTATTGACTATGGTTCTTGTTAGTTGAGGCCACATAACCATAAATACACAACTCGTGATCTTTAGACACCATCAGTAAACTTTTTCATTGTTTTTATCGCAACACTACCTGACAAGAGATTGATTTACTACCGATACTGATCAGTAGAGTCTCATGAATATAATCTCTCAAAATTATATTAAATTGAGACACATGCGATGGATAGAGTTCCTCCAGGATTATGACTTCTAATTTTCTATACTCATGGGAAGGTGAATGTAGAAGAATAGTCCCTTAGATAATTAAGTTCTTCACAATAACTAAATGATGCATCAGAGCAGATGACCTCATTGATGTTATCCATTATTGATGAAGATTTAGTAGGTTACCCTGAGTTGATGGTTTTTGATACTCCAATTTTTTTAGATCCAGGAAGGAACATCTTAGTGATGTTGATTGTAAGACTCTATATACATATATATCCACATGAAATTACACTGATGGATTTATAAAGGTGTGGAACATGTAGTTCTTTTCAAAGGATGCATGATTGTGTACTTGACATTTTGAGAGGTGGTTATAAGAGAGTTTCATACATATCATATGGTGGTATATATAGGTGTTTCAATGAGTTACATGGACCTCTACCATCCGTTTTATGTATAGGGATGATGAATATAGTTTCTTAGTCTATCTCTCATTGAATTAATTGTCAATGAGTGATGGCTGAACACCACATTCTAGCCAGATTAACTCAACCCCATGATGTTCCGGAGTGGAAGTGGTATGGGATATCTATTGTACTTGTTTTGGTATTACCACATAAATATAGGGAAAAAGAGTCTATCTGGTTGATTGTTGACTGACTCACAATGTCATCCCACTTCATTTTAATTCAAAATAAATATTATGTATAGTGTTTTGGACACCTCTATGTTCATGTGATAGTCCAACTCCATGGAGTTCCTTTGAAAATCATTTCTGAATGTGATCCTTGATTCACATTACAATTGTAGAATGGATTAAAGGTGCATTTTGGGACACAGTTATTCATGATAACAACATTTCACCCCAAACTGAAGGCTAGACTTAGGGACCATTCAGGTTCTGGAGACATGTTTTGAGACTTCAGGTTAGAATTTGGTGGTTGTTCAAAGGATCACCTACCACTCATGATGTTTCCATTTAAAATCTACCATTACACCATCTATACAGAACAATTAAATGTTTTTATGGGTTACTATAAAAGTCACCACTTTTCTAGAATGAAAATTGATAGTTGGAACTCAAGGGACTAGAGCTGGTGTGAACAACTACCGAGGAGGCGAAGATCATCAGGGACTAGGTGAAGTCTGTCAAAAACTCTCAAATGACTTATGAGTATAGATGATGAAGCCTTTTGATTTCGTGGAAAGAGACCATGTGTTTCTATGAGTTTTACCTCAACCTGGATTATGATGATTTTTTGGGCTGAAAGATATGTCCAAGATTCATTGTCCCTTTCTAGATACTTCGTAGAGTTAGTGGGGTGGTGTAATTCTTAGCTCTACATCCATAGATATATTGGGTACACGACGTCTTCCATGTATCATTGCTAAGGAGGTATATGAATGAATAGTCACATATTATCAAATGGGGTGAGATGGACATTGTGGATAGAGATACATTTTCTAAATAACATATAGGGATTGAGGATCATCATTAGAATATATTTTGTGGGTGGTCGATCACATTAGTGTATATTTGGGGGAAACAAAAAAATGTTCTTGAGATCACAAGGGATAAGGAGGCTTAGATTCATTCCCATTTCCCCCATATCTTTGTCAATCCTTTGTTTTGTGATGTAAAACACTCAATGTGGGGAGAGGGTAATGAATAATATATTCCATGTATTATTTTTTTAGGTTTTCTGTATTAAATTATAGACTAGGCGATGAGACATAAATCGATTTTGTGGTTGTTATTTTTGGGAATAAATGATTTAAATATATTTATTATATTTAATTTTAAACACACAAAATATTCCAGAAAAACTGGAATGAATTTTTAATTGATGATTGGACCAGAAATATGATTTTACCATTGAATTAATAATTTTGGATTTACCATTTGTGTGACTCAATATTGTTGGGCATGAGATGTTTGTGGAAAACCCATGTTGAGAATAAAATAAACCAAATATTTGAGTACATTTTTTTTTATTTAGGTGATGTAGCAACCTAATTATGTTTCTTATAAATATATTCTTATGTAATTATTGTAAGATTTACTGCTTAAGCCAACTATTTGAGGATAGCCATTATATCTATTGGAGGAGATCCCATTGATGAACAATGACCAGACTGTCGATCAATGATTGATGTGCAATAGAATAAAAGGATTTCACCGACAAAAATGACACCACATTATTCATTTTCATAAATTAAAAAAAATCAATATAGGTTAGTAGTCATATTATTTTCGTTTCTCCATTATTTACTACAAAATTGAACGTGAATCAATTAAAGAAAATATTTATTAACTGATCAGCCATCTTTAGGGTGTCATTGATTTATCGGGTTCTGAAAGGTTAATCGTCTTGATTAAATAATGAATTTTGGATTTTCGTTCTAATTTATATGATTCAAGATCAACATGAACATCAATATTGGTTCATTCCTCTATTTTTTTCTCAGTCTTTTCTACCATAATTCTTCATTCGTTATTGTCATTCTTTTATTGGACCATAGTTCGACATATCTGGATCAGTCAATTATTAGACTCCCATTTCATGCTGTAATGATCCAATATCATAGATTCAGGATTGCAAAAACCCGATGGTGGTGAAAAATTGGATGTAGTGACCAATAAGATGATAGTGGATTCCCACTTTCACGTTCATTAGTTTTCATTGGTGCTCAATGAAGTAGGATGATAATTTTGATCCCCAACGGATTTGATGGTTGGAAATTATTGTTTATCAAATGAATGGCTTAAATGAGTTGGTTTCTTTTGTTTTCTGTGAATTAATGAACAAATCACAGGACAAAGTGGAGATGGAGATGATTGGGGAACATATCTCGATTTCTAAAAAAACCCACGCTACATATCATGTAAACCAGATCAACTCAATGTGTGGGGACCCATGCTTGGTATATTGGGTTTGGGTAGGTGTTTGGGATCATAGGGTCTATGAACCTATCACACGGCTAATTACCCCACCCTAGAGACTTGTAGTGTACTTCATAGGCACACGCATAAGAGGCGAAGTACACTAGATGGCTATATAGACGTACTACCCTACATAGAAGTGAGTTGATGACATCATCTGCCTACATGTGCAGGACTCGGCGTCAAGTGACCCTGTGTGTGGTCCCTGCTACACACCAAGTAATATATTATACATGGATTGAATCTCTAATCATTATTAACATGGATATGTTTTAATTAGGATGTGTTCCCTTTATCCATTCCCTTAAGGTTAGTTTGGTATTGTCTCTTACTCCTAATACAACGATCCCTTCTACTGGACATCCTAGATAGAGTTGTTGGAATACCTTTGTGAGGACCATAGTGAGATACACTCTTCATATTCATTATTTAGATAGAGTTTTTTTCTTCTTCAGGATAAATAATCCATGGTCTTCAATACTCTAAATGGAATTTTAATCTTGATTGGGTTTTTTTAGTATCAAAACATGGCCTTTGGTGTGATCTAGATCTTTGTATGATAACTTTTTAGACATCATTAGTGCTCTTAGACTCAAGAATGTGTTATCACAGATGCGTGTTCTATGGAATATTCGATTTGGAATCCTAGGATAGTGTATTAAAGATGTGATATACCCTTTGGACTGTATATATTTTTTGAGTATATATTGATATTCTTATTATATGTGTTGTGTATATATACATGTGTTGAGATGACTGAATCTCATTTGTTTGATTCTTTGTTGTTTCTGGGTATCCTATTGGGTATTTTCATACTCACCCAACACAAGATATTCCATAATGTTTCATCTCTTATGATGATTACCAAATCATCTATAGAGTCTTTGACAGACCAGGACCAGACAGTGCATAGTGACACTAGAAAGACCAATGTGTGTTCATATAGTATTTAGACAATATTCCCATTACATTCATGTTGGAATTGTTTTAGTATCCTGGTTGTGGGAATGTATTTGGTCATCATTACTATCCTTACATCATTTCATACTATAGTTGTGCGATTAATATGTACACATGAATGGTTGTTGAGTTATTATTATATTTCATCAATTTATAGGCATGGATATGTGTGTTTGTTTGTGTGTGTTTACATGTACCTAGGCTAAGGCCTCCATTTTTATTGATATTCCTTCTTATTACTAGTCACTAGACCCTGGACATTTGGAGGCTGTCATGGGGAGTCATGGCATGGGCACCATTGGGATGGGTCATTACACATCATGAATGGTCATACAAATAAAAAATAAAGTAGACAAGTTGGTGAAAAAATATTCATCCCACTTTATGAGATATCATATAAAATAATGATTATATTATATAACATACGTTTAAATGAAAGTTCGGTGTTTATATAACTATACAACATATATTTTGGGTCCCTGATGGGTTTATAGACTCTACTCATGGTCTATGGGTTATTCTCACAACTGTTGAGATGAGGGACTTGAGGGTAACAAACTTATTGTATTGAAAATTATTGCGCATCCTTATGAATAATTGTTTTGTAGATGGAGGGCCCACTACATCCTCTTTGTAATTTACATGTTTGAAATATAATATTGAAATAACTAATTTATTACTATTAATTTTTAGTATAATAGGTATTTTTTTTAATTATATTGTTATTCACAAGTTATTTAGGGAATACAAGAAAAATCTTTTATGAAACAATCATATTTAAATTCTCAAGGTTCATTTAATAATTTTTAGAGTTATCAGTCCGGTTAATGACCCTTATTTTATCATGTAACCTATTTATTATTTTAAATGTTTGTGATAAAAATATTAATGATTTTTATGAAAATATTAATAGGGAATTAAATGTCCCTGATGGAGTATTGTAAGAGTTCCACTCCCATTTCTCTAAAATCATAGTAAACGATAGCTCTATCGTAACTAATCAATTCATGTTCTCTTATGTAGAATGAAGGTATGATGATTACGTGATCATCAAGTGTTTGGAATATTTTTTCACAATTTATATAATTAATTCAAATATGATTTTCAATGATTTAATAGATTCTAAAAGCATGTTTGGAATATAGTGTGTTCTGAAATTGGGTTGCTCGTGCAACGGTCCCCGAAATAGAGCACAATAAGATAGTAAAAATAAAATAATATTATATAACAATTATATATTTTTCTAAAATAATTAATGGTGGATCCTTGGTTTGATTACTATGAAATAACTCATCGGTGAGGATATTTTGACATCAAATGGATGACAAAAATATATGAACATATATTTATCCCCTTTCTCTTCTACCCCGGTACTGACATTATTGAAATTAATAACTCCGTTAGTGTAATGTATAGAAATTATTATATCACTAAATATATGAAATATTAAAAATTATTATGGAAAAAATATTTTAAGTTGTATAAAATCTAATGATATATTAATAAGAATTATATTTTTGTATACCAAAATCTCATCACATTGCATAGTTGGACTCTGTTTAATGGAATGATGTTGGCTCTAACCATAGCCCGTAGTTTTTGTGTATTGACCCCCATATGGGACATAACCATTACATAACTACATCCCATGTCATTTGATACAATGAATTCATACCTTAATTTAATATCCAAATAACCCCAACTACATAACAATTTCTATTATCCGGGCCCAATCAATGATCTCCTTCTTTGACAAAATACTTTCCCACTATCTTGTTACTGTAAAATACAAAAAAATATAATTAAATCCTAACACCACATATAAGTGTAACACATTATTTAGTTTATGTATATCAATTATTATTTGTACCTATTTCCGATAATGATAACACTCAGTTGAAGGTCACACATTTAGAGAAAACGAATAAAAATTTCTATAGCTAATCTACCAGTAACCACCCGATCAAGAATACAGAAACCACTCAATCATATTTCCTGATGACATGATCCCAACCATAGAATATAAATATAAATTCACAAATTCTTAATTTTTATCTTAGTAGTCAAGTAATGATTCTTGAAATCAAACTAATATTTCAATGGAAATACATTAACCTATGTTCAAATGGAATACATTAGGTCATCCTCTAAATTTATAACATTTAATGTACTATCACCCACCAACATCGGTGAATAATGTGGTATATTATTGAAGTGGGAATGTGATAACCACAAGCCAAATATGCATTAGGACAGTAGGGGTAAATGTTTTCAAAGTGTTCTATCTATTATTAAATATCTTTCACATGTCAACAATATTTACTCATACATTGAAATCATTATGCACATACAATATCAATATATTGAAATTAAATATATGAATAAAAATATTTTACATTCATCACTATTACGGTCAAGTATAAAGATCTAACAATAATGGTATCTTTACACCCCATGGGATAACATTACTCAATATATATGGTACAAAAGGTTTAGAAAGATGCATTGTCGATCACAAGGAAGCTTTCCCGTCTTATCACTCTACACATTTCATTGAGTCATGGAAAAAAAATTACATTAATTTTATTGTCAATGATTATTTGTAATGGATAATCATATGAATAGAAATGGGTGGCAATATTATACATAAATTCATCCTTAAAAACTCAATCATCAATAGAACTACTAAAAACATACACAATCATTCCTATCATTATTTGTCTAAATTTTTTAGATAACCATAATACTAATATGATTCTATTCATTTTGTTCACTTCAGATATATTCATAAAAACTGTGTTGTATTAATTTCAAATTATTTTTCTCCCTAATTTTGCCTATATTAACTTCTCATTTGAATCATGTACAATTAGCCCCATGATATATAACTCATTCTAATTCATAATAAATCCCAATATATCTCAATATTTTATTACTCATAGTATCACATTATTTTTTTGATATCTACAATATTTTAATTGTATGATCATGTTATCATACCGTAACACACTTATTGCATAGAAAACTCAAAATAATTATTTTAGGATTTCCATCATATAATACATGGAATTATACTAGGATAATAATAGAATTATACTCCTCTAATAAAATTATTCTTTAAAAAAACTTCTTCTATTTAGTGGGGATAATATGATTCCCTATTTTAATTTTAATTTTTTACATATCCTAAATTAATTTTTAACACCCATTTTATGTATCCCCATATTTCATAAGGGTTTTTTAATCAAAAATAAAATTCTTAAACAGTTGGATCATCCTCATATATATGTTTGAATTCAATATTCCACTACCACTAACTTCAAAAAAATTGTTAAAGAGTATTCAAATCAATCAATCATCTCTAGTTCAGGCTAATCCCTAAACCAATTGAGCATAACTCATTTTCAAGGTTTCAACATATTCAAATAAATATAAACAATATAATAAATCCTTGCCTCTTCATGTCCTGAAAATATTCTCCCAACATTACTATTATGTTGTATTCCTCCTCTTTCATTATTATTAATCTAAGAATTCTATTTTTATTGTCAAATAATCGTATATATACTCAATTATCTAGAAATTTGGAAATTTTTATTCATGTGAAAAATCATAAGTAAGACCCATTAAAAAATTAATATCATGAGGATTATCATAAGATACATCACTATTTTTTTGGAAAAATTGAATCTTTCATATTTTATTATAGTTCTTTTACTTTTCCATATTTTAGTATCTAAAAAAATTATTGGGATAATATTTTTTCCCTTGCAGTATTTAAGTATCCTAGAGGACATTATCATAATTCACCTTATTTATACAAATATTATTTCAAAACATTGTCACCTTTTTTAAAAACCTATATCTTCACTCCTCGTGTGATCCATTTTCTCATGAGATGAATTTATCATAGATAAAACATTATTTAAGAGAATATTTCATGTGAAATTAGTTCGACCATGATTTGATAAGAGTGACCATTTCCTGTATCACTATGATATAACAACTATCACCATGTAATGGTGAGTTATTCCTTCACAACATATCTTTCATTTATATCTAGATAATTATTTACAAGAACACAAAATATAGTCTGTTAAAAAAATTAAAACATTTCATCCTATGGTGGAATAAATATATCTCTTTTGTATTTTTTAATCGAATATATTAAAATAATAAATCATCGCTCCATTTAATCATCCACTTTCAATATAATATTTAATATTTTTTTTCATATTATGGATCTAATCTCATTTGACATAACTAGAAACAAAAATTATGCTACCACCCAAAAGATATATATGTGAAACATTATCCAAAAACTATAAGAGTTAATAATCATTTTTGGAAATAATAAAATACAATGATTTCTATATTGAAAATAATTTTTTTCTTATAAAACCATCATTTTAATGATAATTATCTATGGAATGTTACTCCCTTAAATTTTCATTACTAAATGTAATATTATAGTTTTTAAAAACCTACAATTCAAATATGTAAATAATTATATAGAATGAGTGAGGGGATTTTCCTATCCTCCACATGTAAAGGTAGGTGGTTTGAAACCAATGTTTAACCAATTCTGTTAAATATTGTGTGTGGCTGATGGATATATGAAGATGTTATCCACTATTGGATTGGTACATATATGTTAATTCATGAAAATAATTTCTCCACCAGATCATTAATAAAATGATACTATATCTCAAGCTGTTTTATTTGTGATAGTTGTAAAATATTTTTTACCAGCTCAATATTATTATTATTATTCATTATAAAGTATCACATTCTTATTCTCATTTTACCTAATTTATGCTAGTAATTATTTCATCCACATTAGTTGTTTATAATCATATATTGTTGAAATATATTCTAATTTTATACTACTTTGTGAAATTCCTTATTTCAATTTATTGATCCATTCAATGCATTTTTATTCCATAAATAAGGCCCATCTATTAATCAATGTTCAATTAATAATATCTCTACCAAAATACAAATTTTATTATATAAAAATATATATATAATTCTGTAAAGAATATACTAAACCATAATTATGTATCCATTTAATGTACCTAATAAATATTTTGACAACCAATATACATATTCTCCAAGAACATAATTGAATGTTCATTTCCAAACATGTAGATAAAATGATATCCCTACATGTTGTTGTGAGACATAATATGATTCCAATCATTATATGGTAAATTGATGGATTCACTATGAATCCATTTTCATTCATTCCTAGTTAGGTTCTATAAGAACTCGGACCTTATTTTCAGGTATGTTTTTCCATTTTATGGAGTTTCTGAGAAAAGAGGAGTTTCTGGAAATTTTTCACGTACGCGCTATGTACCTTATGAGTACACACCGTGTACTTCATTTCCATGTGAGGATGTGTGATGGTCATGTAAGGGCCACACACACACGATCGTGTGGGGTGATTTGGAGGCTTCCTAAAGCGGAGTACAAAAATAGTTAGTACACGACGTGCACTCCAAATGTACACGCCATGTATTTTTTTCATTAAACGCATCGGGGTCACGTCTGACGGACAAAACACCCTTCTTTAAGCTTTGGTTCATCCGAGAGAGAGGGTATGGCTGTGAATATTTGACGAGCCACCGAGCCTCCGTTTTTTCTCCGATTTGAACACCGATGAGTACGTTGGAATCAAAACGGTGAGTTCTCTCTTGTCCTAGGGCATTGTTTCCCAATTCCTACTCTTTTTCATGTTATTGTGGGTTGAACGTTTTATACGTTTTCATATATCTATTGATGTTATAAGGATAATGATGTCGTGTGGTTCAAGTATATTGATCTCCTAACATCAAGGATCGTGGTTTGTGCCTTTTTATAGAAATTCATTGAGTATTTTGTGAAAATTCTACCAATACCCTTGAACGGGTTATTGTGTGTTTCTTGTTTTGCCCTTGTTGTATAACTTATTTTCTTATATTCCTTATTAGAGGTTATTGTTAGTGAATAGGGTAAATTTACTATGATTTGGAAAATTTTTCCATGCATGTGTTTCCTGTTTATGACTGTTTGGTCTAGTTTTTCCTATTATGCTATTTCCAGTTCCATGCCATGTTGGTAGGACGGTGTGATTGACTCAGGAGAGTATTTCATTTATAGAATCTTTTGAATGCTTTAAATATTTGGAATGCATTTCTCTATAATTTGAATGGTAAGGATATCTACAATGAGTTATTTTCATGACGAGATTTATTAGGAGATTATGTCCCTAGTTAACCATCCTCAATTAATGATGTTTACTGGGGTGGTGGATCATGCTCTCGTAGTTGGGGTGACATTACATAAGATTCAATTTTATGAAATATGGGACTTGGTGGATGATCAAGAGGTACAACTTCTACTAGTAGGTAGCATAATTATGACAGTTTCATCCAGGGCAGTGGTAAAATGAGTAACTAGATAGACAGATCAGTTTCACATGGCCATTCCGATGTGATATATCACCAGTGTGGTAGGTCAGAAAAAATTCAATGATATTCCCTCTGACCACCATTAGAGTGTTGGTCTTGTGAAAATCTGGGACATATACAGTAGTTCTATAGGAGACAAGGATTTATTTTTACTGAGGGTATAACTATATAGAATTAGAGTGGTGAAAGAAATTGATGTTTACCATATCAACCTAGTAGCTGAGGTTCTAAAGGGTGAGGGGGTAGATGTAGTAGTTGTGGATCTTCCAGGAAAGAGCTATCATATCATTACATTAGTGAATCTCAGTAGAGTTAAAATATATCATATAGAAGAGGATCAGAACCGATTAATGCACTATTTTATACACATGTGGATAGTGATACTAGACCCTTGATAGTGTGTGTCACTATTCTTGAAGATTATACATTATCTTGTCACTTATTGGAAACTAGTTCCTATAATTCCTGAATTAAAAAAAATTGTTAATGGATTGATCTTAGAAGTGGAGTTCATTAGTGGGGTATTGATGAAAGTGACACTTTTGGGAGTAATATATATAGAAAATATTTAATGAAAGGGTTCTTCTCACAAGGACTAGGTGTATCTATTTACATGGGATATTTACATGTTAGACCTATCAAACATTGACTGGATTAATGATGTTTAATGTGATGTATATTTCAACCCGTATTGGATAGGTATCATGAATTGCTTCCAAATTATTTCTCTTGGATTCAACCTAAGAGAGACACAAAATTTAGCATTGAACTCATTCTAGGAGCAGAGCCCATTTCTATATCAACATATGGAATGTCCTCGAAAAATATTCAAGAGCACATGAAATTATTGGGGGAGTTGGAGGATAATTGATTTAACCATCCATGTACATATTCTTGGGGTTCATAGGTTTTGATCTCCAAGAAGAATAATGAGAGTATTCTATTATGTTATGATTATTGGATGTTTAACTGGATGACTATGAAAAAAATATTATCCTATCCCATGTATCGAGGATCTGTTATACTAGTTCAGGGGATCTTGAAAATTTTAATGATAGAGTGGAGATCATGGTATCATCAGTTGAGAGTTCAGACGTTTTACATTACAAGGACTATATTCAGACGTAGGAATATACTATATGAGTTCATTGTTATGTCGTTTGGGATGAAGAACACACCTGTTCTGTTATAGAAATGAAAAAAACTCTTCCATCAGTACCTCGATCGGTTTGTGGTTTTTTTATGTAAAACATAATGGTATACTCCAAGACTCATGAAAATTATTGCCAATATTTTAACGTCGTATTGTGTACACTAAGAGAGAATCAAATATACACTAGGCTATCAAAGTTACTATTCTGGATCAATCAAGTACACTTCTTAGGACACATCATATTAGAGGAATGTTCGGTGATAGAAATAGATAAATTTCAGGTAGTGGTTTCTTGAGAGAATCCAAATAATGTATTTTATATCCATATTTTTGGGGTTTTTCTGGATATTGTTATAGATTCATTCTAGACATTTCCAGTTTTGCATCACCACTTTCAGTATTGACTAAAAAGGTGATAATGGTTGATTGGTAAAATATCTTACGAGAATTCATTCTTGTAATTGAAGAATAATTTTTCATTGGTTCCAATCTTGATCTTTCCTAAGCCAGGTGAAGAGTATACTGTGTATTGTGATAATTTTGGGATTGGACTTAGAGTAATGTTGATTCATGGAGATCATGTTGTAGTGGAAGAGTCTCAGTAGTTGAGGCCACCTAAATTGAAATACCATGCCCATGAAATTGATATGGAAGATTTGGTTTTTGGTTTATTTTTTTGGAAGTAATATCTGCTGTCCAAAAATTTGACTATATATACAGACCACAAGATCATGAAGTGTATTTTTTCACATTGATATTTGAATCTAGGGTGGTAGATATGGGTTGAGTATATGTGGTATGTTGATTATGGGTGGGAATATACACCGGGAAAGGGGAATACTGTTGTGGATTCTATGAGAATGAGAAATCAGACTCAAGTTGTTAAGGATCCTAGTGGTGTGTGTAAGATGATGGATTTATTATATGAGATGCATGTTGTGGTTCAGGAGTGTTAAGAGTAGATAACCCAGGTATAAGTTTCAGTGGATAATACAATTTTGAGACAGATCAAAGATAGAAAATATGATTAATTAATGTGTTTTTCCAAGAGGGAAATTCTTATAGCTGAGGGGTCACCATCCTATTGGAGCACAGATGAGGATGAGATCATCAATGATAGGAATATGATTGTTGTTACAACGAGCATGAAGTAGGAGATAATTTTTTGAGTTTCATACCTCAAAGTGATAAGATCATACAGGTGTGTCTAAAATATGACCTGATCATAAATTAATGTGTTGGTGGTCAGACATAATAAAGTAGATAGGATGTTTTCTGAATGATTTTTATACTACTTGGTTTGTTATGTCAGAAAATAATTGAGTTAGAGGTTTGTTAGAGCGTTAAACATTCCCAAATGGAAGAGGGATGACGTTAACATTGATTTTCTGTTAGGTCTCCTATGTATGCATTAGAATAATGATTCAATTTGGGTGGTTATAGATAGTTAGAAAAATATTGCTCATTTAATACCTATATAGGAGACATTCTCATTGGATTATTTGGGATAATGGTATGTTTTTGAGTTAGTCTCTCTATATGGGGTGTCACAGACTATTGTTTTAGAAAGTGACTGATGTTTTTCATCACTCATCGGGAAAGGATTACCGATGGTTCGTTGTACATATGTTTTGTTGAGAATGACATACCTCCTGAAAATATATGGTTAGTCGGTTTGTTCTATACATGTATTTTCTGATATTCTATGAGCATGTGTTCTAGAAAATAGTGGGTCTTGGGAGAATCAGGTATAACTAGTGGTTTTGACCCATTAATGTATTTTTCAGGATACTTTTCATATGGAACCATTTGAGGCTCTTTATGGTAGTCCATAAAGATCAAAATTTTTCTAGATAGATCTATGTGAGTCAATGTAGTTGGGACTATGTGTCGTGGAGGAGACATTGAATCATGTTTAGTTGATTCGATTGTGTATGTGTATGGATCATACTATATAGAAGCCACACATTGTCACATATATACAAACCATATAGATTACAATTGGTGATCAATTATTCTTTTGGCTGTCTCCATGTTTTGTTGACAGCAGGATTCAAAGAGAAGGAATGTTGGAACCAAGTATTGTGGGATCGTTTGAAATTGTGGAAGGAATTGGGTTGGTGTCATCCCAATTAGATCATCCATAGAAATACATTTCAATGAATGAAATTTTTAATGGGTGACATTTTTTTAGGTGTCACTGCGAACATTATCATGTGATAGATGTGGATGAATATGATCTTGAGATATATGAATCCATTAATGAGCATCTTGTACATGTGTTGGATGACAGTGAGAATGTTTTGAGGGGATATATTGTGCTGATAGTACATGTATTTTTAAAATGTGGATTTGTGAAAGTGGAAACAGTGGATAGAGATGTAGATGAGTATCAATGTTATAATATTTGCGGTTCATTATAATATTGATTCTTGGGTGTATATCTCGAGGATGAATTTTCATAAGGTAGAGAGAATGTAAGATCCCTAACATTTCTGAAGATGTAACATGCCTAGTTTCAGTTAAGATTTTTCTTTTGTGTTGAGTACACTATTTTTTAATTTTTTTTGGTCTGTGTTTGGATAAAAGTTTGTGAAAAAATTTAAGATATAGTGTATTTTCATTGTTGGCACATGTTTAAAAACATCAACAATATCCTAGAAAAACCATGCAAACATAGGAATTAGGGATTTTAATGTTTAGTGCATGGTTTGTGAAACTGTGTAACCTTTTAGGAGTAACAATGCACCCCAATAGATAAAGCACACATATTAGGTGCATGGTAATGGAAAAAATTTCCCCCACCCAGAAAACCATGAACATGAATTTTGTTTACCAAAGTTTTTAGATTTTAAATCACCCAAACCACTAAATCTCAAAGTATTCGACCCCCACTCGATCCATCAGGTTATTGTATTGATATTAGAGCCATAAAAATCAATATAATGTCTCCCTGAACAATATTTATGGTGATACAAGGCCTGGATCTATGAGCAACAACTATCTCAGTATGTGAATCTTGTTCCTTTTGGTTTCTCTTTCCTTCTACATTCATTTTTTATTCTATAAAGGGATAGTTTATCCTACTTTTAGAAGAATCTAGACATTTATTTTGAATCTAGATTTAGGAATGTTAATCTAGATATATTTTCAGGTGATCTTATTTTTTTCAATCTTGATATAGTATTTTATATTAAGATATTGTTAGACGTTGTTGCACTACACAAATATTGGGGATTTAAAATAGGTGATCTTTCATCAATGAATTGAGGTATGTGGTCAATAATTTAAATATCAAAGTCATTATTTAAATTATTGAATAATTTATATTAGATTATTATAAATTTAGATCATTATTGAAATAAACAATTTGGTGAATTAATTATTTGAGGATACGTGGAATTACAAATTTTGGGAATTAAAGAATAGAAACATGGTTATTCTACTGTGTAAGGATTGAATGGTAACACAATAATTTATTTTTGAATTAGATAATGTGAAAATAATCAATCAAATGTGTAAGGTATGAATTGAAAATGATAATTTAGCGGTGAATTATAGAATGGGAACATGTTCATTCTATTGTGTGGTGTTTGAATGCTAACATGGTCATTCAAGTTTGAATTCAATAATTATAATGCTTTTATTCTGAGATATGATATCCATAGAGCATAATTCAGCCCCCAAAATGAGATGAAGATAAGATTGAGGTATGGGTGTCTATGAGAACCTGAGGTTTTATGTGGTTATATAATGATTAATTGAGAATGTGATAACTACTTAGTTATTCATTGAAATTATTACTTTATACAACAACATATACTAGATAGTTAATGGATACTATTTTAGATACCATTGGTGGTGGCCAATTTTGTAGTACTAACACCATACTTGAGAAGCTTGTTTGGTACCCAAATAAACATAGTGTTTTTGGACTACTTAAATGAAATGAACTTGTGTTATATTACTGATAAGGGATGAAGTGCGAATAAAGAAACTTGACACGATTCATGCCCGAATTGGGGGAGTCATTAGTGTCTTAATTTTATGTATCATTTTAGACACATGACACATACATTGGAATATCAAATTTTCCACTATAGTTGTGATACTTTAATTATTGTTTTATCCATATTGTGATAATGGTTCTTTCTAATTATGATTATATATTATTCAATTATCATTTTGGGATGATGTATTAACTTTTAGAAAGGATTCAATATTCTACCCATGTTAAATATATTAGACCCTTCTTACTATTCATCCACCTCTGGAATATGGGGAGGCATGCCTGATGTCAAGGGACTAACCGACTTGGGGAACTAGTTTCAAGAACCCATGTTTGGATGTTATAGAAATACACGATAGGTTGTAATCTAGAATAGCATAATGCTTGGAAGATAGCGTCAAAATTTTCAAATATGGAATTAATTAACATAAAAAGTAATCATTTATTAGTTTTAAATATTGATGGAATAATTCCACAAAGTGACTTTTAGAGATCTATTCATCAAGGGGATAAAAACTGAAGAACCATTTAACCATTTCAATAACATTATTTTTTTCAATAAAAATGATTTTTGGACACTTATAGGGTTTTAAAATGATTAAACACAAAAAATATAATTTCAAACACAATATATATCTTATTTCATGAAAATATAGACGAATTAGGGGAGATTGATATAATATAATATAAATCCACCATTTTTTCAATAATGTGAAAAGAATGCTGGAATGGGAAAAAATTTGAATTCCGATAATAAGTCTATAAAAGATGATACCAAAAAGGGAAAACCCCAGATGTGGGTGTTTCTTTTATCCCTTTAACGCTAAATATGTTATATAATTTCAATAGCAACCAAAATAAATTCAGGTTTAAGAAGTTTAATATTATGGCAATAAACACATTAAACACATGAAAATCTAAAAAATAATTAGATCATTGATAGTTACTCTTCCTATTACAATACAAGTGACCTAAACCCACATAAAAATGTTTATATATTTGAAGGATGATATCTGACCTTTAGTAGTGATTTTTCATATAATATAAAATGTATTATAATCTCAATAAATGGTAAAAAAAATCAATCCAGATATTGGAACTTTGATAGTGGACTAAAACAAAACTTATTGAGTGTATAACAATTTTTAATGCTATAATTGAGGTTATATTTGATAAAATGTATTCCTAATTAAAAGAAAAAAGGATGTTCATATGATTATAATTGGATAAAGAACCCTAAAAAATAAATTGAAAATAGGGGAAACAAGTTTAAACAATTAATTAAAAAAAAGAAAACTATGTTCTATCATTGAATGAAATTCCAGCTCGGTAACTATAAAATGAATTAATTCATACAAGAATAATTAGTTGGGAATTTACTATTAATAAAATAATAGATCATCAATATTTTCAAAATATTCACAAAGGAGAAATGGTTAACAAGATACATATAGGATTTTTAATTTAAAAAATAAATAAAAATGAAATGATTCACTCTAGTGTATTTGGTTATATGACTAATAAGACAAAAAATAAAGAAAGATATTTTCTCACATTCATATACTGTTTCACAAGTATGGAATTCATCATGTTCATGTCACAAAAATCATATGTCTCTGATATATTCAAGAGATATTCATTACATAAAGTGAAATATGTAGTATTGTACATAAATTGGTTGAGAACATACCATGGGAGTGGGAATTACCACATACAATTCATAATGTTTCTTAACATGCATGTAATCAGAAAAGAAGTCAATGATCCATATAACCATAAATTTAATGAAATGTTAAATTGAAGAGTATAAGTTTAGTTTATATATCTATAACTATTCATGTAGAACATGAATTCTCTAGGTGTTTTTGGTTAAAGGTATTTAGAACTTCTTAAAAAATATAGAATAAGTTTATCTTATTAAAAACCATAAAAATTAATTACTCTGTGACATTGTTTAAAATTAACATAAATATTTGATATTTTATGGTGTTTGTAAGTGATTACATGATCAAAAAAATTTAATGATGTTGATGAAGGTTTTATGATAATGTTATATAATGAACCATTCTTAGGTAATAAATGAAAAATCATATATATTGTACAACAAGAATCCTAAAATAATTATTTACAGTGATAACATCAAAATATGTTATATTGAAGAGGAAACAATGTTGATATTGATTATAAATGTTGATAATGATGTTGATAGTTCATAACATGATATGAATTATGGAAAACACAAAGGTACAGACAAATGATGCAGATTATATAGTTTTATTTGAGATTAAGATAGATAAGTAAAGTCTAAATGTAAAAATAAGAGGAAAATTACACAAATTGATGTTGAAAAAATCATAGTGAGAAAATAATAATGGTTTTTAGACCCAAAAAAAATATAATAGAAAGTATTCATATAAGAATGTTGTCAAAATTTTAAACCTATAAAAGTGAAGAGAATTTAAAACATATAGAATAAAAGTTTACCATGACAAAAGAAATGTGATATATTGGAAATAATGAATCTTGATAACTTATTATAAGATATTTATAAAATAAAATTATAGGATACAAAAAGATTTTTCTAAATAATCATGATGTGGATGGTAATATAGATAGAAAATGTAATGCCCTGAAGCCACACTTCTATGTTCAACACATAGAAATATTGTGTATATTTTATAAAAGAAACTAAAAAAATACACAACATTTAATACATTCCAAGAAAATTTTTCCAATCTAGATTTTGGAGAATTATATTCATTCCCAAAAACAAATCAAAAATTTAAAAAATAAAATTTAAAAAATAGTCTTATCACAAGTTGTGTCTTCATAAAAATTACCCATAACAAATTAAATCCACTAAATCTGTGATTTATTAATTTTATACATAGGGTGATAAATTATTTTTCCCTATAAGTGGTTTTAAAATAATAATTAGAAATCAATAAAATATTTATTTTAAATAAATAAATAAATAGAAATTGGGTTTTCAAAACATTAATATATAATCATTTTTATACAATTTTATGAACCCTTAATTTCAAAATAATAATAATTATTTGGATTTCTCTTTTTAGAAATAAAAATTTTGAAGGATTAATTATGATACTCAATGGTATATAAGAAAACTATATGTCAACATAGACATATATCATATGGGAAAACATCCCCAAAAGTTCATGGGTTCATTCCCTATACCATAACGTAGAATTTGAATTCACATTGAAAATGTTAATAAAACTTTTAATGGAGGTGCCTTTCTCAATCATAACCCAATAACATTTCAAAATAATTAATAAAAAATTTATCTTCATTACAATTAAATATACATACATATTACTTAACATGGAATAATTAATATAATTGACAATTTCTAAAATCTTAAATTGGAGAAATCCATTCTTATAAACAAGTGTTCTTATTTAAAAGTAACAAATATAAATAAAAATAATATAAATAAATACATGAATAAAAATTAATGGGATATTATTGATAACTTAGATGATGGACATGTATAATTTATTAATGTCATACTGAATGAGCAGAAACATTTTCACATGAAATAATTACTTTTACTTAAAGCTAACACAAAAAATGATAACATTTATCATTTTTAAATAAAATGTAAACAATAAATGGTAGATAAAAACAAATTCTAGCAGTTCAATGTAGATTTGAATGTATATGATTAATACATAATAATTATTAAAATAAAGAAATATAAACATATCAATATATATATATTCATATATATAAAGAAATCATTAAAATTATACCAAAAATGATAGATTGAAAACCTGATAAAACCATTTTATAAATAAAAATAAACCATCGAATAATATTATATTTTATGAAAATGGATATGAACTTATATAAAGAAATGTATACATACATACATACATACATATATATATATATATATTTCTGTATAATTGCCTTTATAAATTAATCGTAAATTGAAAAATAAAAAGATAACTCTTAAATGATTTTATAAAATTTATAAGAATAAAAAAGATTGAAAAATATACATATATAAATTGTAAAATAGAAATAAACATTACCTTTATTTTAAAGAGTAAGGGTTCTCACTACCAGACATTTAGGTTGGAGGGTTTGATATGGATAAGAAATTTCTTGTGTTTCCAAGTAGTTCAGGATGATATTAATATAGATTTTTTTGAAATATTGCAATGTATGCTTGAAATACGAAAATTAAATCCCAACAAAAAATTCCTTTATTCACATATTATTATTTTATCTCATATATTTTGGTGTTAGAATCCTTAAAATTTGATGACTGAAACATTACATTTTTGTTGTTATAATTTAATTTCTTTATCATTTTACACAAGTCTCATTTTCCCCCATATTTATGTTTACATAAAACAATTCGTTAAATATTATTATATCTTCTTTTTGTCTATTTTGTAATGTCGTTATTTTTTTTTATAATTTTGTATTTTATTATCATTGTTTTATATTTTTTAACCTCACATTTTCATATATTTGGTTTGATTCTTCCCATGATTCTCCCTCATTATAATCCATGATTATATATTATGAAATAATCAAAAAAAAATTTGAATAGTCCCTTTTTATTTTTATCTGGTTTATCATTTTTATTTTTATTAAAATTTTGAATTATTTTTTTTATCATACAGATCACATTTCTTTTTGAAAAACATATATATATATATATATATATATATATCTTCATTTTTTATTAATATAATTATATATATTAAATCAAAAGAAGTATTATTTTTTATATGTATAAATATGTTTATTATATTATATATATGGATAATTTTGAAAATATCGTAATTCATATATTTATATTTTATAATACCTATTACATAAATATGGACATTCAATATTCATTTATTTCAAATAAATTATAACATTTTAATAAAATGTAGATATTAATAAACAACCTTATAATTTTTATAAAACATAAATTAAAATAGTGTCCATTAAAAACATTTTACATTTTAATATTACAACATATAACACTTTAAAATTTTAATTTAATTTGTACACAAATTATGATTATAATAAATAAATGTATTTATAAATAAACACGTCTATTAGTCTATGTAAAAAAAATGAAAACATTGTTTGATTATACAAAATAATTTTATTCATAAAATATTAACATTAATATATTTCATTGAAATTATAAAAAAAATTAAAATTAAAGCACAGTTTAAATTTCTTGGGATGTTAAATTCTCCACCCCCCTTAAAAAAATTGTGTCCCCATAATTCATTCGCTGGACAATAAAAAATTATGAATTTTAATCTTCAAATTTTAAAAAGTAGAATTTCCAAATATGTATACTCTATTGAAAACATATAACATGAAATGTTTTTTTGACCATTTCTTTGATACCAAATGTAAAGAAGATATCACATGATTCTAGTTTCAGCACATATAAGTGATGTGTATTTTTATTTTATAAAATAATATAAAAAAATTAAAAAAAATTTATACATTCCCAGAATATTTTCCAGTCTAGTATTTTATAATTAGATACATACATTAGCATCAAATCTAATTTTTTCATTTTTGAAAAAGTCTCTTTAAGGATAAGTGAAAACCAAACATTTCTAGGGTTGAACAAAAAACAACAGCGCATCCACGAATTCAAATTTCGAAATTCAAATTTCATCATCACCCTTATGTCAACTCGAGCCAAGTGCCTGCCTCGAATCGTATACCCATCGCGTCGAACGTCCATACCATATTCCTCTCATCATTACCCTGATCCATGGCGAGCCCTTCCATCGGAGTCCATCGTCGCCGATAAAAAACCTTCATCAGCTCCTCCATCATCAACGAACACCACATCGATCGCCAAAAACTGTCATAGAACAACCGCATAAAAACACTCAAGATCAGCACAGAAACCTGACCAGCCTTCCTCACGCCGCTTCCCTGACACCACCACCTGCGTCGAACCATCGACCGCAAACCACATTCACCGGTGTTCCTCGCTGTTGCCGCCATCAACGACCACCAGCCCAGATACCGGTCGGAATCACCATTTCACAACAAGAATCAAACATAACATTGAAAAACAACAAAGGAAAACCCCACTGTAGCCACCCCAACCACTGAAGAAAAACCCTCGCAGACCCTCATAGTACTCCGCCGCCGCTAACTGTTTTATAATTAAAAATAAACCATCTAATAATATTATATTTTATGAAAATGGATATGAATTTATAGAAAGAGATGTATATATACATACATATATATATGTATAATTGTATTTATAAATTAATCGTAAATTGAAAAATAAAAATCAAACACTTAAATGATATTATAAAATTTATAAGAATGAAAAAGAATGAAAAATATACATATATAAATTGTAAAATAGGAATAAGCATTACCTTTATTTGAAAGAGTAAGGGTCCCCACAACCGGACAACGATGATGGAGGGTTTGATATGGATAAGAAATTTCTGGTGTTTCCATGTAGTTCAGGATGATATTAATATAAATACTTATTGAAATATTATAATGTATGCTTTAAATACGAAAATGAAATCACAACAAAAAATTCTTTTATTCAAATATTATTATTTTTTTTCTCATATATATTGGTTTTAGAATCCTTAAAATTTGATGACTGACCCATTAAATTTTTTTGTTATAATTTAATTTTTTTATCATTTTACACAAGTCTCATTTTCCCCTATATTTATGTTTACATGAAACAATTCCCTAAATATTTTTATATCTTCCTTTTGGCTATTTTTTAATGTCGTGATTTTTTTATAATTTTTTATTTTATTATAATTGTTTTTTATTTTTTAACCTCACATTTTGATATATTTTGTTTGATTATTCCCATGTTTCTCTCTCATTATAAGCCATGATAATATATTATCAAATAACGAATTTTTTTGAATGATCCCTTTTTATATTTATCTAGTTTATCATATTTATTTTTCTTATAAATTTAAATTATTTTTTTAATCATACAGATCACATTTATTTTTTAAAGACATATATAAATATATATATATAATTTCATTTTTTATTAATATAGTTATATATAATAAATCAAAAGAAGTATTCTTTTTTATATGTATAAATATGTTTATTATATTATATATATTGATAATTTTGATAATATCGTAATTCATATATTTATATTTTATAATACATATTACATAAATATGGACATTCAATATTTATTGACTACAAATAAATTATAACATTTTAATAAAATGGAGATATTAATAAACAACATTATAATTTTTATAAAACATAAATTAAAATAGTCTCCATTAAAAACATTTTACATTTTAATATTAAAACATATAACACTTTAAATTTTTAATTTAATTTTGTACATGAATTCTGATTATAATAAATAAATGTATTAATAAATAAACACATGTATTGTGCTATGTAAAAAAATGAAAACATTGTTTGATTATACCAAATTATTTCATTCATAAAATATTAACATTAAAATATTTCATTTAAATTATAAAAAATAATTAAAATTAAAGCACAATTTGAATTTCTTGGGATGTTCAATTCTTCCACCCCTTAAAAAATTGTGTCCCCATAATTCATTCATTGGAAAATAGAAAATTCATAATTTTAATCCTCAAATTTTAAAAAGTAAAATTTCCAAACATCAATACTCTATTGACAACATATAATTGGAAAGTTTTTTGGCCATTTATTTGATACCAAATGTAATGAAGAGATCATGTGATTCTAGTTTCAGCACATATAAGCGAGGTGTATTTTTATTTTATAAAATAAACTAAACAAATAAACCACATTTTATACATTCCCAGAATATTTTCCAGTCAAGTATTTTTATAATTAGATACATACATTAGCAGTAAATCTATTTTTTTCATTTACGAAAAAGTCGCTTTAAGGATGAGAAAAACCCAAACATTTCTTGGGTTGAACAAAAAACAACAGCGCATCCGTGAATTAAATTTTCCAAATTCAAACTTCATCATCACCCTTATGTCATCTCAAGCCAAGTGCCTGCCTCGAATCGTACACCCATTGCGTCGAACGTCCAGACTATACGCCTACCATCATCGCCCAGATCGCTGGCGAGCCCTTCCATCATAGTCCGTCATCGCCGATAAAAAACCTTTATCGCCTCCTCCATCATAAATGAACACTACGTCGTTCTCCAAAAACTACTGTAGACCAACCGCATCCAAACACTCACAATTAGCACAGAAACCCAACCAGCCTTCTTTGCACCGCATCCCAGACACCACCATTAGCATTGAACCGTCGGACCGTCGACCGCAAACCACATTCACCGGCGTTCCTCGTCGTTGCCGCCATCAACAACCACCAGCCCAGATACTGGTCGGAATCACCATTTAACAGTAATAATCGAACAGAACATTGAAAAACAACAAAGGAAAACCCCACTGCAGCCACCCCAACCGCTGAAGAAAATCCTCCACATACCCTCATTGTACTCCTCCGCCGCAAATGATTTTATAAATAAAAATAAACCATCCACAAATATTATATTTTATGAAAATGGATTTGAATTTATATAAAGATATGTATAGATACATATATATATATAATTGTCTTTGTAAATTAATTGTAAATTGAAAAATTAAATGATAACTCTTAAATGATTTTATAAAATTTATATCAATGAAAAAGAATGAAAAATATACATATATAAACTGTAATAGGTTATCTTATACATTGAAATATTATAATTGTCATAAAAATTTCAAAACCATTAATTTTAATAATAATAATAATAATTTGTATATCTCATTTTAAAAATAACAATTTTTAAGGATTGATAATGATACTCTATAATCCATAAAAAACTGTAAGGCCAGTTAGGCATATCTCATAAGGGATAATGTACCCTTATGATCATGGGTCCACTCCGCATACGATAAATTTAAATTTGATAATCGAGGGACTATTATTTGAAAATATTTAATGGTCCTGCTTTTATCAAACATAACCCAAACAGCTTTAAAATAATTTATCCATAATTTCTTTTATGTAGAATAAAAAATGATACATACATTTTATCATGGAATAATCATTTAGTTGATAATTTTTAAAATAATAATTGCGAAAAATCCATTCTTATGAATAACTATTGATATTTAAAAGTAATAAATATAAAATTATATTATTATATTTATGTAAATGAATAAAAACTCAATTAATTTCACTGATAACATAGTTAATTGCCATATTTAATTTTTTAATGACATACATGGATGGGATGAATCATTTTTTTCACTTGAAATAATAAATTTTAATTAAAATTAACACATAAAATGATATCATTAAGCCCTTATAAATAAAATATAAACATAAAATGATATATTAAAAAAATTCAAAAACTTGCGTATTATTTTGAAAATAATTGATTAATATATTTTAATTCTAAAAAAATAGATTGATATACATATATAAATATAAAATTTTTTAAATAAAACATAATGTGATATAAATAAATACTTATCAAACCTGTTGATAGATAAAAATAAACAATCCCGTTATGTTATATGAACTGAAAAAACATGAATTGATAGAAAGTTATATATTTATATATATATATATCTACATATTTATATATATATTTATAAATTAAACATTAATTGATAAAAATATATATATAAAACCCTATAATGATTTTATAAATATATAATATGAAAATAAATATAAAATTATACTTACATAAATATTAAAATATAAATAACCCTTTTGTTGATTTGAAAGAGAAAGGTAACTTGAAACATGCCAAAGAGGAAGGAGGGTCCTACTTGGAGATGATATTTGAGGTGTTTCAAAGTAGTACAAGATTAGAGTCATATAAATATTAGTTTTAAATATTTTAGTAGAAGCCTGGAATAGGAATATGTAATCACAACAACAGAAACAATTCATATAAATATCATTATTTATCCCAAATTTATTGGCATGAGATTCATTAAAATTTGTTAATTCACCCATTACATTTTTATTATTATTATTTTTTGTTTTAACATATTATAGAAGTATCCTTTTTCTCTGTTATTTTGGTTGGCACACCACCATTCATATAATATTATAATATCTTTTGTTTTATCACTTATTTCATGTCATGATTTTTTTTATTCTTTCTTATTTTATTATCATTGTTTTAGCATTATTTTGCATCATATTTTCTAATTTTTTTAGTATCTTCTAGTGTTTCAATTTCTGGGTTTCTCATGATTATATATTATCAAATTATCTTTCCAAATTTTTTTCCAATATTTTTTTTAATAATTTGATTTATATTTTTTTATCAATTCATGTCATTTTTAAAAAATTCACATCTCGTTTCATTTTTAAATACACACACATATATATATATATATTATTTTTTATTTATATAAATTTATATATTAAAAAACAAAATTTTGTTTTAATATTCTTTTTATTTTTAATATATATATCTATAATTTAAAAAATATCATAATTAATATATTTATATTTTAGAAAACATATTAATTTAATTTGAACACTAAATATTTATTAATTTTAAATAAATTATATAATTTTAAAATAATTTTAAAATTAGTTATTTACATTAGAAATTTTTTTAAACATACATTAACATAATTTCAAATAAAAACATGTGATATTATAATTTTAGAACTTACAATACATGAAAATAGTAATTTATTTAATGTACTACAATTCTGATAATAATAAATAAAGGATCTTCTAAATAATGAAATGTATTTATTATGTGAAGTAATATTTAACAATTCTAATGAAAATATATTTTTATTATACAATAATATTTATTTCTATAATTGTTTTCATTCAAAATATATATTTTAAATTAGAAGAAAATTAAAATAAAACAATGACATGAAATTACTAGTATGTTACAGAAACAAACCTAGACTTTTTACCAAGAAATACTCATTGAAAGAAGGGGTTGACATCGATGAAACATCTTTCCCTTGTTTCCATACTTCATTCAATCAAAATTTTACTTTCCAAAAAAACATAAATAATCTTCATGTTATTTGAAATCGATGTTTAATTAGGTTTTTGAATGGTGATCTTGATGAATAAGTGTACATGTATCATTTCGAAGGCTTTATACTTGATTCATATGGTAGTGGAATATCAATATAAGAAAAATATATTTATGGATTTATATAGAATCCAATAGATTAATTTCTAAATAGTAATGAATATTTTAATGGTATAAGTTATTAGAAAGGTGGGTTCATAAAAACTACTATGTGAAGGTGATTGGCACCACATCACTTTGTTGTAAAATTTTATATTGATTATATAATTATTACTACCAATGTGGAATGATTTTGTTACGTGTTATCAAAAAATATGAATGAGATATATGATATATAAATGATCTTACTAGTGATGTATTTATTTTGATTAAAAAATATTAAATGTACTAGAATTAATTTTTGTTTCACACAAAAATAATGATTAAAAACTATTCAATAATTTTAATCTGGATGAAGATAAAGGGATGTACATATATATTCTAGTTGGTAAAATATGATCATCGTCAATTAAGGGGTTACAAGTGATTATAATTATTTTAGAAGCATTAATAAATGCATTATGTATTTGACAACCATTACATGAGAGATCATGTATCCTATCACACTTTTTTGCTTCGTCCAAATCCTACCGTGAAAAATCACATTTATTATCTCCATTGTAGATCTTGATATACATTTTGAATATTTCAATTCATAGATAATATAATAAGAGATATGTTAGTTGGATCTGAGAAGATTTTTTAAAGATAATTTTTAAGGGTATGTTTATGATAAAAAATCCACATATGATGGAGGATTTCTTTCTATGATTATATATGTTTCTTGTAATTAAAGAAACGAAACCTAGTTACCAAAATATATATCGAATCGTAACACATGGCCACATCACTTGAAGAAACATAGATTATATGGATGATGACACACCTACATGAAATATATTTTTATGTTTTTTATCTGCTGATAATGAGTTAAGAAAACCAATTTTCCATTATCCTATTCATGAATCTACTATAAATAGAATGAAAAAAATGCATTGATATTATGTTTCCTTTTCTAAATGAAATTGTGAATGGGGGAATAATGAGACAATTATTTTTCCAATTCAAATAAAATTTAGTATATATTATTAAAAAAATTCTAGAAAATTCACCGTGTATTATTATTGGGTGATAAATGAGAGAGACTCCAACTCCCTGTCATTGAGTTATGTTTTGTTTGAGTTTCATCCCACTTTATTCGATATCCTACTTTTTAGGATATGTTATTTTAAATGATGGAAATTTATTTATCAAGTAAATAAATTTTTATTTATATGGGTGTTGGTTGGTTCATGAAAAATCCTAAGAAACCTATGTTTTGAATTCATGGTGATCTTATATGGTATAGTTGATCTGTTTTATTAAAATTTGTGCTGATTTAATTAATAACTCGAAATTTATATGATTATAATTCTCAGATAGACTTAGAAAAGATTGATTGAATATTATTTTTCTAACTTAAGATTGTTTTTTCACTTATTACCACTATACTTTATTTTATTATAAATAATTGGGAGGGAATGTTTTCATAGACAAAAAATATTGTGGGGAGATTGGTTAACACAAGAATATGAGGTAGTATTTTTTCCATACATGTTCGAGTCTAAAAATTGATGTTATAATCTTTAATGGGGTAGTAAACGTTATGTATAGTTATGAATACATTCTATAACACTTTAATAGGATATTGATGTGTATCTATTGGGAATATCATTGAGAGTTGTTGGTAATAATGTTAAGAGCTAGCATGAATGGAAGATAGATGAGTTAATATAGGAAAAAAATCTCTAAAGTATCATTGTTAGGTCTACTAGGGTAGATACCCTGAGGAGGGGGGGTGAATTAGGGAATAAATGATTAAAACAAATTCCCCTTTTGATCTTGTTTTTCTGCTAGTTTAAACTCTCTTCTCTCTCCTTACCGATGTAGAGTATGAATACATATTAATGATTGCATAAGGAAAAATGATTTTTACTTAGTTCACCCTCACGGGGATACGTCTAATGATCATACACCAGAAGTGTGCTGATGTACCAATTCCAATATAAGTGCAATGTTGTTTAAACATTTAATGTGGACTCACTATCCATCCAAGTTTATAACCACTCAAAATTTGAGAACTCACTACAATCTCAACTGAATAGGGCTCACTGCTTCTTCAGAAGAACCATTCACCGTTTATAGACCGGTAGGTCTCTTCAATTTTTTGAATGCATGCATCCTCAACTATTGATAGATGCTCTATTGAATAACAAATTTCTTCCATAGATGAATACCACTTTGACTCTGAACAATAGGAAATTCTTGGGAAAAACTTTCGCAAAGCACCCTAACTCACAAGGCTCTTAATTTCATGAAGCTCAAACAATCCTTCCCAAAACTCCTGCCTTTTCAAGAAGCACTCTCGTGATGCACTCAAGTGAAGCTCAAGTCATCATAGAGCGACTCCCCTCTCGAAGCACATTGAGCCAACATAGAGCTCTTAACTTTCATGGAGCATGATTTTTTGCCGCAATGCTCTTCTTTAATGAAGAAAACTGCCTTCACGAACCACCTACGCAAGCTGAGAGAAAATATTTTTTTTTAAAAATCTCTACTTCTCTTGAGGGGGTCGAGGTCTATTTATAGGCGATTCCACCGACCTTCTAACCTTCCGTGCCAAGTCAGTGCCACATCATCAAAAATCATGAATCTCAGAAATTTCTGCCGAAATTCTATCAATATCGGGAAGCACCCCAAAATTTTTCCAATCTCAGAGCTCATTGTAATCATGTTGAATCCTGTCAATTCCTTTGCACCTTCACCGCAATGCTCCACTCACAATGTCCTTTTCCGCTGCAATTCTATTCCACTCTGCCATTCGCTAAGCGTATCATAATCGCGAAGCATCACCGTCAACATTTTTCTGGTCCTCATGAAATTGAATCCATGAAGACTATCTTCGGGAAACTCATGACTTTGCCACGTTTTGATGAGATCTTCAAAGAAATCCATATTTCGTGATACTCACCAAACTCCAAATTTTGGATCCAAATAATTTGGAAAACATAGGAAAATTTCATCACCTTGTATTTTTTCTTTTATACCGCCTCCAGATCGTCCATTCCTTTGTCATGGTTCTTTGTCAACGTTGATTTTCAACAACAACTCTGGAACTTGAAAATCACCATGGAAACCTTCTTTTTCAACAAACACAATCAACCCAAAAATGCGGTAATGTTACCTTAAGGGATTTTTAGACAACAATTATGATCATGATTCACATTATAAATATTTCATGATGGATTTTTTTAAGAGAAAGAAATGTTCTGATGTTTAATGGAAGAATCTCGTTGTTATTTTATTGATTTTTTTGGATGTGATGTGTCAAAGATGGAAATTGAAAAAAAAACACATGTGGGGGTTCATAAGATAAATAATATTTTAAATAAGAGTTCTGATTTTATATATTTTTAATGGGATATAAAATTTGGGTGTAATATATTTATATTCTTTAAGATAATATAAATTCATCATTTGAATGAAAATATTTAAATGGAATTTATCCATGTCAAGATATGTAAGAACATTCAAATATGTGAAATATATTATGAGTACTCATATGATTATTCATCTATGTAGATAAGGCTTGGAGAAAAAATTGATAATGTAATTTATCTTATGACTAAAGTATTTGAGGATTAAATAATAATGTTTATCTCTATCATAGAAACAACCATGCTATGTCCTATAATTTATATTTTGTGCAAACAGTTTTTTTATAATTAATATATTCTGAATAATGCGTTTGAAATAATAAAATATTTTTTTCTCCATTAGAACTGGATAAAAAATAATTATTGTATATGGACCATGATTCATGATTAGATAATGATTAAATTATTTGAGGGAGAAGTAGACAATGATTTGGATGTTTCACACTTAAGTCAGAGAATCCACATCACCTGGATTATGTGGGATAAGTATGAAAATTACAATGGATATATTTAATGGATGATTTAAATGGATAATAAGGCCTTCATAATTTGAATATCACATGAAGAAGGAAATATGTGCCCTCAGCTCATACTTCATGAATATTTTAATGAACATTTGACATAGTGATTATGAATTTGAATGGGTCAGCTATGTCACCTGAAATCGAGATACATTTCAGTGACTACATATGGAAACAATATTGATATGTGATTTTGTGAAAACAATAAAAAGAAATGAAGTGTGTAAAAAAGAGATAATTTTGAGATAATAAACAAATATTTTTTTAATACCCCATCATTTTTAGATATGATTTCATTTATATAACTCGATATATTTGGAAGCTTTCTCGACACACAACACCTCAAATTTAATCAAAATAATGATATATTTTGATGACAATATAAAATTTTTGAATGATCATTAAATATAGACATTTAATTAGTGTGAATTTATATAAGTGATCACATAAGGAAATATTTAAATAATCATTATAAAGGCCACATGTAGTATTATTGAAATTTTATTGGTATAGATAAAATTACAAATAATATAGTTTTATACATAGAAATATATTTTCAAAATATTACATTTTTATGTGATATGAATTTATATTTCAAGAAATGTACAATTATTGAAGATAACAAATTTTTTATTTCAATAATAGGATAACACCATATTTTTCTAAATTATATATAATTAGAATAATATTAATTAATATTATTGAATTACATTTTCATAATAAAACACTATTTAATATATTTTATGATTTAGTTAAAAATGGTAACAAATAAATTTATTTAATTAAATTTCAAAAAATGAACAATAGTTTTAAATTAAAATAATAATATTAACTTCAGATGATTTTCTTTAGAATTTTAAAAAATAATTAGTTTTTAAGTGAAAAGTGGAAAAATAATTACATTAATAAAAAAAATTTCCCACTTATCATAAAATGAGATTAAGGTAAATATATTTGAAAGATATTTATAGAAAATTTATAAATTTATATTGAATATATGTCATTTAAAAATTTTATGTTACATCTATAAAGCCCATGTTTATCGTTCTGAGAACATATATAATTGTTTAGTCTACTTTTTTTTATTCAATTCATTTAAAATATACATTTCATGAAATGAAAAAAAATTAATCAACTAAGACTTATATTATGTTTTACAATAAAATTATAATATTAATTAATAAATTTAATTTAAATTTAGGGAATAAAATTATTATTACAAGGATTCATGTAAATGACATTGATTAGGTACAAATTTTATTTTGAATGAATTGATTTATTAATAATACGTTATTTTTATAAATAAATTTAAATAATAAAGTATATATTAATTATATAATATTATTATAAATAAATATAAAATTATATTACAACACTTTAATTTTTTAGGATATTTTATATAATATTAATAAGAAATTATACTATACCCCCATTTTTCTACTTAAAATTATTTTTCTATATATAAAATGTTATTATTGTAAATCTAATTTTCTATTTTAATGAAATTGTATTATATTAAAAAAATTTATCAAACACTTTTTATCACCCCAAAATTTGTTAATTATAGTTATTTTACATTTTTAGTGAAACTAGAATTACATAGTTACAAAAAAAATCTACAAAAGTAAGAATAAGGTGAAGTAAAAAAATATAAATGACATCCAACATGCATAAAACATATGTGTATATACTTGGTTGAGTCTTTATTATTCCAAGATCCCCACATAATCCATTTTCCCTATCATTTTTAGTGTTTTTTAATTGAATAATGTAATGAAATCCGTAAAAATTAAATGTTACTTTCAAATGTAACATTTTATTCATATAAATAAATGGAAAATTACAATCTTCCATGACTCACCTATTCTATTAAATTACACTTGGAAAATATTAATAATTTATTCTATTATAATCCACTACTGATTTTGTAATCTCTTATTCACAATAATTTATCATAATCACTTTATTTCAAAGGATACATTCACAAGAATGTTGATGGTTCCAAATGAATTTTCACTTAATCACTAATATTTTCTATTTTCTACTTATCATCCAAAACTATCCTTACCATATTAATATAATTTATGAAGTATCATTGTTATATGTATGTGTGTTATTATATTATTGTAAAAAAATTATATATTTATTTACACTCATATATAATGAAAAATAATGTAAATCAGGGGTTGTGTGGACAACCAACTACAAGAAGTAACTGTTTTTTATTTTGCATATTAATTTTAGTTATCCATAAAAAAACTAAAAAATATAGTTCAACTAATTGAAAAATTTAAATACAATCATCTTAATGTATTTAATTCTTTTATACACATCATGAACCACTATAACCCATCGAGATATAGCATGTTCATGTTAGGAGATGTTTTCACACCAACTTCATTGATTCTATATAACTCAATAGTGGATGAATATAGAATTATTAAAACTAATATTATGATAATATAATATTAAAATAAATTTTTGTTATGTAATATTTATATTATTTATTTAACATAGTATTTAAATATCATATTTGGTCACTACAAATTCGAAAATAACCGATCTCTATTTCTATTTTAAAACAATCATAATTAAAAAATATATAACAGATAAGGGTAATATTATTATATATGATCCATAATAAATTATATATAAATTAATAATAACCCCAAGAGTTAATATAAAAATATATTTTTATTATTTAAGTATTTATGATAATTTTTAAAAATAATTTCGAAAAATGTAAGTGTTTTTGTGTAAAAGTTCTATTTTAGAAAAATATTTTCTATCATGTATATAGATTTATTTATATAGTAAAAATAATACCTATTTGATATATAATATCATTAATTATTTTTTAAAAATGATACAGTATTCCCAATTATAGTTCATATTTTTCAAGAGATTTTGATTAAAGCTTTTCCCAAACAGATTCGTTTCCATAAACATCAATTGCTTAAGACATGTTTATGTTTGGGGACATGTTTTCCTTTGAATTATGTATTTAATACCCTTCTATTTATTGTTATCATATATTTTTCTATTAATGTATTTTATGATCAAACTTAGATCATTTTCCTCAATTGGAGTTGGACTTATCTATTACCTCAATTGTATGGATTATTGGTAAATAAATGATCATTAATTCAGGTATGATAATTTTCTTTACCACATTTAATTTAATTTTAGTTCATTATGAAATATAAATTATTAATATGATTTTTCATAATTTCTTTTTTGGGGACATAAATTCATTCAACATAAAATGTATGATAATGCGTTCTCACTAAAATTAATATATTTTTTAAGGGATATTGGTATATAAATTTATCTTCTATGTGTTATAAATGATTATCTTTTAAATTTTTATTCCAGGCTTAGGATCCAATACCATATTTTTTATATAGTATTTTATAAACCAATTTATGAAAATTATTTTTTAAAACAATTACCTTTTACTACACATTTAATATGATGTGTTTTATGAAAACATTTATTATAATTTCATAAATTGTTTTCCATTAAAAATCATGTGTTCAATCTTGCACATAAGATTTAATTTTTGAAACAATTAATTCATTTTTAATTATACATTATCAGATATACTTTTTTAAAATTAAATTTTCGAAATGGTTTTACTTCCACTATCACGACCCATCCCCGGGGGCCCGTGTCGTGACATACCCCAACCCCGCCTCTCGAAGGCCAGGGGTTGGTTACTAGCGTCGAAGTCATCAACCTGCAAGTGGGACGTATTTACCTAGATACATGTACACACATGCACTCACAAACAAAAACCACAAATCTTAATGGTGGTCAATAAGAAATCAGAATCCAGAGTACAATAGCAAGTAAAGCACAGAGTGTGTATCTGATCCAGTATACAACCCCAACATTAGAACTGATTTTACCATGACACAAAGGGAGAACTGACGACCATCTATGGAAGATCACACTTGATCACTAGAGTAGTTATGCTATTGGAATATGAAGTATTATTTCATGTCTGGTTGTCCTACTATACCCCTCCTGGTCCTAGGCCCACCAAGTCCACTGTCGTAACGTCCGTCAGTCCAGTCTTTCTGATCGCCCCAATCGAAACGTCGAACATCATCACCAGACAAAACACATATGGTTAAAACCTATGAATGGGTGAGTAACTCCATACTTAGTAGGGGACACCAAAATCATGATGGGATCTCAAAATACCATAGTGAAAAAATACTAGAAAACAATCATGATGTTAAACACAAAGATTAGGCATAGTCACCTGTACTCTGGTACATGCCATTTCATATACCAAGGTCATCCATATGTACCTGTCTCAACCACAAAAAATCATATGACCCTAACCTCAAGCCACTTCCGGGATTTCAAAAGTAGTCTAAAAGCATATATCAAGGATCAAGAGTATATGCCCCATGAATTGGCCATCCCTAGAGGCACTTGTTTGAGAGATGTACTCCATCAGGTACAACTCAACCATTCTGAATGGAACATATAAAAGGATGTGATCCATCATGAACATTATACTAGATCTGTGGTGACTTCTACCGACGTAGGACAGATGCATGGGCACCAATGATCTCGGATTGAAGAACACCGACAACTTCATCCAAATAGAACCATGTCACTACCAATTGAACTCGAGGTAGGGGGTTTAATAAAAACTTTTTTATTTATTGAATTAAATTGATGCCTCCTATTATGATGTTAATGTAGAGGGAGCTATCCCAATGAACATGGACTTGACCTTCCGCCACTGTTTCTTTATGTGTTCTTCATGGGTTGATTTTTCAACTCGACAGAATGTGGAAACTGGAGGGCACGCAACAACGGCAGAATCCTGGGAGGGTCGTAGGTGTGTTCGGAAGGAAAAATGGAATACCAAAGTTCATGCGGTGGCCTGCAGTAGATCTGTTGGCACTGCACCAGTGCGGCAGCACTGAAGACTATCACTGATGTCAAAGGCGGTAGCCGTTGCCCACCGGACGCAGCTGAGGAATAGGCGGCCGACTCTCGGCCCGCTCCGAATGTGGGAGGCAGTGCACTGTCATGCACTGCAGTGATGCAGGCCACAACATTGAATTCACGGTGAAGGGAGAGATCCCCACCATGCGGGTCCCATGAACACCTAGGCGGCGGTGCCTAGGGCTGCCAATTAAAGGGCAGAATGTCTCTTTGAGCTGTTCGGATGGCGGACCGCGCAACCCACTGGCCGGTCATGTGAGCCAACAGGCCATGTTGTCGTGGCCTAGTCTATCCAGGGTGGGTCTGGCCGGTCCACGACATAGAGGGACGAGCCCACCGTGGCTTTCCCAAATCATCAACCCAGGCCGGGTTGGGCTGGGTCTGGTCCGACCAGGTCGGAATGGTCCTCTACCCATCATGGGTGCATAAACACTTAAAAGGTCGTATCTTGCGAACCAGACGTCCATTTGACAAACCATCCATGACACTAGGATCGTTACAGAGAGATTGTCTTTTGCTTTACACCAAGAGAGATTTGGAAAATGTTGGTGTATGACCGGGTTGGATAGACCCCCAATAAAACCAGGCCCTAGGCTCTAAAATGCCAATAACTTACAGACTGGGCGTTCAGATGACATGTCATTTGTTGCATTGAAAACCTTATGACATGATAGATCATTGGGTGACTTTACATTGTACTACATTCCAGTTGAAATATGACCTATGGATTTAGAAGTGGTTTCTCCAGAAACAAGCATACTATGAGTGAGAATCCAGTGTCTGGATGAGATGTGACGAATAAAGAGGGATTCTATGTGTATCAGCATCAAGCGATTCTGTGTGAATCAGCACCCAGTGATTCTATGTGAATCAACATCCAGGAATTCTGTGTGAATCATCCCCGAGCAATTCTATGTGAATCGGCCCTGAGTGATTCATTGAGAATCATCAACCAGCAATTCTGTGCGAATCATCACCTAGTGATTATTTGTGTATTAGGACCTAGTAATTCTTTGTGAGTCAGCCCCCATAGATTCTATGTAAATAATCACCCAGCGATTCTGTGTGAATCAACACCCATCGATTAGGAGGGAAACAACACCTAATGATTTTGTGTGAATCAACACCATGCGATTCTCCGAGAATTAGCACATAGCGATTCTGTGTGAATCATAAACTAGTTATAACTTCCTGATCCCAAAAGCCCAGAGTCAGTGCATTATTTTAATACATTTTCATTATTACAAGGAATCATGTCTCGAACGACCTATCAGTTTATCAGTTTTGGAAAATAGATTACATACATCTACTATATATTAAAATTTAAAACATAAAATACATCATAGATAGTTTTTTGAGAACCCATTATTCCATTTAGATTAACCCTTCATATCAATCATAATATTCTTCATGGAATCATGGTAAAATAAAAAATAATAAAGCGGTGAGATTAGATTCTCTGTAAGGGTAAATAATTTAGCAGAATCTATAAACTTTTAAGGAAAGATGTGTAATAAAAACAACATCCTTTTTAAACAAAATCTTGAACATAATATGGAAAAAATAAATCAAACATCACCATATAAACATGCACATGGATATTCAACTAGTCAATTAATCACAAGTAATAACTAATTTCATAATGAGGGAATTCCAAACTCCCGAAATCATTAACACATAGTCAAGTCCTTGTGCCAAGACTACAAATAATTTTTTTTCAAGGCCTTATTCCAATAAATTATTTTGTCTCATTAGACCTACCAATACATAGAGAGCTATAGCGGGCTCCACCCAACACTTACTATATCCACTGCATTCCTCATATGAAAAAGATGAAACATAATATAAACATTTTTATTAAAACTAGTATACAAAATCAGAACACATTAACCATAAACCATGAATGGTATAAAAATTGAACATCCATAGTCCAACATATCATAACTCGTTCAATACAATATGGATGTTTTTATTATAATAAATAAACTTCAATCATGAATAATATCTAGTAAATAATGATGGCATAGTTAAAAATGCTCATTAAAACATTTTGAGATAAAAATACATTTTTGTGCAATAATTTAAATGTCTGGTCATTATAAATGAATAAATTTAAAAGATATTTTTCAATCAATGTCTCCCATAAAACATTGAATCATTTGAAAATAATTATCATTTCAAAACATTCATGTCCATATAAATATATCCTTATAATCATTTTGAGAAAATGGACATTAATTAAAATGATTTAGAAAGATAAATCATTAAAACATTTAAAATGATTATTTAGTTAAATATACCCTCATATAATACCATAAAATGTACCATTCGAATTCATTTTTATGAAATATGGGTATCGATGATAAATATGTCCCAGTAAATACTTACACATAAAAAATTTCAGATATTAATGAGATTGAGGAAATAACCCATACCTTACACTTTCCTTTGGTTGAGAGTATGTTAAACCTCCTGTATAATGACCATAGTATGTTATTAAATTATAACAGAACCATATTCATATTTATTAACTCATACATGATTCATTTAAGGCTTTATACTAGACATTAAATAATTATTTCTATTTTAATTTAACATTTTGGGTAATAATCGCTTTCTTTATCGTACGTGTTATAACTTGTTATTCTTGATCGTATCACATAGATAAATATTTAAATAATTACATAATATAAAACATGATTTATATATCATATATATTTATAATATGAATATGTATAATAGAAATATATATGAAATAAAAACCACCATTTATGGAGACGGTAGGCCATACGTACGGATAAATGATGTTTCCATTTCAACATCATATTGAACAGAACTAATTGAATATGATATATTTAAATACACACACACACACATATAAATATATATATTAAGTATAAATATTATTTCATAAATTATACACTTATTAATTATATATGTTTTTATAATCATCGTTGAATGGTGAATTTGAAAATAAATCTCATCACATCGTGGTGACGGTAAGCTTTACGTACACACACGGGATGATATCATTTTCATAATGATTAAAAGGTGTGGAATTGGATGGTATATTAATTATAAAGAGATATTATAATTTTATCTTCTTTATTTATATAAATATTACTCATCATTATATCGATCTAAATAATATAGTGTTGAATAACAAATTACACCACTGCGTGGAGACGGTAAGTCGTACGTATGCACACATGGGGAAATTATCATTCCTAGGATGGATAGAATAAGGAATATGGTTGTAACATATTTATATTGACATCATAGTACGTAGAAGGTACTGGAGTTATTATTTTTTATGGAAATAACAAAGAAATAGAATGTAAAAGAAGAAAAGAACATTAAAAGAGGTGATAAAATAATTACCTTTTCTTTGTGTGTTTCCTTTTGATTTGAACAAAAGGGCTCTTTATGTTGACTTTATACTTAAGGTAAAGCCTATAGGTTGAATTGAGGGAATTTTTGAGGAGTGGTGGTTAGGTTTTGGAAAATCCAATTTCCTTTTTAGTAATGATTTTGAGAGAAGGGGAAGTACCCTTTTATAAGAGGGGTGGGGGTTACTTTAGTAAATGTTTGAAATATTATTTTATAATAAAATAATTCTTGGATTGTAATGGCTCTAAAATTATTTATTTATAGGATAAGGTGGGTATGGATTAAAAAACTCTCAACCAATATGTTTTAGATAGGTTTACGTCACCATATTATCCTTATCTTTTAGATTTAACTCTTAATAAAATAGTTTAACTTTTAATGTGTCTTCTTGTATTATTACACTATACGGTTAATAAAACATACCCTAAACCTCCAAGTGAACCTCATGTGGTTCATTAATTACATATATAATATTATTTATTTTCTTTGGTTAATCTTTAGATTTTAGGAAATATTATATTATTTAATAATATAATATTTGTTTTAAAAAGACATTTATTTCAATTTTAACACTATTTAGTATATGGTTATTGTGAAAGTCATCACAACATGATTACATAGAAAAAAATATATTGAATCAACCCTAACATGTCATATTCACCTAGGAAAATCGTGTATTTCAAAAAAAACATTGAAATTATAATTATTTTAATATTTATAATACGATTTATTTGATTTATTCGTTTATAAGGTAGTTACATCACCATCATTGTTTCCTACATAAATTAAATTATTTTGGTCTAAAAGATAAATTAAAATACCATGAAGTTGGAAATATTTTTATCTTTTAAATTAATTTTTTAAGTTGAATTTAACTTATGTATAACTTTATATTAAAAATAGTTTAGTTAACAACCATCAAATTTAGCACTTTTTACTCATCTTTAAATTAAATAATAATGAATGACCTAATATAATCCAAGTGGACCAAATTAATTATATTTTAATTATATGGTTATTATTTGTTGAATTATATTTATCCAATACAATTAGGAAATGTGTTAGGGTAATTATAATATCATATTTAACTTTAATAGCCCTATTTACTTTTAACCTTGGTAAATAAAAGTCAAAAGTTTCTATTTACCAAACAACATTTTCATTTTATTAAACCACATTCTACATACTGATGTAAAATGGGTCTCTCAGATTTTGGAAATTAAACTTATTGAAGTGGTAAAATTATGTATTATGAAAATGTGCAAACACTCCCCGAAGATGGGTAAAAACAGTAGAAATTTCAATAAAAATTTATAAATATAATTTTATTATAAAATTCCTCCAATGACTTAAATTGAACTTATATAGATATTATATGTATATTTTGAATTAAAATAAATTAAAATAAAATAAACATTTATTAAAATAATAAGTCGGTTTTAAACAATAATGTAATGTTTTTCACTAATCATAAAAAATTTATTTTTTGCCGAATAATACCAAAAAATCTCCCTAAACTAATTTTTATATTCTGAATTCAAAAATGAATTCTATTTTAAAAAATTAAAAAAATATTTTTTTAACTAATTAATTTAAAATTAATTCCCATTTTCAATACAAAAAATTAGGTTTTTAAAAAGTAAAAATAATCCAAACATTAACATGTTTTTATGTCAAATTTAAATGTGAAATTACTTATTATGAAATACATTGAATGAAATAATAAAAATTAAATGTAATTGTACTTCCAAATTATTCAAATTAATAATTTAACACTTTAATGTATTTCTATTAAAAAATTTGTTGTCAATTAAAATTTATTATTTTTTACTATTCATCAAAATATGAATGTTATCAAAAAAGTACCAAAAATTAATCAAAACTAAATTTTCATATCCTGATTAAAAAGAAAAATGAAATTTCATTAAATTATATATAAAAAAGTTTCAAATATTTTTTTAAAAAAGTATTCTCCATTAAATAGGCGGTAAAATTTCCTTTTTTGAAAAATACATCTTTTATCTGAGAAATTCAATTCATCCTTATATTATGTCTAAGAAACATCAAATATAAATGTTAAAATTATATAGGATATATATATAATTTAAAATGAATTTAATAATATTCAGAAATAATTTTTGAATAGTTATTTTGGTAAGTCGTGGTGCGTTTGAACTCATTGTTGCTTGTAACACAAGTTAGTGAATTACTTTGAAGAGATAACATAATATGATATCATGGGGTGGTTCATTCTTCCCTCCTTCAAAAAAGTGTTTCCAGGCAATTTGAAATTTTTTTCCGAAAACAAAAGGTTAAAAATACAAAAATAGCTTTGTGGAAAACCCACATAGGAAATTTGTTTAATTAAATTTATTCTTAATAATATGGAAAGGAAAATGAAAAAGACACCACAAAATAATGATCTCGATTAGAAGAACATTGGAGGAAATTAGAGACATATAATTGGAGGGGAAACAAAAATATTTATAGGTAGTGATTGATGTCATCAATCACATACAAGTGTACAATAGAGAGCCTCAAAGACATCAATCTGTGATGATTTAAAATATCATCGGTTCAACAAAACATAAGCTATTAAGATAACAGATTTTTGGTTTTAAGATCCCTTTGATAAAGTTTTTGAATTAATTTATTCATAGAATAAAAGGAAAAAAATATTCCTGATAAGTAGAGTTAAGAAATTTAATTAACTCCTACCACAAACTCATCTTTCACTCCAAAAATATAATATAATTGAAAAATATTTTATATATCTTAATCATATTGGGTTTCAAAAGTAATAAATTTATAATTTATTTGTCAGACTATTTAAAAAAACTACGTCATACAAACCAAGAAATAATGTAGGTCAGTGGAAGGTGATACACCCTTGTCACCCTTCGGTTGCTGGTTCAAGTCTTGCGTCCTTGCCTGACGCGAAAGGTTGTCTCCCAACCACCGGGTTTTCCATTTTTATAACAATCAAACAATAATAATAAGAAATGATTTAACCATAATAATAGTATCCAATGTCAAACCTAAGCCATTGCAACATTTAGACTTATCCAAAATTCTTTTTTCCAAATTCCCTGTCCAAAATTTATATGGATGGTAAACATAATGAAGATATTTTTTTCCAGGTAATATCCTTTGAATGCCATTGTCATGTATTCTTTTAATACATGGTAACATCCTAAAATACCATAAAACCATATTAATTACATTCATGATCTCTTATTCCTTGTAGAATACTGGATATACTGCTAATATCAAAAAATGTTGTAAACTCCCACAATAATGGAATAATCAAACCCTTAATCAGTTCCCAGGATGTCAATAATATTCAATATAATTAATCCAAACCAATAATCTCTTTTCCCCAAATCAATACATCATTATGAGGACCATATTAAATTTTTATCTTTCCTTTAACCATGTCTTTTCCAAAAATATTAACTTGATATTGAGCCACTTTTCACTGTACCACACAATCTCAAGTCCTTAATGAAATAGTACTGCAGTACAATACTTATATACACAATAATTCTTATAACACGTACATCATTAACATCATACTCAAATGAGACAATACTTTAATAACAACATAATAAATCTAATCATTTCTCTCCATCTTTGGTAGTATCATAACATGATTATTATCCAATAGAAACGTTTGGGGTATACTCAAATGATTTGGAAATTGATTCTCCTAGTTTCCAAACTACTTGCAAATGAAGAATTGTACATTTGAAACCTATTTCTTACCCTTTCAATCACATAGTATGTGATCTTTTTCTCCACACAAATAAAAAACTCCAATTCCATTCAATCATTTACCAAGTTGATTCTTTTCACAGTTATCACATATGGGAAATTCATTCTTTCCCCACTTCCCTTTATCCGTCATTCATTCTTCCATCATTTTCCTCTGTTGCTTTATTTCAAAGCAATTGGACTTATATAATTTTTGACATATATTATTAACACGTAATATTATTTCTTCATATAATGACAATACGTGGTAGACTATTACCCGTTTAAATGTTGGATTAAAACAATAAAAGAACTGTTCATTCTTAATCTTTGAATAATGTGTATTTATGGAGTTCTCATTCCTTCTACATGGAACCATTTATAAACAATGGCATACACTGGGTTATATTAGGAATTTCAATGCATAATTCCACACGAGTAAAATACCGAAATTAATTTGAAAAGATTATTCATATAATCTATAATTTTAAAAAGTTATCTTTGAAGAAGTATTTACTCCAAAATAATTCATTGTGGCTTATAATGATAATGTGAATTATCCTATGCATATCCCCTGGGAGTATCGTAATCCAGAGTGCAGCAATTCCCGTTGTCATGTACCATGATAGCCCGGGTCATGCCCGAACTCTTTATCGGATTTTTCACTCTTAGGTACATTTGTGCATGTGCTTCCACTACCTGTTCGTATCCAGACAGGGATGTGCTGCTTGTAAAATACACAAAATCTCTATATTACAAAAATTTTTAGGATGTTCGTCTACAATAAATCTCAATGTTTATCTTGGGGTAATGTGTTCTAATCTGACATTATCTAAATATAGTCTCTAATGTTTGTACTAAACATAGTCTGATACCAAATATAATTCCCCGAACCCAGAAGCCAAATGTTAGTAAATTATTTTAATACATTGGCATCATTACAAGGAATCAATTCCCGATAGACAGATCAATTTACCAGTCTTGGAAAATGGATTTTGGACAACAATAATACATTACAATTTCAATCAAAAATACAACATATATAGTTTTTTGAGAACATCATTATTCCCTTTAACTTTAACCTAAATAATAATAATATTACTCTTCATGGAGTCCTGGGAAAATAAAACATAAGAAATGGGTGATATCATATTCTCAGTAAGGTAAAATAATTTAGGAGAAGCTACAAACTTTTAATACATGATGTGTAATAAAAATATAATATTTTTAAAAAATAATCGTGAAAATAATATGGAAAAATTAAATCAAACATCACCATATAAACATGCAAATGGAAATTATACTAGTCAACTAATCACATGTAATAACTAATTTCATAATCAGAGAATGCCTAATACCAGGCATCATTACCACATAGTCATGGCCTTGTCCCAAGACTAAAAATAATTTTTTTTCAAGGACATGTTCAATGACACTATTTTGTCTCATGAGACCTACTGATGCATCGAGGAGCTATAGCGGGCTCCACCTGTCACTTACTATGTCCCCTATATTCTTTATATGAAAAGGTTGAAACATAACATAATCATTCGTATTAAAAATATCATACGAAATGTAATACATTAACCAAAAACCATGAATGGTATAAAAATAGAACATCCACATTCATACAAATCAAAAATCATTCAACACAATTTGGAATATTGTATTATAATAAATCAACCTCAATCAGGAATAATATTCAATAAAGGATGCTGACATAGTTCAAAATGATCAGTAAACTTTTTGAGGGAAATATCCCTTTTCGTCAAATCATTTAAAAGTCTCACATTTATAAAGGAAGTAATTTAAAAGATATTTTTGAATCAAAGTTTCTAATACAACTTTGAAACATTTGAATATAATTATCATTTCAAAACATTCATCTCCATATAAATAAATTCTTAAAATCATTTTGGAAACCTGGTCATTAATTAAAAGGATTTAAGAAGATAAATGTTTATAACATTTAAAATGATGATTTAGTTAAATAGACTCTCCCACAAAACCTTAAATTATTTCTATTGAAATCAATTTTATGAATTATGGGTATCTATGATAAATATGTCCCAGTAAATACGTTCACATAAAAAATATCATATATTAATGAGATTTAGGAAATAACCCTTACCTTGCACATTCCTTTTGTTGAGGGTACATTTAAACTCATGTATAATGACCATAATATGTTATTATATTATAATAAAACAATATTAATATTTATTATATCATACATTATTCATTTATGACTTTAGACTATCCATATAATAATTATTTCCATGTTAAGTTTACATTTCAGGTAATATTCGCTTTCCTTATCGTAGGTGATTTAACATGTTATTCTTAATCATATCACATAGATTATTATTTAAATAAATAATGAATATAAAAAATTATTTAATTATAATATTTATTTATTATATAAATATGTATAATATAATTATATATGAAATGAAAAACACTATTTATGGAGATGGTAGGCCGTACGTACGCATAAACATTGTTTCCGCTTTCATAACATTTTGAACAAAACTAAGTAAATAATATGTATTTAAATACGTACATATATATATATATATATATTATGTATCATATTCATGTAATATATTACAATCTCATTAATAATATTTATTTTTATATTCATCGTTTAATGGTGAATGTGGAAATGAATCTCCTCGTGTCGTGCAAACGATAAGTCGTACGTACACACGAGCGACGATATAATTTCCTTAATGATTAAAGGTTGTGAAATTGGATAATATATTAATTTTAAATATACATTAGAATTTCATATTAATTATTTATATACATAGTACTCATCCTTATATCCTTTCAAGTAATATATTGTGGAATAACAAATTACACTATGGCGTGGAGACTGTAAGCCGTACGTATGCACGCATGGTGGCATTATAATTCATAGAATTGATAGAATAATGAATAATGTTGCACCAAATTTATATTCATATCATAGTATGTATAAGGGAATGTATTTATTATTTTTGTATGGATATCAAAAAGAAAGAGAATGTGAAAAAAAGTACATTGAAAGAGGTGATAAAATAATTACCCTTTCTTTTGGTGTTTCCATTTGATTTGAACAAAAGGGCTCCTTGGGATGCCTTTATACTCAAGGGAATTCTTCTAGGATGAAGTGGGGGAAGTTGGGAGGAGATTTGGGAAGGCTTTGGCCGAGCCAAATGGCTCTGGAGTTTGGACTCTAAGTGAAGCGGAAGTACCCTTTTATAAGAGGGGTGATGGTAACTTTAGGAAAAGTGTGAAATATTATTTTATAATAAATTAATTTTCAGTTTCTAATGTGTCAAAAATGATTTATTTCTATGATATGGTAGGGATGGGTCACAAACCATGGAAAAAATAGGTTTTATATGGGTTCAGGACACCATATTAACCTTATCATTTAAATTAATCTCTTAATTAAATAGTTCAACTTTTACTGGGTCTTCTTGTATTATTACACTATATTGTTAATAAAATGACACTAAACATCCAAGAGAACCTAAAATATTTCATTAAAGACATATATAATATTATTTCTTCCCTTTTGATGAACCTTAGATTTTTAGGAATATTATATAATTTAATAATATTTTATTTTATTTAAAACCTCATTTATGTCAGTTTTGATACTATTTAGTATTTGGTTTTTGGGAAAGTCATCACAAAATGAATACTTTTAAAAAGATACATTTAATCAACCCTAACATTTCGTATTAACCTATAAAATTCTTGGATGTCATAGAAACATTGAAATTTTATTTACTTTAATAATTGTAATACCATTTATTTGATTCATTCATTAATAAGGTAATTACTACATCATCATTGTGTCATAAATAAATTTAATTATTTAATTTATAAAAATTATAAATAAAATACCATTATTTAGGTAATATTTATATATTTTTAATTAATATTTATAGTTAGATTTATCATATGTATAACCATGTATTAAAAATGGAATAGTTATTAAACTTTGAATATAACTGTTTTAACTGATCCAAAAATAAACTAATAATAAATATCTTAATCTAATCCAATTGGGCCAAAAGTATTATATTTTACTCCTTTGGTTGTATTTGGTCGAATTACACTTATCTAATACAATAAGAAATGTTATAAGGTAATTATAATATCATTTTTACCTTTAATTACACTATTTACTTTTAACCATGGTAAATAAATGTCAAAAGTTACCATTCACCACAAATTATTTTCATTTTGTTGACCATATTTTTACTTACTGATTTCAAAAATGTCTCTTAGTTTTTTGAAATTCTACTCACTACAGATGTAAAATTATGTTTTATGCAAATTTGAAATAATGCTCCTAGAAGGTCGGTAAAAGTTCGTAAAAAGTACAATAAACATTTATACATAAAACATTATTACAAAATGACTCAAATGAATTAAATTATAAATATATAGGTATTATATATATATATTGATTTAAAATAAATTTAAATAAAATAAATAATAATTTAAATTAAATGCTAGTTTGAAATAATAACACATTGTTTTTTTCTATTCATAAAATTTTTTATGTTTTCAAAAAAATAACAAAACATCACCCTAAGATAATTTTGATATTCTAAATTGAAAAATGAATTCCATTTTACCAAATTCAAAACATATAAGTTTCATTAATTAATTGAAAATTAACTTTTTTTGTCAAAACCAAAAATTGTGTTTTTAAAAAGTTTAAACTATCAAAACATTGACATGTTTTTATATAAAATTAAAATCTGATTTTACTTATAATGGAATATATTTTATTAAATGACAAAAAATATAATCTAATTATAATTAAAAACCATTAAAATTTATAATTTACCAATACAATTTATTTTGATTAAAAATGATGTTTTCAATTAATATTTATTATTTGTCACTATTTATCAAAATATGAAAGTAATCATAAAAGCACCAAATATTTATCCAAAGTAAATTTTTATGTCCCTATTATAATAGAGAATGTGATTTAATTAAACTAAATATATAAAATTGTTAGAAAAATTGAAAAGGATTCTTCATTAAATAGGTGGTAAAATTGATTTTTTTAAACATACTTTATTTAACTGAAAATTGAATTTGTCCTTATATTATTTCTAAGAAACACAAAATATGAATGTTATAATTATATTGGATATATATAAAATATAAAATGTAGTTAATACTCTTCATAACCGCTTCTTTAATGGCTAGTTTGGTAAGTCGTGGTGCGCTCGTACTCATTGTTGTGTGTAGCGCATGCTATTGAATTACGTTGAAGAGATCACATACTATGAAATATTAGGGGTTTTAAACATGTGATTCTGTGTGAATCCACACCGATAGATTCTGTGTGAATCAGCACCCAATGATTCTGTGTGACTCGGCACCTATCGATCATGTGCGGGTCCTGTGAGGTTTAGTACCTAATGATCCTTCATCGGTCAACAGCAGTGCCTCTTGATAGAGTAAGATGATCTATCCTTATAACTAATCATATGTACTATTTTACTTATTATTTTCCTGATTTGAGATGAGTCTTTTGATTTGTGATTTATGATTGAGATCATGCACTATGGTTATTCGTTTGTGGAATCTTCAGAGACATTCAGGGGGTCCCGGTGTCCCTACTTGGTATTGTTATACTCACCCCTTCAAGGGCTTCACCCACACCTTATTGTGTCTTGTGAAGACGTCGATTAGCTCGACTTAGACTGTAAGAGCTAAGAGAAGGTGGTACACAGAGGTGATAGTTGGTGTGGAGAGATATGGAAATGATATGTACCTACCCATAACATAGGATCTGTGGTAGACGATCTTGATAGCTGTTTTTTGTTTTCTATTATAGTTGTGTCTTTTCATTTCGGCTTGTATTATGACACCTTTACTTTCTGTACATACTATTACACTTAGTTGTGGGTAATAGTTATGGTTCCACATTACATGTCCATTGTGGTTTAATTTTGCATAGTGTACCCCACAGGTGTCTGTATAGGTATTTAAGAAATGCCTATCCATTTTATGTAAATGCATATCTAATGCTATTCTCCAACCACTAGCTTATGAAAGGCAGGCTTAAGGTAGTCATTACATGAGACCCAGGGGATGGTTCGTGACATTATACTTTTCAAAATTATTTTTTAATGTGACCGCTAGCTTATTCTATTATGAAAATGTTAAAATTGAATACCAAATAAATTATATTTTTACTTTTATTTTCTATATCATATTTTGATGGATTTACCCTCATGGGGGTCATGATTCTAGATTTTTTCTATTATATGTTTTTAAAATATGGTTTGAACACATTCTATATAAAAATATTATTCTTGATCCCTCCATTCTTGATAGAATTCTACGCAATATTTTGTAAGGATGTTTTACATATATGCCAACATAAATTTATTTTTTTCTTGATACACTAGTTATATGATTATTTAAAACAATCCACCTTATTTATGTAGATATATTTTTCTAATGTTAAAAATGTATTAAAATAGTTGTATAATAATTGATATATATGGTTGGAACATCACATTTTATATTGTTCTTATTGTATAATGTTCACTAAGAAAGAAGGTTATCCTATTTACATGGTGAAGAGTATTTACATATTTCATATTTTTATTCCAAAATAGATTATTGTTGGCATGTTTGTCGGGAATTCATTGCCTCAACAGTATTCTATAATTTATGCTGATTTTTATGATTATAAATACCCATGATTGTTATATAATGATTTTATCTTATGTTTATTTCATCGAAATAATATTTTTTTATTTATTCTATATTTATTTTAATGATTTATAATGACATGAAATATATATTAACTGTTTTCAAGAAATGTTTTCAATATTTCTTGAAACTCTGTTGATACCCAATGTGGTTTATTGTATGTTATTGTGCCAACCCAACTCTTTATACATTGTGTATTGATTGTCATCCAAATATTTTCCTTTATCCTTATTCTAGAAGAAGAATGTATGATTTCTGAACTGTACATCTAGATTAGTACACATAGTTAATCTACTTTACATTATCATATAATTATGGTAAATGAACCTTAAATTAGAAATGAAACTTATATTTGGAAAAGGAGGAAATTATTATTAAAGAACCGTACGTATCTAATGAACCTTACATTCTATAGAGAAACATATCGATCATCAAAATTACTTTTATGATAAGACATATATTTCTAACCATTTGTTTGGAAGATGGACCTTATGTTGTGAAGGAACCCTATGTTTGACATTTCAACATCAGAGATATATTTTCATGATATTTTCTAAAATTTATAAAATGGACTTGATATAGTTACAGGCTATTTTAAATCTCATTTTGACCATTTTGAATATTGACTTATTTGATTCAAATAAATGTATTCAATGGAAAAATTTACTCCTTTTATTAAGTGATGTTACAACTGGCCTAGTAAATTTAATTTTGATTTATATTGTTTATCATGCATTATTTTTGGATATGGAATTTTAGATGGAGGAGGCCGTTTTTATATACTTGAGATTAATTTTTTTCATACGATAGAGAGTGAAATGTTTTTTCATTAATATTTCATATTTTTGGTGATCATATACACATTGGTAAAATGAATGAATGTCCCACGAAGAGTCCTACATGTTGGTGGTATACATGATAAATCATGTATGTGTGTTATTGATTTGTTTTTGTTTCAATTCTTAAAATCAAATATCTCTTGTGAAGATGAATAACTTCAGACTTATTTCAACTTTAATATTTTCTTTTTTAAGAAGAATATGATCAATCAATTGCCAATTTCGCGCTACTACAAATCTGAAGATGAATTTTTTCAACAAATCAAATCTATTTTTGATTTATATGAGTTTTGACTGCTCATAATCAAATGAAGTAGAGTTTTATCTTCTCAATCTAAGCGGTAGATAATCAATTCATTATTTAGAAACAGACCACTTTTTTGTTAGTCATACCTGTAAAGGTTTCAACTGTCTTCACTAAGCTCTTGGAATATTTGTCTTAGGATAAGTGGACCAAACATGTGAAATTAACCAATCTCATTGAGAGAAAATCCAATGGAGTGGACTAGGGAATATTTATACCCCAAAACACTATAACAATATGTTTCTTTAATTTATATTTTTCCACTTCTTATTTGTTTCTTTCTGTGAAATAATTTATTATCTATGCTAATTAAATGATACTAATTAAATTAATATTTTTTGAAGTGTTTATTAACTGACAAAAGTAACCCCCCCCCCCTTTTTTGGATTTTATAATCCAACCTAAAAATTGTTTTTAGAGGAAGGCTTTGGATATATCTATAGTAAGATTAATGTTTAATGGTATTTACAAATATTGAAATGGGTGATCTAAGAGAATGGATGCCCATTTTTCATGCTACATACTTCAATGATTATAAATATGGGTGGTCTAAATAAAGTATGGACATTTATTTCTAAAATAATTGATTTAGAGGTTATATGATGATTAGTACTCACTATACGATTCCTAAGGGTGAAGAAATAAGGGATGCTGCAACCAAAGCCAAATTTAATATGAAATCCAAATCTATGAATGCAATTATCTTTTGTCTTGGACCAGACGAATTCAACTGTATCTTGCAATGTTCTAATTCTAATGAAATGTGGAAAACAAGTCCAATTTTATATAACCGAATAGAAAATGTATGACATATGATGTATGTAATAAAAAAGACAAGGTTTGAAACCATTAAAATGTTTGATAGAGAATGTATCACACATATGAATGTAAAGATTACAGAAATTTTCAATAACATTAAAACATTAGGAGAACCCATCAATGAATTAGATTAATATTTGAAAATAACTGAGAGTGCTACATTAAAAATACAATGGTATATCATCTGCTATTAGAAAATCAACACATGTCAATACCTGATAATGAATGTTCTAATATCGACATTGATGTTGTATGGAGATGAAAAGAAATCCAAAGATGATATTCACAATATTATTTTCAAGAGAACAATACTTTTGTAAAAGTTACATCTTAGAATCAATACTGAAGAATAAAGAAATAATTTCCAAAGGAAAATTGATCAGATTTATCTGATTCTGTAATGGAACTGGCTCAGTTAGCCAAAAATATAAGAATTTCTTATAAGATGAAATGCAGATTATAAAATCCCATAAAAAGGATTATAATGTATCAAGAGAATTCATATTATTTGAATAAAAAAAGGATGATATTAGACCTGATTTTCCACATCTAAAAGATGAAAAAAATCCAAATAAGAGATATAAAAAAAAGTTGATTATTAACATAAAAAAATGATCAATTAAAACTACATGGAGTGTTTCTGAAGACTCATAAACCATTCCAAAATATGAGCTAGAGAAAGAAAAATAAAATATGAAAGGAAACATGCACTTCATTGTTGAAGAAGATAAGGTACACCATATTATTTGTCTAATTCTGATTCTACCTCAAATGCTTTAATTGATTGATTGGATACTTACTGAAGAATTCTAGAAGAGTAATATGACTATTTAAAAAATATAAAAAATCCTTAAAGAATATTCATAATGTTGTTTTAGGAGAGATATATTCCATGCTGAAACAACAGCAGGTGTTAGTTGATAAATTTAACTCATCTAATACAATTATCTTGGATCATGGGAATATGATTAATAAACTACAAGATTGAGTAGAAACATATAAAATTTCTCATATTTTATTTAAAAAATGGGAAAATATTATAAATGAAATTATTTTTTTCAATATAATTAAATATAAAAATATTTGGTATATGAAGTATGGGAGAAAATTATCAAATGTATTTTTATTAATAATTTCTGAACTAAAAAACTATTACATTACATTTTTTTGAAACTGAAGGACATATAACAAATAACTGCTTTATAAAAAATTCTCAAATAAATGGAATTAAATTAGTTTTAATTTAAAATATTTTATCTTTAGAAAATTATATGACTTATTTGAAAACAAAGAAGATATGGACTACTACATATCTGCTAGCTGACACTTCTGGACCCAAGAAGAAATGTGTACCAAAACAATCATTTTTTTAAATGATTTTTCATTTAAAATTCCACAGGAAAAAAATTCTATTTGGTATATGGACAACTGCTTCTCAAGGAATATGAGATGGAGATTTATAAAATTTTCATAGGTTGACTCAAATGGATATAGGTTTTCTCAATATTGGTGATAATTCAAAAGAGAAATAATTGTAATTTGTAAGGTTTGAAGTCAAAAAATAATATCTATCAACAAATTAATTTATGTTCATGTATTAAACCAAAATATGGATAATTTTTCCCAGTATTATGATGAGGGTTTTCAAGTATATTTCACTAATAATTCATGATACGTCTTTAAAAATTAATTTCATTAATTTAAAGCTCCTAGAAATGATAATTTTTATACTATGAACTTAAATTCCTTGTGTAAAAAAGGTGAATTGTTTATCTTCTAAGACAAGTGACTCATGGGTATGGATATGGTGGAATGGTCATTGTAATATTTATTATTTACATAATTTTTATAATAAAAAGTTAGTTTTTTAATGCATGCCAAATCAAAAAGAAACAAAAATATTATATCAAATCAATTAACAAAATAGCTATATAATTACCACTAGAACATATCCACATGGATATGTTTCGAACATCCAGAGTAGAAATTTTGAATAGTAAATTGTATGTATACCTTTTTTATGATTATTATTACAGATTTACCTGGACTCATTTTCAAATGCTTATGGGAGAACATGTAATGATAAACATATTTAAAATAGTTAATTATGTTCGTTAGCCGATGAAATTCAAAACATTGAACATCAAAAAACAATTATTATATAAATATTACCATTTTAAAATTTACATTAATTTTTTATATATGATTATTATTATCTAATTTATTAAATATATTTTTCATGGATATGTAAATAAATTATTATTAATTATTCAATAAAATTTTAGTGAGGAATTTTTATTTTTCAAATTATGTTTTCATTAAAAATTGATTTTATTTATTTATTGTAAATATTTTATAGAACATCTATAAAAATCAATTGAGAAATACTCATTTTTTGGTATCATCGTGTCAAATTTATTAATGGGAAATAATTTGTTAATTTTCTGAAAATATAGATTTTTTTGAATAGTGAAAATGTAGTTTTTACGTATAATTTTCATAATTTTGATAAATGAATTAATTATCCAATTTGTATGATTTTAATGTATCCTAATTAATATTTTTAATTAAATTTAATTAAATTAATTAAATTTAAATCATATTTATAAAGTATATCATTATATATTAATTTTAATGATAAAAAATGCTTACTTCTGTAAAATTGTTTAAAATATATAATGTATCTCTATTTTAATTATTTATAATAAAACCTAAGGATAATTGAAGTAAATTAAATATTTATACTAAATAATTTACATTATGAATTTATTATAATAAAATAAGCATTTTTAGTTATAGAGTTAATGTGAAGTCATGTATTCCCATAATTTTATATTTTTTAGAATACAATTTTCCTAATACATATAGAATTTATATTATAATAAAATATTTTCTTAAATGTATTACATATTTTATTATTAATAATTAAAATTATCGAATAATATAATTTTCATATTTGAAAATAATTATTAGAAAATATAATATATTTTAATTATCAAGGTGAAACAAAAATATGATAATTAACATTAAAAAAATAATTTGACAAAAAGAGATTCAATGTAACCATTTTAGTTTGTATATTATATTTTAATCTCATTTAAAATATTATTATAATTTTTTATTAACTTTTTTTTATAATTTGAAAAGTAATCTGTTTAAAAAATATATATTTTGATACTATAAATCACTAATAGTATTATTGCATTATATTCAAAATCAAGGAAGAAAATTTTGTTGATGAAATAAATTATTTTTTTCAATAATTAATAGTTTAGTAAAATAATATTATTAAATTAATTATTTTAAATAAAAAATATCATAAAATTTTTATGAAGCCAAAAGTACATTTTCTTACAGTTTTAAGGTTTTGTTTTGTAAAAACCCATCAATTTTCAATAAATACAAATTTTTGTATTATAAGTGAAAATTAAAATATTTAAAAAATTATTTAGACAAATTGAATATTATTTTTTGGAATCAGGATGTCCAAATTATCCAATATTGAATATTTCAAAAGTTTTTGAGACTGTAAAATTTCTGGTTAAAAATTAAATACCGTATAAACATATAATGTGTTTTATGATAACAAAATGACCCAATAGTGATGTAATAAAATAATTTAAAATGTGTATCCAGTCAAATGAATTTTTTTCTTAATAAATAATTTAATTTTAGGATTATTTAATATATGTTATAAAGACTAAGTGAATCCTCCAATACACAAAAACTATTTTTGGATTTTAAAATCATTTCATTGAAAGTGTTACTCACCTCCACATAATCAAGGGAGATATTTTAATAAAATTGGACCATATCCTTATAAAATATGTTATTTATATTCCCTTTTTCCAAAACCATAGAAAAATACCATGGGAAGATTTTTGGATTTTAATATTTTAGTGTGTTGTGTCCAAAACCTAAGTAACACAGAATTCCCCCACCTTTCCTATTTAAACCCACACAATATCCCATTAAACATCACTAAAACCATTTGGATAATTACCAAACTCTTCCACATACTCCTTTGAGTCCTCCCAAAGAAGCCCCAAGCACCCATAAAGCATCTTCCAAGACTTTGGGACCACACTTCAAAGATTGTCACTTTCTTCTCTACATTTCAAATCAAGAACCATGTTTCAAATTAGCATTTTAAATTTCAGTTGGATTTATTTTAATAATTTCCTAGTCACATTATACAATCCATTTGATTTTATGTGAATAGATTATCATTTATCCTCCCCCAACTAAATGATTACCTAAGATGTTACTCTACCAAATTTATGTAAGGGATCCCCACTTTCCCTCCTTTCTTATTTTTATCAATTATTCCAAATATAGTTTCACTATTTTATTTTCAATTAAATATTATGGGTTATGCATTTGAACTTATATCATAATTCAGATATTATGTTTCTATTATTGGATACCACTTTCTATCTCATCAATCCCACAATTTACACTCATTACCATGCCGATATTTCATAAGTGTTATTCCATTTCTCCACTTTCGTCAAGCTTCTTTATTATCATTCATCTTCTATATAAAAATTACATACTTCAGTAAAATTATATATATAACCCCATTACTATAAATTTCATTTATATAGGATGATACTCACATTTATTTCTCAACAACCATTTTTATGAATTTTTATGTCATGTCCTTAGGCTACTAAAATTGCTCCACGATTTTCCACGACAAAATCATCGTGCAATGAATACCATGCCGATTTCAATATCAATGTTATTAACCTATAGTAACATATACATATTGAAAATATACTATCATGTATGTATTAAATATTCCTTTTTCATGAAATAAATGATGATGTTGAATGAACACATGTAATATGATCTATATGGAAAACTTAATCTTGATATTGAAATTATTATTAAGGGTGAACCTTGATAGCAATATAATTCATTGGGAAACGTTTAAAATCATTATATGTAATTTTGGGATATTCTTTTAATTGATATTTTTCAAAATATTTTTACAAGATGTTCTGAAAGGGGTTTACATGATTCCTCTATGTTAATGATGCAGTGTTTTATCATGTTACAACATTAACATGTTATTATGATCATGATATATCATGAATTTATGTTCATGATTATCTTATGATACATTTATATTTATATTTCCTAAAATGTATTTTGTTCATTATGTTATGACATCTTTACTCCCATACTAAGCTTTATAGCTCACCCTGTCCTTTTGAATTTCCTTAGGGTATCCCATGAAATTATATGTATGATGGAATGTCAAGGAAATGTTAAATAATTTTTCAACAAATATATTGTATTTTATGACTTAATTATTCATGTAATGTTCCTAAGACAAAAAGAAAATATACAACTCAATCTTATTGGTTTTATTAAGTCAAGGTTTATGTAATAAATCATTTATAAATTATAAATAAATGTTAGGGTCGTTATAGTTGGTATTATTTGATAGGATTAGTTAGTTTTGGGATTTGGATTAGAAAATATTATTGAATGACTTAGGGATAAGACTATGTATATGAAAAGAGTACTTAATCATTGGTGTGTATAGAGTATGTGTTTTATGGAAACAATTAGTCCCTTTCTGGATATGAACATGTATACGTGGATCTAGAAGAAGTGTATCTATGGGTAAAACCGGATAACATCACAATGAGCGAGACTAAAATGGTAACCCATTCATGAAAATAGGCATTGTTGCACTCTTCATTCAACACTCCCAGGGTATATTCTTTAGTAAATTCATAAGAATTGTATGATCCATTATTAATGGAATGAAAAAAATCCCCTATGAATATATGTTAGGAAGTAAATCATTTATAACATACTCTGAAGCCAAAAAACTAATATGTTATGGAGATAAATTTATTTTATAAGTTAATTCTATAATGTCATTAGATTCCTGTTAAGTTGTTTAATAGTTTAAAAACTATAATCCTTAGGATTAACCCTTCTTCATAATAATAAGTAGATATATGAATAACTGAGTTAATATTTAAATGTTAAAGAAGCAATTTATTAAAAGGGGTAAGAATGTAACATCCCAAGTTTTAAAAATAGAAAATTATGTTCGATAGCCTATGATATAGACAATAATAATCCTAAAAAAATATTATTTATATATCACCATTTAAACATTTTCATTAATATATTTATATGATTATTATTATCTAATTTACGAATTATATATTTCATAACTATATAAATAAATAATTATTAATTATTCAACCAAATTTTGGTGATGTCATATAATTTTGGAAAATAAATTTTCATTAATAAATGATTTTTATTTATTTTTTATCATTATATTCTAGAACATTTATAAAAATAATTTTAAAAAACTCAATTTATCATCTCATCATATAAAAATTATCTTTGTGTGACACATATGTAATTTTGGAAAATATATATTTTAGTGTGAATATTGAATATATAGTTTTTACGTAGAAATTTCATTTATTTTGATATATGAATTAATTATCCAATTAATATTAATTCAATGTATCATAATTAATTTTTAATTTATATTAAATTAAATTATTTACACATAAATCATATTAATATTGAATTCTATTTTAAGATTATTTTAATGATTAGAATTTTATTTTTCTGAAAATAGGTTTATAAAACATAATTTATATACATTTTAATAATTAAAATAACCCCTCAGGATAAATAAACAAAATTAAAATTTTATATTATATATATATATATCGTTATGAATAGAATATAATAAAATTAATATTATAAGTTATAGATTTAATGTTAACTCATATTTTCACTAAAAATGTATATTTCCTAAAACAATTTTTCATTATATTTGTTGATTTTATATTAAATTAAATTCATTTTTTTAAATGTATTCCATATTTTCAATCATCAAGATTTATATTATCTAATAATATCATCTTAATATTTGATCAATGTAATTATTAAATGTAATAAATATTAATTATGGTGATAAGAGGAAAATAGAAGAATTAAAATGAAAAAATAATCTAACAAAAAGTGATTCAAAGTAACCATAATAGTTTGAATGTCATATTTCATTGTCATTTAAATTATTTTTATATTTATTTATTATTATTTTTAGTTTATAATTTATAAAGTTATTTTTTAAAAAAAATATATTTTTTGATACGATAAATCACAAATAGTATTTTTTTCATAATATTCAAATTCAACTAAGAAATATATTTAGGAGAGTTAATGTATTTTTTAAATAATTAATATTTTAGTAAAATAAAATTATTTTATTTCTTTTAATAAATAAAATTGATCATATAATTTTTATGATGTCAAATGTATTTTTTATTATAGTTTGAAAACAGTTTTCCTCAAAACCCTTCAATATTTAATAAATGTCTGTTTTTTTAAAAATATAAAATTCACTTATTTAGAAAATTAATTATATAAAATAAAAATTATTTTTGTGATAATGACATAGAAATTATCCAAAGGTTAATTTTTCATAATTTTCTAAGACTCTAATATATTTTGGTAAAAATTAAATAACCTATAAATATATAATGTGTTATATGACATCTTAATGACCTGTAGTGATGTAATAAAATAATATAAAATATATCTTTTGGAAAATAATTTTTTTATTTTAAATATTGTAATTTTAGGTTTATTTTATTTATTTATAAAGCCTTATTGATTCCTCCAAATCACATAAAATATTTTCGGATTTTAAAATCATTCCCTTGAAAGAGTGACTCACCTCCATATATGAAAATGAAATATTTTAATATCTTCAGCCCTTATTCTTGTGAAATAATTTTTTAAACTCCCCTGGGTTATAATCCATGGAAATACAATGTGATTATTTGGGGATTTGAATATTTTAGTGTGTGGTGTCCAAAACCTAAATAACAAAAAATTACCCCTTCATTCTTAAATAAACCCACCCAATCTCCCATTAGTCTCCAGTAAAACCATTTTTAGGTCTACCAAACTCTTGAAAATACTCCTTAGTTTCCATCAAAGGAACCCAAAATCTTTCAAGAATCCTTTCCCAAGCGTTTGGGATCACACATCCTAGTAAAAGATTCTCACATTCCTCTTTTCAATTCAATTCATGAACCATGTATGAAATTTTCCTTTTTTTAATATCAATTGGATACATAGCAATTCTTTTGAAAAAACTTCAATAAATTCTATATGATTTTATGTGACTGAGGGATAAAATATACACCCTTATTTTTAAAATTAACTAAGTCGTTACTATCCCAAAATAGTGTAAGGGATCCCCACTTTACTAAATTTATCATTTTTATCAATGTTTACTTTTATTGTTAAACCATTTTTTTCAATTAAAAATGTTAGGATTTATTTTCACACCTCCCCCATACATACAATATTATTTTTTATGATGGTATACCTATTTATCTCTCATTAATCCCTCACATGTACACCCCTTACCATTCTGAAATTTCTTAAGAGTTATTCCATTTATCATCGTTCTTCAAGTTTATTTATTATATAACACACTCTATTAAATTTACTTGGGTTGGTAAAAGTATTTATATGACCCCATTACATTCTATTTAATATATATGTTATTATAGATAAAATTATCTCTCATCAACCATGTTTATGTCCTTTTGTGTCACATTGTTAGGCTACCGAAATTGCACTGTGATTTTTCATTCAAAAACATCGTGTAGTGATTTCCATTCACATTTTAGTATCAAGGGTTTTCACATTTTTTAATCCATAATTAGTTATTATAGATATTAATTTATATATCCCACAATCCTATATCATGCAATAAATGATTATGTTTAATGAATCCAAGTTATATGATCTATGTGGCACGAATAAGCATGAGATTGAAAGGATTATGAAGGGTGTTCCCCGATAGCGAACCAACCCATTGGGTAATGATTAGTGTTATGATACATCAAGTTGAGTTAGGGGTTTAATTGATTCCTATTATGACATTTTTCACAATGTTTGGGTAGGGGTTTACCTGATTTCCTTATGTTAATAATGCAATGTTTTAATATGCTTCCACATTTTCATGTTATAATGATCATGTTATATCATGCCTTTATGCTCATGTTTATGTTATACTCCATTGATAAATCTATTTTATAATATATATTGTATTCTTTATTTAATTCCATGTTTTCTACCTCTCATGGCATTATTACTAACCCTTTTCTTATATATATCCTCATGATATCCCATGTAGTGCTATGTACGATGGAATGTTGTCATCATGTAAAATAAGTAATCAATAAAGATGTTGTATTTTATGTATTATGATTTCATGTATTGTTCCTAAATAGAAAAACAACTATACCACTTGATCTTTAGAGTTTTATTATGTTCAAGGTTATGTAATAAATCATGTCTAAATATGAAATAATGTATAGGATCATTATATAACATTTAACTATTTTTGAATTTTTTTGTAAAATTATTCAAAATAAAAAATGTTTTAAATTAATTTAATTAAGAAGTGATAATTGTAGTGAATTTTAGAATCAAGAATTTAATTATTTTAGATCAAATATTTTTATTAAAAATACCTTATCTTCTCCAAAAAACAACACAAAATTTTATTGTTGATCGAACAAATCGAACTATTCATGAAATGGATAGGACTATAATGAATGAATACAGACTACCTACCTATTTTTGGGTGAAGATATATGCATATACTACTATATCATGAAAATATTCTTAATTTGGAATATTTAAAAGTTGAAACGTTATGAAATTTGGAACAATTTATAGTTTAATGAAAAACACATTAATGTATTGTGAATGAAAGGTGTATATCTTGAATCCAAAGATAATCATGGTATGTTCGATCCAAAATCATATGATGTTATATTTTTCAAAAATTATACTACTTCTAACCCTTATGTATTGTTTAATAAATATTAAGGGATTTTTGAAGAATTAGTTCATTTGATGTTTGATTAATCTAATCCCTTTATTAATGAAACTGATCAAACTATCGAACTCACTGACTCTTTTGATAACATGACACATGAAACCCTTTAAAATGAATTCTATTCTGATTTTAATAATGATTAAACAAGTTTGAAATAACCTGAAACTAATGAACGTGAATGTGTACTTCCTATAAAACCTTGATCTCTAATGATAAATCCTTTAAAAACTATTACAGGATACCTAGACACTGTTTTTAGAACTAGAAGAAGTGTAGGAAGCCTAGTTGAATTCTCTACCTTTCTATACTCAAAAGAACCTAAGACTATTAAAGAAGAATTAAAATATTAATGTGGGATGATAGCTATGTAGGAAGAGTTAAACCAGTTAAAGATAAATAAATTTTGGGAATTAATAGAGAGACTAACTGACTATCTAGTCATAGGAACCAATTCGGTTTTATATAAAACAACATGATGATCAAGGATTCTTCATTAAGAATAAATATTAACTAGTGTCCAAAGGTTATAATTTAGAAGAAATTATAGATTATAATGATACATTTTCCCTAGTATCAATATTAGAATCCATTATAATCTTTCTAAGATATGCATATCATGTAAATTTTAAATTATATTAGATTAATGTTAAGTTTTCCATTTTAAATATTTATTTAATGGATGAAGTTTATATTGAAAAACCACTTGGTTTTGAAAATACATAATAACCCAAGTTTTTAAAAATTCTAATTCTATTTGTGGACATAAAAAATCACCTAGAGCTTGTTATGAATGATTATGTCATTTTCATTTGAAAAAACAGTTTTATAGTTAGTTTTGTTTATATAACACATTTTAAGAAAATGATTTTTTTTTATATTTTGTTAGTTCAAATTTGTGATGATGATGTTATTTTTGGTTAATCATATAAATAGATTTTTCATGATTTTTCAAATCTAGCGGAAAAAATAATTTGCAATGTTTATGATGGGAGAACTGAAATTCATTTTAGGATTTCATGTCTATAAAAATAATTATGGAAATGTGATAAATCAAAGAAATTATATTATAGATTTACTAAAAAATATTGGGCTTGAAAATAGATATACACATAAACCTCCCATGTGTAATAATATAATACATTATTCGGATGAAGCTGGAAAACCAATTGACAATAGGGTATATAGAGGTATGATTGGTATTTTGTTATATCTTACTACTAGCAGACAAAATATTATATATTTATTATGTATTTTTGTAATATATAAATCAAATATAAAAAATCTCATACTACTACTGTTAAAATAATTTTTAGATATTTAACAGAATCTGTTTTTCATTCTCATCTTTGTAGGACCCCAGGACACCCTGAGAGGGGAGAGGTGAATCAGGGTGTCAACTTTTTCTTCTTAAAGTTGTGGATCTTGTTCCCACATTGGTAGGAACTACTTAAACCTGTATGAGGGATATGATCAGCAATGAAACCCTCACAAGCAAAGAGATAACACATCAATTTTACTTGGATCACCACTAAGGGCTATGTCCAAGGAGCATACGCCGACAAGTTGTCGGTCGTACCAAATTCCACTAATCATCACTAGTTGTGGATTACAAAGGTTCTGGCACAGTCACTCTGTCCCAGGATCACTACCTTTACAAAGGTTCAGGGATAGCTCACTGCTTCCCTCAGGTTACTCCCGTTGACTCCCCCGGGCTCACTTCCCTTGGTGAAGCCACACTCAGTTTATAGACGTGAAGGTCTCTTCAATGGATTTTCATTGAAGTCTTTGTCTCCTGTCCAACATGAGACATTGCTTGCATGAGACTCCTGAGTTGATGCTCTTTTGTATTCAACCTTATACATTAGTTCAATAACTGAATGCACTATATATTTTTCTTCTCTTCCTTTGATTCTCAATACTAACACCTAAGTGTATTGATATATTCCCCTCTTTCTGTGCAGATATGAGTTTAGATTCACGAACCGTTCTTCTTCTCTTTGTAAAGCACAATGAGGATGTTAAACACGAGTCATGTGTGTACAGTACCACTTCTATTCATAAAACCAGATTGGTCATTGTTCTTCCGTCTTTTAAAACGAATACATCATCTGTTGCACTGAAGGTATAGAGCTATCTTTCAAATTATGTTCATCTTTAAAAGGATGGGCCTACTCCAACAGCACCTGGCGCTTTTCTCCAAGCCCAGCGTGCAAGTCCCAATATGGTGCACAACTCTTCGGCGCACAAGTCCAAACTGGCGCGCAAGTGTCACCAAAGCACCTGTGCGACGCTTACTTCCCCAACTACAAACTTGCGCGGCCCACTTCCATTCTCTCCCAATACTCCTTGGGTTAGCAGCCAATAACTGGTGCGCAACCTCTACTTGCACGACCCAAATACCACTAGCACGGCTCAATCACCAGCGTGATGAGAGCTCGAAAAATCTCTAAGTCCTGAACTCTGTAGGAAATGAGGAGGGGTGGTCCAGAATTTATAGGCATTTGGTCAGCCTGCGCAGCGGCGCGCAAGTCACCCCTCGGCGTGCAAGTCTCGTACGCAGCTCATCTCTCATAGCCTCTGTCGCGCAACTCACTTGCGCGACCCAACTAATACTTGCTCGAACTGATTTCCTTTTCCATATTTTGGAGGTCTATTCTTGAAAAACAATAGGCGCACAAGTTTCCAATCCTTCTAGGCCCCGGTATGCAAGTCTCTTCACGGCGCGCTGGTCACTTGCGCGACCAACCCAACACTTGCGCGACCCTCTTTCCTTTGCCATTTTTCTATGTTCCGATCTTGAAAACACTAGGTTCTCATGTTTAGTTTTCTTCAAGTACACGGCGTGCAAGTATCTTTGCAAAAACAAGTTTTCTTCCATTTGTCGATTTTCAATCCCATAAATTTGGAAAACACTGTAAAACGCCGCCACCTTGTATCTTCTTTATTTTTCCGCCTCCAGATAATCCATTCCTTTGTCGAAGCTTCTTGAATACATCATGGATCATTATCCACAGTCCTTGAACTCGACAATCCACTATGGAATCTCCCTTTTCAACAAATTTGTATGTCATTTGTTTTCTTTTTCAGAAAGCATGATCACCTCAAAAGAACTTCTTCTTGGTGATCTGTATCCTTCAGTAACTCTTCTGCTTTTATCACAAACACCACTATTGTGATATGTATTCTTTTAAGACATAGATTTAGCATCATCATCATCTATGACAATGTGATGTGCATGGCTATCTCAGAATTCCAATCCCCTCACAGCCATCATAGAATTCTAATCATTTACACATTGTCTTCTTCATCAACCGTCATGATCTACTTCATTCAAACCATATGATTCAATTCTTCAAGATGTCTCTTGCATGGTTCTCATTCAATCATGACTAATTTCACGGTCTTCATCAAAAACTCATGGTTCTCATGCAATAATGAGGAATTTCATGGAATTTATCCAAAAACCTCATTCTTCTTTAATCATCCTCAGATGGATTACACCTCACATTCTTCATTGTTGTAAATAATGTATCACCTTTGACACATGTTCTCTGAACTTATGATCAGTACCCCAATCGTCTGAATTACCATTCATCCATTTCATTGGAGTACTTCTTGATCTCCTTCATTTTGATCTTCATTGACAACTGTTGACAACAAATACAACCTTATACACAATGTGGTTCCAAAAATCTTCCCCTTTGTATTTTGTTTTCAATACCTTATACATCTTCTGAAATGAATTTTTCAATGTCAAAATGAGAATATTATCTTCAATCAACATTATTTTCAAACATTCATTTCACTTTCCCCCCCCCCTTATTGATAAGAAATTCAAAGCGCATGGTAGGTAGGGTATCAATCCATACTTAAGCAATGTATCATTAATCATTTCACTCTAATTCTACTTGAGAAACGATCGATATAGAAAACAAGAGGATTTGATTAAGTCAACAAGGCTGTCAATTATTCCCAGATCATGATACCAACATGAGATGAGAACTCATGTATTTTGTCTTCAAGGGTTTACCACTTTTATTTCAGGTAGAATAAAATCAAATGTGATAGGGAATAATCAACCTGAAACTCCTGCACTCACTTCAGCAAACAGATCAAAAACATTCATGTGCAATCGGCAGGATAAGTGACTGTGAGGCACATCCATTCTTCTTATGTCACTGATCAATTCAGTTACTCCCCCTTAGTAGAATGATCTTTGATTTGAGTAATCAAGGGATAGGGATTGAGAAATTACATAGCTTCTCAATTGACATGTTCTTCAAAAAATTCACAGAGTAACTACATTTGAGTCCAGCTGGAGTTGATATTGAATGAAATAGTGATTTTGGAAGCTTCTTCATTTTTCTCCCCCTCAAGGGAAACACTCCTCCTCATCTTCATAAAGAGTGATCCTTCATCATCTTAATATTTGAATATCAAGTTGAAGAATCTAATAAGGATGGAATCATTTTTAGCTTGGCTATCAAGAGTTGAGAGCATTCGCTACTTCTCTGGTTCTCCCCCATAGAGCATGTTTCACCTTCAATTCCCCGCATTATTAGCACAAATACAATAAACAAATGAATCAGGGAATAAGGTGGTCCCTCCTTGCTTCATCAATATGATCTGTATGGTTGAGGTTCTTTTTTTCGTCCAAGTTCCTCTATTCACTCTAGTCTTCATGCCTGCACATTTGAACATATGTTCTGACATCTGTTGATGTGGCATGGATTTCTTCACATTCTCTTCTACATTATGTGAGGAATTGTTCTGCTTAACATCCATCATGAATGATTCATTCTTACTCCTCTTAAGGACTGATTCTTTCTCTGGTATTAAGGTTAGGAAACCTTTTGCAATGTGACCAAATTTCATGCATCTCTCACACCGTCCTTCTTTGACACGTGTGTTTCTCTTGGTTTGAAATCTCTCATGCATTGTGTCTTCATCATGTGAATGTTTTTTATTTCCTTTGTCACCAGCCTTGGCCTTTCTATCTTCATGTTTCTTCATTCTTTTTAAATCTTCAGGGCAGATGACCAATATGTCATTTGGAACTATTACAGCTGGTTTGGGTCTTCTACATGGGTTCATCTGAGTTTCATCCCACTTAGTGTTTATTTTGGATGAATGACCCTTCAATTTCATGGATCTAAAATCTTGGGTCTTTTCAGCTTCCATACTTGATATCTTCTTGGAGAAATGTGTACTCACACCATTCTTCTGGTTTCTACCCTTGGTACTTTCTTCATACTTTGACAGCATTAGAGGTCTTCTTTTCTTATCAACAGTGAAATAATGTTGAGATGAGCATGTACCTACCTTGTGACCACTGTTGTTGCATACATCACATATGTTATCAAGCATTCCAAATCGGTTTTCTGTAAACAGATGCTTCTGGACCTGCTGATGTTGCTTCTTCTTCTCTGGATTTCTACCCTTTGTTATATTCATTCTTTGTGATTTTTTATTAAAGGCATTGTACCAACAATCCAGTGCACAATGCCCAAATCTGTTGCAGCACAAACATTGACCCACAAATATTTTCTTCTTTGTATCTTCTGTATGAGGTTGTTGGGCATTCTTCTTTCTCTTTTTTGCTCTATTAGAGGAACCAACTTCCTCCTTTTTCTTCTCATCCACCCTATCCATGGTGGAAGGTTTCTTCTTCTCACATTTCCTCATCCATACTTGTTTAGAACATTTCTTCCAACCTGCACTCATTGTAGGAGTGTATTTAGAAACATGAGTACAAGATGGTTTGGATGGTACCTTCACATTCTCAGTTTATTGTAATAGATCAATGAGTGATGTCATGATCTTCTTATCACATGGTGGAGGTCATTCTAAAATAGAATCTTCAAGTGAGCATTGAGTACCAGCAGCAACTAATTCTTGATGTGGATAATCAAGAGTGGCCATAATCTTCTTGTCACATGTTGGAGGTATTTCAGCTTTAGATTTCTCCAACAAACATTGAGTACAAGCATCAATCATTTCATTCTTTTCTGAAGTCTCAATATGTGTATTATCAATCTTGGTCAACTGGGATTCCAATTTTTGACCCTCAATATTGAGGATGACCTTCTGATCTTCAATCATGACAATATTTTCTTCACAAGTCTTCTTCAATCTTTCAACCTCATCTTCATGCATCTAAACTTTGTTTTGTAACAAAGAGTCATGTTCCTTGAATTTCATGGAATTTTCTTCCAAAAAAAACTCTTCACTTCATTACTGTTCTTTAGCTCAGCTTCATGTGCATGGATCCTTTCTTTTAGAGTCTTATTGAATTCCTCTTTTTCTTCCAAGACTTTCACTTATTTGGTGAGATTCATACTTTCCATAACCTTTCATTCCAACCCCTTTTCCATGTTTTCAACTTCCCTTTCTAATCGAGTGATCTCAACCTGCATAGATTGGAATAGGCTATAAATAATAGCAACCCTTTCTTCAGGAATATCATCCAGATATGTTTTGAGTATTACCTAAAAGCTTCAATAAGGGATGTCATCCTTTCCTCTGGAAGAATTCTGATCCACCTTCTTGATACATTCCAAGCCTAATATTTCTTCTTTATTGGAATGGCATGGAGAACAAGACACCGAATCTTCTTTGGATATGTGGGACTCCTTTATCTGCTTCTTCTCTTTCTTTTTCCTGTTTGTCAGGGTCTTTCTAGATGTAGTCTTCTTCTCAGAAATGACTGAATCTTCATCAAGGCTGGTATTCATTATTGACTTTAGTAAAGAAACTCAAATCCTCTTCTGAATAGAATTACGGGAGAATATCCAACATACGTTAACCTCCCTCTGATGCCACTTGTAGGACCCCAGGACACCCTGAGAGGGGAGGGGTGAATCAAGTTGTCAACTTTTTCTTCTTAAAGTTGTGGATCTTGTTCCCACGTTGGTAAGAACTACTTAAACCTGTATGATGTGTATGATCAGCAATGAAACATTCACATGCAAAGAGATAAAACATCAATTTTACTTGGTTCAACAATAAGGGCTACGTCCACAGAGCATACACCGACAAGTTTTCGGTCATACCAAATTCCACTAATCTTTACTAACTGTGGATTACGAAGGTTCGGGAACAGTCACTATGTCCCAGGCTCACTTCCTTTACAAAAGTTCAAGGATATCTCACTGCTTCTCTCGGGTCACTCCGGTTGAGTCCCCCTGGCTCACTGCCCTTGGTGAAGCCACACTGAGTTTATAGACGTGAAGGTCTCTTCAATAGATTTGCATTGAAGTATTTGTCTCCTGTTCAACATGAGACTTTTCTTGCATCAGAGTCCTGAGTTGATGCTCTTTTGTATTCAACCTTCTACTTTAGTGCAATAACTGAATGCACTATATCTTCTTCTTATCTTCCATTGATTCTCAATACTAACACCTGAGTGTATTGATATATTCCCCTCTTTCTGTGTAGATCTGATTTTAGTTTCACAAACCATTCTTCTTCTCTTTTCAAAGCACAATGAGGATGTTAAACAGCAGTCATGTGTGTGCGGTACCACTTCTATTAATAAGACCAGATTGTTCACTATTCTTCCGTGTTTGCAAACGAATACATCATCTGTTACACTGAAGGTATAGAGCGATCTTTCAGCTTACGTTCATCTCTAAAAGGATGGTCCTACTCCAACATCACCTGGCACTTTTCTCCACGTGCAGCACGCAAGTCCCAATAAGGCGCACAAGTCTTCGGCGCGCAAGTCCAAACTGGCGTGCAAGTGTCACCAAAGCACATGCATGACGCTTCTTCCCCAACTACAAACTTTCGCGGCCCACTTACTTTCTCTCTTTAACCGCCTTGGGCGCGCAGCCAACAACTGGCGAGCAACCTCTACTTGCGCGGCCCAACTACCACTAGCGCGACTCAATCACCTGCACGATAAGAGCTTGAAAAATCTATAATTCTTGAACTCCATTGGAAATGAGTTGGGGTGGTCCAGTATTTATAGGCATTTGGTTAACCTGTGCGGCGGCGCACAGGTCACCCCTCGGCGTGGAATTCTCGGTATGTAGCTCATCTCCCATAGCCTCTGTCGCGCAACTCACTTGCCCAACCCAACCAATACTTACACGACCTTCATTTATTTTCCATATTTTGGAGGTCTGTTCTTGAAAAACAATAGGCGCGCAAGTTTCCAATCCTTCTAGGCACCGGTGCGCAAGTCTCTTCACGGCGCGCAGGTCACTTGCGCGACCAACCCAACACTTGTGTGACCCTCTTTCCTTTTCCATATTTCTATGTTCTGATCTTGAAAAACACTAGGTTCTCAAGTTTAGTTTTCTTCATGTACAAGTTGCGCAAGTAGATTTTCGAAAACCAGTTTTCTTCCATTTTTCGACATTCAAGCCCATAAATGTGGAAAACACTAGAAAATGCTGCCAGCTTGTACCTTCTCTTTTTGTCCGCCTCCAGATCATCCATTCCATTGTCGATGTTTCATGAATAAAACATGGATAATTATCCACAGTCCTTGATCTCGACATGCCACTATGGAATCTCCTTTTTCAACAAATTTGTATGTCGTTTGTTTTCTTTGTCAACAAGCACGATCACCTCAAAAGCACTTCTTCTTGGTGATCAGTATCCTTCATCAACTCTTCTACTTTTATCAGAAACTCCACTATTGTGATTTGTATTCCTTGAAGGCATAACTTTAGCTTCCTCATCATCTATGACAATGTGATGTGCATGGCTATCTGAGAATTCCAATCCCCTCACAACCATCATATCATTCCAATCATTTTCACATTGTATTCTTCATCAACCGTCATGATCTACTTCATGCAAACCATATGATTCAATTATTCAAGAAGTCTCTTGCATGGTTCTCATGCAATCATGAGTAATTTCATGGTCTTCATAAAAAACTAATGGTTCTCATGCAATAATGAGGAATTGCATGGACTTCATCCAAAAACCCCATTCTTCATTAATCATCGTCAGTTGGATTACACCTCACATTCTTCATTGTTGTAAACACTGTATCACCTTTGACACATGTTCTCTGAACTAATGATGAGTACACCAATCGTCTGAATGACTATTCCTCCATTTCATTGGGTTACTTCTTGATCTCCTTCATTTTGATCTTCATAGACAACTTTTGACAACAAATACAACCTTATACACAAAGTGGTTCCAACAATCTTTTCCCCAAAACATCTGATTTTAATTAAATTTCATATTCAGATGTTATCATTGGAGGGTTTATATTATATATAAAAAGTACATCAATAACCCACTATTTATTAAGAATATATATATTGTCATGTTCTAGTAAGAAACAACACTCAATTTCTCTATCAACATGTGAGGTATAATATTTTCCTGATGGAAGTTAGTGTTCATAGGTATTGTGGATGAAAAACACTAAAATACATTCAAAAAAAATTTAATAATATTACCATATTATGTGATAATACTAGTTCTATTAATGTTTCTAATAATCCTATAAGTAAATCAATGATTAATAACATTAATATAAGGCATCATTTTCTTAGATATCATTTCCTTAAAAAAATATTTTGAATTTTTTAATTATGAATTTCAAATGGATGATATTTTTACCAAACCGCTTCCCATGGAAAGTTTTAATTTTATTAAGGGGTGTTATGTTTATTTATATTTAACTAAGTGTTATTAAATTTAATGAATACTTATCTCTATTAAATTTGGTTCTCTCCTTTAAATATATTAATTTTTGTTGTTTATTTTTTTTGAGTAAATTTGGTTTTACATTTTAATATCAGAAATTTAAAAAAAATCATAATTGTTTTATGTAATGGCACATGAAACAATGTGATGTCAAAAACATTGTTCCTACTGAAACCATTCATTTTCCCATAACTTTTTGATTATCAAACCGTTTCATCTACTGTCGCATGCATCATCCTTCAAAACCCTAGAACCTGAGAACCTCAGAGATTTTTACTTTTAAAAATTGGAGAAACCAAGAGAACTGATGAGGGTGAAACTATTGACCTGATGCATCAGCTAGTTCCTTAGAGAGTTTTTCTGTAAGGAAAATTCATCGACTTCGAGTGATTGTATTAGACCAATTTTCTTCTTAATAATTAAATCATATTTCATGGACTGGAATTTCATTTTTCATGAGGTGAATACAGAATTATTCTCTATGATAGAGTTGATGTGTATCTTTAATAGTGATTAGTTCAGTTTTGGTTAGAATGAGGACACTAGTTCTGCAAACATAGAGGACAAGAAAATTTTTATTTCTTCTAAAGACATAGATTTAATCTAGAATAGCCCTCATGAAGGTGTTTTTCATTTTGATTTTCAATTTATATGTAATCAAGATCAGTAGTATTTAGACATTATTCCATTTCTATTTAGATCAACATAAATGAGAATGGTGTTTGTAAATGACTATGAAGCTGATAAAAATGTTTTGTTAATATTTATTCAGACTACAATTGTCAAAACAATATCTAAGATAGATAAAATCTTATATACAAAAATGTATGTTATGTTTCTTTTCACAAGTGCAATTGGGCTGAATTTTCCACAGTATATGTTAAGGTATTTGAGCTATTGTTGTCTTGTATTGGATTGAATGAATTTTAATCTTTATAAAAGGAGATATTCATTAATTTTTTTGAATTAATATGGTTCGTGTGTTCAGTTTAATAGGTTAATATCATCACAATGATTTATTTAATGCTAGTACTCTTAGAAATATGGTTTCTTTACCGAAGTATAGTGAAAGGAAAACTTATTCAAGTAGGTGCAGAAGACCTAAAACTATTAGACTCATTTTATATAGGGGGGAAATTTTCTGTTGAAAATGAAGGGATCATAAAATCCAGAGCTAATGGAATTTCTAAATCAATAAATAGAAAATTATGTTTTAATGGTTAATATGTAGAAGAGGAATACAAAGATGTACTATAGGAATTGTTCATGAAATCAAGGAAGAGAGTATAACCACCTATTGATGAACCTTTGATGGGTCCTAGTGAAGCTACTAGATCATATAATTTGAAAGATTTAGTTCATGAAGAAGGCCAACAATTTGATGATGGAGTTAGAGATTAACATGATTATACTACTATTTTTTGATTGAAAAAGAACCAATTGTTCAAAAATATTTTTTTCTTTAAGTGTCTATTCATGAAGAGAATCAAATGCCCCGATAAAAAAATGTGGATACAAATGTTCTTGAGAATCATGATTTCTTTTTTTTTCTCAATGGGTTGAGAGACCAGAATATGTTTCTCGATACCAGAAAAATTTTATTCACATTGTATCTTTATGTAGTGACAAATAAGATGACTACTCAATGGAAAAACCATATTATAACCCTTTAGTGATTGTGGCTATAGGTCAGTCATAGAATCTAAATGATATGACATCTGATTCCATTAGTAATCATGTTGATGATACTGTGATGAAATTTAATAAATTCCAGAAAGGAAATTTTATTCATAGGATGTATATGGAGACCTCAAAAAAATGATTATATGATTTCCATTATTAAGAAACTCCATGAATGGATTTTGAGTCTATTCAATCTCAACATTACGAATTAAAATAAAATTCATTCATGAGAAATGATTTTGATGCTTTAAAGAGAGAGACGTTAGCAGAAGTTGGAGAAATTAGATCTGAATTTGTTTCCAATACATATTATTCATATTGTTATTAGTATTTAGGAATACCATTTTAGTCCATTAAGGGAAGTGTTTCTCAAGATAGTTCTTCTTCTGATACTCCTTCTACCACTTCCGGTCTGATTCAATAATTTTATGAAATTAATTTAATTGTGGATGAAATGATTGATTACATGCATAAACTTCAGTGTGATAGTGTTCCAATATTAGTTTTAGTGTATAATATGGGATATATGATTGAGAAATTGACTTTATGTGCACCCAGTATCAGGCTTCTACTCAATAAATTAGTAGATAAGTAAGACTAGTTTAAATTGAATGAGGAATGTTTTCATGAGTATTTGAAAGGCAATCTTGATGAAAATCTAAATGGTCATCAAGATTCTAGGATTTTTATTTTGAATTTAGGAGATAATCTTATGAAAAGGTCTCAGGTATAGATGGATGATCTGAAATAAGTTAATCAAGCTACTCATATTCCGATAAAACCAGAAATCGAGCCAAACCCTATTGGAACCTTTTATCCTAAACACAAAAGTTGGATAAAATATTTCCTAATAAAACAAAATATTGTATTTATATATATTTTTAGTAATGAAATCTCTTTATTCTGTTTTGGTGTTTTTTTGATATTCTTTTATGTATATGTCTACTACCAAAAATCTGGTCTTATATTTCTAAATATTATATTCTATCATTCGATTAATGTTTTATGAAAAATTAAAATTGTTTTAATCCGTTTTCCATATATACATTTTGATACAGAAAGGGGGATAAATTTTGATAAAAACAAAATTTCTTTTTATTGAAATTAATCAATAATATCAAAAAAAATTAAAATTTTTTGAAAAATTTTAAATTATGTTAATGATTTTGTGGGTTTTGAGATCATCAAAAATGGGAAGATTGTTGAGTATGTATTTGTTCAACAATACTCTATAATTTTTGACGATTTTTATGTCCACAAATATCCTCATTTGTTTTCTTAAGGATTTTTAATTAAGTTTATTTCAGGGAATTAATATTGTTTTTATTTATTCTGAAATTATTTTCAATTTTCAATTCACAAGAAATATTTAATAAAAGATTTTGTGATGTCTTTTTGAGCATTCTAGAAACACTGTTTATAACCAATGTGGATTAACATAATGTATGGTATCAACCCTACTCATTATACAACATATATGGGTCGTTATCCAAACAATTTTGTTCAACCATACGCTAGAATTAGAAATTTTGGTTTCTCAACCCTACATTGAAATCATTATGTATGGTTAATCAATCATTCATTATCAGAAAAGTATGGTAAAATAAGAATACATTTCAAAGGAACATTAATATTGAAAAAATATTAAATTATGTTCCAACAACCATACATAAGTAATGAAATTTATATTATAAAGTGAAACTTATGGGTCATAAAAATTATTTTTATGATGAAAACTAAGTTGTCAACCTTACATTTGGAAGAGGGATTCTACGTAGTTGAAACCTATGTTAAATATTTTTTCACTTTGTGAAGTAAGACAATAGTATACTTTTCAATGTCGAATATTTATTTTCATGATATTTTCCATTGTCTCTACAAAAGACATGATAGAGTTATATGCTATTTTAATGCTCGTTTTGACTATTTTAAGATCATTTTATTTGAATCAACGAACTGTATTCAATGGACAAATATACACATATTTCTAATAGAAGTTACAAATCACCTAGTAAATTCAATTTTTAATATATACGGTTTATCAACTATCTTTTATGGATCTAGAATTTTTGGAGCAGGAGGATCATTATATATTTATTCTATTTTTATTTTCTTCATATGATTGAGGGTGAACAATTTATTAATTATTAATAAATATTTTTGATCATTATACACATAGATCTACAGTTATCAATTGAATCATGAATAAGAATACACTTTTGTGGCATACATGTTCAATCTTGTAAGTGTGATGCCTCTCTGTTTCTGTTTCTATTTTTGAAAATGAAGATCTATCGTACAACCAGATCACCTTAGACTCATTTCATCTTGAATATTCCCATTCAGAGTTTGAATAACCATTAACTATCTATTTCATGATGCTGCAACTTGGATGATCCATCTTTTTTACAAAATAAAATATCTTTTGGAATTATTTGACTTTTGACTATTGTTACTCAGTTAAAGACGAGTGTCCGCAGCTCGATCTTAGTTGTGGATAATCAGTTCTCTATTTAAAACCAGAATACAAGGTTTTGAGTAATAACTATAATTGTGTCAACTGAATGCACCCAGTTTCTGGAATTCTGGTCTTCTGATAAGAGGACCAGACTAGTGAAATTCACCAAGCTCATAGTGAGAGAATCAGGTTGAGCGGAGTAAGAGATATTTGTGCTCCAAACAACAACAGAAATACAGGTCATTTATTAATTTTCTTTCAATGAATCTTATTTTATCAGAATAAAAATAACTACATATATATTCAAAAGAAAAGAGTGTTTTTTAATTAATAATTGTTGAAGAGTATTTTAAAAGACACAACTCACCCCCACTTATGTGATTTGTTTATTTGGACCGAAACCAGGTCGACTATGAATTTTTTTTCACCATCCACATTCAATATTCATATGGGATATGATCATGTTATGTATTTTATTGACTTGATGAAAATTATTTCCATATTTACATTTTTATCCAAATAGAGATGATTATTATAGAAGTTTATTATGTTTTTTTACTCAATGTCTCATATGATGAATGAATTAGAATTATATAATTTAAATGTGGGACCGAAAATTATATATATCCACTTATGGAAATGTTAGGTCTCATAAGAAAAATATTTTTGGGAATTATATTATATGCCTCTGTAGAATAATATATTTCCTTAGTGTTATGTCCATTATAAATTACAACATGGTATATTTGATTATGTTATATAAATTAATTTTTTAACATTATACATTTAATTGCTAAAGAAGAATCACCATTATCCATGTGATGTATTCATTTTCATTACTCTCCATAGATATATATAATCATAGTTATATATTACTGTGGCAATAATATGATTAAATATTCTGTCCATAATATTTATGAGAAGTTTATACAAAGATTCCCTCATTTTAATATTATCCTTACTGAATTTTTGAGATCACCAATTATTATTCTTATATTTACAAATAGTATGAATAAAAATATTACATAGTATAAATAAAAAATATTTGTTTTTGTAGATAATTTTTTGATAATTTTTACGAATTCTGATCGATTATAAAATTCATATATAGTAGAAGAAACATTGACTATTTATGATATTTTTTATATTTTTTTTCATAATTAAATAAATATATTAAAATAATCATGTTTATGGATGTATATAAAGAAATATTTTCTTTATTGCATGTTATTTAATGATATTTATATATGGGAATCTATAGTTTGTATCATTATATTTGTTTATGGGAACTGAATTTGGGAGTGTAGAACTGGGGCATTATAGTAGGTATTACAATTTTTTTATTTAACATTGGATATTAGGATGTTTTCAGGATAATTTATGGATTAATATTTTATGATTGATCATAATAGATAACCCATCGAGATAGTATAAGAGTTAATGCTAATAAAATGATGAACATTTTATCCTGGGATTATAATGAGGCCACTATAGTGAAAATAGTATGACTAATTATAAATATAATATGATATCCTAAAATATTGTAAATGTATTGGAAATGTTTTTTCCTTAGAAATTAAATCTATCTCTGGAAAATAGAGAGTGTTTTTGTATGTGTAATATATTTATCTAGGTGTAATCACCTTGAAAAAATCTAATTGAAAATTGGAATGATCTTTACTCTAGAACATAGTGAAGGTGCCTGACTATACACATCTAGAAATATAATATAGGGAAATATTCCTTCATCAATAAAATTATATTTTTGAACCCTTATAATGGTTTTATTTCCAAATTACTTTATGGGATTTGGTTAATATTCCCAAGGGAACCTATAAAAAACCTAAGTAGATTAGACTTAATTAATCAAATGGTGAAATTATTTTGTCACCACAGAAGACTTATTTGTATTCGGTTTTAATATTTATTTGAACATTCAAACTTATTCTATTGATAATCATGATATGTTTTAGTTTTTATGGTAATAGGATAAAAATAATGATATTGATAAATATATGTACCTAGAAGTCACTATGTCTTATAACCAAAGAAATAATCGTAGTAAAATAGTTTATAATCATATTATTTTATTATTATGTTGTAAAAAGTGTTTTTCCTAAACTTACTGATGGTGGTGAGATGGATTTTTAAGTGAAATTAAATATTGAAACTCTTAGAAACTCTCGTTTGGTAGTGTTATTTTTCAATCAATCTATTTTATTTTATAAAACAAATGAGGATCATGGGAAACATATAAGGATTTTTATAAATTAGTTTTATGTTAATGATATTGAATCAAATATTATCTTCTTTTAATAACTGTGAATGTGATTTAATTACATGTTTATAATGATTAATTAATTTTTTTAATGTCCTTTACTTTTTAGGAATATGATATATATATATATATATATTTATTTACTAGTGCCTGACCTTTTTGAAATTTTAGGTAACAAAATTTTACTGTTAATGATAGAGTAATTTTATTGATGAATATATCACATCATTTTGGTTTGTTTTCATGGATATTCATATGGTTTATAGAAAGTTATTTTCAAGAGAAATAAATGATACAATATATATATACTTGGATATATTATTGTATGAATGGATAATGTTGTTTTATGAAAGATAAGTGATTTGATATAAACTAATATGTTTTGGTAGATTTCATATTATATGTTATTCCCCAAATAATGAATACGTTAAGAATACCCTCACTAATATTCTGCAATGAGTAATAATTTAAATTATAGAGAAATAAGTAATTATCTATTGGAGAATTAAAAACCATACAATTTTAATATATCACTTCATTTAAATAAGATGATGTGTCTGATGGCTTCCTCTACATAGAAATATGAATTTAAATAAAGTTGTGATATATTTAGATAAAAATATAAATATTATATGTGATTGTTAAAAAATGATATATAATTAACATAAATTAGTTATAGAAACATATTTATATATCATTTATAGAAATAATATAAAATTTTAGTTTTAATGAGAAAAAAATTTAATTAATATTGTAAAAAAATTTATAACATCATTTTTTCAAAAAATTGTATTTTTAGGGATATATCATTTTTATTGAATATTTATTTACATATCTCTAAATTTATTATTAATAATAATAAATTAGGTTTCATGTTAATAATTTGTAAACTCGAAATTAGTTTTTAATTGATATTATATAAAAATACTAACAACTAAAAGTTGCAAAAGTTTATTTTCACAAATTATATTTCTCATAATGCTTTATGCTTTTATTAAAGAAATTAATTTTTATATTTTTGGCATAATTTGACAAAAAGAATAATTTTTTTGGATTTATAATTAAAATATTATCTTAGTAAATTTTTATTATGTCATTGGAATAATTGGTTTTCAGGTGAATAATTGAAAATAAAGAGAATGCTAAAAATTATGAATATAATGAAAATATCATAATTCAAGAATTCCAGAGGTTAATGAATTGTTTTTTGGAAATTTATATATATATTAATTAATTGAAAATTTATTTTTACTTTTTATGGATTTTTTATATATCATTTTGAAAACATAATTATCATAATACACAAAATACTTTTTTATTTTCTTTTATAACAAGAAATATTTTATTTACCTATAGATATTAAATCAATATTTTTTATTAATATTTTAAATAAAAATTATCATATATTTTTCTATTATTAGCATAAAATTATAGTAAATAATATTACTGTTAATGACCATGATTATGATAATCAGTTTATTTTCTAATAACATTATTATTTTTAATGTGTAATCTTTTAATACTCAATTATATGAATATAGTTTTAATTATGACCATAATATCTTATTTAGAAAAATATTTAATATTTTTATCATTACATTAATTGGTAACTAATGAAAATATGATTAGGAATGGAAAATTATTTTAACATTATTTTTCTATAAAAACAATAAGACTATTTATATTTGTTTTCATTTAGATGTTAATTTTATCTTATTGAAAAGATTAATTAGATAAAACTGAGATTAAATTTAATTTTACCACCCATAATTTGAGCATATTAATATTTTTTATTTTTGGAAGAATATAAATTAATTAGTTAAAGAAACCAATTAGAAAGGTAAAAAAACATAATAGAAAAAACCTAATAAAAAATGGGTTCTAGAATTCTTAAAACACGTGTTTAAATACATAATTGAATATTTATTGACCGAATATGACCCTAATATCCATTATTTCAATATTTTTTGGTCTTTGTAATTTTAATATTGAATAGATATTATAAAAAATTAATGCATGTTCTCAAAAGGTGCCTTTTCTTCAAATACAAAATGAGACAGTTACTCCCGATAAGGGCACACCCATTTCATAAAATTCATTTCTTATCGTTATGAAATAGTATTCTTCATATAAAAATATCTCATTTTTATAATCCTATATTCCCAATTAGATAGAAAAGGACCTTCATTTATATGGAGAATTTCTAGTGAATTCTCAAGGTACCCAATTGAGTATTACATAACCCTTGTCTACTTTTTATTAAAATTTCACTGAAAATATATCATAACCATAGTAATATTTTAAAATTTGTATTATAATTATACATAAGTGTTATTAAGTTAAAATATAAAAATTATTTATGTATTTACATCAATATAGTATAACAAATGAATGGAAAATTTATGTTTTGTACACTACCCACTCTAAGAAGTAACACATTCTTTTATTCATAATTTTATTTATTTTCCCAAAAAACTAAAATATAAATTATCCACATAGAAAATAAAAATATTTTCATTTGTGTTTTTTGTAAAAATATTACACTCTTCATTAACCATAATCACTCATCGAGATATTGAGTGTTCATCATTGGGTTGGTTTAGTCACCTACAAAAGAAATATTATAGAATGTTCTAATTGTATGCAATGGGAACTTAAATAATTATATTAATATATTTTAATAATATATTAAATATATTTATTTAGTTATTAAATGTTTATATTCAGAAATTATATTAATATTATAATTTCATATTTGATTTCTAAAATTACATAAATAAGCTGACATTGTTTCAATTTTCACATAAATATAATGAACATATATATTACAATAAAAAATTATATTATTATAGATGGTTCATATAAAATTAATTATTTACAAATAAATTTCCTAATAAGGTAGCTAAAAACCTAATTTAAATTTTCTATGTTTTATGTGAATTCACACTGTCAATATGGAACAAGGTGAATATTTTTCCTCAAATTCCATTATTTGGGACGTGTTTCCTATTATGCACATAATTGATATTCTATTGTGTATATACTAACTATTTGAAAATTGATTTCATAGGTTATCATGTAATCAATGGGTTTTAACATAAATTAAGTGATCTCTAATTAAATGGGATTTCATTAATATTTTTCTAAATATACAACTCCCTGATATTTTTTTAAATCATGATAATTATATTTGATGGCCTATTAAGAATAAAAAAACCAAATATCAAAGAACCATGATTTATATCGCCTGTATAATCTAGCCATTTTGAATGGTGGGTATGAACATGATAAAATGAATTGTGAAAATAGGTTTTTAAAGTGTATATATAATTAATTTTTATTTGACTAAATAATTTATAATGAAAATAATAGCCTTTTTAAAATAATAAGATACTTTTTATGAAATAACTATTTAATTGTGAAAAACTGTGTTTTTACCAAAAATATCAACAAATCACCATTATGGATTATATTAATGAAATTTATATATAATTTATTCAATATAATTTTAAAGAAATATCATAAGTTTTCTTTATACAATAGATAGTAATAAATCCAATTTTATGCTTAAAATCTATTTATCTCTAAAAAGTAGTTTTCTCCACGTTTTATAGCACACTTACATAAAATATTAATTTCTTAAAATATATTAATTATTATTTTTTAAAATAAAATTAATTTTTGAAATATGAATATCAAAATTATCTTATTGTGATTTTTTGTATTTTTTCAGAAGTTTCATTTTTTAATGAATAGTTAAGATTTTGGATTTTAATTGAACATTGAATTTTCATCTAAATATTTTATAATGTTTTAATATATTTTTAATTTATTTAATGACAAAATAATTCAATTATAAATCAATTTATACAATGTAGTTTATTTTATTTTTATTTATATTGAATTTTGAAATAAAAATATTTAAAAAATATGACTTTTGTCATTTTAATAACATTCTTTCTCATCAAATCCTTGGGATTAATTTTATTTTAAATTATTCCTCATCAATGTGTTGAATTTGGTAAAAAATAAATATTTTTAATGATATTAAATTATACTTTATTATATGGTATCCACAATTTTTTTATATATTTATTACTGAGAATATTTAAAATTGATTACGCTGATAATGTTAAAAATGAGTTTACATAGAGGTTATGCTTAGAATATAATGTGTACGAATTACCTAAAATTAGTCGAACATAAATTTATCGGAAATATTTATAAGATTATCATATTAGGATCTATTTTTATGATTTAATGGGAATAATATTTGATGACATTGACCTACATGATAAAATATGTAAATAAAAGACCAAAAAGGATGCTTCATTTACTCTAATATTTAGAAATATTTGGGATAGTTAAAAAATAATATTTTCGGTTTTAAAAATAATTTATATAGGAAAATTAATTATTAATGACCTAATAAATGATCATTACTTTTAATGATGATTTAGTTACATAAAATTAATAAAAAATGACAACACAATAATTATTTATTCAATAATTATCTAAAATAAATGATACAATAAATATTTAATGTGAGGTAAACAGAAATAATTTTTACTTCCATAATTGTTTAGGTAATTATATCATGATAAATATGATTGAAGATTATATATTAAAATTCCATCATTTTCAGAATGTTTTTAAATATAAATTCGATAAATATTGTTAAAATTATGATTAATGTAATATTATAGTAAATTTTATTTAATTAAATTATTTTAAATTTGAAAAAATGATATCATATTCAAATTTATTTTTAATATTTAGTAAATATCATATATTTCCATTACATTACAAATTGATCTTTTATAATGAACGTAGTCTTCCTTAAATAGTAAAAACATTATTAGTAGATTTAGAGATAAAGTAGTATTTTTTGTGTTATATAGATGATTGTATGTTTACGTTATGAACTAAACCAAAAAAACATCCATAAAATTGTAACAAAATCATCATTCGTGTGTATGGAAGACTCCCACATCATGAAATGGTGTGGTTATCTTTTCCATTACCACCTCTCTTTATTGGGAATAGTGGTGGATTTACTTTTATTATATGATATTTATGATATATATCACATAATTAGACCAATTTATTCATTATATCATATGAAATCATTTCACATTAAACAATATAGTGGATATTATAACACCAGTTTTGTGTATGGTATACTACTTCCTCACAAATAAATGTGAAGCATTTTTCACTAATGTGTTAAATGTAAGGTAAGAAGGGTTACTATAATGAATATATTTGATATAAATGAAATAATTATTATTTCAATAAAATAAATATAAATCATGAAATATAAAATATCTTCTTTCTTACCATTTCACACACTGAAAAAGTGATAATGTCACTTGTGGACGTGTGGTCTACCACCTCTTCAAAGTGATGCGATTCTATTTTTTTGATCACAAAATAAAATGAATGAAATATATATGTATGTATTATGAAATAATATTTCATTTATTATTTAATTATAATTAAATAATTTTAAATGTTACTTTTCTTATATCTATAACGATAATCCGAAAAATGGGAAGGTTGTTAATGTGTACGTACGTTCTACCATCTACATGATCATAACATTAAATCCTTTTTTTAATTTAGTATTTTGTAAAAATTTTAAAAGTATAAATAACTTATAAATAATATTACAAATTCATGATGATTAATATTTATATTTTTATTTAAGGAACGTTTTGACCATAGTCGACTTACAAATTTTATTTTTGACATATAATAAAAATATGGTCAAACATATGATTTAAACTTTATTTATTATATCAGTTAATATAAAATTGGAATAAGTTTTATAAATTTAATAATAAAATTTTAAAATACCCTAAATAAATTTAATAACTAACATATATTTATTATTGTATAAGATATATACTCACGTGAAAAATCATAATCAATGTAATGGTTTTGTCAATATAAATATTATTTATTTGAGATACATTCCACATTCACCACTACTTTTTGTGTGTGGTGTATATAACGCACAAAAATGAAGTTTTATATTATTATATATGAATTTACTGGTATTTAAATATCCTTTTTATCATATGCATTTCATGTGGATTATGGTTTTTAAATTTACCACAGTGTTTTATGATTTTTGTCACAATTTTCCTTCATTGAGACGTAAGTTACTATATACACTTATCTTCCTTTATCTATAGTAAATTTTTCCACATTTAAATTTTATATCATGAATAATTTTATTTATGATATTCAATATTCCATTTAATTATATTTTTTCATTGGTAATTTCATTAAAACCCACCAATGTGAGAAGAGTATTATGTTATAATATCATCGTTTATCATGACTAAATATGATTATTTGTAAAATGATGAAATATGATGATATATCCTTATGATTATCAACAATGTATTGTGAAATAGTTATTTATTATTTTTTAATCAAATTACCTTTTTATAATATTTTTAATATAAATTATTTGAGAAAATTATTTTAATAAAAACAGTCCTCATTTCTCTCTTTATTCGGAAAAAAGTTTTATTCCCGAAATATGTATTCTAAAATTGTTTCAAAAAAATTTCAAATGCATTTTTCAAATATTAAAAGTTATTTTACAAAAAAAAATTTAATTTATTTAAATGATGTTATGATATGTTTCAAAGTATTTTTTCAATGAAAATGATTTTCTAAATGGTTTATGTTGGAAATAGATAATTTTAAAATGAAAATGAAGTTTTCATCCGGAATGTTTTTAATGTCATTTTAGTGTTATTTTAATTAAAAAAATTTAAAATTTTTTTTTACTTATCCTACAATGGGGATATTTTTTTAAATACCATCCTTATACATTCTCTAGATTCATAAATATTGTTTCAAAGAGGTTGTTATAAAACCCATTTTTCATGGGTTAATCCCGTTTGAAATAAAATTCTTTAAAAAATATATATATACAATCGTTTAATCTCATTTCAAAGAGATTATTATTAAATCCTTTTCTTTTCCATGAGATAATATTTTTTTAAATATATTTTTCATTAACCCTTACATTTACCATATATTAATGATGTTTCAAAGAGATTAACATAAAAACAATTTCATTTCAATTATATGATCAGGTTATAAAATAATAAATTTTTTTATGAGTTTTATGATGGGAGTTATATTTATATTATTGGTGTTCTCGTTTTTGTACAATATAAATGATGTGAGTTCCCATATAGCATCTGGTGAGACTGTTATAGCTTATAAAATATGAATGTATAGATAGTTCTCCAATACATTTGATAATTATGCTTTTTTCTGGTGAATTATATTTGAATTAATAAGTATGGTTATTTCAATTATATGGTTTATGCATGTGTTCTATGATATTATGTTCCAAGATTGCAAGAACTTTTACCTATTCCTCATACAGGTTTATGATGATTCATATAATCAAAATTTATATCACATAGCAGATTATTGTTTATTGTTATGATATTTTCAACTTTTAATTACATATTCCAATATTCGTGTTTAATGATCCATGTATTTATGGATATGGAAATTTTTATGTTATACTCATTCACATTGATTGTGTCCTCACACCAGTATGCACTTATTATTCCCACTAATGACGTTCATTTAAGTATACTTATATTTTACCTTACTAAGCATTTCATATCACCACTATCATGATTAATTATTCCATGTTATAAATAAATAAGTTAAATTTTTATCTAGAATCAATTTCATTTGTCTGATGATGATTTCTTAATGTGAACAAGAAAATGTAGGTTCACTACAAGAAATGATCAATTATATTCAAGTGAATTGTTTCTGTAAGTTATTATCCTAATTTAATAAGACTAAAATTCTAAAAGGTCCTATGTGATTTATGTGATAAAATTTATCCTATATATTTTATATTTTTTGTATGGGAAAAATGTTTCATACTTATCGACATCAAGTCTAGATGTACAATATTTACTATAATAGAGTGAGATTTTTATGAGATAGAATTTATTTATTTATTTCTGTTTTTTAAATTTATTTGATTTATTATGTTTTAAGAAACACCAAGATAATGTTGTGAAATTGTAAACACCATATTACCATGATATATACAGAACACTTTGATTGGATTGTGATATACATAATTTCATGTTCTTTTGATAGAATTGATTTCACGCAAGACCGAGTATAAGGGAACAACTAAATGTTATAATGTTACCTAAAAACGTAGTCCATATAATTGAGGTTATAATTTTTTAATAAATTATGAATATATTCATTAAAAATTTATATAAAATTAATTCATTTCTGACCAATTAATTCTAAATGAAAATAATACCCATTTTAAATAACAGATTTTTTTTTCTAAAAACCCATATAATTACAAATAAGTGAGTTTATTAAATAATAGAATCACCCTTGATGTATTTTTTTAATAAAACATATATGTAAAATATTCAATATAATGATTCAAATCCACATTATTTTTTTTGTACACATGATATAACAACACATTAAAATATTAAGATAAAAGAAGTATTTTTCAAAAGAAATTATTTTTGTCGCCATTTGAGGGTGCACCCATTTAAAATCTAGTTTTTGAAATTTTTTATATTATATTTGGAAAAAATTATTATTTTTAAAAGTGAAGTAAAAAAATTTAGTTTGGTTAAATGTTTCGTACCATTCAGATGACAATAATGTTTTAATAAATAATTAAAAATAATGAATTTAAATTCAAAATTTCTCTTTTTCTAATTTATATATCTTGATATATTATAATTTTAATTGGTTATGGAGTATAATTATATTTATTTTTTTATATTAATTTAATTTATTTAATTGGTACTAATTAATCAATGAAATTTGATATAAATGAATTGAATCTTTTCATGGTTTTTACTTTTTAAAAAACTATTTTCTCAATCCCTTAATGGTATGAAATTTTAATTTTTTATTGAAATTTTTGTGTTTAAATTTTGAAAATTATAATCCATATTTTGAATCAGGGGGTCCAAATTATGGGTATATGATACATTTATTTTTTGGATAAAATGAACAGTATCTACGGTAATTTTTTTACATGATTAATGGTGAAATAAGAAATTTATTAAAAAATATAATATTATAAGGCCATTACAATTACCCCAACACATTCCAAATTTAAATAGGATGATCCTACATAGACCTTTAATATATACGGATTGACAATGGATATTTTAATGGAATTATTCCATGAAAATGAAATAATAATTATTAAAATAAATGAAAGTGACAAAATTTCACACTAATATTTATTATAAGTATAATAATTTTAATATAATGAAAATAATTATTAACCATAGATAATAAATATTATCCAAAAGTCCTATTATAATATCTACATCATGGAAAATTATTTTGAGTTATTATAAATTAAATAATTACTTTAACATATTATTTAATGATGATACAAAATTTAGTTAATTGATGAAAAATTCATAAAATAATTTCAATTAAAATGATAATAACCATTAAAATACCCAAAAACAAGGTCAAAATATTATTTTTCTATCATATATATAACATATTTATCCAAAGGACGAGTTACTGACCATTTTGACCCATATGGAATAGATTATAAGACTTATAATATTTTATTTAAAGTGATGTGAAAGTTGTCACATTCATTGTTAATAAAAATAATATTTTTAATGATTAAATTTTTAGATGTTATATTATATTGTAAGTATTATTATGAAATTTAGAGGAATTATCTTCATAAATGTAATTTTATTTTTAGTTTTTAATCAAAAAACTTGTATATTAAATAATTACACAATATTGATCAAGTAATTATTTTATGAATTGTAATATCAAATTAATGTTATTATAAATACTAAAATAAATATAATTTGGGATTATTAATATATCCAATATATTATAAAGTTCACCTTGACCCCAGGAAGATATAATAAAATATTATTATTAAGTATTACATCTAATAAAAATATTTTTAAAAATCAATACGTTGAATAGTGTTAAAATTGACACAATTGATTATCAATCAAAATAATGTATTATTAAATTATTTAAAAATCATAAAAACATTGAAAAAAATATTGAATAATTATGATATGGTATGAAATATTCTTATTAATTCATTCATGGTCCAATTGAAATACAAAATGTAAATATTATACTATTTTAATTTTGAATAATTTATTAGCATAGATAAAATTAAAATAGAATAACTCATCATTAATTGAGTAGATAGGGATTAATTTGATAGAAAAACATATATACAATTTATTTTTTGATTATATTACAACCATATATGATATAATGTTCGAAATCATGTAATTTTGTTTTTTATGGGTTTATATTTTATTATAAATTAATATTTATCGAAATTCCAAAGGGGACCCTCACATCAATTATAAAAGAAAACATCCTCCCTAATTTCATCACAACTCATTGGTCCTTAAATTTCTGATATCCCATAAAATTTTCAATTATAAAATTAAATTTTAATATTTTTGTGGTTCTGGTTTTCTCGAATGACCATCTCGAATGCCATAAGAAGGGATTTAGAGGGAACACGTCGAAGAAGAGGTAATGTCATCTATAGATTCTTTCAAACATAATTATTCTTCTACTTCCTCTTTATGATTATTATGATAATAATGTGATAACTCCAGTATAAAATATATAATAATATATTATTATGATTATGAAACATAAATATTAAACCTTCTATAAATCATATGAAACATTAAATCACCACGAGTGCGTACATACGGCTTATAGTATCAAAAGTGTGGCATAATCTATTTTTTCAAAACCACCTTACTTGGATGGGATAATGATTGAAATAATTACAATATTTAATTATTATAACCTTATATTTATTCATAAATATATTATAGCATCCACTTCAATACCATTATACAATTATGGGAATGATATCGTCCCTCGCGCATATGTACAACCTACCATCTCCACGAGGCAATGTAATTCATTCTACATGATCTTCATCAAATCATGATTATATAAAATAAATGATTGGATAAATTTGAAATATATTATAGTAATATGATTCTTTAAATTATGTGACTATATCCTACTAATAAGAAAAAGATCTTATCTGAAAAAACATATATAAGAAAATATAGTCATTTATAATCGAATAATGAGTAATAATGAAATATTATTAACAAATAGATGATAATATGATTATATATAATATCATAAAAATTGACTATGATTATGGAATAATTCAAAAAAAATTAAATCATTATATATGAGATTCTGACACATAAAAAGAATATTAGACCTAATGTAAGTGATTATTTTGTCTCCTTTTCATTTCTGTGGAACATATTCCATATAGACTAGTTATTTCTTTAGAGTTTGAGGAACCTTTGAGGTGTATTATTTTAGTAATTTTTTTTGACAACTATCATTTTTACGGAAGAACAATCTTTATATACATAATGATGATGTTTTTTGTGGCTAGAAGATTTACTTTGACATAATTTGAGAAAGAAAGAAGATGATGAATTTGAAAGAAGTTGCTGAGTTTAAAAGAAGGTGATGATTTTGAAAGGAGATTCTCTATTTTAAATATGATTTAGAATACAGATTTTATTTTTTAAAAGAAGTGTTTTGAAAGAGGATGTTGTTTAAGAGTGATAATTCTGAAGATAGAATGTTTCTCATTCTTTCTAATCAAAATACTCTGATGCTTTGTTGATCAACAAGATATCAAAAATCATGAAAAAATCCATGTTAAATTTTTTTATGAAATTTTGGTGATATTTAAAGAATATGAATTAGTTAAATGACGTATAAAAATGGATCCATCTTCATGTTTTAAAAAATAAAACCATAATTCTACAAAAATCTAAACCACTTTTTTTAGAAATTCCGAACAAGATTTTTGAACAATTAGAAATAGGATTTTTGAACAATTCAGATCCTCATTTCAAAAAAAATTGTAAATTAATTTCTTAAAAATATGGAACGTAGTTCCTAATAAAATTAGAACATGATTTTTGAAAGACTCCAAAAATTATTTCTAAACAATTTGAAATCTGGTTTCCGAGAATTCAGAACCTATTTTTTGTTGGGCAAAAATCAATCTAGGTAACATTTAATCATGTCTGTGTTGGTCGTGTTTTTTTAAAAAGAATATTTTACGGTGAATTTTCATGTTATAAAGTTTATTTTGACAATATATTTTGATAAATAATCACTAAAAAGGAATGGATGACATGAAGGTAGTATAAAATAACAAATGTGGTTTTTGAAAATCAAGGTGTATGAAATATTGGAGTGGTGTGCGAAAACATGGGATGTGCACTAAATTGGTTTTTCATGAAATAGTGAAATAAGTTTGAAATTTTCACACAAATGTTGTGTCAAGATTAGAACACCACAATATGGAAGAGGCATAAGGTGCATGAAAAATCATGGGATGTGCACGAAAAATTGTTCTTGTGGGAAATCAATTTTCCATAGAATGAGAGTTTTTTTCCAAAACAATGGGTTTTATGGGAAGGGGTTATGTTTTCCTATAAATATGATGTGACCCCCTCATTCTACATATATCTTAACAATTAGAGATGATCCAAGATTTAACATGCCTAAAAATTTCCTGATAAGTTAGTTTTATGAAAACATAATTATTGCACATAAAATTGCACAATACATGGATAATGAAGGTTGGGATGAATTGTTGAGGTAGTGTGAAAAGTTTTGTTGGGATTACGCACAAAAATAGGTATTTTGCCCATAAGGAACAATAAGGGATGTATGTTAAATGTTAGGTTTTCCCAGTTCAATTTTGAGGTAAAGTTGTATTCAAATGTGTATAAAATTAGGACATTAATAGAGCATCTATATACAGTTGACGATGCAAGTATTCATTAAATTTATGAGACCTACAAGTCTATAAAATTTGAGTGGATCTTCTGATGAGGTAGTGAGCACACATTATTTGAGAGAGCAGTTAGCTTTCAAATTATCATAGTTTATAAACCATGAGGGATGATGAGTTTTTACCAAAAATTATAAACAAAAGTGCACTTATAATTGATTTCGAATATCTGCACATCGTCGGTGTATCCGCCAGGGAAATATCCTAGTAATGGTGAACCAAGTAATATTTTTTTGTTTTCTACAAGATTTAATTTTTGTTTATATTTATCTATATGAATGATGAAGATTAGATTTTTTCTTAATAGAAAAATTATATTAAAAGGGGGAACAGTTTAAATTTATCATACCCTAATTCAACCCCCGTGGTATTTTTTCAAGTAGAATTAACAATTTCTGAATAATTTGGAACTTTATTTTTTATAAATTTCAAATCAGGTTTCTGAACAATTCTAATCCTGATTTCTAAGAAATTCTGAACACAATTTCTAAACAATTTGTGTCATGTTTTGTAAAGAATTTAGAGCCTATTTTCTGAACAATTTAGAACCTGAATCCTGAACAATTTATAATTTGATTTCTTATTAATTCAGAACCTGGTTTCTGAACAATTAGGAAAAAAATTTCTGAAAATCCAGGACATTATTTCTAAGTAAATCATAACTACTATTCTTAGAAAATTACACCCTTTTTAGCAGAAATTGGAACCACTTTTTAGAGAATGTTTCTGAGAAAATATGAACAACATTTTTTAGCATTTTTCTAGAATAACCAGAAACCAGATTCATGAATTTTCATTCTATAAAATATTTAAAGACATGAAGAATTCATATTGATGTTAAATATTTCATTAATAATGGTTAAATTTATGGAGTTTTGAAGAATTCAAAAGTGAATTTTTAATGAGATGTATTTCTATTGTTTTTGATATTTGAGGAAGGAATAATTTTTTTCAGGCTTCTCACAATTTTTTTTCTATGATTCCATTAAATATTTTCTCAGTTTATTTTCCCAAATGTAACATTCACACATGCACAAAAGAAGGGTAGATAGAGAATTATAACTGAAAATATCACTCTAAATTGAATTAGTTTTCAATGTGTGTTTGAGATAGAAAATTCAAAACCATATTTAACAGACTGAGAATATTGGACTTAGCCAAATCTGTTTGAGAAATTATGGAGCCGATAAAAAAATGTTTTGAATCTTTTATTTGGATCATTTTGTATATAATAATATGATGTAACGAGATGGGGGGCAATATAATCTTTCTTATCAAGATATATAAGCTTTCTAACATGATATGACTCATGTTGTATTCACTTCATCATATCAGTGGATTTCTATAGACCCATTTGTGTGGCTAAGGCATGGATGTAAGATCTCACATGGAGGTCGATCCATGTAAATATTCTATGATTTACATGATAATCATTTAATTCATGCATTAGTACTTCATAAAAAAGATAAGTAAATAAATCTTAACCGATTGGGGGGGTGGGCTATGTTTCTTAATGTTTTGAAAATTAAAAAAGTGAAATACTTATTCAACCCCCCATACTAGTTGTTTTTCTATCCATGGAATATCAATTTTAAACAGATGTTAGTTTCCCTTGTAAAAAAATTTCAAAGATAATATTAATTCAGTCTAAAGTATAAAAATTCATACATTCAATGGAAATATTTATTATAAATGGAATAATAGGATGATTAATTATCACATATCTATTGGACATGAAGTTTTTGATACAACTACTATTATTTTTCTACCTGTTGACAATGATGATCCTATAACATTTTTCTGATAAAACAAACATTTATTTTTATAGAAAGGAAAAAAATACACCCTTTATTTCCTTATTATAGAACGCTTATCAAAAGATGATGGGTATCAAAACATCAAAAATTATGTTAGAAAATATAGAATGTGTTTTTAAAGGGAATTCTAATGTCAATGAAGCAATGTTACAAATTTTGAAAATTAAGTACAAATACATCAGAATTATTTATGTAGAAAAAATAAATGAATATTTCAATAGATTAATCAAAATTGTATGTAACATTAGAAGATTCAAAAAAATATTGGAATATTCTATAATTTTGAAAACAAATTATGAGAAAGATTTCTAACATGTTTGATTATAAAATTTATACATTGAAAGATAAGAATGGTTTACTTCTTGATGAATTTCATAATAGTATTTTTTTCTTAATAAATAAAGAATGCTCTTATCACTAAGAAGAAAATTAAAGATGAAATGGGATTCGAAGATATGATAATGATGAAATTCCATGATGTTTATGAAGCCGATTTGTGTGTGTCTGATCATAAGGAATATGAAGAGTTGAATGATAAAATAATGTCACTCATAGCCAAGAACATTCTAAGAAAAAGAGTTAATTATGTTGAAAATTTACTACAAAATGTTTTGGGTGTGGTGGAGTCAAACACATTGCATTGAATTCCTCCAAGAATAATTTCATATAATCTTGAGATTATTCTAATAAAAAACCTCGATGGAAGTAGTGGAACAAAAATTATAATGAACTGAATTCATAAAACAAATTTAAGATGATGTTTTCTAAAAACTATTTTATTGTAAAAATTTTAAATCAGAGTCAATTGTCGTCTATTCTTCCTAACGTTAATGTTCATGAAATTTAGGTCCTTCATTGAAAATGTTGAGAAAAAAAATTCTATTAAGAGGGTGATGTAGGTGGTAAAGAATCTTATAGAGAGTATCATCTAAAAAACATATTTCTTGTCTTGAGGAAAAAAATATCTCTAGAAATCAATTACATTAATTTAGAAATATCTTGGTGAACTTTCTAAGGGAAGAAAATGGGTCATAAAGTTAGAGGATCAATACATTCAAGATATTTGAAGCTACAAAAATAGATATTCCAAAAATGGAAAGGTTATTAATGTTCACAACAAGAATCTATAAGGTAATAAATAAGAGTTCCACATGTTTCAATCAAATAATCACGACTCCAAAAAATATTAGGATGAAGATGAATGAAAACATCATCAAATCTATATAAGTACAACATGAGGCATCAAAAAATTATGAGAAGGCCCATCATGAAAATCAGGTGAAATCATTTCTTTCCAAAAATAACGATTCATCTATTTCTTCTATTATTTTAAGTTTTCAAAAATGTATTGGGAAATATTTGTAAGAGAAAGGATGTCAGAAACCTATCCACTCAAAAAAAGTTGAATACTCACTCAGAATAAATGATGGCTCACATCTTTAGAATGATAGTGCTGAAATATGTTTCCAACCTCAAAAAAGATTCTATAGAGAATGATATTTCTTCAATAGAAAATCAAGATTTTAAGTATATTTTTTGTGAAACATAATCTATAGACATAGGTCTCATAATCACTATTATAACTTATTTATACCCAAAATATGTTTTATGAAAAGTGGAAGAAATAGTGAAAGAAAAATGAAATGCTCTTCTAACTCACATATAAAAGGAATGCCTAATTTTAAAAATGTTATAAACATTCCAACAAATATTCAATTTTTATTCCTGGAAGAATTTTCTAGATGATTTTATTAGTCTGGTCATCTTGCATATAGTTGTAAGAAACTCCTTCTAAATGAAATTCCATATGACAAAGTGGAATAGGGAACTGAAAATAAGAATGTTGATGCAAGATATTTTTTTTGAGAAAACATTAAAATAAAGGAAAAAGAACAAACGATAGATACTTGATAGTGGTTGTTCTTTGAATATGACCAAAGATATAATGTTTTTGAACTATAATTGAATTTCATTACGGATGAGCAATTAGATATTGTAATAATGGTTCTATAAAAATCATATGAATCTAAATATCATACATTGAAGATGAAAAAATTAAATCCAAGGATGTTCTTGTTATTGATGGGGTGAAACATAACATATATAGTTTTAGTCAACACTTCTATTGTCAAAAATAATTAATCTTCATAATGAATTATTTTATCATCAAATGTGTGAATGATGGAAAGGTTATTAAAATGGGAAAAGAAAATGTGGGAATCAAATTCAAATTGGATACCTTAATAACTCTTTCTACATGAGTGTGCAAGATAAAAAAAATTGTTGCACTGAATTATTGGGAACCTTGGTCAAGAAAATTATGAACATAGTTTCTAAATTTCCTGTTGTATGTAATTTTACAATGCTAAAAAAATAGATGGAGCTATTTTCATTACATTTAACAAAGGAACTATTAATGAAAAAAGTATTAAAATAAATTAGATTCAATATTTCATACTAATTTAGCATGTTAATTATGATATGTGCGGGTTGATTAGACATAGATCAATAAAATGGTATTTTTTACTTCATCACTTTTATCGATGATTTCACATTGATGAAAAACATCATGTTCATGAAGCATAAGTCATAGGCTATTGAAATATTAAAATTCATCATATAATAATTTGAGATGGAATTGGGGGATTCCATAATAAATATGAGATCATATAATGATATTGAATTCAAAAACAATTCTATTGAAAATTATCTGATAAATCAGGGTAAAAAACATCTATATAGTGCTTCCTATAATCCACAACAAAATGAGTAGCATATTGGAGTAATAGAAGCTTGGTGGTAATAGGAAGAAGATAGATATTACAATACAAAAATTCGGAACTCATTTAAAGAGAAGTTATTAGTACTATTGTACAAGTTCAAAATTGATTCTTATTGAGTCTAGATACCAAAATGAATCCTTATTAAATTTGGTAATAAAACATCACTGAAAAACATCAGTTTATTTGAAATTACTTGTTTTCTCCAAATAAAAAATCCAGGTATAGGAATGTTTGATGAAAAAGACAAGGAAGGAATTTTTATGGCTTATTCAGAAAATTAAAAAATGTAAGAAATAATGGATCAAACGTTTACAAAAGATGTTGTACTCGTATGATGTATAGTTAATTGAAAACCTATGTTCCTTTACAAAATATGATAAGAATATAGGAGAGGATAAATTAGAGAATCCCTAAAAAGGTGAATGTATCTTCGATGAGTCACTTGTTTAAGAATGTGATGCTGGGAATAGAACTGTTAGATATCCAACCTAATGAAAGCATGTATAATCATAAAAAATTATTTGGAATCAGAAGTCTCCAGTTAAAACCAGAAAGAACTTGATATTAGAAAACTAAAATCACAAATCAATAAAGTAGAACACGAAATTAGATGCATAGGTTAATCAATATAATGAATGGGTGAATTCTATGATTAAAGTGTTGGATCAGACCGAGAAAAATTAATCATGGCAACTGGTTCTGAAGAAATAAAATAAAAAAGTTATCAAAACCAAGTGGGGTAATATAAATAAATTGAATGAGGATAGATATGTTTCATGAAAAAAAAATACTTATTTTGAATGTATATACATATGTGGAATATGTGGATATTGATGAAACCCTTTCACCCATTGAGATGATAGAATATATTCCAATTTTTCTTTTAGTGGATTCTCATGGTAATTATATTGTTTATCAGATGGATGTAAATTCATAATTATTAAATGGTTAGATTGAAGAGGAAGATTACAATGAACAACCTTGTGGGTTTATACTTGATGAGGATGAAATAAAGGATTGTAAATTGATGAAATTTTTGTATGGGATGAAACCAGCTTGATTAGATTGGTATTTTAATCTTGACCATTGTTTGATAAAGTTGACCTTTTATATAAAAAATATGATAGTCACTTGTATGTGAAAGATATTGACTACGGAACATTAATTGTAATTGATTATGTGGATGAAGGAAATTATTATGATGAGTTTGATGAAGAGACGAAGAATAATATTGAAATGAAAATTTTGGGTGAATTAAGATTCTTCCTTGTCATATGATTTCATAAAAAATGATATATTTTCTTATATCATGAAAATTATGCCAGGGAATTCTTAAAGAAGTTTGGAGTGGCATAATGAAAAGTAGTGTGAAGTCTTATTTCAGGGAGATTAATGTTGAGAAAAGATGAAACCAGAATAACTAAGATTTAGAATGATTTTAATAAGATAATAGGAAGTCCTATGTACCTTAAAACGTAAATTCCTGATATTTTTTGTTCTGTGACTTTGTGATCTAGGTATCAAATTAATCCATGGGAATCACATATATTAGAATGAAAATTTTGTGATATGTCAAAAGAATAAATTTACATGGGGTTTTATACAAAAGAAATTTTGAGATGATGTTTCCAATATATACATATACCTATTATGATGTAGATTGTAATGATATAAATTCAACCTTAGGAGGAATATTTTTCATGTGTGAATATTGTGTGAGTTGGAATTTTAATAAAAAATGATCAATGTCTTTAAGAATAATTGAATCATAATATATTGCAGCTATACAGGATTTTACTAAAATGTTATGGAGAAATGATCATATAGATTATTTAAAAGTGAGATTAATTAAACCATTGAAGATATTGTGTGATAATCATAGTGAAATTTATAATTCAAAAAATCATGTTCAACATTCAAGATCAAAACTCATCGACATAAAGTATCATTTTATAAAAGATAATGGTGCTACTAGGGATGTCTGGATGGAATACATATCAATAATATGACAGATTTTTGATATCCTTACAAAATAAATGCTGAAGAAAATGTTTTTGTCTTTAAGCTGCAACTCTATATTCATCCTCCTCCCATGTCTTCCTAAACATCATATGAATGATTCCCTTTTCGTTCTTTGAATTATGTTGACTAATTGGGGGAGAAATAAACATCATTATTTAATTTAATTATGTATTTTTCTTAGATTTATTTTAGAAATATGATTATTTGGTAATAATATAATTGGGAGAGTAAATGAAAAATCATAGAGAAACAGAAATATGAAAGAGAAAAATTATAGTGAGAAAGATAAATACAGAATTTGAGGGGGTGTTTGAGATAGGTTTAGTTTATCTTTACATGGAAATAAAATTTTATTTTAATTGATGGATAGGTATCCTTAAAAAACATTAATTTATATAGTAGTGTGGTGTCATTACACTCACTTTTATGAAAGGATGTTTTGTGATAAAGATGAAAACATTAGTTGTATACCAAATTATCTGGTGAAAAAAATATGAGTTTTGGAAATATTTTTTCAAAGGTTTGTAATCAAATCCAAAGGGGGAGACTGATAACCATTTTTGTTTTTTTGTTTTAACACTAATTTGTATTTATTTACAACTACCCTTTTTTGAATAATTATTTTGATATAAAAGTATATGATGTTGTTTTTTCCTGTAAGTTTTCCTTTTTAGAAATAACATAAAGAATGTAGTCTCTTAGTTCGAAGACAGTTGCTGAGTTTGAAAAACTATGATGAGTTTGAAAGATGTTTCTGAATGATGAAATCATTATTTTGCTGATATTATTTGATAGAGGATTTTTTAGAAGTGTGAAAAGTTAGAAGATAGATAGTTTCTCAAACATTATAAATATAATCTAATTATTCATTTTTGATCGTGAAGATCTCAAAAATCATGAGAAAATTCATGATAAATTAGATTAAAAATTAAAAGAGAAGTTTGAATGAATAAGAATAAAATAAAAGAAGATGTGAAATGAATACAACATAATTGATCTAAAGAACTAAAAAACAATTCCGTGGAAATAAAAACCATCTTTTGAGGAATTTAGAATCTGATTTCTGAAAAATTCAGTACTTGATTTTTTGAACAATTGAGAACCTTATTTTCGAATAAATTGGAACATGATTTTTGGACAATTATGAATATGATTCTTGAACAAATCAGATCCTAATTTCTGAGAAATGTGACACCTGATTTTAGAACATTTTGTAACTATATTTCTATGCAATTCAGAACCTGATTTCTGAATGAATTTCAACATTATTTATAAACTATTTGGATCCTGATTTTGAACAATTCATTATTTTATTTTTGATCAATTTGGAACCTAACATATGATCAAATTGGATCCTTATTTTTGATCAATTTGGATCATGATTTCTGAAAAATTTGAAACCTCATTTTTGGGCTATTAAGAACATGATTTCTGAGCAATTCAACACCTGGTTTATAAACAATTTGGAACATGATTTCTGATCAATTATTAACCTGATTTCAGAAAAATAAAAAACAACATTTATCATTAATAAAAACCTCTTTAAAAAAAATTAGAACATGTTTTCTGGATAAATTAGAACCACATTTTTAATAATGTTTCTGAGAAAATCTTAACAACATTTCTGAGCATGTTTTAAGAAAAACTAGAGCCGAGAATCAGAATATTCATACTAAGAAATATATGAGGAGTTGAAGATTTCAAACTTTAAGTAAAATATTTTTTAAATCATTGGGAATGTTATGAAGGTTTGATAATATAAAAATTGATTTTTAAATTCAAGTTATTTTTGGAGTTTTTGAAATTTTAAGATGCGAGAACAATTTTCATGTTTCATTCCTTTTTATCCAAGTTTCCTGTTAATATTTTCTCAGATAATTTTTCTATTTGTTACAATAAAACATGAGATTAAGGAATAGAACTAGAGATTTCAGAGTGACAAGTTCCCAATAGTTTGAAGACATTTTCATTGTGTGTTTGGGAAGGATAAATTGGAAACATCTTTACCAAACTAAGAAGATTTGACTCAGCCAAATCGGACTGAGTATTTTGTCGAAGTAATTATGGAACATACTCAATAATGTCTTTATTTTATTTTTTGGCTCAATTTTTGAAAAAGAAAACATTTTAAATCTATAGGAGTTAAAATAATCTTTCATATAATGAGATATAAGGTGTCTAATTATTGTTTCCATGAGTTGTATTGACTTATTCATATTAGCAGATTTCCATAAAATAATGGGAGTATCAATAGAAAGGACGTACATTCTAACATTGAAGAAAATACTTCTAAATATTTTTTATTTACTTGGTAAAATTTTCTTTCTTCCATGTGTTTATTCTAAAACTAGATAAGGAAATAAATATTAATTTCTTGTGAGTGTTATGTTTCATAAATGTTAGATAAATATAAAAAGTGAATAACGGATTCACCCCCACCCCTTCTCATTTGTTATTCGATACGTGGGACTTTAGAATTGCGTTTATGATTCCAATGAATGTTTTTATTATTATTTTAAAGGATATGTTTTTAAAATATTTATATAATAATTATTACTTTATGAGGCATACAATTTGATGGATTATAAATTGGTAAGGGATAATTTTCACATATCATTTTAAGCCGAGATTATTTATATGTAAGTATTTACTTGGGTATATTTAACTTTTGTGTATAGTTTTTATACTTATATGCTATAAAGTATTATTCATATTCTTCTAGTGTTATTTAAATTAAATTTTACCCAATGGTAAATTTTAATTAAATTATATGAAAGGAATATTTTTTCAATCTGAGGTAATTTTTGACTTTCCTAGAAAAAGTATGAGGAGATTATTTTTTAACTTATACTCCATGAATAGATTGTTACATTTCCAAAAGTCCTTATTTACATGAATCATCCATTAGAATATTTAAATTAAATAATCAAATATTTTTTTTACAAATGATTTTTTAAGAAGAAAGGATATTTTACTAAATAATTCAATTCATGTGTATAAGAATATAATTTTCTATCTATGATAAAATTATTTAATAGGGTAATGCTTCACATTAAGTATTAATATTATTATTATGGTCATATTATGTATTTTTTGGAATGTTATTTATGAAATTTATTTGTTTTTCATGGATTATGTTACGAAGTAATGATGTTTAAGAAACCTGTTGTAACACCCCGAGATTTTATGAAAAATATTTTTTTCATTAATGTATTTTGTTGTACGCTACACCAAAAGGAGCTTTCACAACACACATCCTTGACTTTCCTTTCATTACACGCAATCACGACCTTCCTCGATAGCTTGCGTCGTACGCAATACCGAGTTTCACTAAACAACGATATGCTATTAAAATATTATTAAAACTAACCGTTATGAATAGTAATAACCACCTTTTAAAATGATAGAAATTTTAGCTCTCAAAATGGACTTCATTTTTAGATTCGGAGTATCGAATTTATCCTAAGGTGAAATTTTGGAACTTTTCGGATAACTTTCATATTCTGATGAATAGTGAAAATTACTAAATTATAATTAAAAACAACTTTTTTAATCGAAATAATTAATAGTGATAAATTATTAATTTGATTGGTTTTAAAGTATATTTAGAATATATTATTAAAATTTAATACAATGTTGTTCATTGGATGTAATTTCACATTTAAACCAGTCATAAACAAGTGTCAATCTTTTGATGGTTATTATCTCTTAAAAACACGCTATTTGTTTTGACGACGGGAATTAATTTTTAAATTAATTAATTAAACTAATATGTTTTGAATTTGGTAAAATAGACATCATTTTTGAGTTCATAATATCAAATATAGCTTAGGCCCTAATTTTTTGTATTTTTCTGGAAACTTTCATTTTTTGATGAATAGTGAAACCACTAAGTGGTAGTTAAAAAAATAAATTTTTCATAAAACATAATTTTACCGCTTCTGAGAGTGGAATTTCAAAAATCTGAGAGACACGGTTGATGTTAGTAAGAAAAATGTGGTTCATTGAGATGAAAATAATTTTTGGTGAATAGTAACTTTTTACTTTTTTTTACCACGGTTTAAAGTAAATAGGGTAATTAAGGGTAAAAATGTTATTATTATTACCCTAAAACATGTCCTAATTTTATTGGATAAGTGTAATTAGACCAAAAACAACCTTAGGAATGAAATATGATCATTTAGGCCCCCTTGGATTAGATTAGAACATTTATTATTAATTTATTTAAAGAAGGGTTAAAATAGTTAAAATCAAAGTTTAATAAGTAAATAATTTTTCATATGGGGTTATACATAAGATAAACTCGACTATAAATATAAATTAGAATGCTAAAAATATTTCCTACATAATGGTATTTTATTTGTAATTTTTAGACATAAAAAATAAAATTTATTTATGACACAACGATGATGCAGTATTTATCTTATTAATAAAATATTGACATAATTGATGTTATAAATACACAAATAAATATAATTTGAGCCTTTTTATGAACTAAAATAATTTTCTAGGTTAATATGACATGTTAGTATTGATTTAATTAACTTTTGTCGAAGTAATCATTCTGTTATGAGTTTCAAAAAAATCAACTCTTGAATAGTGTCAAAACTGACATAAAATAGTTTTTAAAACAAATATTATATTATTAATTGTTATTTTATTTCTAAAAATCTATGGTTCGGCCAAATGACTTAGATAAGGTTATATATATTAATAAAACACAACTTTGGGGTATCTTGGATGTATATGGTAAGTTTATTAACTATATAATATAAAAATACAACGTGACATGGTAAATGTCAATCTAATTAACTAAGAGTTAAAACTAAAAGATAAGGTTAATATAATGACCTAAACTTGTCTAAATTCCATTGGATGAGAGGGTTTCGATCCATCCCCACCTTATCTTAGAAATAACTCAATTTGGAGCTATTTAAAACCCAACATGACTTTATAATAAAATAATATTTTTAGTTATTCCAAAGGTGCCCCTCTCCTACCTTATAAAAGGGCACCTCCTCCCCCTCTTCCTCACACTACTTTGAGCCTTCAAGCTCAGCCAACCCCTGAAAAAATCTATTCTCAACTTTCCTAGTATCATCCTAGAGGTCCCGGTCTTCTTCAAATAGCATCCTTAGTTCTTTAAGTGGAGGTTAAGAAAAGGCGCATCAAAAAGAGGTAATATCCATTACCTATCTTTTTCAATTTCATTCTTCTTAAACATCTTCTTCTTTATTTTTTTCATAATAAATTAATAACATCAGTATTTCTTATATACTGATATGTTATTATAAATATGAAAAACTCTAATTAACCTTCTATCCATCGTACGGAAAATGGAAATCACAGTGCGTGCGTACGTACGGAATATCGTCTCCACACCGTGGTGTAATCTATTTTCTGCCACCACCTTAATTGGATGGGTATAATGGTATAATGAGTAACTATATATGATTATTATAAAGTGATATTGATAATGAAATAGTTTACATACACTTCAACACAAGTTCACGATCATGAGAACGATATCATCGCTCATGCGTACGTACGGACTACCGTCTCCACGACGTGATGAGATTCATTCTCCACATTAACCATTCATGAATGATTATAAAGTATATATAATGAATAATAATGAAATATATGACATGTTAAATCTACTGTATTTATGTATATATATATATATGTATGTCATCTACTTACTTCGATTCAAGACAATAAGGAAATGAAAACAGCGTTCATGCGTACGTACGGACTACCATCTCCATGAACGGTATGTTTCATTTCATTTATCTATCTATTATATATATATATATATACTGAATATATATGATATATAAATCATTTTTTATATTCCGTAAGTAAGTAAATCATGATATAAGTAATAATAATGTCAAGAACAACAAGTCCAAACACCTACGATAAATGAAACGATTTTACCCAAAACGCTTCTTTAACATGAAATTTACAAAAGAACGGGTAATATAAAGTCATAAGTGAACCATATATGATATCATAACAATGAATATGATTCTGTAATAAGTTAATGACATTATTTAATCATTATACAGGAGTTTCAAATACGTACAAAGCATATCAGACATAAGGTAAGGGAAATATCACAATCTCATTTTTATCCGAGATTGTTTATACTTTGGTATTTACTGGTGTGTATTTTATCATCCACATCCATGTTTACTCAATATGTAATATTATTTCCATCCACCTACAATTGTTTAAATCCAATTTTACCCTTCGGTGAATTTTTATTAAAAGATATGAAAGGAATCTTTTGTCATTTTTCGTAAGAGGTGCTTTTTGACTTTTCCGACAAAAGTACGAGAAGAATGTTTTATTAAACTTATATGGCGTGAATGGATTTTTAAAGCATTATTTCCAAGAAGCTTCCTTTACAAGTTTTCATGATTATTTTTAATCAACATCTTTTAGTTTAAAATTTTATGACATGTTAGGAAAGGAAAAATGTTTTTGAAGTAGAAAGGATATTTTCCTCAAGAATGGAGTTTAAGTGTTTTATCAAAATTATTTTCCATATAAGATAATAAAGGGTTCTGATTCTATCCCTATCATTACATTGATTTGATTGTGTTGTGATGGAATTATTTTTATGAATTCATTTATCTTATATGAATTGTTTTATGATGTCACGATTTTTAAGAATTCCATTTTTATTACATGGGTTATGCAATGATGTATGATTTATGATTTTTGTGGCACACATAAGAGTGGTTTCATTATGAGATGGGTGGGACCTATATCTCCCTCCAATCCATTGGGTAATGATTTTATATCTCATGAGATAGACATGGCGGGAATGGTAGGTTATACCAGTTCAGTGAAACCGGACTGAAACGAGGAGTGAACTCGGTTCAGAAAGGGACTTTATCCACTAATATATATTTTCCATAAATAGTTTTAAATTCTATTATAGAAACCTAAAGCAACATTCATTACCACACTTTAAGAATCCCTGAATTCACCCAAGAACCCTTTTTAATGAAACATCACTTGCTTCCAAACCAACACAACAAGACACACATAACTGACACAACATAAAAGTGACAAATTGACACATTCAACATCCAATTCACCACCTAAACCAATATAAAAACACAACAAAGGTAAAACATCACTCAAATAATCAAATATTTCATTAAATGATAAATTTAAATTTTTTAAAACACATTCTGTGAATATAAATATTAACATGGAAGAAGAATCCATTTGAATACCATGTTGCAACAATTTTCCATCATGAATTCACCTAATAGATTTCATGTAACACCCCATAAATGAGATTGAAACATGTATAAATAAACATATAAAATATCATGATTCAAGAAAATGTAAAAATAATAAAGTGTAAAGAAACACTTACATCAATGTTTTGTGAATGCAACATGACATATGGGATAAGGAATAAATGTGAACGATAGACAATATGCACACCCTAACATCTAATGAAAAAAACCGACACATCATCCATGACCCTCAGGGTTTGGTAAAGATGAATCCACATCAAGAGAAAACAATATCTCATGGGGGAATGATGAGGGTGAGATGAAATCATCCAAAAACTAAAATAAATTTAATAAGGGAACATTAAGGATCCCCATGGGAGTATGGGGAGAAAGCGATATGGGTCTCATTGTGCCCCTAGTTCCCTTAGGTTAAACATAGGAGAAAAATCTGAAACATGGTTAAAATAATGAAGGGGAAAAAGAGCAATTTACATCATTCAATGACTTGGGAATCCTGAATAGTTGGAAGTATGGTTTGAAAAACCATGCGCTAACCATACACACGATTCTTGAGAAAATTGTTCCTCACACAAGACGGACACATACATTCCCAATATTTTTCCAACTATTGTAAATTCTATATTCCAAAAATATATAACCACTCAAATGAGTTCTTTAGGGTTTCCTATGATCATGTGTAGGTTGTGCGTAATGCACCAGACAAAAACCTTCAATCCACACTATCTACCCATAAGATTGTATGGGTTTTACCAATACATTCCCAAATAATAAAAATAAACAAAATGAAAGAAGAATTTGTATTTTAAACATCTATTACCTTAATGGGCCACATAGTTCACTCTAAAATTGTGATTACTAATTTGGAACATTCTAAACACTCACATGGAATATTAAAAATTCAACAGTTCTGTCCAAGAATTATACCCAATATTCAACAAAAATATCCAATTAAAAAAATTAATAAAATAAATGAAATTTTTTGATTTGGATGTGACAATTATTTTCTATATAGATACTTTTTTTCAAATAATTTCTTTTAGATGAATGATAAATAAAATGTGATTCCAAACATAATGAAGACAAAATAACATGGACCATAGGGTGACCTTTCACTCTATAATTCACACCTGAAAACTATATTTGAAACCATCCCCACTATAGGTACCCGACAAGATGTAAGGAACGACTTTGAATTTTCCTAACGTTAGAACTCCAAACATGAACAAAACTAATCCACTCCACATATGATGAAAAATCCTCCTTCTGAACTGAGAATTCACAAAAATTATTTAATGGTATAACCAACATGGTTATTCTCAATGTTGAAAAATAACCTCCCAGACAAAAAGTGAATAATTATAGAAGATATTTAGATGAATAAATGATTATAACCACAATTCACTATTTCTAAAATATCCATGCATCAACCAAATATATAAACTTCAATTCAAAACCCATCCGTAAAAAGGATAATATCCCACAAAATATAACAACAAATAATTTAATCTATACAAATGGATTCCACCATTATAATTCCAAATGGGTAGTACCTCAAAAAAATTATAACATAAGAATAAAGTTACAACTGTAGAGAAAATACAATAGATAAACATAAACCATCTCCACTCCAACACTAGAGAAAAAATCTGGGCCAAGGATGTAGACAACTCCCGTCATTATTGACTAGTTAATAATATTGCATTTGGGACCTAAGTCTAGAAAACTGATTGATTGAAGCATCTACTTCCCTAAAGACAAGAACTAACATCTTCCAATCAAGACTCATTTCAGAAATTCTTGTTAAAAAAATTCTCAAGAAGACATGAAAATAAAATAATATGACATGCATTTGGAAGATAAAATGATGATGACTTCACATTCCCAAACCAAATCCAGTGGAAGAACAGAATAAAATAGTCTAACGATTGAGATGCTTGATGAAATGTAAAAGGACTATTATAAACAAGATCATTTATCCCACACCTCATGCCAAACGATGAACCTTTACGAACACCACTTACTAAAGAATAAACCTTGAAATCTATAACATTTTTGAATTATTCATCCCTAAACGTCTCAAACCAAATATCCTTAGTGTGGAGGAATATCTCCATGATTTTATAATGATGGAATAAAAACACTAGGGGAATTTATCTGATCCTATGATGCTACCTATGTAGAAATTTAATTCATCTCGCTAAAGTGTTTAAAATAATCCTTCACTGCACACTAGACTTGCACGACACTCATGAACTCTCAAATTTCCTTCACCTTCCCCTCCTTATTAACAAACCATCAGAAAAACTATTCATGAACTCCTCTCATGCCATCCTAATGTGATGATTAAGAGATCACCTTCCATTAATCCAAATATATACCCTCAAAAAACCATGAAAACCACACAATCTAAATCATTTGGGATGTACCAATGATCAAAAGAAACTATCAACTTCCCCAAACCATTCCACTACCTCCAACTGACTTTTCTCACTATAAAATATATTGAACAATTGTGGGAAACCAGAAACTAAGCAATACCCACTAGAAATATTGGGACCATTCTAGCATTAATATTGTAAAAATATTAATAAAAATAAGACCAAAATCAACATTTAATTGAAACATAAACAAAAATATCATTTCAATATAAAATAATTATCGTATAAGGTAATCACTACACACAAAACCAAAAATCAACTTTTCTAAAACCATAATTTTGTTCCAATTTCAATCAAATTTACTAAAATGGCACATTAAAAATAAAAAAACTCATTTTTTTGGAATCAAACTCAATAATATAGATTCAATTTTATAACAAAACCCATGACCACACTTTATTTTACCTTATAAAAATTAATTTTTCCAAAAACCATTTCCCCTTTGAGAAACCAATTATTCAGAAAAAAAATTCCTTTCAAAATAAACATGCACAAACTAAAATCAATTATATCCCAACCGACATCAAACTCCAAGAATAAGGAACTATTGGAAATGAGTAACCTTGCAACATGGTTTCTTGGACATGCCCCAACCAAGGATCAATTTCTATGATATCCTTAAACTAAGAACTTGTACTCCACATGGGTCACTACTCTATTTGAGAAGACAACAAGACATTAACTCGCCTATATGGTGTTTCCTCATTGATACCACAAAAATAAAAATATAATATCAAAATGTCAAAATAACTTTATCAACACAAGTATCCTAAAGAGTAAGGGTTCATGAAGACATTCTCATACCATCCTCTCAAGTCCTCAGTGTCCTAATCATAATACATCTGGACATCCAATATATAAATTACCTATTATAATAACATTTTTTATTGATCCATGTTAGTATTCCATACGTCGTGATACTTAACTTAGTCTGAGAAATGGCCCGATTGGAATTCTCATTCCCCATTATTGGAAAACTAGTAGTGGGCATCAAAATAAACCAATGGGAACAATATAACCTAATAAATTACCAGGTTCAAATAATTACAACTAAATACACAAAAAAAATAAAACTGTTGAACATTAATAAACATATAATCAATCCAAATATGATAACAGTTGAACATAAAAAAAATTATTAAATATACTAAACCACACTAACAAAAACTCAACGTGGACTCTTATTCAGCACTATCCTAAAGACCAACTTAATACCAAGAGAAAAACTCTAACCAAAAACATAAAACTACAAAATATTTTGGGTCTACAGATACTGAATGAGACACATATGGTGTGATATTAAACATCTCAGTATGTAATCACCACAGAATCAATGCATTTTCATTTCTTGAAATAGTCCACAATCTTGAGTATGAAATTCATTTAAAAATAGGCTTTGATATTATTTCTAGCATGTAAATATAGCATTCCCTTAAATCCATTTATAAAACAGCACTTATAGACTTCAATTTTAAAAATGGATTCCATTTTTAGAACAAGGTTCAATACCAAAATAAAAATAGAAATACATACCATATGACCAAAAAGGTATTATATAGGATGTAATGAAAACATGAAAAGTAGATATAAACATGAGGGTCTAATATCAACACATAACAAAATTAAATAGAACATAAAGATATAAAATAATGGTCACTTAGTAAACATATATAGAGGCCATCCTTTGATGTACATAGCTTGGGCTCACTGAATGACATATGGTGCATCTCCACTCTCAATGATGAACTGGATACTATAACTTATTCAATCAAGTGGAATGTCCCACATGGCCTCTTAAGAAATCCAGGGGTACCAACCAATCTATCTCGAGCTCCAATAGAAACTATCACTCAACCCTCTAGATGGTGACCAAGAAAACCATTATAAGATAATATAGGGGATGAGAAGGTCCTCAGACACATGGATCAACTTAATGAATTGCCACCATGCATTCCAAAACCAAACACTAATACCACCTATTAAATATCCCTTAATCTTGGTAATTCACCATAAATGTCCTAATCTCATAAAAGGCCAACCGAAATTCAAACTAGTATATCAATTCATTTGATTATCAGAAACCACTTTCCCAATAATTTTCTATACGAACTAGGCCTCGTGTGTCCCATGTTTTCAACCCAATTTACAAATCATGCTAAAAAACCCACTGGACCCATACAACAAATATGTTCCAAAACAAATTTCTATAATATCACTATGTTCCAATCGGCTTTCAAATCAAGTCACATCAAGAAAAGTTGTTCAATGAAAACAAAAATCTCCAACTTGGCCTATAAAATGATATTATCCAAATACATACACAAATCCATTTCCACTAATTACAAAATTCTATATAAATCACTTTTATGAAGACATAATTCCAAATGGTTATTTTATTTAATATTTAAAACTCGTCACAAGATAAATTCAAAACATTCAAAAACACGATAACTGAAAATCATACATTTCTATCAATTATTCATCAAAACCTATCATACAATATGAATTATACCAAAAATACAAAAATATATTGAAACCACATGTAATATCTTAGGAATCACCAATAAAATATGTATAAATCAAGGAATTATATTAAACATAAAATAATAAAAATGTAAAGAGATGATTTTAGAAAACCATGCATTGAGGAAAAAATAATTTTCATCAAAGTAAAAAATGGGCCTTCGAAAACCATTAGAAACCACACACTTCCAAATGAATCCAACGCAAAATTTTTAACTCAAAAAAAAGAAATTCTTTTAAATAATCCCAAATCATCATTTATTGACTTACTTCAAGAATCCTTGAATTCACCCAAGAACCCCTCTTAAAGAAACACTACTTGCATTTAAAACAAAACAACAAGCCACAAATATATGTCACTACAAAAAAGTCACAGATTTCTACATACGAAATCCAATTAACTACCCAACCACATTATCGTAATATACCCAAGGTAAAACACCACGAAAATAAGCTAATTATTCATTAAAACATTAATTTAAAATTTTTCAAACAACTTGTCTTCCTAAAAATATAAACACAGTTAAAGAACTCATTCTAAAATAACTCACACCAATTATCTATCATGAGAACACCGAATAGATTTATACAAACTCATAAAAAGAAATATTTCAACATGTTTAAAAAATTAAATGATTTCTTAAGCATCAATGGAATGTTTTGGAATTGAAATGGTTATAAATAACTACTTCAACGACGTGACAGTGCAATGAGTCTTTCAGCAAATGAATAATTGACACCAAGAGACAATCCAAATAACATAACATCATTGAAAAACAACCCACACATGACCCTTAACCCTTTTGTGTTGGCTAGGATGAAAACCCACTAAGAGAAACAAAGAAGTCAAGGGTGAAGGAGAAGGGGATGATGAAATCGAAAAAATCTCAAAGAACCATACATAGGGTACTTCATGCATCCTCAATGGAGGAAGGGGAGAAAGGGAGGAGGATATCATGGAGCCCCCTAGTGTTCCTAGGTCAAATAACGGAGGAGAAAAGATGAAATATAGTTAAAATATCATAGGGGAAAGGAGTAATTTCATACATTTAATTTCATAGCAATATCACATGGTTTAGCTGCATGATTTGAAAAATTGTGTTCCAACCAGACTCACTCAAGTAGAGAAAACGGAACCCACATTAGCTGACCACAAAGATTTCTAAATCAAGTTCCATCCTTCATAATTTATAATAATGAATTTGATTTTCTATAATATTTTTTAGAAATTATTTTGTAAAATTCAGTGACCAAGCACTAAGATGTCATGAAATTCTTAGGCCCAATGTGTTAGAAATAGGTTATTGAAAAAAATGATGTGTTTTTATTATAATACATGTTCATTTTTCCATGAATAGTGAAATAACTCCAAAATGGTTTCCCAGATCAATAAATTTAGGGAAAAATTTTATTTTATGTAGAATCTTTACCTTAGGAAAGGCCTAACATTGGCCGGTGTGGGCCAACTGTGAAATATTTTTTTGAACGTAACCATAAATAAAATAATTAAAGAATAATTATTTTTTTAAATCAAAATTACCGATTATTTGAAACTTGGATTTGAAATTTGAGGGAACCACTAAATTCATAATGTGGGTTTTCCCTAGGTGCGACTTAACATTAGTTGGTGTGGGTCTTCTAGGGAAAAAATGAAAAGTATGTAATCATAATTAAATTATTTAATTATATATAATTTTATTGATTGATTGATTATTTCCTAAAATAGAATCCTTATAAGGGAATATTAGGGTTAGATTCATATCCTTGGGAAAACATTAGAATCTCTAGGTGGATCTTGGAGAATGAATCCTCTTTGGTGAATTACGACGAACGACGGCAGATCAAGGATCGATGACGATTCATACCTCCATTCTTCATCAACGACTTATCCAGTCATGTGGTATGATGATGATCTCTTTGTGATTTTCTCTTACCATATTATATTCAACAATGAATGATGACCAAAAAATGAATATCTTGATCCATATTTCAACCATTTTAGTGGGATAGATAATTATTGCATTGGTTAAAAATGGGAGATATATATTTTTGATTATCTGTTGTTATTATTCTTTAATCCATCTAACAGAATCAAATCAATGACGAAATGAAAAAGTCCAATATCTGTACTTTGGGTATTGGTGTAATATATCTCTTCTTTCTCAATAAATTTTGTTTTTAGTATTTTATTCACCCTTGAAACTCGTACACTGATTAACGATCGTTTCACCCACGATCCATGGAGCAATAGTATGAAATTGAATGATTGCCCCTATGATGGCATAGAAGCAGTGCGAATGGAGCGTGGTATGGTTCAAAAGAGGTAAATGATTAAGAACACAAAAGGAAAACCGTTAGTGGGGAAACCTACGAAGAGGGAAAGACATGACCACTGAGGCCGGTACAAGGGGAGCACAAGGTGGTGACATGACTCCTGTAGGGAGGCCGGAGGTGGAGGTAGTAGCTACCTGGTAGAGGCCTAGTGAGGCGTAACAAGATAGGATAGGCCCATGGCACGGTAGCCAGAGGTGTCACTAGGATGTGATCCAGGCAAGACCACATTAGAGTGATCCTGTAAGAGAAACACCAGGACAGATTCAATGAGGGACCACATCGGAGGGAACCTATAGTGGTGTGGCTTGTGGTCGGCAACCAGGGGCTGCAAGGAGTGACTAGGGGATGTAGTAGGTAGATATGGTGGAAGAATCATGACACATATTGAAGCCACATTGGAGGCATCCTGCAGTGGTGGTGAGGTTGCTGGACCAGTTGGGGGAGGCTGATCGGTCGCATTGACTAGAGGGACAAGGTTAGGGCGGACCAAAATCGGCACACACCAACCGGCCTACACGAAGTGAGATGGGAACAGGTGGCCCAAGGGGCCACACACCATGACCCAAGACATCATTTTGATCTAGTTAGAGTTGGGTTGGGTTGGTTTTCCTAGACCAGGTGGGTTCGGGTCCCGCAGTTCGGTCACACCCGGACTGGACCCGGGTCAGTCCTCTTTAGAAAAAAGAATCATATCTTTCAAACTTTGTATCCTTTTGATGAGAAAATTATGTATTTTAACCCTTGTGATGAGATTTTACTTTTGAGATACTGTAATTGTGTCTTCATGAATGTTTTAATATGACCCACTAGCTTGAGGAAGCGGTTATCTCGATATAGGTGTGCTACGAGCAAAATAATGTGGCTGGATGTGACTTAGTGACTATGTTACCTAGTGACTGTGTGAAATGGGGGATTTATGATCCATATATACTTCATGTTGCATAATATCATTATGATATATTAAAACTCTTTACTTTATCGATAATCCATGCATCATCGATGCCCCATGAACCATCGATGCTCCATGTTACATCGATGCTCAGTGCGCTATCAACACTCCATGTGTCATCAACTCTCTATGTTTCATGAAAACTAGTGGATCTATGGAATTCAACTAAAAACACCTATCTTTATGGTTTAGACATATACCTGTGTGAGATAACCATATTTATTTTACTTCATGAGTTTTCTTTTGTGGTGTACTACATGTATTACATAGTGGTATCACCTCCCAGGTTTTGTGGTGTCCTACTGAGTATTGTTTTTTAATCCATGCATGGGATTTTCCCATACATTTCATGTCTTGTAAAGATGATTGATTCTTATAAATTATTATAGTTTGAAAAAGACAAGGTGGTACTTAGAGTAATTAGGTAGACGTTTTGTTCATCTATGACTTCAGGTTTCTTCCCTACACCTACCCTTCAGGTATATTTTTCATATGTATGAATCTAAGGAACATCTGAATTGACTCGACATACTATTTCATTTGGTGGGATTGTATAATGGCCATGTTTACTTTCCAATTTTTCATACTGTCGTACTCTATGGTCGGTATCGTAGTGTATTCATGCATTTTATTCATTGTTTTTATACATTTCGTCATTTTTTGGTCGGGATATGTGTTCGCATTTACGTGTACATAGAAACATTCCTCCCATTTGGGGGATATATGCCAACTCGAAGCTAGTAACCTGCCCCAGGACAATCTGAGGTAGCCTTCATGTAGTTACGAAACTGGCCCCTATGGGATGGGTCCTAATAGGGTGTTATTATAAGATTTTGAAAATAACTAATGAACCAAGAGTCTATGATTTGGTTTTTGGGAAAATGTGATAAGAGTTTCAAGTTTATCTTTCATTCCACGGACTATAATGTTGGTGCAGTAGAGAACATATTCATACACCACGACTCTGACACCTTATTTTATACACGGTGCATGAAGACACTAGTTTTAGGGAATAAACTATATATGAATAATAAAGGATTTGGGTGTGTTCTCACGTACATATTGAGTCACATCACCAGGAAAACTCTGTTGATCGTTATACATAATTATCTATTTCATGATGCATGCAAACAGAAAGCTAGACTTGATTCTGTTGCATGATCATGAGGACGATCCGCCTAGTGATGAGGTGTCAGTATGGGATCATATGACAGACATACACCTTGCACTGAAGATAGCACCTCTGGGTGGTGTACTAGTGATACCACCACCCGGAGAGCAGAAATTACTACCAATGCTACAAGTAGAGGATGCACACACGATGAATGTTTTCTTGAGTTACAAAGGAATTAGCTTCCAAGGGTTAGGGGTGAGCTATATACACAGATGTTTTTGGATTGGATGGAGGATGATACCCTGATGGTCAGATGTTACATGCCTTCTGACCAAATGGCAGTTCCAGTTGTGAGCCTTCGTTAGGGATCAGTATGGGAATGGTGGAGCTATGTATTCCATGAACATGATGAGATGACACTCACTTTGGAATACATTGAGGTCCTCCATATGGAGGCATTATTTCTGAGGATGTTACGTTTAATTCACATACAAGATCACCTACATCTGTAGGAGGGTAGTAACATAGTAGTAGTGTACTCAATGATATTTATGGATTGTTCTCACTATTCAATGGATATATAGTTGGAACTGTTATTCAATGAATAGAATTTAAATAACTAGATTATCAAAGAGATTAGGGAATCAATGATATTTATTAAAATACTTAAATATGTTTTGGTACTGAAGTGAACCCGGTTAGTTTATAGATTTCTTACAGAGAAGATTCCAGTAGTGGGAGCTACCAGTTGGCACTAGAGAGCTGATTCTACGGTTGAAGGTAACCTAAAGTAGACACAGGTACCCAAAAGGTCACAAAATCTTGGGAATGATCGTATGATATGATATCAATGGGGAGGGGTTACCATGGTAGATTGGTTCAGCTGATGGACATGTTGTGATACTCGTGCAATGGTTGAGGGTGTCTAGCTTGAGATTACTTGACCCATTGTATGATAGATCTGGAGACAGTTGATGGACTGCTAATGTAGTGGAGGAGGAAAGAGTATGGTTGTACATATGGAGGAATATGTGGTAGTGAATCAGTTAGAACAATAGGCATTAGGAGTAGGTTCCAATTACCACCACCACCACCTACAGGTAGTCCACCACGGACCAGGAGAGCTAGTGGAGAAGGATGATGTCAGCATCAATCGATTGAAGCTTATTAACTCAGTGCTGCAGTGTTGATCAAAGGTACAATATTTTGATATTCGACCCTATATTTAGTTTTATATGCATGGGTGTTAGAGAATCTATTCTCACCATGGACTTTGATCGAGACTCAAAGATTCCAATGGAACCACTGACTCGATCCCTATTCATAGAGACTTTAAAAGGGTAAGATTTGATGATCACACATTGGTGCGTATAATTTTCCCGTAATATAGGGGGTGGGAGTTTGTATAGGGATATCATGGTGGAATCTTCATGGCCTTACAATGTCATTCTTTGTATGGATTGGTTATCTTCCATTCATGGCCAGATTAACTATTTTAGGTGTATAGTGTGGTATGTCTATGGATATGGGACCAAGTTTTTCATTTTTGGATAAAATGAAACACATTCACTTCATGATGGACATAATTATTTGAGGGTGTATCTGATTACTCAATATATTTCTAGACTCACCCTCAGTATAGTGGAAGATCTGATTACATAGTTTCCTATAGTGGTGGGAGAGTATGATGACATATTTCTTAAGGATTTCCCAAGAATACCTACAAAAAGGGAGGTAGACTTATATTTTTTTTTCTACCCCAGGATCGAAACTATATCTACTGTAATGACCCGTCCCCTGGGGTTTGTGCCGTGAAAACCACAAGCCTACCTTCCATAGGCTCGGGTCTTGCAACTAGCAACGAAAAGCATACTCCATAATTCGGGAACGCATTGCCTTTAATCCTATACAAAAACACTATCCAAGAACACAATAAAAACAATTGTGAAGTAAACATCTCTAGCAAAAGAGTGATTAAAGTGAAAGGGGATAGAATACAAGCCCAAATATAAAGGTAAAAGTACATCTAAAAATAAAATACAACTAAAATTAAATGTAAAACAGCTACCGGGTCATCCTCGGAGGATCCTACCTAAATGGTAAGTACCGATCGCCTCCTTAGAACTCCACTTCCGTCAGTCTCCTCCACATCACGTCACACCAAATGGTCCAACTTCGTGAACCATCTAGTCCTATCTCCCTCATACTCAATCAATGTTGTACATCTTCTGCACAAGACGGAAAAAGGTGTGGGCATTGCCTTTGCAGGGTTGAGTATAACGATACTCAGTAATGACCTCAATTCCCCAAAAGTCTCTTAAAGTTCCACAAATTAAAAACCACAGAGAAAGATATCTAATATACTGAAGTATATTCCCATACATATACATATGTTTTCATCATATACTCATCTCATACATGAGGAAATAATACCACAAAGGTAACACCATGAAGATATAAGACTCAACTCACACAATTGTTAGTGAGGTATAGAAGTACAGATGATTAGTCATGAAGCTATATAATCTTATTCTATCAAGAGGCACTACTGATGATTATACATAGTCTAACACACACATGATCGATAGGTACTAACCCCCACTATGATCGACACAGGATCTAACCAACAAAGGATTTGTATGCGCTTACCCACATAGGATCGCTGAGTGCTAACCCACACCGGATCTAACCCACACAGGATTAGTATGGGTTGACCCACACAAGATCACTGAGCACTGACCCACATAGGTTCTGAACGACATATGATCGGTATCCGTTGACCCACAAATAATCATTGCACGCTGACTCAGACAGGATCGATATGAAATCTGATATCCTGCCACATGATTATCTATGATTAATAACATGTAACATCTCTAGTCACAATGTCTAAAACATCAACTGCTAGAAAACTACTCATCCAAGGAGTATAGTGGGAATGTTGTATCACATAAAGGGGCTTCCCACTAACCTTGGACTGCTAAGGTACTTCTCTTGTCGAGTATAGTGGGTCTTCCACATCATATAGAGGCTCTCCCCACTGTGGGTATATCACGTCACATAGAGGTGCTCCCCCTCATGGATTGCTGAGGTACTCCTCCTGTCGAGTACCATCGAACCGCTATGTCACACAGAGGCGCTCCCCGTTGAGGGTCTGCAGCGTCACATAGAGGTGTTCCCCACTGGGACTGTCGAATAGCTCCGAGTTGAAATAGTCAGCAGCGGTCAATTCTCAGGCAGTCATAGTGTTGCATACGTAGAGCACTTGGGAGAACGGTTCCCCAATCCATCAGACATACCTCAACCACCCTGATGTCCCACGAATAAGTACCCCAATCGTATTTCACGTCATAAGGGACCCAACCAATAAACGACATGTCAATCAGACGCACATTCTGTATGTTATTAGCGTTTCTGCTCCGAGGGCCCGGTTGGATTCGGGGATCGATCCAACCCGTCAGTACTCCAACATCATCCAAAACTCATGCAGATTATAAAAAATGATCGTCATTATCCAAGGATTCTAGTTCCATAGACGGTTCATCAAACGGTCGCTCAGTTCTCAAGATATGACCATAAAGGTGAAAATGGGTCTGGATGGGCCTAACTCTGGTCCAACACGGTCAGACCGACCCGACCTGACTTGGCCTAGGCCTAGCCGACCTAGTTTCGGTCGACCCGGTCTGACATGGGTCTGGCCCGGATGGCCTGGGCCTTGGCAGGCACAACCCGCTGGAGCGGCATGCTGGGCGCAGCCTAGTGGCGCGGCCCGTTGGGCGTGACTAGGTGTTGCGGCTTGACAGGCGCGGCACAGTGGGGCGGCCTGCTAGGCATGGCCTGGTGGCGGGACCTGTTGGCGCTACCCGAGGGGCGCAGCTTGGTGGCGGAGCCCACTGGGGAAGCCTGATGGGGTGGTCTGCCCGAGCTAGCATTGAAGTGGAATGACTCCCTTATGCTCGGATGGCCAAACAACTTCTCCTTTGTGGGATTCCATGCCACTGTTGGGACCCATGAGGGTCCCTCAGATCCGCCACGGCTGACCGGGTGCTACTAATATTCCTCCTCACAGCGGTACGGTTGCGAGGCGCTACTATACCGCGGTGGACCAGGTGTCGGCCGATCTTCAGTCTCCGCGGTGGCCAAGTGGTTGCGATCTCCAACTCATCTGGGGGCACAGACGCACGATGCCCTACCTTCATATGACCAGAAGGTGCCCGGACCCTCCTCTTACACGGGTAAACACTTCACTGTTCATAGCCCAAAAAATAAAATGATCCCATATTCGTGGTTCTCAGGATGACGGATCTGTGTCCATATGTCACACGCAACAAAATATTATGTTTCCAGCATCATTAAATATTTGGTGTTGAATAACTCTTGAAGAACGCATGGAGAATCAAAAGGAAAGAGGCATGGTATATGCGCAGTATGATGGCCTTGTTGTTTAGACATAGTAATTGTGATACCTGATTATGAATAATTGATAAATACATTCAATCATATATAAGTCTTCTACCTAGATTTTAGGATGGAGGTGGCGTGAGGAAGATGTCAAAGATGATGAAGATTGACGTTGGCTTTCGTTACTCCTGCAAGACACGCCAAGGTAGGTTCTTTATTCATCAATTATGGAAGTTGTTCTTCGTTGGAGGATCTCCTTTGTTGGAGAAAGATCTTTCCAACTCTCCAAATCTCTCTCCTCCTTTTCCAATCCCCTTACCTGTGAGTGGTTAGATGCCAAAAAAATAAGCTTAAGCAATTAAACCAATTAATGATGGAACATTTAACTGGGGGAATCCCAAGGGTTATCTCACATTAAAGAGAGAGTTCAAGTGTTGGGTGGTCCCCACCACTACCTTCAAATTAGAGGTTTCAAGCTCGGGTGGTTCCCACCACCAAAATTTAAAAATTTGGTTTCACAAAGAATAAAAAATAAATCATGTTTATTTTATTTTCTCCCATGAAAATATTGAAAACTAATTTCCACCCTTGACATAATGCGGTCGAGGTGAAGGACTTCTTAAGTGAATATCGGTGCTGCGAGTTCAACGGAGTCCTCAGATTTCAATTCTGAACACTGGTTCAAATGTTACAAAATGTTGCTCGCGCGTTTACTAGACGTACACAAAAAAAAGATAGGAAATTTCTTAAAATTCACCCTCATCTTGTGCCTGTAACACTTCAAGCTTCTACGGTACGCTTCTCTTTGAATAATGCAATAACGTGTGTTGTATGCAACATCGAGTTCTGACACACCACAACCAATCAAACTAGCCTTTATGAATATTAATACCCACTTTTTGAAATTTATAAACATTATTTTTCAAAATTGACTTCATTTTTGGATTCGGAATATCGAAATTAGCCTAGGTTAATTTTTTGGTATTTTTCTGAAAAACTTCATTTTTTGATGAATAGTGAAACCACTAAGAGGTAGTTAAAAAACTGAATTTTTCATAAAACATAATTTTACCGCTTATTTGAGTGGAATTTCGAAAATCCAAGAGAAATGGTTAATGTCAAGAAGTAAAATGTGGTTCAATGAGATGAAAATAATTTTTGTGGAATAGTATTTTTTACTCTTATTTACCCCGGTTAAAAGTTAATAGGGTAATTAAGGGTAAAAATTATATTAATATTACCCTAACACATGTACTAATTCTATTGTACAAATGTATCTCGACAAAAAACAACCTTAGGAATAAAATATTATCATTTAGGTCCACTTCTATTAGATTAGGACATTTATTATTATTTAATTCAAGGAAGAGTTAAAAGAGTTAAATTCAAAGTTTATTTACTAAGACATTTTTAATACAGGGTTATACATAAGTTAAAATCGATTATAAATATTCATAAGAAAGATAAAAAGATTTCCTACATACTGATATTTTATTTATAATTTTTAGACATTAAATAATTTAATTTATTTATGACACAATGATGATGCAGTAATTATAATAATAGTGAAAAAATAAAATAATTGATATTATAAATACGCAAATAAATATAATTTGATACTTTTTATTAATTACCATAATTTTCTAGATTAATATGACATTTTAGGAATGATTAAATTAACTTTTTTAGAAGTAATCATTCTGCTATGATTTTCAGAAAAATCAATTTTCGATATATTGTCAAAATTGACATAAAAGAGTTTTTAAAACAAATATTTAATTATTAATTGATATTAAATTCCTAAATATCTAAGGATCCTCCAAGAGAATTATATCAGGATATTTGTATCATTAATGGACCACTTTGGGGTCCCTTGGAGGTATATAGTATGTTTATTAACTATATAATATAAAAATACAATGTGACCTGGTAAGTGTCAAACTAATTAACTAAAAGATTAAACTAAATGATAAGGTTAATTTAATGACCCAAACCTATATAAATTTTATTGGTTGAGTGGTTTTCGACCGATCCCCAGAGTAACCTTTAAATAATCAAATTTAGATCCATTAGAAACCGAATATGGATTTATTATAAAATAATATATCTAGCTTTTCCAAAGGTTCCCCTCACCCCTCTTATAAAAGGGCACTCCACCTTCTCATTTATTTAAACCTTCAATGCCCTTTGGCTCAGACAAACTCTGCCCAAATACTCTATCAACATCCCTAAATTCATCCTAGAGGCCTTCCATTAGTCATAAAGCCAACCTATGGATCCCTTTTGATCAGATCAAAAGGAAGAACCCGAAGAACAGGTAATGATTTCACCACCCTTTTTCAGGTTCCTTTCTTCTTCCACTTCTTCTTTCTTTGTTATTACCATTCTAAAATACTAACTCTAGTATCTTATATATACTTTGATGTTATTATAAATATGGTACAACCATATTCACTATTCTATCTATCCTTTGAAATAACATGTCACCATACATGCGTACGTACGGCTTACCGTCTCTACGTCGTGGTGTAATTATAATTCAATAAATTATTATTTGGATGGGTATAATAATGATGTGTAATTCATGTAAATAATAAATATAACATGATAATGATTTTTTATATATGATATAACATCCAATTATATATTATTTTAATATCAAAAGAATGATATTGTCGCTTGTGCATACGTACGGACTACCGTCTCCACGAACACGATGAGATTCATTCTCCATCATATCCATTCAAGTCTTATTATCATTTCATGATTAATAATAGTATCTAAGGACTTGATATCATTCTGGATATGATTAAGATACAACCTATCCATGACAAAAAAGGCTTATGTAACAAAACATATAAAAGAAAACGAGTAAGTTAACACCCGAAACAACTGTAATACTAAGATATTATTAACAAATCAATGTTAAAAGATCATATATGATATCACTCTACTGGAAATTGGGTCTATAGCCATGGTTTTCCACAAAACCGTGGGTATAGGTCCCTCATATACCCACGGTTTTCTTGAACCGTTGGTATAAGATAGTATGGTAACCTATACCCACGATTATCCAAAACCGTGGGTATAGGTCCCCTATACCCATGGTTTTCGACAAAACCGTGGACATAGGTGTTTTTGGAAGACCTATACCCATGGTTTTGCCGAACCCGTGGGCATATGTTTTTTTGTGAAGACCTATTCATATGGTTTTTAGAAACCGTGGGTTTAGGGGGTATTTAATTCAAATACCAATACCCACGGTCTTGAAAAACCATGGGTATAGGTTTCCCGCGTTATGGCGGGGGAAAAATGGGGAAAACATTGTGCGGGACAAAATAAATTTTACGCGGGAACAATGCCTTAAATAATATAAATATGCAGATGCCAATTTTTATAAATATAAATTCATTATCTTGGTTGGTTTAGATCTTCGTTCACTTCTGGGAAGTACGATGTTCGAATCTCGGTCATTTTAATTTTTAAATATACTGACAGTTTTAATATAAGTATAAAATTGTTTGACTACATGAATAAAATCCACGTAGCTTAGTTGGTTCGCCGTACTACTTATTCCCTCTAGGTCGCGTGTTTGAAACCCGCTAGTCACAGTTTTTTTAGATAACAACATTATTATTAATATATTATAATAAAATTATATGCATATACATATGATTTTGGTAGGTTGGTTGGTCCGCTATTGGGTTTCAGCATTGAGTCACCGCATGTGGTGCGGGTTCGAAACCTGCGGCCCTCAAGTTTTTAAAAATTTAAATCTCCCACGTTTTTCAAACAGTGGGTAAAATGCCTTGCCACGCTGTACATCAGGATATTGGTGTGTAAGACACCAATACCCATGGTTCTACCAAACCTTGGTTATAGGTAAAGACCCCTATCCCGACGTTGTTCCAGCCCACGGTTACCAAAACCGTGGGTGTAGGCAATACCCATGGTTTTGGGGGCTATACCCACGGTTTTGAACCGTGGGTATAGGTGGTTTTTCCAGTAGTGTCATATTAATGTATATGGTTCTTGTATAATTAAATAAAAATTATTTCACCATTATACAGGAGTTTAACCTACCCTAGACCAAGGAAAAGTACAAGGTAAGGGTTTATTTCGCAATCTCTTCATTATCCGAGGTTGTTTATACGTAATAATATAATGGGATTTCTTTATCATCCACATCTATGTTTCTTAAAACTATATTTCAAAACATTTTTACTATTTACAAGAATATGGTTTAAATTCATTTATAATATTTTTTGAGTTTTTATAAGTGGTTTATAAAGGAATCTTTTCGTTGTTTTCTAAACAATGTCCCTTTTAACCTTTTTGACAGCATTAAGGTAAGAATGTTTTTTTATATACGGCGGGAGCGGGTATTTTCCGCTATTACAAAATCATCGAAGCTTCCCTTACAAGCTTATAAGAATATTTTTAAAGAAAATGTTTTATTTTATAAATATATGACTATTAAATGATTTCAAAATAGAATGATATATTTCTTTAAAAAGAGTTTTGATTTAATCTATGTCAACATCATTTGATGGATTTCACGCTTATTTGAAGTTGATTTATTATGATACAAAACTTCTACATAGTATTGAAGGTTTTTTGATATGTTTTACTATGGATGTGTTATTTTTATACCATTCATGGTTTATGGATGATGTATTTACATTTTTTAAGCTAGTTTTAATATGAATGTTTATGTTATGTTTAAACCTTTTCATATGGGAATGCATTGGACTTAATATGTGACGGGTGGAGCCCGCTATAACTCCTCAATGCATCAGTAGGTCTCATGAGACAAACTAGTGTCTTGGCATAAGGCCTTGAAAAAATCTTATTTGCTGTCCTGGAACGAGGCCTTGGCTATGTGGTTATGATAGTCTGGCATTATGCATCACATCATTATGAAAGTGGTTGTTGATATTGCACATGATTATTCGATTAGTAAAATATCCCTGTGAACATGTAAATGGAATTATTTAATTTTATGTATGCAATACTATGTTGAAGATCACATTTAAATGGTGTTTGTTTTAGTTATACATTTCCTTAAATGTTTATTCTTATTTATGATAGTTTCCGCTATACTGTTATCCTTACTCGGCATTTGAGCTCACCCCTTTTCTATGTTTTATTTTTCCCAGAATGTGAAGACGTAAATTATGAATGATGTGTATGGATAGTATGAGGGGATAAGAGTGTAGACTATGGAGACTATGTTGTTGTAGTTTTCTTTTTTATGATGTAATGTAAAACTTTATAAATATATATAGTTTTTCCAAGGCTACTAAACTAATCGATCTTTCGAGATTTGATCTTTCTTGTGATAAATCTAATGTTATGTAATAATGCACCGACTCTAGGTAACTGGGGTCGGGGCATTACAGTTGGTATCAGAGAATGTTAAGCACAAACCTTGGAAGCTAGATTTAGATGAACTCTGATTAGAGAACATTGATTTAAGATGGACTTTGATGATTAGAATAGAAGAACTTCCTAGAATTTTGCTATTGTAGAGATTTTGTGAGTTTTCCGAGCAATACATCCCTGTCTGGATACGAACAGGGAGAGGCGGCTTTGGCACAGATGTACCTAGGGGTAAAAACTCAAAACACAACTTTGAGCTATACTCGAACGAGAACTGGTGCACGACAACGGGCCTTGCTGTACTCTTGGTTCCGACACTCCCCGGGGATATGATAAGGATAACTCTCATTTTCATTACAAATCATTATGAAGGGGTTATGAGTATATACTTCCTCAAAGAAAACATTTTTATGATTATGGATTATATCCATAAATAGTTCAATTTATGTTAAGTGTTTTATAAGTATAGAATTATGTATTTTGATTCATAAACTGATCTAGTTTATTCCATTGTTTAGAGATGGTTCCTAGTGGAAGAAATGGAAACTGTATCAATGCACTCACTCCATGTACGAATTTCCCTCCTGCTCAAGATAATTATAGTGGAGCTAGTGATGCAACTAGTGCTGATCAACTAATCACCATACTGGGACAACCCACTCAGGTTATGAATAATAAGCTTACCCGTATGAAGCACCCTCATCCGCAGCGTGGAGGATCAATGTTAGATCGCTTCATGAGACAATAACAACCAACGTTCAATGGGAGTACAAATCCCTTAGTAGCTGAGCAATGGATAAATTCCCTAGAGAAAATATTTCTGGCTTTAGGGAGTAGTGAAAGGGAAAAAGTTATCATGGCAGTTTACCGCATCACTGGAGATGGTGATCAATGGTGGTCATTGATTCAAAACACAAAGGAAGATGATGAAGTATAAAATATGGAATGGATGGAGTTAAAAGATCTATTTTTAGAAAAATACTTTCGTCATGACTATCGAGCAGATATGGAAAGACAATTTCTGAGTCTGAGACAAAAGGAGGATGAGAATGTCGCAAAGTATGAGGCTAACTTTAAAAGGTTAGAAAGGTATGATGGAGATTATATAAGTAACCCAAGAAGTAAGATTGATCATTTCTTTGATGGGTTAAATCCATTTCTCCGTCAGGCATTAGTCTCATTATCCTTCTCAGCGTATGAAGACATTGTCTCATGTGCTATCAAGACAGAGAAATAATTCTCAAAGTCTTATGACTATAAAGAAAAGCAAGAGAAGAAGAGATATGCTGATCAATCTGGGAATGGAAATAAAGGGTCGAATGGAAAAGTTGAATATCCATCCTACAGTAAATGTTGGAAGAAACACCCCATTACTTGCTTAAAAGGAATGAGAGTCTATTACAAGTGTGGTGAAAAGGGCCACCAAGCTTGTGATTTCCTGGGGTAGAAAGAAGCTACCGATGTTCAGTGCTACAATTGCAGGGAGATGGGACATTATCCAAATGAATGTCATAAGTGTCAGGGGAACATAACTCAGAATAGGCCAAGGGATCAATGCCAAGCTTATGATATCACTACTGCTGAGTTAGAAGCTCTAAAAGACGTGGAGGTAGGTAATTTAATGGTTTCCTCAAATTTAGAAAATGCATTATTTGATTCTGGATCATCACATTGTTTCATATCTTCCCAGTTTTCTAAGAAAATTAGATATTTCCAATTTGATTTAACAAGGGAGTTGTCAGTTAAAACATTTAAGGGAAGTATCTTTACAGCAAAGTTTTGTGAATCAGTCCCCATTAGAGCACATAAATGTTCTTTATCTGCTGATATCATCACCATACCTATGATTGAGTTTGATATAATCCTCGGTATGGATTCGCTTTCGGACCATGATTCTACAATTTATTGTAAGAAGAAGGAGGTTACAATTTTTGATGATTATGATAAGGAACACCTTATCTTTAGAGCAGAATCGTCACAACCTATTTCTTATCTAGATCCACCTCCAGTAGCTCAACTAAATTCAATTATTGGGGCGGAATAAGATGAAATGGGTGTCAGTGTGGAAAGGAATGTTCAAATAGAGGATGTAACTATTGTGAATGAATATGTAGAAGTGTTTCTAGAAGATTTACCTGGACATCCTCCAGAACGAGAAGTTGAGTTTTCCGTTGATTTGATTCTTGGATCAAGGCCTATATCAAAGACCCCTTATAGAATGACCACTGTAGAATTAGTTGAACTAAAGAAACAAATAGAGGAATTGAGTAATAAGGGATTTATTCGGCCAACTGTTTCTCTATGGGGAGCTTCTATTCTTTTTGTTAAAAAGAAAGATGGATCAATGAGGTTATGTATCGACTACAGGGAGATCAATGAAATAACAATAAAGAACAAGTATCCCCTACCTCGCATTTATGATTTATTTGACCAACTGCATGGAGATCAATACTTTTCAAAGATTTACCATCAACTTGGATACCAACAGTTGTGTGTGAAGAAGGAAGACATTCTAAAGACACCATTTTCAACAAGGTACGGGCATTACGGGTTTACAGTAATTCCTTTTGAATTGAATAATGCACCATCTGTATTCAGGGATCTGATGAATAGAGTTTTCAAGGAATATCTCGATGAATTTGTGGTGGTATTAATTGATGATATCTTGGTATACTCCAAAAGTTGTGAAGATCATGAAAATCACATGCGCATTATCCTAAAGACACTGAGAAGACATGAATGATATGGGAAGTTTAGAAAGTGAGAATTTTGGTTTCAGGAGATTTCATTTCATGGCTATATTGTCTCTAAATATGGAATCTCTCTTGATCCTTCTAAGACCAAGGCAATCCATGAATGGCCATCACCTTCGAGTATAACTAAGGTACGCAGTTTTATTGGTTTGGAAGGTTATTATCGAAGTTTCATCCAGAATTTTTCCCGATTGGCTAACCCATTAACAAAGATCACATGTAAAGGGGTTAAATTTGATTGGAAAAAAGAGTGTGAAGAATGTTTCGAAGAACTGAAGAGAAGATTAGTCAATGCTCCTATATTGACTCTACCATCGGGGAATGATGGGTTCATTATTTATAGCGATGCATTGAAGAAAGGACTTGGTTGTGTTCTTATGCAGAATGATAGGGTTATTGCCTATGCATCACGATAGTTGAAAATTCATGAAGAAAACTTTCCTACTCATGATCTCAAGTTGGAAGATGTAATCTTAGCTTTGAAGATATGGAGGTACTACCTCTATGGTGAAATATGTGAGATTTATACTGACCACAAGAGTTTGAAGAATATTTTCTCACAAAAAGTACTCAACATGAGGCAGAGGAGATGGCTTTAATTACTTAAGGATTATGATTGCACGATACACTACCACCCGTGGAAAGCAAACAAGGTGGAAGATTCTTTAAGCAGAAAAGACCATGGAGTTTTGAAAAATATGAGAATTAAAAGAGATCCAATTTTCATGAATCAAGTGAAGATGGACATGGGAATAACCAGGGAAGGTGAAACATCAATGCTTTTTTCAAATGGTTGACAAAACATCTTTACTATAAAAGATTAAGAGTTCTTAGACCGATGATCAAGAATTTCAAAAGAAGATTTATTTTGTGAATGATGGGAGATTGAGAGACTTTGTGTATGAAGATGGAATTTTGAAATTTGGGAAGACACTTTTTGTTCCCAATATACCTGATCTAAAAACGGAATTTATGTATGATTCTCATGGTTCCAATTTCTCTATACACCCTCGGAGCACCAAAATTTATAGAGATTTGAAGGAACATTTTTGGTGGGACAACATGAAGAGGGAGATTGCTGATTTTCTGTCAAGATTTATGGTTTTTTAACTAGTGAAAACTGGATGGCAACAACTTGGAGGAGTCATGCAACCTCTTTCCATACCGGAGTGTAAATGGGACAATATTATGATTGAATTTTTCATGCGGCTACCAAAGACTCCTAGAAGGAATGATGCAATATGGGTCATTATTGATCGTCTTACCAAGTCACCACATTTTCATTCTATAAGGGAAGAGTTACCACTTGAAAAACTAGCAATACTATATATTAATGAAGTTTTGAGGCTTCATGGAGTACCCCTATAGATTGTTTCTGATCGTGATCCCGTTTTACTTCAAGAGTCTGGAAAAGTATTCAAAAATCCTGGGATACTGAACTTCATTTGAGCACTGCCTACCACCCTCAAACATATTAACAATCAGAACGAACTATTCAAACCATAGAAGACATGTTGAGATCCTGATCACTTTAATTTTATGGTATGTGGGATCAATATTTACCTCTGGTATAATTTTCTTATAACAATAGCTTCCATTCGAGTATTCGTATGGCACCAAATAAAGCGTTACATGGAAAGAGATGTCTCACACCAACCTATTGGGATGACATTGGTGAACGAAAACTTGTAGGCCCAGAACTGGTGGAGTAAATGATGGAATGGGTGAAGGTAATCCAAAACAATATCAAAGCAGCTCAAAGTAGACAGAAGTGCTATGCTGATAATCAAAAGAAGGATTTGGTATTTCAAGTCAGTGATCTTGTTTTCCTGAAGGTATCTCCATGGAAGGGAGATATAAATTTTGGTAAGAAAGGTAAATTGAGTCCAAGGTACATCGGACCTTTCAAAATTCTAGAACAAATTGGGGTTGTAGCTTACTGATTGGCAATGCCGCCAAGTCTCTCCAAAGTTCACAATGTGTTCCACGTATCTCTGTTGAGGAAATACATGCCTGACCCAACGCATGTACTCACCTGTAAAGACCCGTAAATATCATGGAAATTTTTTTGTCTTAATTTTCTTTGGAACTTTAAAAGAGCGCGGTTTCTGACGACACCTTATTCCGAGGCCCGGTGTGCCCAGAATCATTTTCCAAAGTTTGGCTCGGGTACGTTCAGTAAACGGACGAGCGGGTTTTTCTAACTTTTGAACCAGTGCCCAGAATCGAATTCTGAGGGCACCGATGAAATCACAGCGCCGGTATTCACTTAGAAACTCATCTTCCGTAGTTGCGTTTTCTCGGGTGTGGTTTTTAAATTTCGGGCATAATGTTAATAAATAAAATAATTTTACGACAACTTTATTTTATTTCACATAAGCCACTTGGAATCCACTTGAAACCACTTAAAAGCGGCTTAAACTGAGTTGAACCGGATAGGATACTATCCAGAAATATCCTACCATCTTGGTAGGATATTTGTGAGGTGGGGCCCGCACGAGCCCCGCCATTTCTTTCCGCTAATTAACACACCCGCGAAAACCCGTCATTATGAAAGTCAACTGACGCATATTCTTAAATTCTTAACAGACCATTTAATTGGGCGGTTTATTTCGTAAATTAAATGAGCTGTTTCATTCATTGAATTAATTAAACGAATTGATGGGTCGTTACTTACCCGTTTTCGTTTGTTGGCATAATAATAAAATAAGACCAACCTATCTTTTGGAGGATTACTCGTTGAGAGAGGATCATTGAACCATGATCCTCCTTAGTGAAGAACACGAAAAACGCGAAGAACGCCGAACCCAGAAATCGACAATGTGACACCGTGATCCGCGATGCCAACGTTCCCTTCCTGCAACGTTCTTCTGCGACGTCTCTTCCTCCGCGACGGATCTTCGATCGGCTGCTTGAGGTAAGAGTCTCAGACTTTCTTTTTAATCTCCTTTGTGGTTCTTTACCAAAACACAGATTTAATTAATTAAATTAAATCTGTTGTTTCATGGTCCGTTGAGTTCACTGACTCAACGTCGGTTTCCGCGACGATGCGACGCCCTTTCGCGACGACGCGACGATCTCCACCTTCCGCGACGAGCATTTCTGCGAAGAACGCTCACGCGCGACGACTACGAGGTAGGGGTTTTATTTCTTGGAAATGCCTCTTTTTCCCAAGTCGTTTCCTTTCAAATTGAAGAACCCATTTAATAAAACAATTTTATTTCATTAAAAATTGTTTTCGGATATGCGTTCATGTGTTGAACTTTATTCCTCCCTTGTTTATTTATAACGCGGTGGGTGCGGGCCAAATGAACACGGCCCGTTGACCCTCCGCCGTTCTTCGTTTTTGTGCGGATTCGGCGGGCGACGACGGAATGTGCGGCAACGGAAGATTGATGAATCCGTAGTGAAGAACGAGTCTTGGGAGGTGCAGTGGCGCAGTCGGGAACAAAATCGGACCACCGTAGCGATCCCGGTGGCCTGCGGAACCCGCCGCCGGCGCGGGGTGGCGGCGCGGAGGCGCCGGCACCCGCGGACCCATGGCCGCGCGGGTCCGGTGCATTTGGACGCGGCAAAGCCGCGTCCTTGACTCAGCGCGGCCCCACGCGGGGGGCCGCGACGCCTCCAGGCCGCCGGGGCAGCGCCCCGCAGCGCCCTGGCCGTTCGGCCGCTCAGCCGAACCGAGCCAGGCCGGTCCGACCGGCCGGGCAGCGCCCTGGCCGGACCAGACTGGGTCGGATCGGGTCGGTTCTACCCGGTTCGGCCGACCCCGGGGGGGGGGAGGGGGGGAGGGGGGGAGGGGTGGGAGGGGGGGTCGTCCCGGGCCCGGACCCCCTTCTTCGGACGGTTTTTGTTCAAATGCCCGTAACTTGAGCTACGGGATCCCAAACGACTCGCCGTCAGCGACAATGCAATCCTTGGATCGAGATGGTCGTTTCGGTATATTGCAATCTAGGTTTTGAAATACTTTGAGTTTGACCGGGTTGGTTCGTACACGAAACCAACCGGGCCTTCGTAGCGGAAACACTCATATCTTGAGCCACGGACGTCCGATTGACGTGCCGTCAGCTTTGTTGTTTTCCTCTTTGTGAGACAGATCTTTTGTCTTACTCCACCTGAGGTGTGGACACAGGTGGATTACAGTTAGGTTGGTTTTTCCTTAAAAACCAACCGAGCCCCTGGGACGAAAAAGCCAATAACTCTCAGACCGGGCGTCCGATTGACACGCCGTCTGCGACGTTGAGTTCCTGTTGATGATACAGAACTTTTAGATACATAAACATCGGAATTTGTGTCAGTTGATGTATCAACCTCTCGGATCGTGGAGCGAACCCTCCCGAACGAGCTTGCTGTGTGCGGGAACCCTAGTGCTGGCTGCGACTGCTACTTCGACAGCGACGACCGTGCAGAGAGCCTCAGTGGACTACGACGACGACTGTGCAAAGATTCTCCGTGGACTCTGATGACGACCGTGTAGAGACCCTCAGTGGACTCCGACGATGACCGTGCAGAGATCATCAGTGGACTGCGGTGACGACTGTGCAGAGATCCTTAGTGGACTGCGACGACTACTGCACTCAGCGATCCTGCATGGGTCAGTGCTATAGGTCATGTGTGGGGCCGGTCCTGTGTGGGCCCGATCCTGTGTGGGTCCGATCCTGTGTGGGTCAGCGCTCAGTGGTTCTGTGTGAGCCAACGCCTACAGGTCCTGTGTGGGTCTTACGGGGGTTAGTTACCTATCGATCCTTCGTGGGTCCGATGACTTAGATGGATCAGTGATCATCTTTATCGTCATCTGAAGAAGTATACCTGTGTGAGCTGAACCTTCTGTTACTCTCCTTTGTGGATTGTGTTGAGCTAACCTGTGTGGATTTACTGTTAACTCTCCTTTGTGAATTGTGTTGATCTATCATGTGTGGATTTACTGTTTACTCTTCTGTGTGGATTTACTGTTTACTCTCCTTTGTGGATTGTGTTGAGCTATCCAGTGTGGATTTACTGTTTACTCTCTTTTGTGGATTGTGTTGTGCTATCCTGTGTGGGTATACGTTTTGCTTTCCTGTGTGGACTGGGTTGTGCTTGGGCTCGGACGCTGGAGCCGAACGGGAATTGATGACTTAGGTATATGTATGGGCATATACCTAAGCCGTGTCAGATGTCACTTCGTGATTGTATCTTTTCTTTGTGGATTATCCTTTGTGGATTTCAGGAGACCTTAGGGGGTCTCGAGGTCCCTACTGAGTAGCTTATACTCACCCCTTCATGGGCTATGCCCGCACTACATTGTGTTGGTTGCAGACGACAGACAGCGCTGATCGTGGTGGAGGCGTAAGGAGCAGGACGGTACCTGGAGGTGGACCACTGAGCGGGACGTACTCGGAGCGGTCAGGTGGACCCGAGGAGCAGTGGAGGCTATATGTACCCACCCTTCAGGTGGGACTTCCAGAGGACGGGTCGACATTGCGGCTTTTCTTTTCAGTTGCTTTTTTTCTTTCAGTTGTACTTTACAGTTGGGCTTGTATTTCCGGCCCCTTTTACTTTCAGCATAGCTTGTACAGTTTTTACTTAGTGTTTACTTTTCCGCATGATTACTCTTTGGTGCTTGTTTACTTTTCAAAGGCAATGCCTTCCCTTTTTCCCGGATTTTTACGCCTTGGAGCTAGTCACCAGCCCCTGGCCTATGGAAGGCGGGCATGGGGTAGTCACGGCATGGGCCCCGAGGACGGGTCATGACAAATTCGTATCAGAGGTGGTCAGTCCTTCCGCAGACTCTGATCTTTCTTCTATGTGAAGCAATAGTGTTTAGCATATTGAGTGTGTTTATCAGTCCAGGGAGTCTAGTGTTGATGCGGAGGCCGACGTATCCGTACACCAGGACCCTGACTTCTGATTTCCGACTTAATGCACGAAAACATTGATTGCATGTGTGTTTCAAGTTTTCTTTGTGATTACTTGTGTCAGCTCACCAGGCATACTGTTCTGACCATGGTGCACTTGTTTCCTTTTCAGGATGGCCCGACGACAGCATCTAGCTAGGGTTCCAGGAGTAGAGCGCAACGACAGCCTGCCGAGCGACGAGGCCTCGGTACAGGGCCCGTTGACAGGAGAGGCACCGACGGTACCTTTACCCGCCGAGCCCCTGATGCTTCCAGCACTGGAAGCTGACGATGCACGATGCCTTGGAGCTCTACACGAGTTCCAGCGCCAGCGAACACCCAGGATTTGTGGGGAGACGGACCCCCAGGCAGTCGAGGACTGTCTTGAGGCGATCGTCTGAGTTTTCAGTCTAGTGAGTACACCAGCAGACCTCATGGTGATCCTCGCGGCGAGCCTACTGCACGCAGCAGCAGGGCGATGGTGGAGCTTGATGCTCCAGGTACACGATGAGGCCTCCCTCATCTGGACGGACTTCGAGAGCCTCTTCCGCTTAGAGTTCATCCCGGCCACCCTCCGTGCAGTGCGCATTCAGGAGCTTCTTCAGCTGCGGCTGGGCATCTTGACGGTCGCCCAGTACGCGGCTAGGTTCACCGACCTTTCTCGCTACTCGACAGACATGGTACGGGACCCCTTCTTCTGGGCCCGGACCTTCGAGCAGGGTTTGAGACACGAGATCAGGGCGTTGCTGATCTGCCTCAGCATCCTGACCCAGGAAAGAGTGATAGAGCGAGCCCTTCTGATTGAGAACTTTCTGGATGAGTCTACAGCGAGACCTACTGCAGGGCGGCAGGTGGCGGAGTCTTCGGCAGCGGGTAGCCGACGGATGATTCAGGGTTCCAGGCAGACCAGTCCTTCCGGCAGATGACCTCGGGACACTGGCTCAGCGGTGTGGGGCACACAACGCGGGGCCATCCTTCCGAGAGGCAGACAATGCTACTCGTGCGGCGGGCAGGGCCACATGGCTCGTGACTGCCCGACCCGTTGTACCGAGGAGCAGCAGACGGTGGAGTGGCCACCCAGGAAGAGGAAGAGGGTCAACCGTGGCGGTCCATAGGGAGGAGGAGGACAAGGCAGAGGAGCTGGCCGAGCAGCAGGTGGTGGGCGACGCTTTGAGGCTCTGCCACCACCACCACCACCAGGAGGTCCGCCCCGACCACCGGGAGCTGGCGGGAAGGGACAGGCACAGCTCAAGGCAGCGGAGGCCTACAACCACGGTGCATCATAGATGATTCGAGGTACGATCTGTGTCTATTTCACCCTTGCTACAGTTCTTATAGACATAGGAGCGAGTCACTCTTTCATAGCCACTGCCTTTGTTCGGAGCTCGGAGATTCCGACAGAGCCGTTTGCTCGATCCTTACAGCTAGAGTCTCCTACGGGAGCAGACTCGACGATTACGCACTGGTGCCGGCAGTGTGAGCTTACTCTAGGAGGCGAGGGCTTCGGCTGGTATCTTCTTGTAGCAGTGTCGAGTCCGTACGACATCATCTTGGGCTTGGATTGGTTATCTACGGTCCATGCACAGGTTGACTGCATTAGGCGCAAGGTGCGATGTGTGCGCACCGACGGAAGCAGGTTCACCTTCACCGGAGAGAAGGGAGCCTTAGCAACACAAGATGGACTCACGCAGAGAAGAGGATAGCCCATCACTCATCAGTTGGCTAGCCTCATCCTAGGAGCATTTGACGTGCGGATTCCCAGTTTTCCTGCAGTGGTGGATCAGTATGCGGACGTCTTCCCCGACGACGTTCCAGGGCTACCTCCTCGCAGAGTGGTAGACTTTTATATTGACCTGTACCCCAGGACAGCGCTGATATCCACTCCAGCATATCGGATGGCCCTCGCTAAGCTTCGAGAGATGTGGGTTCAGATGGAGGACTTTCAGGGAAAGGGGTTCATCCGACCCAGTGTTTCACCCCGGGCTTCCCCGATATTGTTCGCCAAGAAGGCAGACGGGAGCATGCGACTTTGTGTCAACTATCGTCGCCTGAACTAGGTGACTATGTGGAACAAGTATCCACTACCGAGGATTGATGACCTCTTCGATCAGCTCAAGGGAGCACGGTGGTTCTCGAAGATAGACCTCATATCAGGCTATCATCAGCTCAGAGTTCGAGACGAGGATGTGCAGAAGACGGCCTTCAGGTGTCGGTATGGCCACTATGAGTTCTTGGTTATGCCTTTCAGCGTAACCAATTCACCAGTAGTTTTAATGAGCCTCATGAACAGTATCTTCCAGCCATACCTCGATCGATTTGTCGTGGTCTTTATCGACGACATTTTGGTGTATTCGACGACGGAGGAGGAGCACGCCTACCACCTGCGGGTTGTACTAGACACACTCAGAGAGCACTAGCTTTATGGCAAGCTCTCGAAGTTCCAGTTCCGGTTACGTGAGGTCCACTTCTTGGGGCATGACATTTTTGAGGTGGGAGTTGCAGTGGATCCCGCGAAGATCGAGGCAGTGCTATCTTGGGAGCCACCCAGGAGCGTGACGGAGGTGCGGAGTTTCTTGGGCCTAGCCGGATACTATCAGAGATTCGTGCCGGACTTCTCCATAGTTGCGGCACCACTCTCAGCATTGAAGAAGAAGGGGAAACCCTTCATGTGGTTAGACAGATGTCAGCAGAGCTTCCAGGAGCTGAGGCAGAGATTGACCAGCGCACCTATCTTGAGGTTGCCTGAGGAGGGAGTTGGATACGTAGTCTACTGCGATGCATCAAGGACCGGACTCGAGTGTGTCCTGATGCAGGAGTGGGCCGTGATTTCTTATGGATCACGTCAGTTGAGGCCTCTTGAGCAGAACTACGCCACCCATGACCTGGAGTTGGCAGTAGTGGTCTTCGCTCTGAAGACATGGCGGCACTATCTGATGGGCGAGCGCTTTACAGTCTTTTCTGACCACCAGAGTATCAGGTACATCTTCTCTCAGAAGTACCTGAACCTGAGACAACAGCGATGGCTCGAGTTCCTCCAGGACTATCACTTTGAGATAGTCTATACTCCTGGGAAGGGGAACGTGGTAGCCGATGCCCTCAGCAGGAGGACGGGCATCCATCTACTTGAGGAGGCGACAGATCAGCTAGCCACTTTGTAGATATCCTTCGTGGATAGAGACGGAGCAGCCGTCCTTCAGTCTCTCACCGTCTCTCCTCCACTTCTACAGTGGGTCAGAGAAGCATACAGTGGGGACGCTGACTGTGAGACATGGCATGCACAGATATCCTCGAGAAAAGCACCTGATGGTTTCTCCCTTGGAGCAGAGCACGATATCCTTTTCATAAGACGTACCTTGGTACGAGTCGCTTTACGAGAGGAGGTGCTGAGAGAGTTTCACACTTCTCCTTTGGCGGTACATCCTGGTGTGGCGAAGATGTACCAGGATCTCAGACGACAGCACTGGTGGACGGGCATGAAGAAGGCTTTGGCAGAGTTCGTTTCACGGTGCCTCACCTGCCAGTAGGTGAAGACAGAGCATTAGGTACCAGCAGGCTTGGTACAGCCCTTGGAGGTCCCATAGTGGAATTGCGATGGTATATCTATGGACTTCGTGACTGGACTTCCACGCACTTCCAGAGGTCACGATTCCATTTGAGTGATTGTTGACCGACTCACCAAGTCGGCACACTTCTTACCCATCCGAGAGCAGGGCTCATTGGAGATCTTGGGGCGTCTCTATGTTCAGGAGATTGTATGGCTTCATGGTGTTCCATCGACTATCATCTCTGATCGGGACGCTCGTTTTACTTCCTGGCTTTGGAAGGGGTTGAAGGAGGCGTTCGGGATGCGGCTACGTATGAGCACCGCCTTTCACCCTCAGACAGATGGTCAGACGGAGAGGACCATTCAGACTCTCGAGGAAATGCTCCGCGCATGTGTCCTCGACTTTGGTCGCAGCTGGGAGGACCACCTACCCTTGGTGGAGTTCGCGTACAACAACAGCTACCACTCCACCATCGGGATGGCACCATACGAGGCGTTGTACGACAGGCCTTGCAGATCTCCTTTGTGCTGGACAGACCCTGGGGAGTCAGCACTTGTGGGACCAGAGATGGTCCGGGCCACGACAGAGAAGGTCCAGGTCATCCAGGAGCAGATGAGGACAGTACAGAGCTGGAAGAAGTCATACGCTGACATGAGGCGGAGGCCACTAGAGTTCGAGGATGGCGACCACGTCTTCCTGCGGGTCTCACCTCGATGTGGTTTGCGGAGATTTGGCCGAGGCGGCAAGTTGTCTCCACGCTTCATCGGACCCTTCTAGGTCCTCAGCAGGGTTGATGAGGTGGCTTATCGCTTGGCTCTGCCACATCAGTTGCACTGGGTGCACGATGTCTTCCACATATCTCAGTTGAGGAGATACGTGCACGACCCGACACACATCATTGACAGTGGGGAGCTAGACGTGGATGATGGGGCAACTTTTGCAGAGGTCCCGGTGGAGATAGAGGATCGACAGGAGCGGGTCCTACTTGGGAAATCAATTCCTCTTGTGCATATCAGATGGCAGCATGGGAACCTCCAGGAGAGCACATGGGAGCGGGAGGCTCAGATGCGTGCTCAGTACCCACATTTGTTTCCCTAGATTATGATGTATCTTTGCGGGGACGTAAAGTCCTGAGGTGGGAGTAATGTAAAGACCCATAATTTTCAAGGAATTTTTTTTTTCTAAATTTTCTTTGGAATTTTACAAGAGCGTGGTTTCTGACGACACCTGATTCCGAGGACAGGTGTGCCCGGAATCATTTTCCGAAGCTTGGCTCGGGTACGTTCAGTGAACAGACGAGCGGGTTTTTCTAACTTTTGAACTGGTGCCCGGAATCGAATTCCGAGGGCCCCGATGAAATCGCAGCACCGGTATTCTATTAGAAACGCCTCTTCCGGAGTTGTGTATGCTCGGGTGTGGTTTTTAATTTTCTTTTTTAAAGTTAAGAAATAAAATAATTTTACGACAACTTTATTTTATTTCACTTAAGCCACATGGAAGCCACTTGAAGACACTTAAAAGCGGCTTAAACTGCGTTTTACCGGATAGGATACTATCCAGAAATATCCTACCATCTTGGTAGGATATTTGTGTGGTGGGGCCCGCACGAGCCCCACCATTTTTTTCCGCTAATTAACGCACCCGCGAAAACTCGTCATTATGAAATTCAACGGACGCGTTTTCTTAAATTCTTAACAGACCATTTAATTGGGTGGTTTATTTCGTAAATTAAATGAGCTGTTTCTTTCGTTGAATTAATTCAACGAATTGATGGGTCGTTACATACCCGTTTTTGTTTGTTGGAATAATAATAAAATAAGACCAACCTATCTTTTGGTGGATTACTCGTTGAGAGAGGATCCTTGAACCATCATCCTCCTTCGCGAAGAACGCGAAGAACGCAAAGAACGCGAAGAACGCTGAACCCGTAAATCGACGACGCGACGCCGTGATCCGCGATGCCGACGTTCCCTTCCTGCAACGTTCTTCTACGACATCTCTTCCTCCGCGACGGATCTTCGATCGGCTACTTGAGGTAAGAGTCTCGGACTTTCTTTTTAATCTCCTTTGTGGTTCTTTACCAAAACACGGATTTAATTAATTAAATTAAATCTGTTGTTTCATGGTCTGTTGAGTTCGCCGACTCAACGTCGGTTTCCGCGACAACACGACACCCTTCCGCGACGACGCGACGATCTCCACCTTCCGCGACGAGCATTTCCGAGAAGAACGCTCACGCGCGACGACTACGAGGTAGGGGTTTTATTTCTTGGAAATGCCTCTTTTTCCTATGTCGTTTCCGTTCAAATTGAGGAACACGTTTAATAAAACAATTTTATTTCATTAAAAATTGTTTTTGGATATGCGTTCATGTGTTGAACTTTATTCCTCCCGTTGTTTATTTCTAACACGGAGGGTGCGGGCCAAACGAACACGGCCCGAAGACCATCCGTCGTTCTTCGTTTTTGTGCGGATTCAGCGGGCGACGACGGAACGTTCCGCAACGGAAGTTTGATGATTCCGCAGTGAAGAACATGTCCCGGGAGGAGCAGCGGCGCCGTCGGGAACAAAATCGGACCACCGATGCGATCCCGGTGGCCCCCGGAACCCGCCGGCGGCGCGGGTTGCAGGCGCGGCGGCGCTGGCAGCCGTGAGCGACGGCGCCCCGGCGTGCCGCCAAACAAGCCGCCGCGGCTGAAGGCGCGGCGGCGGCGGCACCCGCGGCCGCGCGGGTCCTTTTCATTCGGACGCGGCAAAGCCACGTCCTTGACTCATCGCGGCCCCATGTGGGGGGCCGCGGCACCTTCAGGCCGCGGGGGCAACGCCCCGCGGCGCCCTGGCCATTCGGCCGCTCGGCCAAACCGAGCCCGGCCGGTCCGACCGGCCGGGCCGTGCCCTGGCCAGACCGGACCGTGTCGGACCGGGTCGGGGCGACCCGGTTCGGCCGACCCCGGGGGGGGGGGGGGGGGGGGGGGGGGGTCGGGCCGGGTCGGCCCGGCCCCTGACCCCCCCGTCTTCGGACGGTTTTCGTTCAAACGCCCGTAACATGAGCTACGGGCTCCCAAACGACTCGCCGTCAGCGGCAACGCGATCCTTGGATCGAGGCGGTCGCTTCGGTATATCGCACTCAAGGTTTTGGAATACTTTGAGTTTGACCGGGTTGGTTCGTACACGAAACCAACCAGGCCTTCGGAGCGAAAACGCTCATATCATGAGCCATGGACGTCTGATTGACGTGCCGTCAGCTTTTTTGTTTTCCTCTTAGTGATGCGGATCTTTTGGCTTACTCCGCCCAAGGTTTGGATGCAGGTGGAGTACGGTTGGGTTGGTTTTTCCTTAAAAACCAACCGGGCCCCTGGGACGAAAAAGCCAATAACTCTCAGACCGGGCGTCCGATTGACGCGCCGTCTGCGACGTTGAGTTCCTGTTGACGATACGGAACTTTTGGATACATCAACTTCGTACATTGTGTTAGTTGATGTATCAGCCTCTCAGCTCTTGGAGCGGACCCTCCCGAACGAGCTTGCTGTGTGCGGGAACCCTAGTGCTGGCTGCGACTGCTACTTCAACAGCGACGACCGTGCAGAGATCCTCAGTGGACTGCGACGACGACTGTGCAGAGATCCTTCGTGGACTCCGACGACGACCTTGCAGAGATCCTCAGTGGAATCCGATGACGACCATGCAGAGATCCTCAGTGACTGCGGCGACGACTTTGCAAAGATCCTCAGTGGACTGCGACGACTGCTGCACTCAGTGATCCTGTGTGGGTTAGTGCTACAGGTCCTGTGTGGGTCCGGTCCTATGTGGGCCCGATCCTGTGTGGGTCTGATCTTGTGTGGGTCAGCACTCAGCGGTTCTGTGTGAGCCAGCGCCTACAGGTCTTGTGTGGGCCCGATCCTGTGTGGGTCTTGCGGGGGTTAGTTACCTATCGATCCTTCGTGGGTCCGACGGCTTAGATGGATCAGTGATCATCTTTATCGTCATCTGAAGAAGTATACCTGTGTGAGCTGAACCTTCTGTTACTCTCCTTTGTGGATTTTGTTGAGCTATCCTGTGTGGATTTGCTGTTTACTCTCCTTTGTGGATTGTGTTGAGCTATCCTGTGTGGATTTACTGTTTACTCTCCTGTGTGGATATACAGTTTACTCTCCTTTGTGAATTGTGTTGAGCAATCCTGTGTGGATTTACTGTTTACTCTCCTTTGTGGATTGTGTTGTGCTATCCTGTGTGGGTCTACGTTTTTCTTTCTTGTGTGGACTGGGTTGTGCTTGGGCTTGGACGCTGGAGCCGAACGAGAATTGATGACTTAGGTATATGTATGGGCATATACCTAAGACGTGTCAGATGTCACTTCGTGATTGTATCTTTCCTTTGTTGATTATCCTTTGTGGATTTCGGGAGACCTTCGGGGGTCTCGGGGTCCCTACTGAGTAGCTTATACTCACACCTACATGGTCTATGCCCGCACTACGTTGTGTTGGTTGCAGACGACAGACAGCGCTGATCGTGGTGGAGGCGTGCGGAACAGGACGGTACCTGGAGGTGGACCACTGGGCGGGACGTACTCGGAGCAGTCAGGTTGACCCCAGGAGCAGTGGAGGCTATCTGTACCCACCCTTCATGTGGGACTTCCATAGGACGGCTCGACGCTACGGCTTTTCCATTTAGTTGATGTTATTCCTTTCAGTTGTACTTTACAGTTGGGCTTGTATTTCCGGCCCCTTTTACTTTTAGCACAACTTGTATAGTTTTTACTTAGTGTTTACTTTTCCGCTTGCTTACTCTCTGGTGCTTGTTTACTTTTCAAAGTCAATGCCTTCCCTTTTTCTAGGATTTTTACGCCTTGGTGCTAGTCGCCAGCCCCTGGCCTATGGAAGGCGGGCTTGGGGTAGTCACGGCACGGGCCCCGAGGACGGGTCGTGACATCACCTATGAGGAATTAGAATTAGAACCTGATCTGTTTTATTGTGAAGAGCCCATCAAGATTCCTTATATGAGAGAACACATACTGAGAAACTGGACGACTCGTCTGCTAAAAGAATTGTGGAGAAAACATAAGATAGAAGAGGCAACGTGGGAACCCGAGGAACCTATGGTGAAGAACCACCAGAGTCTTTTCATGCGGTATTATTCTAGAAATTTTGAGGACTAAATTACTTGATGGAGGGGAGAATGTAACACCCCAAGCTTCTATAGTATGCTTGTCTTTGAATAATGCAATAGTGTGTGTTGTATGCAACATCGAGTTCTAACACACCACAACAAGTCAAACTAGCTGTCATGAATAGTAATACCCAATTTTTGAAATTTATTAATTTTATTTTTCAAAATAGAATTCATTTTTGGATTCAGAATTTCAAAATTATCCTAGGGGGAATTTTTGGTATTTGTCTGAAAAACTTCATTTTTTTAGGAATAGTGAAACCACTAAGTGGTAGTTAAAAAACTGAATTTTTCATAAAACTTAATTTTACCGCTTCGGTGAGTGGAATTTCAAAAATCCGAGAATCATGGATAATATCAAGGAGTAAAATGTGGTTAAATGATATGAAAATTCTTTTTGGTGAATACTATCTTTTTACTTTTATTTACCACGGTTAAATGTAAATAGGGTAATTAAGGGTAACAATGATATTAATATTACCCTAACACATGTCCTAATTCTATTGGACAAGTTTATCTTGATATAAAACAACCTTAGGAATAAAATATTATCATTTAGGCCCACTTGGATTAGATTAGAACATTTATTATTATTTAATTCAAAGAAGAGTTAAAAGAGTTAAAACCAATGTTTATTTACTAAAACATTTTTAATATAGGGTTATACATAAAGTAAATTTGATAATAAATATTCATTAGAAAGCAAAAAATATTCCTTAAATAATTAAATTTTATTTATATTTTTTAGACATTACATAAATTAATTTATTTATGACACAATGATGATGAAGTAATTACTATAATAGTGAAAAATTAAAATAATTGATATTATAAATACCCAAATAAATACACTTGGAGACTTTTTATGAATTAAACTAATTTTATAGGTTAATAGGACATGTTAGGAATTATTTAATTTACATTGTTTGAAGTAATCATTCTGTTATGATTTTCTCAAAAATCAATTTTCCAAATATTGTCAAAATTGTCATAAAAATGTTTTAAAAATATATATTATATTATTAATTGATATTCAATTCCTAAAAATCTAAGGTTCGGCCAAGATACTTATACCATGATATATGTATCATTAATGGTCTACTTGGGGGTCTCTTGGAGGTATATAGTAAGTTTATTAACTATATAATATAAAAATACAAAGTGACATGGTAAGTGTCAAACTAATTAACTAAGAGTTAAAACTAAAAGATAAGGTTATTATAATGTCCCAAACCTGTCTAAATTATATTGGATGAGTGGTTTTTGACCCATCCCCTCCTTGAATTTTAAATAATCCACTTTGGAGCCATTAAAAACTGAATATGAATTTATTATAAAATAATATTTCTAGCTTTTCTATAGGTGCCCCTCACCCCTCTTATAAAACGGCACTCCCCCTTATCATTAATTCACACATTCAAAGCCATTTTTCTCAGCCCAAATCTGCCCAAATACTCTCTAAAATTCCCTCACTTCATCTTTGAGGCCTTCCTTGGGTAATAAATCAATCCTAAGGAGCCCTTTTGATCAAATCAGAATGAAGAACCCGAAGAAGAGGTAATGATTTCACCACCCTTTTTCAAGTTCCTTTTTTCTTGCACTTCTTCTTTCTTTTTTATTACCATTATAAAATACTAACAACAGTATATTATATATAATTTGATTCTATTATAAATATGGTACAACGATATTCAGTATTATATCGTTCCTTTGAATAACATGTCACCATACATGCGTACGTACAGCTTACCGTCTCCACGTCGTGGTGTAATTGTTATTCAATAAATTATTATTTGGATGGGTATAATAATGATGTGTAATTCATGTAAATAATAAATATATAATTATAAAAATTATGTATATATTATATATCATTTAATTATATATTATTTTAATATCAAAAGAATGATATTGTCGCTCGTGCGTACGTACGAACTACTGTCTCCACAAACGCGATGAGATTCATTCTCCATCATATCCATTCAAGTCTAATTCTCATCTGATGATTAATAATAGTATCTAAGGACATTATATCAATATGGATATGATTAATATACAACCTATCCATGACAAACACTTCTTATGTAACAAAACATATAAAAGAAAATGAGTATGTTAACACTCGAAACAACGATAATACTAATATATTATTAACAAATCAGTGTTAAAATATCATACATGATATCATATTTATGTATATGATTCATGTATAATTTAATAACAATTATTTCACCATTATACCAGAGTTTAACTTACCCTCTACCAAGGAAAAGTACAAGTTAAGGGTTTATTTCACAATCTCTTCATTATCCGAGGTTGTTTATACGTAATAATCTACTGAGATTTCTTTATCATCCACATCCATGTTTCATAAAAATGTATTTCAAAACATTTTTATTATTTACAAGAATATGGGATAAAGTCATTTATACCCTTTTTTGACTTTTTATAAGTGGTTTATAAAGAAATATTTCCGTCATTTTCAAAACAAGGTCCTTTTTAACCTTTTCAACAGAATTATGGTAAGAATGTTTTTTTAACTTATACGGTGGGTGAGGCTATTTTCCGCCGTTATAAAATTATCAAAGCTTCCCTTACAAGCTTATAAGAATATTTTGAAAGAAAATTTTTTATTTTATAAATATATGACTCTTAAATGATTTCAATATAAAAAGAGATATTTATTTAAAAATATTTTTGATTTCATCTATGTCAACATCCTTTGATGAATTTTACGCTTATTTGAAGTTGATTTATTATGATACAAAACTTCTATATTGTATTGAAGGTTTTGTAATATTTTTGACTGTGGATGTGTTATTTTTATACCATTCATGTTTTATAGATGAAGTATTTACATTTCATATGCTAGTTTTAATACGAATGTTTATGTTATTTTTAAACCTTTTCATATGGGAATGAATTGGACTTAATATGTGACGGGTGGAGCCTACTATAGCTCCTAGATGCATCGGTAGGTCTCATGAGACAAACTAGTTTCTTGGCAAAAGGCCTTGAAAAAATCTTATTTTTAGTCATGGCATGAGGCCTTGGCTATGTGGTTATGATAGTCTGGCATTTTGCATCCCATCATTATGAAAGTGGTTATTGATATTTCATGTGATTATTCAACTAGTAGAATGTCCATGTGAACAAGTAAATGGAATTATTTCATTTTATTTTTTCCATACTATGTTGAAGTTCAAGTTTAAAAGGCTTTTGTTTTAGTTATACATTGCCTTAACTATTTATTCTTATTTATGAATGTTTTCTCTATACTGTTATCCTTACTGGGCATTTGAGCTCACCCCTTTTCTATGTATTATTTTTTCAAGGATGTGAAGAAGTAAATTATGAATGACCTATAGGGATAGTATGAGATGATAAGAGTGTAGACTATGGAGACTATGTTGTTGTTGTTTTCATTTAATGATGCAATGTAAAATTTTATGAATATATTTAGTGTTTACAAGGATACTAAACTAATCGGTCTTTCAAGATTTGATCTTTCTTGTGATCATGCCAATGTTATGTAATAATGCACTGACTCTAGGTAACTGGGGTTGGGTCATTACAGTTGGTATCAAAGGAAGATTAGTACAACCCTTGAAAGCTATATTTAGATAAACTCAGATTATAACACATAGATTTAAGATGGACATTGAAGATTATTATAGAATAACTTCTAAATTTTTGGTACTGTAGAGATTTTGTGAGTTTTCCGCACAATACATCCATGTCTAGATACGAGCAGGTAGAGGCAGCTCTGGCATAGATGTACCTAGGGGTAAAAACTGAAAACACCGTTTTGAGCTAGACTCGAACGAGAATTGGTGCACGACAACGAGCTTTTCTGCACTCTTGGTTATGATACTCCTGGGGGATATGCTTAGGATAAATCTCATTTTCTTTTCAAATCATTATGAAGGGGTTATGAGTATATACTTCCACAATGAAAACATTTTTATGATTATGGATTATATCCATAAATAGTTCAATTTATATTAAGTGTTTTATAAGTATGGAATTATGTATTTTGATTCATTAACTGATCTAGTTTATGCCATTGTTTAGAAATGGAACCTAGTGGAAGAAATTGAAACCATATCAATGCATGCACTCTATGTAGGGATTTCAATCCTGCTCAAGATAATTATAGTGGAGTTGGTGATGAAATTTTTGCTGATCAACTAATCACCATACTGGGACAACACACTCAAGTTATGAATAATAAGCTTACCCGTATGGAGCACCCTAATCCATAGTGTGGAGGATCAATGATAGATCTCTTCATGAGGCAACATCCACCGATGTTCAATGGGAGTACAAATCCATTAGTAGCTATGCAATGGATAAATTCCCTAGAGAAAATATTTCTGGCTTAGGGGAGTAGTGAAAGGGAAAAAGTTATCATGGTTGTTTACTACATCATTCGAGATGCTGATCAATGGTGGTCATTGATTCAAAAAATGAAGGAAGATGATGAAGTATCAAATATGGAATGGAGGGAGTCCAAAGATCTATTTTTTGAAAAATACTTTCCTCGTGACCATCCAGAAGATATGGAAAGACAATTTCTGAGTCTGAGACAAAAGGAGGCTAATAATGTCTCAAAGTATGAGGATAACTTTACAAGGTTAGAAAGGTATGCTGGAGATTATATACGTAACACAAGAAGTAATATTGATCGTTTCTTTGATGGGTTAAAACCATTTCTCCTTCGAGCATTAGTCTCACAATCCTTCTCGTCGTATGAAGACATTGTCTCATGTGCTATTAAGACAGAGAAAGAACTCTCAAAGTATTTTGACTTTAAAGCAAAGAAAGACAAGAAGTGATCTGATGATTAATCAGGGAATGGAAACAAAGGGAAGAAGGGGAAAGTTAAATATCCATACTTCTGTAAATGTTTGAAGAAACACCTCGGTACTTGCTTAAAAGGAATGTGAGTCTGTTACAAGTGTGGCGAAAAAGGCCACCAAGATCATGATTGCAAGGGGAAGAAGGAAGCTACCACTATTCAGTGCTACAATTGTAGGGAGTTTGGTCATTATGCAAATGAATGTCCTATTCATCATGGGAACTTACCTCAGAAAAGGCCATGGGATCAAGGTCAAGCTTATGTTATCACTACTGCTGAGGTAGAAGCTCCCAAAGACGTGGTGGCAGGTAATTTAATGGTTTCCTCAAGTTTAGGAAATGCATTATTTGATTCCGGATCATTGCATTGTTTCATATCATCCCAGTTTTCTAAGAAAATTAGATATTTCCAATTTGATTTAACAAGGGTGTTTTTAGTTAAAACTCCTAAGGGAAGTATCATTGCAATAATGTTTTATGAATCAGTCCACATTAGAGCACATAAATGTTCTTTATCCTCTGATCTCATCGCCATACATATTATTGAGTTTGATATAATCCTCAGTATGGATTGGATTTCTGACCCTGATGCGAATATTTATTGTAAGAAGAAATAGGTTTCTATTTTTGATGATGATGATAAGAAAAACCTTATCTTTAGAGCAGAATCGTCACCACCTAATTCTTATCTAGATCCACCCCCAGTAGCTCAACTAAATTAAATTATTGGGGAGGAAGAGGATGAAATGACACTAGGTGAGGAAAGAAATGTTCAAATAGAGGATATACCTATTGTGAAAGAATATGTAGATGTGTTTCTGGAAGATTTACCTGGACATCCGCCAGAACGGGAAGTCGAGTTTTCCATTTATTTAATTCCTAGATCAAGGCCTATATCAAAGACCCCTTATAAAATGGCCACTGTAGAATTAGTTGAACTAAAGAAACAACTAGAGGAATTGATTAATAAGGGATTTATTCAACCAAGTTTTTCTCCATGGCGAGCTCCTGTTATTTTTGGTAAAAATAAAGATGGATCTATGAGGTTATGTATAGACTACAGGGAGATCAATGTAATTATAATAGAGAAAAAGTATACCCTACCTCGCATTGATGATTTATATGACCAACTGCATGGATCTCAATACATTCCAATGATTGACCTTTGATATGGATACGATCAGTTATGTGTGAAAAAGGAAGACATTCCAAAGACAACATTTCGAATAAGGTATGTGCATTATGAGTTTACTGTAATGCCTTTTGGATTGACTAATGCACCCTCTGTATTCATGGATCGGATGAAAAGAGTTTTCAAGGAATATCTCGATGAATTTGTGGTGGTATTTATTGATGATATCTTAGTATACTCCAAAATCTAAGAATATCATTAAAATCACTTACGCATTATCCTAAAGACTCTGAGAAGACATGAATTATATGGGATGTTTAGCAGGTGTGAATTCTGGCTTCAGGAGATTTCTTTTCTTGGCCATATTGTCTCTATAGATGGAATCTCTATTGATCCTTCTAAGACCAAGGAAATCCATGAATGGCCAACACCTACGAGTATGACTGAGGTATGCAGTTTTATTGTTTTGGCTGGTTATTATCGACATTTCATCCAGAATTTTGCCCGATTGGATAACCCATTAACGAAGCTCACACTTAAAGGGTTTAAATTTGTTTGGACAAAATAGTGTGAAGAATGTTTCGAAAAACTAAATATAACATTAGTCAATGTTCCTATATTGACTCTACCATCAAGGAATAATGGGTTTGTTATTTATAGTGATGCATCGAAGAAAGTACTTGGTTGTGTTCTTATGAAGAAGGATAGGGTTATTGCCTATGCATCACGACATTTGAAAATTCAAGAAAAAAATTGTCCTACTCATGGTATTGAGTTGGCAGTGGTGATCTTTTCTTTGAAGATATGAAGGTACTACCTCTATGGTGAAAAATGTGAGATTTATACTGATCGCAAGAGTTTGAAGTATATTTTCTCACAAAAAGAACACAACAAGAGGCAAAGGAGACGACTTTAATTACTCAAGGATTAGGATTGCACGATACACTACCACCCAGGGAAAGCAAACAAGGTGGAAGATGCATTTTGCAGAAAAGAAAATGGAGTTTTGAACAATATAAGAATTGAAAGGGATCCAATTTTCATTGATCTAGTGAAGATGGACATGGGAATAACCAGGGAAGGTGAAACATCAATGCTTTTTCAAATGGTTGCCAAACCATCTTTACTAGAAAGGATTAAGAGTTTTCAGACCAATGATGAAGAATTTCAAAAGAAGATTAAAGCTGTGATTGATGGGAGATTGAAAGACTTTGTGTATGAAGATGGAATTTTGAAATTCGGGAAGAGGCTTGGTGTTCCCGATATACATGATCTAAAAAGGGAATTGCTAGATGATGCTCATAGTTCCAATTTCTCTATACACCCTCAGAGCACCAAAATGTATAGAAATTTGAATGAACATTTTTGGTGGGACAACATGAAGAGTGAGATTGCTGATTTTGTGTCAAGATTTATGGTTTGTCAACAAGTGAAAGCAGGAAGGCAACAGCCTGGAGGAGTTATGCAACCTCTTCCCATACCGGAGTGGAAATGGGAAAATATTATGATGGACTTTGTCATGGGGCTACCAAATAATCCTTGAAGGAACGATGAAATATGGGTCATTGTTGATCATCTTACCAAGTCAGCACATTTTCCTGCTATAAGTGAAGATTTACCACTACAATGACTAGAAAGACTATATATTAATGATGTTCTGAGACTTCATGGAGTACCCCTATCGATTGTTTCTGATCGTGATCCCCGTTTTAATTCAAGATTCTGGAAAAATCTTCAAAATGACTTGGATAATGAACTTCATTTGAGCACTGCCTACCACCCTCAAATAGGTTGAAAATCAGAACGAACTATTCAAACCTTAGAAGACATGTTGAGATCCTGCTCACTTGACTTTTAGGGTATGTGGGATCAATATTTACCTCTGGTAGAATTTTTTTATAACAATATCTTCCATTAGAGTATTCGTATGGCACGATATGAAGCGTTATATGGAAAGAGATTTCATACACCAACCCATTGGGTTGAAATTGGTGAAAGAAAACTTGCAGGTCCAGAACTGGTGGAGGTAACGATGGAAAAGGTTAAGGTAATCGAAAACCATATCAAAGCAGCTCAAAGTAGGCAGAAGAGCTATGCTGATAATCGAAGAAAGGATTTGGGATTTCAAGTTAGTGATCATGTTTTCCAGAAGGTATATCCATGGAAGGGAGTCATACGTTTTGGTAAGAATGGTAAATTGAGTACCAGGTACATCAGACCTTTTGAAATTCTAGAACGAATTGGGGCTGTAGCTTACCGATTGGAAATGCGGCCAAGTCTCTCCAAAGTTCACGATGTGTTCCACGTATCTCTGTTGAGGAAATACATGCCTGACCCAATGCATGTACTCACCAATGTGGAATGAGAACTGGAACCTGATCTGTCTTATTGCGAAGAGCCCGTAAAATTCTTGATACGAGAGAACAAGTACCGAGAAACTGGACGACTCGTCTGGTAAATGTCTTGTCAAGAAAACATAAGATGGAAGAGGCAACGTGGGAACCCAAGGAACTTATGATGAAGAACCACCCGAGTCTTTTCATTGAGTAGTATTCTAGAAATTTTGGGGACGAAATTTTATGAAGTAGGGGAGAATGTAACACCCCAAGTTTCTATGGTACACTTCTCTTTTAATAATGCAATAGCGTGTGTTGTACGCAGCATCGAGTTCTAACACACCACAATCAATCAAACTAGCCGTTATGAATAGTAATACCCACTTTTTGAAATTTATTAATTTTATTTTTCAAAATGGACTTCAATTTTGGATTTGGAATATCAAAATTAGCCTAGGGTAAATTTTTGGTATTTTTCTGAAAAACATCATTTTTGATGAATAGTGAAACCACTAAGTGGTAGTTAAAAAACTGAATTTTTCATAAAACATAATTTTACCGCTTCAGTGAGTGGAATCTCGAAAATCCGAGAGACACGGTTAATATCAAGGGGTAATATTTGGTTCAATTAGATGAAAATAATTTTTGGCGAATAGTAACTTTTTACTTTTAATTACCACGGTTAAAAGTAAATAGGGTAATTAAGGGTAAAAATGATGTTAATATTACCCTAACACATGTCCTAATTATATTGGACATGTTTATCTCGACCAAAAACAACGTTAGGAATAAAATATTATCATTTATGTCCACATGGATTAGATTAGGACATTTATTATTATTTAATTCAAAGAAGAGTTAAAAGAGTTAAAATCAATGTTTTTTACTAAAACATTTTTAATATAGGTGTCTACACAAGGTAAATTCGATTATACATCTTCATTAGAAATCTAAGAGGATTTCCTATACATTTATATTTTATTTATATTTTTTAGACATTAAATAATTTAATTTATTTGTGACACAATGATGATGTAGTAATTACCATAATATTGAAAAATTAAAATAATTGATATTATAAATACCCAAATAAATATAATTTGAGACTTTTTTATGAATTACACAAATTTTCTTGGTTAATATGACATGTTATAAATGATTTAATTATCTTTGTTATATGTGATCATTCTGTTATGATTTTCACAAAAATCAATTTTCCAAATAGTGTCAAAATTGACATAAAAGAGTTTTTAAAACAAATATTATATTACTAATTGATATTCAAATCCTAAAAATATATGGTTCGGCCAAGAGACATATATCATGATAGGTGTATCATTAATTGACCACATGGGGGTCGCTTGCAGGTATATAGTATTTTTATTAACTATATAATATAAAAATACAAAGTGACATGGTATGTGTCAAAGTAATTAACTAAGAGTTAAAACTAAATGATAAGGTCAATATAATGACACAAACCAGTCTAAATTCTATTGGTTGAGTGGTTTCTGACCCATACCCACCATAAACTTTAAATAATCTACTTTGGAGCCATTAGAAACCGAATATGAATTTATTATAAAATAATATTTCTAGCTTTTCCAAAGGTGCCCCTCACCCCTCTTATAAAATGGCACTCCCCCTTCTCATTAATTCACACCTTCAAAGCCATTTGGATCTGTCAAAATCTGCCCAAATACTCTCGCAACTTCCCTCACTTAATCTTAGAGGACTTCCTTTAGTCTGAAAGCCAACCTAAGGAGCCCTTTTTATCAAATCAAAAGGAAGAACCCAATGAAGAGGTAATGATTTCACCATCTTTTTTCAAGTTCCTTTCTTCTTCCACTTCTTCTTTCTTTGTTATTAACATTCTAAAATAACAACTCCAGTATATTATATATACTGTGATGTTATTATAAATATGGTACAACCATATTCTGTATTCTATCCATCCTTTGAATAACATGTCCCCATACGTGCATATGTACAGCTTACCGTCTCCACGTCGTGGTGTAATTGTAATTCAATAAATTATTAATTGGATGGGTATAATAATGATCTTTAATTCATGTAAATAAAAAATATAACATTATAATTATTCTTTATATATGATATAAAATCCATTTATATATATTTTTATATCAAAAGTATGATATTGTCGCTCGTGAGTACGTAAGGACTACCATCTCGACGAATGCAATGAGAATCATTATCCATCGTATCCATTCAAGTATAATTATCATTTGATGATTAATAATAGTATCTAAGGAATTGATATCATTATGGATATGATTATGATACATCCTACCCATGACAAACATGGCTTACATAAGAAAACATATAAAAGAAAACGAGTAAGTTAACACCCAAAACAATGATAATACTAAGATATTATTAACAAATCAATGTTAAAAGACCATATATGATATTATATTAATGTATATGATTCTTTTATAATTTAATAACTATTATTTCACTATTATACAAAAGTTTAACCTACCATCAACCAAGGAAAAGTACAAGGGTAAGGGTTTATTTCGCAATCTCTTCATTATCTGAGGTTGTTTATACGTAATAATCTACTAAGATTTCTTTATCATCCACATCCATGTTTCTTAAAAATGTATTACAAAGATTTTTTACTATTTACCAGAATATGGGTTAAAGTCATTTATACCCTTGTTTGAATTTTTATAAGTGGTTTATAAAGGAATCTTTCTGTCATTTTCCAAATAAGGTCCTTTTTAACCTTTTCGACAGAATTAAGGTAAGAATGTTTTTTTAACTTATACGACGGGTGCAGCTATTTTCCACCGTTAGAAAATCATCGAAGCTTCCCTTACAAGCTTATAAGAATATTTTCAAAGAAAATGTTTTATTTTATAAATATATGACTCTTAAATGATTTCAAAATAGAAAGTGATATTTCTTTAAAAAGTGTTTTGATTTCATCTAGGTCAACATCCTTTGATGGATTTTACACTTATTTGAAGTTGATTTACTATGATACAAAACTTCTATATTGTATTGAAGGTTTTGTGATATGTTTGACTGTGGATGTGTTATTTTTATACCATTCTTGGTTTATGGATGATGCATTTACATTTTGTATGCTAGTTTTAATACGAATGTTTATGTTATGTTTAAACCTTTTCATATGGGAATGCATTGGACTTAATATGTTACGGGTGGAGCTTGCTATAGCTCCTCGATGCATCGTTATGTCTCATGAGACAAACTAGTGTCTTGGCATAAGGCCTTGACAAAATCTTATATTTAGTCTTGGCACGAGTCCTTGGCTATGTGGTTATGATAGTCTGGCATTATGTATCCCATTAGTATGAAAGTGGTTATTGATATTGCATGTGATTATTCAATTAGTAGAATATCCATGTGAATAAGTAAGTGACATTATTTCATTTTATTTTTTCCATAATATGTTGAAGTTCAAGTTTAAATGGCTTTTGTTTTATTTATACATTGCCTTAAATGTTTATTCTTATTTATGAAAGAATCTACTATATTGTTATCCTTACTGGGCATTTGAACTCACCCATTTTCTATGTTTTATTTTTCTCAGTATGTGAAGAAGTAAATTATGAATGCCCTGTGGGGATAGTATGAGGGGATAATAGTGTAGACTATGAAGACTATGTTGTTGTAGTTTTCATTTTTATGATTTAATGTAAAAAATTATGAATATATCTAGTGTTTCCAAGGATACTAAACTAATCGGCCTTTCGAGATTTGATCTTTCTTGTGATCATGCGAATGTTATGTAATAATGCACCGACTCTAGATAACTGTGGTCGGGGTGTTACAGTGCCGGTCGAGGTTAGGCTCTACATAACTAAAACACACCCCAATGAACCCAACATTACACTCTGATTTCCAATTCGAGTTATTATTTAAATGTTATGAATTTTGTAATAAAATAATTTTTACATAATTATTTTATTTACGACCAAAATCTATCCTTTACTGATGGCTTGCACAGGCCAATGATAATATCTGCCTAAAGAAATCATTCCCACAAGAGTTAATCGGTGGTCTCAGATTTTTAATATGATTTACCATTTCTGAGTTATAAGCATTTGAAAATTTAAATAACTTTATTTAATTATTTTATTTACGGTTATTCCATTTTCAGGTTTTCTCACAGGAGGACCACACCAACTAAACATAAGTTGCAGTTATGGTAACATTGCTATCCTAAGCGTAGTGGTTCCCTCAGATTTCTTATCCAAGTAACCATTTAAGAATTATTCCACTTTTTTAGGAAAAATTATTACTTTCTCAAATTAATTTTTAACAATACTTCGACAGATCATTCCGGGCACTCGGGCCTCGGAATCGCACGCTGTCAGATTTCACAGTCTTGAAAAAATCCAATATAATTAGAAAACATTATACAGAATTTTTGGGACATTACATTAACACCTACATATTTGTTGGATCCCACTGAGCTTCCTGAGTTGAAGAAATTACTTGAGGAGTTGTAGAAAAAGGGATTTGTGAGACCTAGTGTCTCACCCAGTGCATCCCAAGTTTTGTTTTCCCAGAAGGTAGATGAGAGAATGCAATTTTGGGTAGACATCAGACACCTGAACTAGGTAACCCTGAAGAATATGTATCCCCTAACTAGGAATGAATAACTCTCCAATCTACTGATGGGAGAGAGGTGGTTCCCGAAGATGTACCGTAGATCTAGCTATTACCAGCTTCATGTACATGACCAGGATATACCATAGACAACAATAAGAATTCAGTATAGACACAATGAGTAATTAGTGATTCCTTTGGCCTTACTAATGCCCTGTTAGTAAAGCATGTGTAGAACTACAGTACCCATGATCTTGAGCTAGTAGAGGTTTTCTTTGCAGTGAAGATATGGTGATACTACCTGATGGGTGAGTGGTTTACTCTCTACTCTGACCACAAGTGTCTAAAATATATATTCTCTAAAAAGGATCTGAACATGAGATAACGATTATGGATTGAGTTCCTCCACTGCTATGAATTTGAGATTGTCTATATTTCTGGGAAGGGGAACGTGCTGGTATATTTCTTAGCAGGAGATACGCCCTACAGTTATTGACTGAGGAGGAAGAGAATTTTTACTCATTGTAGATATTCATTATGGATTGAGATGGAGAAACCTAGGTCTAGTTGATGGTTGTCACCACCCGCTATTATATCCAGCCATATAGGCATTTCTAGGTGATACCGAATACAAGACCCAATGTGTTATATTTCCCATAAGGCTTTCACATGATGGATATTTTAAAGGCCGAGAGAATGTAATACCCTACAGACATTGCAGACAATATACTCATGATGTTGCGGGATGGGGTTTTGCGGGAGTTCTTTATTTTCCCTATTGGAAGTACATCTAGGTGGGGCTTCTACATACAAGGAACTCATACATTAGTTAGGGTGTCAATGAATAAGGAATGGAATTGTTGAGAATGAATCTTTATTCCTCACTTCTCAGCAAGTGGAGGCATATCCCCATGTTACAGTGGGATTGAAACAACACCTCAAGTCTCCGTCATGGATGTGGGATGGGATATCGATGGACATCCTACTGGTTTTACCAATACGTCAATGACACATGATTCAATCTCAATGATCATTGAATGACTCACCATGTCGGCCAACTTCCTAGTTATTCAGAAGAAGAGTTCACTATTGATCATGTGATGCCTCTATATGAAGGATAATGGTCCACTCCATGGAGTCGCATCGATGATAGTTTCAGATCATATTACATGCCTTATATCCCAGTATTTGAAGGGATTGTAGAAGGCATTTGGGACCCAGTTGTGCATGAGCACATCAATTCACCCATAGATGGACAACCATACTAAGTGGACCATTTATGTTCTAGAGGGAATTATAATGGATTTCATGTTAAATTTTCTTCCATAGTTGAGAGGAATCATTCTAGGTGATCAATTCTATTAGTTCATGTTCACAGGTGATATTGGAATATTCAGGATAGCACATCGGAGCAGGAGGTTCATATTCATGCCCAATACCCTCATCATTTTGGGTATACCTTGGATTCGATTTTGGGGATGTAATGTCCTATGTTGGAGAAAATGTAAGGAGTTGGATTTTCCCGATTTTATTTTTAGAAATTATTTGAAAAAATTCCGAGACCAGGTGCTGAGACGACTTGAGATTCTGAGGCCTGGTGTGTCCAAAATAACTTGTAAAAACCTGTTATGTTTTTAACAGCATGAAAGGGATGTTTTCCAGATGTTGGGAAGTAACTACTAAATGGGATCCCAAATCCAAAATAAGAGGCAATGTTGTGTTCGGAGTTCCAGTTTTACCTTAGGTGAGGCCACACAACCACCGACGTGGGTTGTTTATAAAAGATAGTTTTCATATGTAATAGTAAATAAGTTAATTGAATAAAAGGTATTTAATTTTCAACTCCTAATATCTCATGTACTAAGACTCAGATTAGAAATTTGAGTCAAACATTGATTTTGTAATGTTGTGTTTTACCTTGACCCGACATAATATTAGTCGATTCATGTCTTTTGTGGAAATAGCCAAAAAGGACATGACTATCATAAAATAATATGATGTAAAATTTTTTTATTTACCCAATTATTATTTATATTAAATTAATCCATTTTCAAAAATACAATGGTTAGCCATAATCCCATGGGAACAACAAATAATCACTTCGGATAGCATAGAGAAAGAATCCACTCTGTCACACGATGATGAATGTCGGCAGATTGACGATAGATGAGGACACATATATTCGTTCTTAGTCAATGACTGATCCAACAATGTGGTTGGATGTAACTATCATTTTGTATTCATCTTCCTATAATAGATTTAATGACACGCATGGACCAACCAATAAATAGGTTGATCAGCGGTTCGACTATTCTTGTAGGATGGATAATTGTAACAGGCTATAAAAATGTGAGATAGATCCTTGTGATTATTTTATATTTTTCATCATTAATCCTTATAATGTGATAAGTTCATGGAATAAATGAAAAAGGCCATGATCCATTATTTTGATATTATTGTGCTTTATCTCTTCCCTTTTAATCTATTTTGTTATTTGTATGTTCTTCTCCCATGAAAAGCCTACTCGAACGATCGGTCGTTTCTCCAATGATCCATGGAACAATCATCCAAGATCGAAGGATTGACCCCACAATGGCATCAAAAATGTGAAATGGGAGCATGGTATGGTACATTCGATGTAGAGGATTACAATATTACATGTATGAATGCTAGTGGGGATTCTGGATGTGATGGTGGGATGCGGTTGGCAGGGCCTGTTTATGAGGAAGATAAGATGGTGTCATTCCACTAGCGATAAAGGAACTAGTGGACCAGAGGAAACTAGTCTATATGGAGCACGCAGGATGGGTGTCTGTTAGGGTGGATGGCTGCAGAATAAAGATGTATTCCAGGCGGGATCATGTCAGAGAGATCCATCATTACTGGGGGGGTTAACAAGGACATGGTCTAGGAGGCATGTCATCATAGAAAGATCATGTAGTAGCATGGTCCATAAGTGGAAACTAGGGTGCCACTACCGCAGTGAGGATGTGGGAAAAGGAGGAGTATGCGGGCTAGCCCAGAGAAATGCATAATATATCCACAATGACAATAGAGACATGGCCAGGGCAGGCTGTATCTAGCATAAAACAACCAAAATGCATGCGGTTGGTCGAACCAAATGAGACGAGCTACTCCAATTCCCCTACAGGCCTAGCCAAATTGTGTGAAAACCTAGATCTTTTTATCATGTATGGATATTGTTTTTGTGTGTTTTGAGGAAAATGGGAGAATTTAGAAATTTTATAAGTATAGGATGCGTACCCACATACTATGTATGATTGCATCTTGGTTGTGTAACAACTGGGAAATGGTCATGTGGAGTGACTTGGTAGGCTGCTAATGTCAGGTGATGCTTAAGGTAAACACACAACATGTTGATTAATAGTACATGCCATGTACATTTTCATTTAATTGTTTAATCAGACTGGAGTCATGTCTAATCCCCAATTTCATCTTCTTCTGGCCTTGCTTCATCCAGGAGTAATGAAGAGAGACAAATACTCTCTGAGCCACCGTTTCATTTTCAATGGTTCAATTTGAACTCTGGTGGAAGTATCAGAATCTGACTGGTGAGTTCTTCCTTCTTCAAGATCCTCTCATCCTTACTTATTCTCCCCCTAGAGTTTTTCAAGGTTGAATTTTTTTTACATTATTGTAGATCAATAGTGATATAAGTCAATAAAAAGGTTTAGGTTCAACTATATTGAACATTAAATGTTGAGGTAGGTGCATTGTTTCCTTTCATATTTTGTCTCTGATATTTTTTTATGCCAATGTGTCGATTAACCATGTTTTAGGTATTTCAGGTTAGGGAAATTGAAACATGTTCTATCTACCATAGATTGATTATTGGATTAAGGGTTTTTTGATGTTATATTATAGGAAATCTCATGTCAAGGAACACCCAATTGGTGAGTTTCCTTGTTTGTATGTTTAATTCTGCTTGGTCTAGGTTACTTATGAGGCAGAAATTGTTTCCTTACTTACATGAGAAGGAGGAACTAATTGTCTTTTACTTATTGTAAAATTCATGTGATATGAATTGGAATATATTATCCACGTAGTATTTAAAATTATATTGAGGTTCTTGATATTATATTTTGCACGATTGAATTGCACAAGGCTATAAGAATCTGCTGTAGTTAGACAACTATTGGAAATGACGTTGAGTGATTCCTCAGAGTGTCTGTTATATTTTAATCTACAAGACCACATGGGGGATTTACATTGAGTTCTCCCTCAGTTTGTTGATAGTTTATGTTATGATATCATAAGGGGAGTAGACATTGAGTGCTTCCCCAAAGTGTATATTGTTATTCTGGAAATACCATAGGGGGAATTAGTGGTGAGTGATTCCTTAGAGTGTATTTTCATTTTATTTCATTACATAGCAAGAGGGGTTAGACTGTGTGAGATACCCATAGATTTAATTAAAATATATAATATTTGTGATGCATCTGCCAAGCCAAAGAACAATCTTGGATTCAGTATTTATATGTATTATTCTGAGATACCTATTTGTGGTACATTATTAAATGATGAACATTAAATTTTAATGAATGTAAATTAAATCTTTAGGATTTGGTTCATTTTGTGTACTCCTGGATTATTTGTTTCATTTCCATTATTACCTGCTATATATACTCACAAGAAAGTTAGGCATGGATCTTGTGGCGGTTGCCTACTAGGATAGTATCTTTCACCCTTTTTGGATCATTAATTTTAACACATACATGCTATATGGTTTCAGGGATAGATAAAGGAAAGTGCCCTTATTCATGGGGTACTTGATTATTTTGAAGTTGGAGAGCATGGGACCAATATGAGACTTGTGTTGCTGTTGGAGATTATTTTTTTTTCTTCTGTACTTCGGTTTAGTACTATATTTATATCATTGTGACTTTTTTGGATGTACATCTAGAAATATTTTACATGCATCATTTATATTTTTTTCCAGAAGTCTGGTTACCTTTAGTCTTCTGCTGGTTACTTGTTGTATTGTATTATATCTTCCGCTATTGTTTATTATTTTTTGTTTCAGTGTGAATAATCGACCAATGAGGACATGGTTTCACCACTATCACACCCAGGGCCATCTCTGCTATTCAGAATCTTTTGGAATCTGGGGAAATGAACTTGAGGACATGTGACCAACCGGGTACGGGGTATCTCGCGACGACACCCAGAACAGGGACATTACAATGTTGTATCAGAGGTCATGTCCTTATCATAGTTTTTTACTATTTGGAGCCTACATATAGGGATAGGATGGAATATTTAGTTGGTAATAATAAGTTCTCTGGATTAGCTAACCCATGTATAGGGAAAAGCTAAGTTACCTAAAAAATAGCAATGTTTCTGGTTCTAAAATTGTTACAGTAAATTTGATTTCACTATTGGGTGAATCACTAGTTATGTGTTGTTATGATTGATATGATTGAGGATCTATATCTATTACAACCCAATGAGATGAGGTTATTCCATATCATGCATCATATAGTCACTTGATAGGAATCAAATGTCATCCCTTATTGTTATGGCATTTAGGGTGCATTATGGATTGCAGGTTGTTGTTATAGATGCTGTGATTGATATGCATGTTATTGTGATCGATTCCTTGATATAATACATTCTATTTGATATGGTATTAGGATATGTAATGTTTAATTTTTATGGATTCCAAACATTGGTCACTGAGGTGTTATGGTCCCTCCAGGATCGAAATTTGGTTGATCATATTGAACATAAACAAAATTATGTGGTCATATTACATGAAGATGATTCCATGAGTTTATTAACTAGTTGTATGTGTTCCCACGGATCAAAATCTAGGACATTAATTATTGTTTTATTGATTTTATGGGGTTATGGAGTAGTTTCTAAGGCTTACTATCTGGAAAACCCTCCAATACACAGTGTCTGATGATGAATACATGCCATGTATCCTTCTATTTTGGATGAAAATGATTTTCTTATATACACATCATGTACCGTCTCTAAACACCCTGTAGTCTTTAACCATGTGAAAAACCACGTGGGTATATACATGGGTGGGACATATTTTCCGAATATGTCGTGTAGTAGGCATACATGCCATGTTTTGGTGATCTGTGTGCCCGGTCGTGTGACAAAATACACAGGTTTGTGAAAAGCATCCAATACATATTGCTTTATGAATATAAATGATGTGTAGTTTTTTTCTAAGAGTAATGTGTGGTTTATCACTATAGAAAGACATAGGAAAGAGGGAAAGATTCATGTACACTATGTGTCTCATGGAGAACAGGCCATGTGTATGGATGTTACACGACCAATTTTGGAAGAGGTACACGCCATGGTAAAAGCATGAAGGGACATTTTGTGAAGGGGTTGTACGCACCATTTATCCATGATTTGATAAAAATTAATTTTTTCTTTATCATATTCATTCATTCACATATATGTTCCAGTCCTTCAAAATCATGAACTATGGTGTGCACATAACCTTGTAGATTCATGCCACTGAGACGTCCTCTGGTTGTATGCCAGATACATGGAAAAAATCAGACTCTAGAAAGGGAAAAGCAGGTACTACAAGCAGACCCTCTGATATTTCCTATCATTTAACCTATTTAATTACCCGGAGGTGGTGCAGATGAACATTTTAGAGAATGCTTCATGACAATGATGTAAGCTTTCCAGGGAGAACCGCATCCTGTCCCATCTATTGCAGAGTTGAAACAGGTTTTTCACCAAAAGTATCCTCCCACTTTCTCAGAGGAAGGAGGAACATAGTTTGAAGAGTCTGGGTTAGAATCCATGTTCTCTATCTTTGTGATTCTTGGGACTCCACCGGATATTAGGGTGAGTCTCACTACATACATGATTGGACATTCATCGAAGAGATGGGGGAATGTGATATTATAGGTGGGATGATAATTAATAATGGCTTGGGATAAGTTATAGTCTACCATATATGACTGCTTCTACCCGAGACATTAATGTTCGGATATGTCCAAGAGATCATGATTTTGGAGCAGGAAACTCACTCATTTAGGGATTATTATTCATGCTTCATAGAGCTGTAGTGCTTCACACCCCTTTTGGAGGGTGATTAATTGTTTCTGGTGAGGATGTCTGAGGATATTCTTTTCCATGAAATCTGATCTAATGTGAAAATAATTAGGTGTAATTTCACATATTTTGTATTCAACTAGGAACTGATCACTGATCCCATACTAAGGGTTTCATGACTTGTGGGCCAGGGTTGTTCATCTAGAGTGGGTACCCTTCCGACTGATAGTAGGAATCACCATAGAGAGACTATGTGTGGAGATCAAACTAGGATATATTTTCCCAATATAGCTAGCTGGTGTGATACTAGTGTGGAATGTGAAAATATAAGAAACCTCACTTCCCAAGAGACCCAGTTGAGTGCTGATAGTGAATCAATATTTGAAATCTTCTGCATTTCTATAAACCCCTCTTTTAAGACGCTTGTGATGGAGGATCTGTCTCGAATCGTCGTACAGAAGCAGGACAAGTAGTTCCACATCAGTCTGGGGGCTAGAGTTCATCATTCCATTTAGGACGAGGTGGTGGACATGGCCAATGTGGTCAGGCACAATGTATTTGAAATCCACATGGTGGATCAGTTTAGGGATATCAGACAGCTTTATTGGGCCATGGCATAGGTTAGGCTTTTAAGCTATAGCATATCTAGAAGGAGCAGGATCCCATACCATCTATGGTTAGAGGTACAATTTTTCCTTAGTTTTAGCTGCTTATATTTTTTATATTTGGGATTCGCATAACATTATATTTGTTCCTATTGTGGAGAGCCTTGGGATCTGTATCTTTACATTTGCTGATATGATGAAATGGACCCTCCATTGGGGACTAGAACAACTATTTTATGTCAGTGAAAGGAAGTCCCTTTTGAGAATTGTTATTTTCACTTTTTATGGGACCTTTTTGTCTTATAGATTATGGTCTTTGACGTCATTCTAGAATGGAGGGGTTAGTTCTCATACAAGATGTTGTTGATTTCTATCATTGTAGGGTGAGTTTCGTATAACTAGTGGACTTATTATTTCTAAATAAGGGATAATGGGTTGTCCAGGTTAATTCATATAGACTTGAGAATCATGAGTTGAGAGGTTTTACAACCTATATTGCTATTCAATATCTAGATGACCATGGGACTTCACAGATTGAGTTTCTTTGAGTGGTTGATAAAATCTATGATATATTTCTAGATGACCTTTCTAGTTTTCCTCCAGAGAGAGAGGTAGAATATTTTATTGATTATATACAAGGTGCAACACCTATGTGAATTCTTTTTTATAGGATGGATAAAGTGTAGTTATAGGAGCTCAATAAGTAGTTATATGAGTTAGATGAAAATGGTTTCATCCGACCCTATACATCACCTTGGGGTTCACCTGTTAGATTCTAGAGGAAGGAGGGAGATTCCCCCAAACATTTTCTAGATTATCAGAAGCCAAAACACTTGAAATTAAATAACCTATATCCCTTTCCTTGTATTGATGATATATTTGATCATCTTAGAGAATCGTGAATGTTCTTTAAGATTTTAATGAGATCCATCTATAATCAGTTGCACGTTAGACCATGAGATATACCTCTTATAGTATTTCAGAGTATGTATGGTCTAGACGAGTATGTGGTTATGTCGTTCGGTCTCACAAATGATCCTGAAGTTTTTTATGGCATTAATGAACTGAGTGGTCCATCCATAATTGGATTCTTTTGTATCTGTCTTCATAGAAGATAACTTGGTGTAATATCACACTCTACCCGACTGTTCCACCCTTAGTGAGATCGTATTGAGTACACTAAGAGAGAATCCGATATATGATATGATCACAAAATTCCACTTTTGGATAGACTTGATTCACATCATGTATCATGTTTTCTCAGATACAAGTGAATCAATAGACACAAATATGTGAGAGCAACAATTTCATTGTAGAATCAGAAGAACCCCTTTAATGTAGAGTGTTTTCTGGGGATGGCTGGTTACAACAGATGATTTATATAGGACTTGTCATGCTTAGCAACGCCACTGATCATCCTGAATAAGAAGTGTGAAAAGTACTCATGGATAGATTCTTTTGAGTATACTTTTCATGAGATGAAAGGGAGGTTGAATTCAGCATTGATACAAGTTCTTCCAAATATGATCAAGAGATACATCGTATACTGCGACAGACCTGGTATGGGGATTGGTGTAGTGAATATGAATGTGGAAGGAGTCAGTGCGTATGAGTCTTGAAAACTGTTGAAACATGAGATGAATTTCCTAACAAACAATCTCGAGATGGATATAGTTGACCATGCCTTGTGTTGTTGGATACATTAACTTATGGGAGGGAATTTTGTGGTTTTCACTAACCTCAAAAGTCTAAAATATATATTTACTCAACAAGATAATAATTGTTACATTGGAGGTGGGTTGAGTTCCTTCATTCCTTTGAATTTTTGATTTCTTACATTCTTGGGAAAGGCAATACAGTGGTTGATTCTTTGAGTGGGAGGACTCAGATACAAGCACTTAAAGAATCTATTAGTTTTTGGTAGTGCATGGAACTCTTATATGAAATGTATTTTGAGTTGCAAGATAGATGAGGGCATATGTTTATTTCTTCTATAGATGTTACCTCCACTCTACATGATCTGGTGCGAATGAGGTAGCTATCTGATTCTAAAAGCCTAGTCCAATAGGACAGTGTCTCATGAGGGGACCCTACTCCTTGGTGGACAATATGTGAGGATGAGTTCCTGTGATTTCATGGATGCATATGGGTGTAAGTATACATACATGATGAGATAATGAAGACTTTTCATTCTTTATCATGGGTAGTTCATCATGGTGTCACCATGATGTACTGAGATTTACAACATCAATATTGGTAGCCAGAAATAAAGACAGATGATGCTGGTATTGTTTTGTGATGTTCCATCAGTCATTAGGTAAAGGATGAGAATAAGAAACCATTTGGGCTTTTACAGTAGTTACCCTTTCCCGAGTAGAAGTGGAATGTTGTTGGGATGGATTTTGTGATAGGATTACCAATATCACCTCATGGGAATGATGTAGTTTGGGTTTTCATTGATAGAATCATGAAAGTTTCACACTTTTTACCGATCAAAGACAGTATTAGTGTTGATGAGCATGGAAGGTTGTACATCCAAGAGATTGTAGATATTCATGAGGTTCTACACTCTATCATCTTATACATGGATTTCCACTTTACTTTACACTTCTGGAAAGGGTTATAGAGGGATTTGGATACATAGATACTTTTGAGTACAACTTACCACCCCAGACAAATGGCCAGTCTGAGGGAACGATTTAGGTACTGGAGGATATGATTCATGCTTGCATCCAAGATTTTGGGCGTTAATCAGCGAAGAACATTACCATGTTAGAATTTTCTTTCAATAATTTTTCAATGAAACTATTCATATGAAACCTTATGATTCTTTGTATGGTAGGACATTCTGATCACCCCTATGTTGGCTAGAGGTAGGAGAGGTAGCTAAGCTGGGATCTGACTTTGTCTAAGAGACCATATATTAGCTGGTGTTCATTAGGAAGAGGATGGATACTGCACAATCAAAGTAGATGTCTTATGCTGATCAACAGAGATGACCTCTAGAAGTTGATGTTAGAGATCAAGTTTTCCTACATGTCCCATCATGGATGGCACACATGAGGAGTGATAGGGAAATATTTCTCTGAGATACATTGTGTCATCTGCAATTTTGGAGAGAGTCCGAACAGTTGAATATTAGTTGCAGTTACCCCAAAGGTACTGGACTATGCATGAAATCATCCATGTTTCTTGTCAATGACTTTACTTCTCATACTAGTCTCATGTTTTTCAACTAAAATAGGTTGAGTTGGAGGTGGAAAAATCATTTGAGGAGAATCTTATCTGGATTGCTGATCTCAGAACAAAGGTTCTTCATGGGTGGAATATTCTAATGGTATGGGTGTTGTGGAAGCACAGAAGCGTACATGAATAGACTTGGGAGAGGTAGATCGATGTGTGATCATAGGGGTCAGAGCTGATCGATTCTTCTTCTTCACCACCTTGTTAGGGAAATTTGGGGACAAATTTCTTCATGGGGGCTGTTTGTAAGAATACAGATCATATTTTCAGATATGAATCTTTTTTTGGGTGTTTTTTTTGGAAAAGAGGAAAATTTTAAAATTTAATAAGTACATTCCATGTACACACTTAGAGAGTATGTTCCCATCTTGGGCATGTAACATCCGATACATCGTCGTGTGGGGTGACATGGTAGACTGCTAATGTCAGGGGACCAGTTGAGGAAAATACATAGAGTGTTCATTAAATATACCAGCCTTTTACTATTTATTTAAATTAATTAATTAGACCGAGGTTATGTCTAATCCCCGATTTCATCTTCTTCTGGGCATGTTTAATCTAGGAGTGACTGAGAAAAAACTGTTCTTATTTGATCCACTGTTTCTCCATCCAAGGTCTGATTTGTTATCAGGAGGGTGCATTGGAATCCCTCCAGTGATTTATTCTTCCTTCTAGAGCTTCTCCTCTATGTTTATTCTCTCTCTATCTTGAGTTATTCAATGTTAAAAAAATTTAAATACTTATAGATCTATGATGTTCTAGGTCGATTAAAATGATGAGGTTCTACTATATCTATAGTACATTGTTGTGGTACATAATATTTTTCATTTTGAAATTTTTATTTGAGTTTTATATTCCAATGTTCCAATTTCCCATGATTAGGGTATTTCAGGTAATGGAAATTGAACCATGTTTTATGTAACTTATATTGATTGATAGATTAGAGGTTTTTGATGTGATTTTATGTGGAATTTTATGTTATTGAACACCCCAGGTGTGCATTTCCTTGTATGTATGTTTAGTTTCATTTGTCAAGGTTTCCTATGATGCAGACTTTGTTCCCTTTCCTTTCTCGATAGGAATGACCAAATTTTCATTTACCTGTTGTGAAATGGTTATGATATGCATTGGAATTATTTATCTATTTAGTAGTTGAGATTTGTTTGGGATGATTGATATCATATATGCTTGTTTTAATTTCCAAGAGATATGAGATCCTCATGTAGTTACACCACAGGGGTAATTGATGTTGAGGGATTCCTTAGAGATTCTATTATATTTCATACTACGAGACCACAGTGAGTATTTACAGTGATTGATCCCATAGAGTTCTTATAGTTTACTTTACGAGATCATAGGGGGAATTGAAATTGAGTGCTTCCCCATAGAGTCTGTAGTTATGCTGGAAGCACCATGGGGGAATTGACGGTGAGTTATTCATCATAGATTCTTTGAATTTTATTGCATTATTTATTCAGATGGGTTAAACTATTTGATCTACCAATAGGCTTAATGTATATATAAAATATTTTTGGCACGTTTCCCAAGACAAAGCACATGCATGGATTCGGTCCTACTAGGTATTATTCTGATATTCCAGATTGGGATACTTGATTAAATAATGACCATTAAATAATAATGAATGTCAATGAAAACTATAAGATTTGGTTACATTAGTGTAATCTTAGTTTCTTTCCTGCATTTCTATTCTTACCTTCTATATATACTCATTGATAGTTAGGAATAGATCTTGTTGTGGTTTCCTACTGGGATATCATCTCACACCCTATTTGGGTCATGATTTTGGAGCCAAATAGATAATATGGTTGCAGGTATATATAAGGTAAAGCATCCTACCTTATCATGTACTAGATTGATGTGGAGCTGGAGAGAATGTGACCAAGCTGAGGCTTGAGATTCTTTTGTAGTTTATTTTTCTTCTTTTTTTACATTGGATTAGTAATGTATTTCTAGCATTGTGACTTTTTTGGGAATTTCATAGACATATATGTCATGCATCATTTATATATATGATCCGGTTGTTTATATACATTCAGTCTCAAATGATCACTTATTTTAAGGCATTATTTCTTATGTTACTGTTTATTATTTATTGTTACAATGTGCATACTCTTCCAATGTGGTATTAGTTTCGCTACTATCACACCCATAGTACATGCATCTACTTGGTTGCTTCTGGAGATTGGGAAAATCTGCTTGAGGCCATGTTACCATCTGGTTACGAGGCCCCTATGGGCCACACTTGGAACCAAGATGTTATAAACTAGGTAAGGATGGGTTGACCAAATAGGGTGGGGTTGGGTCTTTAGGCCTGGGTTAGGTCGGGTCGGCCAAACCTGGTTAGTTTGGGTCTTTCAGATTGGATCATTTCTTCAGATGGGTCATGTTGGTTCCAGCGAGTCAGACTAGACTCGGATCAAGCCTTTTCAGAAAAAAATGTTGCATCATTCATACCGTTTTTCTGTTTCACAAGTTGTTTACCACGTTAGGACCCTTATGATGACAAATTCCTTTTTAGAAACTCTATGCAAGTCTTTTTTGTTGATTGAATATGAAATATTGTGTTGAGGAGTAGGTTTTCCTTATAAAACCATGCAACTAGAGGAATCCAGCAACTTTCTATGACATGGTTAATAGCTGAATTTTTTACTACATGAAATGTTGACTATATGACTTGGGGGTGGTATTTTCCATTGATTCCCTATTCTACATCGACGCCCTATGTTTAATCAATTCTCTAGGTGCTACGGATGCTCCAGTTTTATTCAATGCTTCATGCACCATTGATGCTTCGTGTTCCATCAAATCTTCTGATGTCATCGATGCTCTGTGTTCCATGAACACATTGTGTGTCATGAAAACTGGGAGATCTATTGGCTTCAAATAAAAATCCCTCTCATCAGACTTTAGATGACCTATTCTACATCGTGTGATTCTTTTGTGGTGTACTTCTTGTATTTATTTACGACAATTCCTCCCAGTCTTCGAGGATTCCAAATTTGTATTGTGTTAATAACAATAACTTGGGATTTTAATGGACATGTCATGGGTTGTGCATAATATTGATTCTTTAATGAAGTTTTAGGTAGACCTAGAGTAGGTGGTGCCTATAGGGATTGGATAGATGTGTATTCATCCTACGACTTCAGGTAGCTGCACTGCACCCACCCTTTAGGTAGGGTTTTCTGTACATGTGTTTCCAGAACATGTGCATTCACATTAATGTCTCTTTCTTTTTGTGTGCTTGAATTTTGGCCATATTTTATTTATAGTTTTACTACTGTCATAATTTTTTGTTTGTATATTTGTATATTAAAACATTTTTTATCCAGTGTTTTTACATTTTAGAATTTGGTTCCTGAATATGTGTGCATGTGTAATGGTACTTAGGAAAATGTCTCCCATTTCAGGGATAAGCCTGCTCTATGCTAGTCAACATCCCCTAGCATATTAGATGCGGGCTTTGGGTAGTCACGATGTGGGCCCCTCTGTGATGGGTCATGAAAACACAACTATCAAAAATTGTATAACCACAAACATGCTTTCCAAATGTTATCCTCTAACCACGTCAATGCTAGTCATCATGCACCAAACACTAACCTTCAACTCGAATAGTCTACCCATGACCTCACACATCATATACTATGACATGAGAAATATATGAATTATAAACCATGAATGAATTGGAAGAGCTGAAAATATCGACTGGATTAGCAGGCCACATGTTTCTCCCATAAACAATAATCACATACCGTCACGGGCCAATAACACACACAAACCATCCAGAAATAAAAAATTCAAATTTGGATCTAGTAATGACCCACTTATTCACATTGGATTGATAACACAATACATTATTATCATACCTTAAGAGAAATCAAGATTTCCCAAAGGATAGAAATAAATTTTAAAGGGTTTCAATTACAAGTGGGGTTGATTTACCCTTTAATAAATATTCCTCAAACAAAACATTTTTAACTAATCCAATATACAATGAACGATAAAAACAAGAAAACAAAACCATCGTATTTATAATAAAACCACACAAAAGTTCCCTATATCAAATTGAAAATTACTACCAATGTCCAAAGTGGTAGAAAGATACAAGAACTTGATGAAAACCACAAGACTCTAAGATTTACAAGCTCCATTCTCAAACATCTCCAAGAAGTCAAAGTATCATGAGGAAATTCTAAAAACATGTGATACATTACTATTTCCCATTTACTAGAAGATAGCATCTAAAAATCCCCAAATATCCAAAGTAATGTTGGTTGTAAACCACAATATGATTTCTCCAATAATATCCTTACTCATTCCACTATAATATACATCATTGAAACATTTATATAAAATTAGTTTCAATAAAAAATATCAAAAAATTATTTAGAAATATATATAAATCCCTTCCAAAACAACTTGTATCCAAAAAGGAACCATGTGATATTAAAACCAATTTTATTGTAAGTCAGATTCCTAGTAAAACAAAAAAAAGTCTTTAAACCCATTTCCCCTTCATTTTTGTTGATAAACATTCAATTTATCTCTTTCACATATTCAATCTTGAATTCTTCATTATGAATGATGCATACTCATGAGTAGTATCCCGTCGATCTACCAATTTATCTCATGAAAATTATACCCCATGATCCATTTTATCTTTGGCACCGAGAACCTGTTCATATTACATCCAATTCTTTTAAATGTCATACACACACACACACACACACACACCTGTTATGAGAAAACAATTTTAATTAACCATTTAAAATCATTTCAATAAAACTGTTCCTTTATTAAAACCCATTTTAAAAAGAAAATTCTAAAAGATAATTTATTCTAAATAAAATTAGAACTTTTATTGAAACCCTATGGATAAAATCTATTTATTATCATTCCAATTAAATCCAATTTTAAAATCATTATTTTTAAATCATGAATCATATACATTTATCAAAAAAACCTATTTTATTAATTTTCTACAAAAAACACCATATAGTTTTGATAAAAAATAAACAAGTATACAAATAGTAATATAATATAAATAAATTTATAAATTTCAAACCATTCCATCTAGTTTTACTAACAAAATGATGAAATCTAGTACAAAATACTATCAAGAAAACTAGGTTGATACATTTCAAAACAACCTTAGATATCTTCTCCTACTAACAATATTACCAAAAATCTACATTTTTCACCTCCAAAATATAGATCTACAAATAAATTGTGTAGATCTATGAAAAATATAGAAGTGGGGATATAGATCTAGTTATATCTAATAAAATATGACAATAATAGTGAAGAACGACACTTGCCACAAGAATCAGTCATGAAAATGGAATGGGAGGGCCCCAAATTGATTCCAAATTGCATAGGAGAGGTTATAATATCTTATATGGATATGAATTCCATATTTGGGATTCCTAAAAAAACAATGGATTTAGAATCATAAATATTGATATCTTGTTTTTAAGGAAGTAGATTTGACTCTGCGCATGGTTAGACCACACAATTAGAAAAACTGTGTGTTAACTGTGCGTTACCTACTATCTTAAAGAAACTTTTTCGCAAAATCCTTGAATGGAATACCTAACCATTCCAATGCTACTCCCCCAAAACATCTATTGTTCATGGTTTCTTCTAGGATTTCTTTATGGTTTAGAAAAATTTGTGTGCAGCCCATGCACATCCCCTTTTCCCCCAAAAAAATATCTATGCATCACCCATCCCTTCAATACATCACCGAAACACATTATAAACCTAAAAATACCAAATTATTGGTTACATAAAATAACCAAGGGTACTATATTCTCCACATCATTGTTTTTTCATTATTTAGAAGGTAGTTATGCACCCCTGCATTGACTGAGTTCCGATCAAGTTTATATCCCTAAATGGTCTCCCCACCATTGAGTTTTGAACTCATAACTAGACATTAGGTATCAAAGTTATGTGCATATTTGACTATCTTTAACAAAACAGGAACCACATAGACAGAAAGAAAAACTGCAACACCACCATGGCCTTTTAGTTCAACATGCATGTCAGCTAGAACCAACATTAACTACCAATCAATTGAATCTTCCTTCTACATCTACACATATTTATTTCTTCTTAAGGCTTTATCCATAATATTTCCCTTTCGCGGTAAATACATTATGTCAAAGGAATACATATATATATAGTCCAACCATATCCTTTTAATCAACATTATATCCCGTTGTGAGAAAATTTGGTTCATGATATTGTGGTATGTGAACACAGTAAATTTCTCACCAAATAAATTATGAAACCATGACTTCATGGCATTGAATACCACAGGGAACCCCAAATCATGTGTTGGGTTATTATTTTCAAGAAACTTCAACTACCATGATCCATAAGAAACCTCATGGTCTTTTAGGGTGAGAAAATCTACCAACCAAGATCTCAAAGCATAAGAATACACAACATAACACTCTCATGATAATAGTAAAATCATGATAGGCACAGATGTATGAAAAACCAATAGAAAATGCAATGACTTCTGTAATTTCATGGTCCATTGGAATGGAACATTATACATTTTCAAATCAATCATCAGTGAATCTATTCATGATTAGTCAACAAAAAATATTCGGTAATAACAATATAGAAAAAGAAAATTTTGTATCTCAACGACACTAGGGGTTTCCAATATATAACATCTTCTATATTTTGAGGATCCACTAAAACACTATTTTCATAAATTACAGGGTGAATAAAGTGTAACTAATGTATATAAAGATCACACATTGATAGTCTGTAATATAAATGATGGCCTCTCCAGACTACCATCACTGTAACCATTTTATTCAGATTATCATCCTTTTTTTTCAAAAATGAAAATATATTATGAAAAACCAAGAAAAGAATATAGATATTGATGAAATATCTGATTCATTAATGAAAAAATACTATTGGTGAATTCGTTAGTTGAAAATGAATTACTACATATTTTTGTGGTTATATCAGCATCAGTAATCTATTTGGGAATATCATCCTTCCAAACTCGAAATTGACGATATCTTGATCCAAAAGTAATTTTTGAGAACTATTGGGCTCTTCATAACTGGTCAATCAGATAATCAATGTGTTGATGTGGATATCTATTATTTATTGTACATTTGTTTATATTATGATAATAAATGTATAGTGGAATAGTTCCATATCCCTTCCTTATGAATAAGATAGGTGATGTCATTGAAGTTGTACATGGACGAATGAATCCATTTCTTTCCAGCTCCTCCCATTCCACATTCAAATCCCAGAACTCGGTTGGTTCCGTCTTATATGACTTATGGTAAATGATAATAATCCCCAGAAAGGGATCAATAAAAAACTCAACCTCACTTTTAGGAGGTCACCATGAGATGTTCTTGGGAATGACATATATAAATTGATCCACAACTGCTGTAATTTTTTATCCATGATGTCTTATGTCGATGCCAATGTCAACACCACATTATTATATGAGATCATGTTGCCCAATGGTTCAAACAAGCCTGTTTCACATATCTTCTCAAGACATTTTCCTCTGATGACACGTTGATGCCATCCTTAGTTGTGAAACTAACAGTTCTGTGATAACAATCAACATGATACTTTAAAATTATTAACCAATCCATGCCCCTTATTAAACCATAGACATATATCTCAACCACCGAGAAGTCCCATTTTAGCTCATCTCCGTTAACAGTTATAAACATTCTCTACATAGGAAGGCTCTAAATTCCCTTTCTTCAAGAGGATATTGATGTTTTATCATAGTGGAAGTCAACTCAAGTTTGAAACATAGAAAATAAATTGTTTCAAATGAAATGATTTATTTATATGCATGATTATGGAAAATAGTTTCATAAGGGTATAATTTAATAGAATCAAACTTCTCCCCATAAATTTCCCATCTAGATCATCTACAATCATCTTCTCAACTCCATACATTTACTTTGTCGCTACATAGTACTCCTTGTTTCCATGGGGAGATTTAAATTTAAAAGGAGTAATAGAATTCCTAGAATCCCCATGGATTGATCTTATTTATTAAAGAGGCTGATTCTAATATCCTCGTCTTGTCGAATCATATGATTAATTTGATTCCTAAGAAATTTCTTAGTGACATGACCTCAGAGCATGGAGAAAATAGAGATTAATATGTCCAATATTGTGGAAATTATGGTCTTATCGTGGTGGTTCGGTAAACTATCTTTTAACGTGTTCAAATGAACAACATTAGAAACATCCTCTATTGATATTTTTTCTTGGAGGAATTTACAATGATCCAGTTGTCTAATTCTACATCTTGCTCCTACCTTTAAAATAGTTGTCCTACTTCCCCATTCATTAATCATTATAGTTCCCACCATTTCTTATAGGTATAATCATTCATGTGCTCCCACATATCATGAGAATCATGTCCATCCATTGTCATTATTTTCATTTTATTTGCATAATATATAATACATTACATCGTAATCATAGTGAGAATTTCTTCACATAGACCAAATTTTACGATTTTTGCCTTCAAGGATACACAAGCCTCTAGATCTTGTGAAAATAGAACTAATTTCATGAATATAGCCAGATATTCTATGAAATATTGATTTTCCTACTTCATGATGAATATATTTTTTTCATTATGTAGATCCTGAACGTTTTAGGATATTAATTTTTTTAAACAATTCATCAACACATTCCGAACTAAGGTCGTGATCCATTTTATCATGCACCAATAAATCCTACCACTATCATGCATGGTACTTGAGCATATATGTTTCCATCTTGAACATCAGATCCAATGTTGTGTCGATGAAATCAATGATACTATTCATCATAATTAGCAACAACTCTTCCTTTTTGGGTTCAGAATTACCCCGAAAGATGGGTGAATTATACTTCATGTACTGGATGGAATGATCCACATTCCTTGGCTTATCCCTCAGGTTCCAAGAATCCATTTCATGGAATTATTGGTCTATACATAGAACCAGATCATGCTTCATCATTAGCTCTGGTGAAACCATATTATTCGTAGCTTCTTGTGACTGGTTTCTACGACGCTTATCTGGTTCCATTTCCTACGCAAACTACAAAATCTACAAGGATAAATCTCTAGAATGTAATTTCTTATCATTTAAAAATATATCACATCAATTGTCACTACATTTCTTTTAGAAAACAACCATATTTCATGTTTAACTATTCCATTAAAAATATTATACCCCACTTTTAAAATAAAACCATCTTCAAAATAAATCAACCATTCTCTTTTCAAATACAATCATTTGAAAAAAATATCATCATTTTTGAAAAATAAGAACAATGCATTGAATAATATATCAATTCTAAAAATTAATTATGAAATACTAGTGGGAATAAATTCCTCTATAGTGCATGTCATGCATGTCTCATTGGCTAAAAACATGATAATGAGATTCCATATCCTATAAATTTCATCAAAACACTTATGTACCCAAATCCTTGGTAACATGAAGTTCAGTATAAAAATATTTTCTACAACTTTTTATTCTCTACATTTCAATTCCCTAATATCATATTCCATTAAATGATCATATCCCAAGGAATATCAAATAATGACATTCAAATCCATGACCATGAAAACTGATGACTACTTGTTAGAAAAGGGAAAGAACAAGGTGATTCCATTTATCTCAATTAATATTTTGGATCGAACAGACTGATATCATTTCTAATGACCCAGTTAATGTAATGGGATTGAGGACACAACAATTGATGAAAAGGCTTTATATGACATCCTCAAAGAGCCAAAGGCCTATAATAAATTCCAAAGCGTTTCAATTACAAGGATGAGATAATTTACCCATTAATAAATAAACCATTAACCAAAAAATCATAACCAAATAACCACAATACGATTCTGGAAAAAAAGAAGTCAAATCAACCATCATCATTATAATAAATCAGAAAAAAGTGAACTATTGTGAAAGGGAAAAAATCAATGTCAATAGATGATGATATGTATAAGATATCAATGATAACAAGAAGACTTTATGCTCTACAAGACCTATGCTCCAATATCTCTATGTATCCCAATTATCTTGGGGTGGTTCTAAAAATATGTGATAATTTACCTTTCCCATATCCTAGAAGATACAATATGAAAATATACCAATGTGAAAATGTTGATGTGAGTAAAAAACACAGTAGTCTTTCCCCAATGACATTTATACTCACAATACTAGGACATAAAGGATAGAAACATTTATATAAAATAGTTTATATAAAACCATTTCTGATAAATTTTTATAACTATATATAAAGCAGTTCTAAAACCATATATAACCAAAAAATAACCTAGTGCTATTAAAACCACTTTTCCAGCAAGTCATATTTCAAAAAAAACAAAAAAAGGCTTTATAACAATTTCTCTTTCACGTTATGGAATAACCATTCCATTCCACTAATTCACAATTTCAACCATGCATACTTAATTAGGACAGTTCCATACTCATGAGAGGTTTCTCATCGATCAACCATGTCATCACATGATTATTATACTTCGTGTCCCATTACACCATTTCTACTCAGATCAATGTAATATTCCAACTAAGCCTCATAATGTTTATCAACACACACACCACTGTTATACCAAATCAAATTCCAATAACCATTTCAAAAAAAATTAAATGTTACTATTTTTTATTGTCACCCATTAAAACAATGAATTTCCAAACAGTAATTTAATAAAAATAAAATATATCATTTTATTGAATTCAATTTTATCATATCAATTTACCATTATTCCAAAAAAAATGAAATTTCAAAATATTCATTTTAAAATCATGAATCATACACATTAATCTAAAGAACCAATTTTCCATATTTTTTCACAACCATATCAAAAGATGGATTCTAGAAAACATGAATCTTATTGAGAACTGTCAAATAAAAACAAATAAATCAATTTAAATCCATGAAATTATGTTCTACAAAAAAGTGTTGATATAGAAGTGAGATATATCAATGTTTTTTATGAAACTCATAACGGATGAAGAACCCCTAACAAAATCAGGTTGATTCTCAATGAAACTACTTTAGATTTCTTATCCTTTAACAAACAACACTAAATACTGACATATTTGGAATCCAAAAAAATAGATCCCATAACAGGCCTATATTTTAGAAACAGAGAGGAGAGAAAAGGTAGACCTAAGAAGATCTATGAAAGCATGAAATGAACTATGATTAATTACAGAAACTACAAAAACTGAGGTTGAAAATGACAAGGGATGGCTCCAGATTGACCAAAATCGCTTTGAAGAGGTTATCATACCCTCAATAGAGAATAATACTGAGTTATTATGAGGCCCCTAAATTAAATTTTACATAATCATGAGTTAAATCAAGAATTCACATTGAGAATTTTTTCAGCTTTAGAGATTTAGAGAATTATAACATTACTATTATATAAATAAAACATACAAATATAGAGTGAACACTTCGAACAGTATATGTTTCTTCTATAACAATAAAACTTTTAAAAAGAAACATGATTTTATTTCATGATTAATAATGATAATTTTTCCTTTATTTCATCCTTGACTATATTCTCTATTAAATCCTACAGAATCATTTGAAACATGGAATGAGCCCAAAAAGCTTAGTAAGGGACATAAAAAAACCCATCAGTCTAGTTAATTACAGATAACCCATTCAATGTTCTTTGAGTGCATGAAAGAAAACATCTTCATGTGAATAACACTAATACTTTTTACTCAAAGAAAACAGTAATACAAAAATAAAGCAATTAAATCTCTTTTAGTTGATATATAGAATCATATAAATAAAACCATTTCAATCATATTCTAATTAGAATAACCATATGTTTGACATCCAAATTGGAGATCTATAATAGGGACCACCACTCATATAATATATATCGGGCTCACCCATGAGCTATAATGGAGATTAACCATTTTCATTCTCTATATCGGGCTAACTCATTATTTATAATGGGGCTCAACCATTCGTATAAGATCCTTCGAGAACACCTGTGAGCAAAAATGGGGATCAACCCATCATATAAGCTACATTAGTCTCACTCTTTTCATATAATTCGCATGTATCATTTTATTAATAAATCATGTTCATCCCAAAACCCCTTTTTTGAAAGATTCATCTAACCCCATATGAAAAACATTCCCGTATAAAAAATTATAATTTTTCATTAAAGAACTCATTTTCAATGTAACAATACCCAAATAAAGTGTAAGGAATTTATTTTCATTTTAAAATACATTAAGTCTTATAGAGGAATCCAGATATTAAATAATAGTTATGGTAAAAGAGAAGTCATTGTCGCCGTATATGTTAAAAACATTCCATTTTGTTGTTTATTAAAATTATTTAGGAAAACAAAAGATTAATATTGAAACATATTAAATTAAATTGAATGTCCAACATGTTGATTATACATTGTATATATTATGGGCATATAAAAATCAAAATATTCTTTAATATAATGATATTGATAAAAATTCCATTACCTTGATTTTGACAAGAATTGTTTTTCCAATACATATGTATAAGTAAAAGTCCATAATATTTGAAGATAAGAAATGAAATGCATTGTTCACGGAGATAGTAGGCTGTACGAATGAATGAACACTACATTCAATTATTTTTCATGTTAATGGAATTAAAAATAAATGATAAAAATGTATATTATAATACCATAGTTTTAATTTTTTCATTTATGTGTCATAGGGTTAATAAAAACATCCTTTATATGAATCATATATGGAATGAATGAGTCCTATCATTTTGAGGGGGCTGAAGTCTGCATTTCCATAAATGAAATTATCTAATTATCAAATTTTGGAATGCACAAAGGTATATTGTAAATAAAAGTTACAGATGTATATGGACAATAAGAATATAATATATATCATATATAAATACAGATCCATCATAATGACCACCATGAGTGTTTGTTGAAATAAATTGAACAATCATCGTTTCGTGAGGCAATTGTTCGCCGTACACAGAAATAATATGTTCGTATCTATTAGATTGAGGTGTGTGTAGTTATAATCCATCTCATAAAAAATAATATAATATTGAGTTTACTTGTGTTATTATGTAATCATATAATAATAAGAAAAGAGTTAGTGGATACAGAAAAAAAATAATGGATCTTGAGAAAAGACGTTACCTCTAAATCGAATATCTTTTTTCTTATTTGATCCCAAAGTTTTTCCTGATTGCATTATTCTTAAGGTTATGATTATAAGACGAATGGAGTGATGTTGTGACATTATTTGGGATGAATGTTTACTAGAAAAGGGTCTTGAGAGATGTATGTATATGGGTAGAGGTGGTGGCCTTTTAAAAGAGGGAGAGTGTTACTTTTAAGAAAGTATTCTAATATTAATTTATTATAAATTCATTTTTATTAAAAATGGACCAAAATTTATTTAATTCAATGATAAGATGATTTTGGTTTGAATAAACTCATAAAAAAGTTTATTTATGTTTTGAATATTTTTGTATCCTTATCTTTATGGTCTAACCTTTATTTTAAAAAATTTAATCTTATAGTGATATCTTTTTATTTACACATTTTGATTTAATTTAATTTCAATATCATGTCAAACAAACCCCAAAGAGTCATTAATGTCATATTTAGTCTTAGATTAACAATTTTTATGAATCATATATCTTTAGGAATTTAATATAATTTTATAAACTATATTATATTTGATGTTATGAATTATATCAATTTTGGACACAATTTATACATGTACTTTTTAAAAATTCATAACAACATTATTCATTTGAAAAAAATGAATTTAATCAAAGATAATATGACAATATGATCCATATAATTCTTTTATAGAATCAAAATAACATAGTTACATTTACTTTAATATTTATAATATCATTTATTTGAATCCTTCATTAATATGGTAATCATTCCATCATCATTGTGTCACAAATATATTTATATATATAATATCTACAAATTATAAATAAAATAAGTTGATATAAGAATTATTTTATCTTTATAATGACTTTTAATAGTCGAATATATTAGTTATATATCTCGGTATGAATTTTTTTTGTAAAAGATAATGTTAATGTTATATTTCTCTCTACTTTAAATTAATTCATATAACATGTCATTATCACAAACAAGTGGCTCCATAGTGTCCTAAAATAAACCCAATTATTTTGATGGTCGAGTATATCTCATCTGATATGAATAAGACCTTTTTACTATAGTTTTATATTATTATAATATTTTTTTAACATCATTTACTAGATTTACCATTTAACCATGCTAAATAAAAATAATTACTCAAGTTAATATTCATTATATCCAAAAATATATGTATTTATTTACATAATTTGTAAATTCTGAATCCAAATTTGGATTCCATTTTTCCATATTCAAATGAAATATTTTCCAGAAATAAATTTAAATTTTATTCCTATTGTCAAAACAAAAAAGCGGGTTTCAAAAAAGATTACACTATCAAACGATTGACAGTTTATTATGTCCAATTTCAAAGAGAAATTACTTATAATTATAAACATTGGATTAAATGATAAAAATATATTCCATTTAGGACATAAAACCATTAATTAATATGATTTAACCAAATTAATTATCTAAATGGAAAAGTTGTTTTCAATTAAAATTTTACCTATTTTTAATATTCATAAAAACAAGATAATTATCAGAAAAATATAATAAAATTAATCCAAAGTAATTTTTGAAGCCCGTCATCTAAATATGAAGTTTATTTTTTCAAATACTGAATATAATGGTTTCAAATACTAAATATAAGTAGGGTTGTCGATCAGAAGGTAGTAAAACTACATATTTAGAAAAATACTTCATTTATCTAAAAAAATGTTTTTTTTATATATCATATCTTGAAAACATATAATATGAATTAATAACATTAAATTTAATATATAAAATTTATTTTTCGTTAATTAAAAATTAATACTTAGTGATATGATTTTTTTAACACAATTATTCTCTTTTTAAATCGGTTTTCATAAAAGAAAATCCTTTATATTCAATTGGTTTTTAATTTCCATTTCTAATAAATTTGATAACCAAGGAATCATTATTTAAACAAGTGAAAATGATATTTTCATAATTTAGTTCATGATATTCATTCCCATCATTCCAAAGGCTAGGAATTAAAGACCATTTATAATAATAATATTGTTATTATATTATTTTTCAGTATAACTTAATGTAATGTGCAATGTAATCATTCAGAGAAACTCATTATTTCAAGTTGAGTAATTTATTGAAAAAATAATCCTATTTGATGTATAATTAATATATTATTCCTAAGTATTAATATATATGAAAATTTATTATTCTATAGACACTTGGGTCATTAAATTATTCCCCCGTTTTTGAAATTTAATCTTCACAATTTTAAAATTTGGCTGAGAAAAATCATTGAGAATCCCACATCAGAAAAACAGTCAATAGAACTATCATATTAAAATAAATAATGATAACTTAATATGTGAATTGATATAACACATACTAGTTCTCTATGTAGGAAAACATATATATGGATGAGAAAATAACCATATTATTATGATGGATTGTGGTATAAAAGATGACCAAGATAAATTTAATAGTCTAAAAACCGTAATCTTTTGACGCGTTAAACAATTATTGATTCCCAGAAGGAAAATTAAATAGGCAATGTTTTTGTGTTAATATTGTTTTAATAATGTTGAGGAATTTATTTATGATCTTGAATAATAACGTGAGGAAACAAATTTACCTATCAAGTATAGTTTCATCCTTTAATAAATTTCTACCAAGAACACATCATCTCTCGAAACGATGAGTATTCAAGAAAATATTGTCACAAGTGATTCACTAGAATAAACTTATAAATAATCACATAATAATCAATGATTAAATATATAATTTTCCAATCATAATAAATTATCCAAATCCAAAATAGTTATAACAAGATCAGATAATCCCCCAAGAGTATAATCTTTTATAAACAGAAAGACTACTCTTAATCTCAAAAGTTCTATAAATAATACCAAATGTTTTAAAAATACCATTTAATCCAAAAATTCCATTAAAATTTGAAAAAATTATGTAAACTAAGTTTCAAACTGAAAATTATCAAAAAATTGATCACATAGTCTTCCACAATAAATATTATCATTTATCTCCAAATAACATCGAGTACTCTTAATGTCCCATACATAAAAGTAATTAACCTAATAACATATTCTGCCTGATAAGTTAATCATTTCCATAAATAACCCAAATCTACATATATCTACAATAAAAGTTTAGATTCTTCCAAAGTAAAATTCATCAATTAATCCTCAAATAATATCTCTTGGTATTCTATTTTCCTTATCCAGATAGTGTTCCCAAAAGAGAGAACATCTTCCAAAATAACATTAATCACTTAATCCCCAAATCATTTTTATGTACTAATAATATCTGTTTGATAAAATAGATGTTCCCAAAATCATCATTTTTGGGATCTATAAAATCATTTAATTAAAAATAATAAGTCATACCAAGCAGGGACTTCACATAGTCGAGTGGTAGGAAATAAACCCAAGTCACACTTAGTTTGTGGGTTCGATTCCAAGATCACTGTCCGATGCAATGGGTTGTCACACAGTCTGCATGTTGTCTTTTATAAGAAAATTTAATAATTATTATAACATTATAAAAATGATATTAAATCATAAAAAATAACAATAACATATTTTATCCTCATCTTTTATCTCATACCTCGCAATTTTTATACCATAAATTAATAACTCATAATTTTATCAGAGTTGAATGTCTCCAAAAATACCATTAATAAACATGAAATAACATAAAACTAAAAAGGAGTTTATTATCCCTTTATCTTTTAATATACCTTCAAATTATAAATTCATGATCATGTACCTAACCCTTAAGAAAGCATCATAATCTCCAATGTTGTCTATACATTTCATCTAATACCAACTATAAGGCCCTCGCCTTAATTGTCACAAAATTTATAGTTATGTCAATAACTCGAGTTGAGGATCATTTCTGTTATAGAACATTATAGAATTAGGACATAACTATTACATATCAAAAACATAGAAATAAAAATTGAACACTTCAAGTGGTCTCCCTTTCTTCTATAACAATAATTCTTTTAAAAAGAAACGTCATTAATTTTCATGTTCAATCATCATATCTTTTCCATGATTCCATATTTGAATCTACCCTCCCTTAAAACTTGTGAAAACATTTTAAACATGCGATGAGAACAAAAATATTACTAAGTTACATAATAATTAAATATATTAGTTGAGTTAAAACATTATAACTTATATAATTTTTTTTTCAGAGAACAAAAAAAATTTCACATGAATAACACATATACTTGTTGCTCAATGAAAAACACTAAAATATATCAAGAAATTCAAATTACTTTAGAATAATTATAGATTCATATAAATAAAAACCATTCAATCATATTAAAATTGGTTTTATCTTCTGGTGGACTTCCAAACTGGGGATATGTAATGGGGTCACCCTTTGTATAAGCTATAATGGTGCCACAAGTGTGCTGTAATGTGGATTAACCATTCATATAAGCTATATCAGGCTCACTTGTGGGCTATAATATGAATCAATCCTTCATATAAGTTATTTCTGACTCACCCTTGAGCTATAAAGGGAATAAAACCTTCTTATTTGATATATTGGGAACACATGTTTCATAAAATTCCAATGTACAATTTTATGAATAAAACACTATCATCACAAAACCCCTTTTTTGAAAGATTCTTCTAAACCAATATGATAAAAAATATCTCTAAAAAAATTCATTTCCATTAAATAATTCATTTTCAATACCAATATACCCAAATAATGGAGTAAGGGAAATATTTTTTTTAATGTCATTAAGGATTATAGAGGTAGAGAAATATCAAATACCGGTTATGGATGCAGGGAAGTCGTTGTCACCGTATACTTTAAAAACAGTCCTTTTTTCATTAATTAAAATGCTTCATAAGAAAATAATATTCCTTTTGAAACCATTTTAATAAAATTAATATGAAAATGGGTTGATTATACATCATATAAAAGAAGGTCGTATATAAATAAAAATATGCCTCAATGAAAGTAGATTGAGACGAAGTCCATTAACATGAGTCAGAGCCATCTCGTTTTCTCTTTATATTCCAATATAATAATATTAGGTTGATTGATATATTTTTAGAAATATTTTTAATGTTTTTTATTCATTTTATTTTACTTAATATCATGTTATTAAAACTACATAATTATTTATGTTCATATCGGTTGTTTTGTCGATATTTAGTACTCCAATAGAAAATGAACTTTTTTTTATGTAAATTGTCCATGTGGTCATAATTCAACCATCTAAAGAATTATATTAGTGATTAAAATCTAATATATACCCATTATAGATGTAATTATAGTAGTCCATTATATTTGGTGATAAGAAATAAAATTCACCGTTCATGGAGAAGGTAGGTCGTACGTACAGATGAACAATACTTTCATTTAATTATCACATTACAAAAATATAAAATATTGATATAAATTTATATTATAATACCATAATTATATTTATTTATTTAATTTCTCATAGTTTTAAAAAAACAACATTTATATGTTCCATTTATGGCATTACCGAGCCATGTCACTTTGAGGGGGCGGTAGTCTACACTACCTCAAATGAAATTGTCGTATTTACGTATTTTGGAATAAAAAATGGTATGTAGTAAATAAATATTATAAAAATAATACAGACAATATAAATACAATATATATGATATATAAATATATTTCCATCATAATGGCCACCATGAGAGGTGGTAGGAGAAAACTGAACAATCATTGTTTCGTGAGACATAAGTTCGCCGTACACAGAAAGAGTAAGTTCGTATCCATAAGACGGTGTTGTGTGTAGTTATAAAACATATAATAAAAACATACTATAATATTTAGTATAATATTATTTTTATATATTCATAGAATAAGAAGAGTATTGGGAGTGGAGAAGGGAAAAAAGGAAATGAACTGGAATGAATGTGTTACCTCTAAATCAGGCAACTTAATTTGATTTCAGACCAAAGGCCTTATTGAATCTCCTTCCACATTAGCTGAGACTTATATAAGGAAGTAAGGGTTGTTGGGAGATTATTTTAGCATAATTTTGATAATACAATGGTCTTGAGAGGTATGAGTAAGGGGGTAGATGAGGTGTCCTTTTATACAAGGGATAATGTCACTTTAATAACGTCTTGATATATGAATTTATTAAAAATTAAATTTCAATTAAAAATGATCCAAAAACATTTAATTAGGAGATAATTTGATTTAGGTTCTAATATCCATAATCAAATAACATCTAGATATATTTTAAATACTTTTTTATATTTAACATTTTTGGTTTAACCCTTATTTACCCATTTTAATCTTATAGTGATATCATGTTATTTAAACATTGTGGATTAATGTAAATACTATATCAGGTAAAATGAGTCAGAAGAGTAATTTATGACATATTTGATGTTATATTGACCATTTTGAAAAATATTTAATTTTTAAGAATTTAATATCATTTAATAAACTATTTTATATTTTATGTTACGAATTATGTTAATTTTGGACACTATTCATACTTGACTTTTTAAAAAATTCATAGAAACATGATAAATTCAAACCAATGGAATTAAATAAAATATAATATTTCAATATAATCCATAAAATTATTGTGATGAATAAAAATAAAAAAATTACATTTATTTTAATATTTATAATATCATTTATTTGAATTGTTAATTAATAAGGTAATCACTACATCATCATTGGGTCATAAATAAATTAATTTATTTAATATTTAAAATTTATAAATAAAATACCATTATGTTTAAAGTATTATTATATTTCAAATGAAAATGTATATTTAATTCTATTTGTCATATAACCATATATTAAAATTATTTTAGAAAAATTTACATGTTTATGTTATATCTCCCTTTACTTTAAATTAATTATTATAACACATTATTATAACAACCAAGTGGCTCAATGTTTTCCTAAAACGACGCAGATATTTCCATGGTTGGGAATATCTCATCCAATAGAATTATGACATGTTTTAGGGTAGTTTTTTATATTTATTATTTTATTGTTTACCCTTATTTACCAGAATTTTCATTTAATCATGGAAAATAAAAATAATTACTGATGTTACTATTTAAAATTTACAAAAATTAGGAGGTACATATTTACAAAATTTTGAACCTCTGATTAAAAAATGGAATCCATTTTTTCAAAATCAAAACAGAGAATTTTAAAAAATTAATTAAAAATTAATTCTCGTTGTCAAAACCAAGAAGCGGGTTTTTGAGAAATAAAAAACTATCAAAAGATTGACATGTGTTTATGTGCAATTTAAATGTGAAATTAAATCCAATGACCAATATTGTATAGAATTTTAAAAATATATTCCATTTATTCCTTAAAACTATTATGTATCACTATTTTTCCATTTAAAATATCTCGATGGAAAACATTGTTTTCAATTAGAATTTTTCATATTTTTACTACACATCAAAATATTTTCATTTTCAAAAAAATTGAAAAAAATTAATCCAAACATAATTTTTATGTCCCAATTATATAGAATAAGTTAATTATTTCAATTTTAACCTATAAATTTGTCAAAATTAAATATGGAACGGGATTGTCATCAAAATGAGGTAATTTTTTTTTTCAAAATACTTATTTTATCAGAATAATTTAATATCTTCTAATATCATATATAGAAATTATATAATATTAATTTAAAACATTAAATTTAATATACAAAATATATTTTCTTATTTAATAACAATCCATAAAGAGATATATTATTTTATAAAAACATTCATTCACTTTTTAATTACGTTGTCATATAAATACATCCTCTATATTCAATTTGTTTTTATTTTCATTTATAATAAATTTGGTAACAAAGGAATAATGATTTAATCATGTTTAAACCTTATTTTCATAATTAAATTGATACTATTCATTGCCTATATTCAAAATGTTTTGCTTTAACTACCATTTAATATTAAAATATTTTTATTATATTATTTCTTGATATAACTCAACATTTTATGAAACGTGTGATTTCAGAAAAACCCATTATTGTATGTCATGTACTCTATCATTTAAATCGTCCTCTTTAAAATAAAAATAATATCTTATTCATAAATAGTAATAGATAAGAAATAGTTTAATTCTATAAATACATGGTTTGTTACATTATTCCCCCTTTTTGGGAAATTGCATCCTCACAATTTTATAATTGTGTTCAGAAACATCATTGAAAATCCCACATTATAAAAATAGTTAATAAAACCATCACATTAAAAGAACGAAATAGAATTACAAATGTCACCCAATATATGACATACTATAATTATATATAAGAAAACATTGATATGGGAGGAAAAATTACCATCTTGTTCTGATGGAGAGTGATATAAAACATGATCATGAGAAAGTTAAAAGTATAAAAACCACAAACAAGTTATCGGTGAAACTGTCCTTGATTCCTCAATAGGAATAGTAAATCAAAAACAATTTTTATATTCCTTTTATTAATGGTGAGGAATTAATTTATGTTCACATATATGAAAATTATCCCACCATAAACTCATGTTTTCCCCAAACTATAAGTATTCAACATGACTATGTAACATCTCTAGCACTAGAATATTCATCTTTAAAATTACCTAATCCTAATAGATGAACTATATAGTTTACCACATCATTATAAATTTACCAAAACCAAAATGGTTATTACATTATCATATAATCCTACAAAAATCATAATCTTTTATAAAAATAAATACTACCCTTAATCTCCAATGTTCAACAAACAATTCACAAATTTCCACAAAGACCATCAAATATTCAAATGTCCATAAAATTCATTAAAATAATCCAAAAAATGTTTGAATCCCAGAATTAATAAATATTTGATCACATATTCTCCCATGATAATCATAACATTTATCTCCAAATAACATTGACTACTCTTAATTTCCCAAGAATAAAAGTTATTAACCAAATCACATATTATTAATGATAATGTAATCATTTCAATAAATAACTGAATCACCATATATCTACAATAAAATTATGGATTATTCCAAAATTAAAATTCATCAATTACACATCAAATTATAACTCAAAGTATTCTATTTTCCTTGGGAAGATAGTTGTCCAAAAAGATAGAATGTCTTCCAAAAAACATTAATCACATATCACCAAATCATTTTTTTGTACAAATAATATCTTTTTGATAAACCATAACTTCCCAAAATCAACGTATTCTTGATCCATAAAACCATTTATCTAAGAAAAAATAATTATAAAGACCAGGTAAATCACGTAGTCGAGTGGTAGGCAATAAATCCCAGTCAAACTTCAGTAGTGGGTTCGATTTCTACAGTTTTGTCCAACTTAATGGGTTGTAACACGGTATGAGTGTTGTCCTTTTAAAAAAAGAATAATTATTATGACATATAAAAAATTATATTAAATTAAAAAATAACCATATCAGATTTTAACCTCAGTGCTTACCTCAAACTTCATATTTTTCAAACCAAAAATGAGTCACTCATAATATCCTGAAAGCTAAATGTCTCCAAAAATACTATTAGTCACCATAGAATAACAGAAGCCTCAAATTATGTTTTTATGACATTGAAATTTTAATATAACATAAAATTATAAACACTTTATCCTATCCCCAACCCTTAATAAAACATCATAATATACAATTTTGTCTAAACATATCCCCGCATACCAATTATAAGGCCCCAACCATAAACGTTATATAATCATGGGTTATGTCAATAACTAAATTTGAGGATATTTTTAGGTATATAGATTTAGAGAATTATTAAATAACTATTACATAACAAAAATATATAAATATAATGTAAAAACTTCCAACAGTATCTGTTTCTTTAATAATAATAAAACTTTTAAAATGAAACATCATTTCATTTAATGTTTAATCCGCATTACTTTTCTATGATTCAATACTTAACATTGTTCTCCCAGAAATCTTGTGAAAAAATCTATAACATGTGATGAAAAGAAGCATAGTAAAGGACATAAAAATTTAAAAAAAACCTATTAGTTTAGTTAAAACATGGTAACTCATTATTGTTTTTGAGTGAAAAAACATTTCCACATTAATAACACATATACTTTTTGAATAATAAAAAATACTAAAAAAATAACAAGAAATTAAAAGTACTTTATTTGACATAGAGAACCATATAAATGAAACACTTTCAAAAAAATTACAATTGGAATAAATTTATGGGTGTCTTCTAATTAGGGATCTATAATGGGTATCACCCTTCGTACAAGCTATATTAGTGTCACATATTAGCAAAAATGTGGCTCAACCCTTCATATAAGCTCTATCGGGCTCACCCATGAGCTATAATATGGATCAACCGTTAGTATAATCTATTTCAGCCTCACGTTTAAACTATAATGGGGATAAACCCTTCGTATAAGATATATCGAGGGCATCTATTTCATAATATCTTCATGTACCATTTAATGAAATAAACACATTCGTCACACGGACAATTTTTTGAAAGATTCATCTAACCCCATATGAAAATAATTTCTCTATAAAACATATCATTTTCATTTATGAATTAATTTTCAATACCGATATACACAAATAAAGTAGGTGGGTATTTATTATCATTTAAAAAGACATTATGGATTATAGATGAATCCAAATATCAAATACTAGTTATGGAGAAAGAGAAGTTTTTATCATCGTATACATTAAAAACATTACTATTCTTGTTTACTAAAACACTTCATAAGAAAGAAGATTACTTTTGAAAACTGTTGATTGAAATTAAAAGTAAAATGGTTTTATTATTTACCTTATTAAATATGGTCGTATATAAATCAAATAAGTCCTCAATGAAAGGAGATTGGGATAAAGTCCCTTACCATGAGTCCGACTTGTGTCATTAAATATTTACATTCAGAAATAATAAACTGTGGTTAATTTATACTTGGTTCAAAACCATTTTCCAATTTATTATTTATTTAATATTTCTAAATATTGTGTTATAAAACTACATAATTATTTATGTTCATATCGATCGTTTTGTCGATATACAGTACTCCAGTCGAAAATGATCTTATTTTGATGTAAATTGTACACATGTTCATAATTCCATCATGTCTAGAATGATATTCATGATTTAAATTTCATAGATATATATATTATATGTATTTATAATAGTCCATTATATGAGGAGATAAGAAATAACATGTTTCGTACATGGTGACGGTAGGCCGTATGTACGCATGAACACTACTTTCATTTCATTGTCATATTAAAAAAATAAATAATAAAGATTTAAATGTATATTATAATACACTAAAAGTATTTATATAATTTATTTCTCATAGTTATAATTATAAAATCCTTTTATGTTCCATGTATGGCATGAATGGGTCATATCACATTGATGGGGTGGTAGTCCGCACTTCGTCAAATTAAATTATACTATTTAGACATTATGGAAAGAATAAAAATATGATGTAAATTAATATTATAGAAGAATACAGACAATATAAATATAATATATATCATACATAAATACAATCATATCATAATTTCAACCATTATAGTCGGTAAGAGAAAATTGAACAATCATTATTTCATGAGGTAGTAGTTCTCCGTACGAAGAAATAGTATATTTGTATCAATTAGATGGAGGTGTCTGTAGATCGAATCCTTCTCATAAAAACATCCTAGAATATTGTGGATAAATTGTTTTTGTGAAATAAAATAATAAGAAGATCATAGGGAGTGGAGATGGAAAATAAAAGAAAGGAACTTGAGGGAATACATTGCCTTTAAATCAGGCAACATCATTTGACTTGAGCCCAAAGGCTTTATTTAATTGTATTATAATTATGGTGAGGGTTCTAGGAAGAAGGGAGGTATGTTGGGATATTATTTGAGTATAATTTGGTTAATCCAAGGGGATTTAGATGTAGATGTAATTGGGTAGATGTGGTGGCCTTTTAGATGATGTAGAATGTCACTATAGGAATGTCTTGTAATATAAATTTATAATAAATTCATATTCAATTCGAAATGGTCCAAACCATATTTAATTAGAAGATAATTTGATTTATATTTGAATTAATATAACCCAATAATATTTTGAGATGTTTTTAATACTTTTGTATCCTTATCTTCTTTGGTTTGACCCTTATTTTACCACTTTTAATCTTATAGTTATATCTTGTTATTTACAAATTTTGGATTACTGTAATTACCATATTATGTCAAGCGACCAAAAAAATTAATTTTGACATATTTGAAAAAATCATATATTTTTATGAATTTAAATACATTTAATAAATTATTTTATATTTTATGTTATGAATTATGTCAATTTTGGAAACTCTTCAATCTTGACTTATTTTAAAATTACTAACAACATGATTACATAGAACCAAAGGAATTAACTCATATATAATATGTCATTATCATCCATACATTTTTTTATTGAATCAAAATAACCAAACTACATTCATTTTAAAATTTATAATATCATTTATTTTACTCTTTCATTAATAAGGTAATCAATGCATCATCATTGTGTTATAAATAAATTTATTCATTTAATGAATAGAAATTACAAATAAAAACCGTGATGTTGTAAATATTATTATATTTTTGATGGAAATTTATAGTTGATGGTATTTTTTTGTATCACCCAATATTAATATTTTTATTGTAAAAGATACATGTTCATGTAATATTTCCCTTTACTTTATATTAATTCTTATAACATGTCATTATCACACCCATGTGGCTCCATGATGTCCTAAAAACTGCCCATGGATGTCCTTGGTCAGACATATCTCATCCAATAGGATTATGAAAAGTGTTAGGGTTGTTTTATATTATTATATTATTATTTTATAACCTTATTTACATGATTTACCTTATAATTATGGTAAATAAAAATAATTACTGAAGTTACTATTCAAAATGTCTACAAAACGTATTTATTTACACAATCTAGAATGTCTGATTAATAATACGGAAGCCATTTTTCCATATAAAAAAATATATTCAAAATTTAATTTAAAATTTATTCCCATTTTCTAAACCATAAATTGGGTTCTTAAGAAATAAAAAACTATCAAAATATTTACATGTTTTTATGTCCAATATCAATCTAAAATTATATCCAATGAAAAATATTCGATGAAAAGATAAAAATATATTCTATTTAAACCATAAAACTATTCAGTTGTATGGTTTAAACCTATAAATTGTCTCGATGGAAAACGTTATTTTCAAATAGAATTTTGCATAATTTTTCTTTTCTGCAAGACATTATAGTTATTATAAAAAGAAAAAGAAAATACAACATAAATTTTGATGTCCCAATTATAAAGAATAATATTATTATGTCAAATTTAACATATAAAGATATCAAAAATAAAATTATCAATGGGATCTCCATCAAATCTCCGTAAAACTACATTTTTAGAAAAATAAATCTTTTATCCAAAAAATTGAATTTGTTCTTATATAATATCTAGAAAACATATAAGATGAATTTAAAACATGAAATTGAATGAATAAAATATATTTTTCATAAAAAAATCCAGAAATATGGATTTTATTTTATAAACACAATTTTTCTCTTTTAAAATAGGTTTTCTTTAAAATACTTCATTTGTATTGAATATGTTTTTATTTTCATTTCTAATAAATTTGGTATCCAAGGAATCAATATTTAACCCTGTGTAAACCATATTTTCATAAATAAATTGATAATATCAATTCCCTCCATTCAAATTTATAGGCACTAACTACCATTTCAATGAATAATATTGTTTTTATATTACGATTATATATAATTCAATATTGTGTGAAACATATGATTTCAATGAAACCCATTGTTGTGTGTCATGTTATCTATCATACAATGAATCATTTTTAATATAATATTAATATCATATTCCTAAATAGTAATTTATATAATATAGTTGTATTATATAAATACCCAGGTGGTTACATCATTACCCACTTTATGAAAAATGCATCCTCAACATTTTAAAATTCGGCTAAAAAACATCATTGAATATCCCACATCATAAAAGAGCTAATAAAACAATAATATTAAAAGAAATAAATAGAATTACAATTGTCACTAGAGATAACACATAATAGTATTCTATGTTGGGAAACATGTATATGGGAGAAAAATTAATCATCTTATTCTGATGAATAGTGATATAAACATAATCAAGAAAAAGTTAAGAGTATAAAAACCAAAACATGTTATTTGTAAAATAGTCATTGATTCCACAATAGGAAAAGTAAACAAACAATATGTTATTATGGTTGTTTTATTAATGTTGAGTAATTTATATATGATATTGAATAAGAACATAATTAATCATACTTTCTTGTCAGGTATATATTAATTCTTTTATAAACTTCTACAACAAATTCATTTTTCCCCAAACGATGAGTATTCAAGGTGGAAATGTAATATCTAAAGTGCTATAATCAATATCCAAATAATGAAATAATACCAAAATATGAACTTTATATTTTGCCCAATATTTATATATTTACCAAAACCTAAATGGTCAGAACATGATATGATATTCCTCCTAAAAGAATAATCCATCATAAAAATTAATACTACTATTAATCTCCATTATTCAATAAAAAATACCCAATGTTAAACAAAGACTATTCAATAAACGATTTTATATAAAATTCTTCAAAATAATCCAAAAAATGTTTGAAATAGAAAATTCATACAGATTTAATCAAATAGTCTTCCCTGATAAATTTTAACATTTAACTCTAAATAACAGCAACTACTCTTAATGGTCCATACATAAAAGTGGTTAACCTAATCACATATTCTTCATGATATATTAATCATTTTCATAAATAAACCAAATCTCCATATGACCATAATAAAGTCATAGATTCTTCCAAAATAAATTTCATCAAATAATCCTCAAACTAATTATCGTAGTATTCTATTTTCATTAGGAATATAGTATTCCTAATGAGAAAACGTCTTAAAAATAACATTAATCACATAATAACCAAATCATTTTCTGGTACTATGAATATTCATTTGTAAAATCAAAGGTTCCCAAAATCAACTATTTATTGATCTATAATATCTTTTAACAAAAAATAATAATTTATACTAACCTGGGACATCACATAGTCCAGTGGTAGGTGATATATCTGACTTTCACTTTTGTTGTGGGTTTGATTCCGGCAACTTTGTTTGATGAGATGGGTTTTCACAAGGAATGTGGGTTGTCCTTTTTCAGAAACTTAATAATTCTTGTTACATTATAAAAATGAGGTAATATAATAAAATAGACATATCATATTTTTACCTCAATGGTTATCTCATACATTAAATTTTGAATACTAATAATTATTAACCCATAATCTCTTCAATGTATAATGTCTCAAAAAATACAGTTAATAACCTTGATACAAAATAAGAATCAATATGGGATTATATGTCATTGAACATATAATATTCCTTAAAATTATAAACCCATGATCGTATCCCTAACCCTTAAAAATAATCATCTCCATTGTTGTCTAAAACATTCCTCTGAAGCAAACTATAACATCCCATCCATAAATGTTACATAATCATGAGTTATGTCATGAATTAACATTAACTATATTTTCAGATAAGATCTTTATAAAATTTGTCTATAAATGTTACATTATAAAAAATATAAATTCAAATTGAACACTTAAAATGGTATCCATTTCATCCATAACAATAAAACTTTTAAAAAGTTTCAGTATTTCTTTTCATGTTTAATCATAATTAATGTCTTTTATTCCATTATTGACTATATTCTCTCTTATATCATAAGAAAAAATATAATTCATGGTATTTACAAAATAATCCCAATATATAACATAAAAAAACCATAATCTAGTTAAAAAATGTTAACACATGAAATGTTATTTGAGATAACTAAAAAAACATTTTGACATTAATAACACTCAAACAATTTTATCAATAAAAAACAATAATACAAATAGTGGGAATTTAACACTCTTTTATGTTATATAGAGAATAATGAAAAATACCATTAAATCATCTTCCTATTGAAATATCAATATGGTTGAATTCAAAATTGGATCTCTATAATGTGGATAACCCTTAGTATATACTATATCAGTCTCACCAATGAGATATAATGTACCATAATCATTCATATAAGCTCTATCACTCCCACCTCTGAGCTATAATTTGGATCAACCATTAGTATAAGATGTCTCGGGATCCCTCTTGAGCTATAATGGGGATCAACCCATCGTTTAAGCTATATCAACGTCACCTGTTTCATACAATCCTCATGTTTATTTTATGAATAAAACACATTCATCACAAAACCCATTTCTTGAAAGCTTCTTCTAACCCCATATGAAAAAATTTCCATAAAAAATATAATTCTCATGTAAGAACACATTTTCTGTACCAAGATACCCAGACCAAGGAGTAAGTGATTTATTTTCTTTTTTATGGACATTAATTCATTTAGAGAAATCCAAATATCAAATAACGGTTACAGTGGTGGAGAAGTCGTTGTCACCATATACATTAAAAAAAATTCCTTTTCATTGTTTAGTAAAAATCATCATATAACATTATATTACTTTTTAGAAAGTTATGATGAAATTAATAGTAATGTGGTTTGATTATAATCAATATAAAATAAGTTAGTATATAAATAAAATATTCGTCAATGAAATGTGATTGAGAAATAGACCCTTACCTTGAGTCCAACTTATCTCATTCATTCTTAATATTCCTGAATAATAAAAATAGGATAATTTATACATTATTCAAAACATTTTAAAGTTTATTATTCATTTTTTATTACTTATTATAATTTTATAAAAATTACATAATTTGTTATGTTCATATAATTTGTTTTGTCGATATTCGGTACTCGAGTCGAAAATGAACCGTTTTTTATATAAATTGTCCATGTTATCATAATTACATCATATCCAGGGTAATGTTCATGATTTAAATTCATATATATCCAGAATATATGTATTTATAATTGTCCAAAATATTTTTATATAATAAATGAAATGCACCGTTTATATAGACTGTTGGTCATACTTACCCATGAATACTACTTTCAATTTTTTGTCATTTTAAAGGAATAAAAAAATAAATGATATGATTGTTTATTATAATATTAGTATTATATTTATGTCATTTATGACTCATATTTTTAATAAAACCATATTTTATATGTTCCATTCATGGAATGAATGAGTCATATCGCATTGAGGGGGCGGAAGTCCACACTTCCTCATATAAAATAATCGTATTTACAAATTATAGAAAGAATGATGGTATTTTGTAAATAAATTTACAAAAGAATTTAGAAAATATAAATATAATATATGAAATTTTTAAATTTTGATCCATCATAATGGCCACTATAAGAGGTGGTAGGAGATAATTAAATAATCATTGTTTTGTGAGGCAGTAGTTCACCATACACAGAATCTGTATGTTTGTATCCATTAGATGGAGGTGTGTGTAGTTTAAATCTTTTTCATAACTACATCCTATAATAATTGTTATTATTTTTTTTATGAAATAATAGAATAATAATAGAATATGTAATGGATAAGGAAAATAATGTAATGTAATAGGGTAGAGTACATTGCCTCTAAATCAGGTAACTTCATTTGATTTGATCCCAAAGGAATTCTTGAATTGAATTTTTCTTATGGTTATATTTCTAGGAGGAGGGAAGGAATGTCTATATCATATGTTAACATAATTTTTAAGATCATAGGGCCTTGAGTTGTTTGAGTAAGTGGGTAGATGAGGTTGGATTTTATAAGAGATAGGTGGGGCACTTCACGAAATCTTGAAAGATTTATTTATTATATATTCAATTCGGATTAAAAATGTTCAAAATTCATTTAATTCTATGATATTATTATTATTTTTCTAATAATTATATTACAATAATTTTTGTACAATTATCGAATATTTTTGAATCCTTAACTTTTAGTATTAACCCTTATTTTAGGATTTTTTATCATGTTGTGATATATTGTTACTTATACATTGCGGATTAATGTAATTTTAATATCATGGAAAACAACCCAACAAATAAACTTAAGAGTCATTTGGAATTATAGCAACCATTTTCCAAGGTATTATATTTTTATGAATTTAATATTATTTAATAATCTATTTTTCCTATGTTATCAATTATATCAATTTTGGATACTATTCATACATGACTTTTTTATAAATTAATAAAAAATTGATTCATTAAATCAAATGGTATTAAAAAAAGATAACATGTCATTATAATGTTGAAAATTCATGTATGTCAACAAAATAAACAAATTACATTTATTTTAATATTTATAATATCATTTATTTGAATCTTTAAATTATAAGGTTATCACGTCATCATCATTGTGTCTTAAATAAAATTATTAATATAATGTTTAAAAAATATAAATAAAATAACATTATGTAGGATATATTTTTATTTTATAATTATTATTTTTATTTGAATATATTAGTTACATAACCATATATTAATATTGATTTCGTAAAAGATAAATGTTTTTGTTATATTTCTCTTTACTTTAGATTAATTCTTATAACATGTCATTATCAAACCCAAGTGGCTTAATGTGTTCCTAAAATAAACCCAAAGGAGACCATAAAAAAATATATCTCATTCAATAGTATTAGGGTACATGTTGGGGTATATTTATATTATAATATTATTATTTTTACCATTACTTACCTGATTTACCCTTTAACTATTGTAAAAAATAATAATTAATGATGTTACTATAAATAATGTCCACAAATAAAAGGTACATATTTAAACCATTTTGAAATTATAATTCCAAATATGGAATAAAAGTTTCTAAATTCAAAAAAAAAAATTCAGAAAATAATTTAAAATTAATTGTTGTTGTAAAAACCAAAAACGGGTTTTTAATAAATGAAAACTATTAAAAATTGACATGCATTTATGTCATATTTCAATGAATATTTACATATAATGACCAATATTGAATTAAATTAAAAAAATATATTCCACTTACAGCCTAAAAAAATTAAATAATATAATTGAACTATATAAATTATCTTTATTGGAATAGTTGTTTTCAGTTAATTTGTTTGTCTTTTTACAATTCATCAAAACATGATAGTTACCAAAAAAATATCAACAAAATAATCTGAAGTAAATTTCGATGTCCTGATTCTAAATATGTATTTGATTTTATCAATGATAACTTATAATGGTTTCTAAAAATAAATTTTAAAACAGTTCTCCATCAAAGGTCGTAAAACTACATTTTTAGAAAAATATTCATTTTATTTGAAAATTTGATTTTTTTGGTTAAATCATATCTATAAATGATATAAGTTGAATTTAAAAGATTAAATTTAATATTTTAAATAATTTTTTCATTAAATAAAAATCCATAAATAGTGGTATGATATTATAAACTCAATTATTCTAATTTTAAATAGGTTTTCATTTAAACACATCCTTTATATTCAATTGGTTCGTATTTCCATTTATAATAAACTTGTTAACCAATGAATAATTATTTAAAAATTTATAAAACATATTTGTATATTTTAATTGATGTTATTCATTCCAACCATTCCAACAGATAGGCGTTAATTACAATTTAAAATAAAAATATTTTTATTATATTATTTTTTTCTATAACTCAACGATATGTGAAACTTAAGATTTCAGAGAAACCTATTTTTCTGTGTAGATTAATCTATCAAAATAATAATCTTATTTAACATAACATTAATTTATTATTCATAAATATTGTTACATATAAAAAAAGTGTTATTCTATAAATACATGGGTCACTATAGTTAAGGCCTCCAAGGAGAAAAAAAGATGGAGTTAGAGATAAAATGTGTGAGATCCTATTTTTAGGATCTATATTTTGTCAGACCGCATGGTTGGAAAAATTGTGTGCAACCCATTCTTTAGCTACTCCCTTAAGGAGACCCTTTCATGTCCTATTTTCAATTTCTCCCTAACCATGAACGCACCACACCCACACTATTTCCACAAAACTACTACTACACACTGTTTATTCTTCGATTTCAAAACGGTATTGACAAACCGTGCAATGCTTGTACACAACCTCTTTCCCCAAAAAAATGTTTGAAAGTTCACCAACTCTCCTATCCATCACCCTTACACGTTATAAACATAAAAACAACAATGTATGGGTTACATACAAGAAAACAGAGTTACTACAGATCCTATCATTTACATAAATAAAAAAATACTAATAAATGAAAAAATTGAATAAAAAAAATTTAGTGGTCATGGAGTGACGTTATCACCCATTTAAAAGTAATTTGTAATAATAATCACTATTACGGGTGATAACATCTTCATTTTCAACAAATGTTTCAGTGAATAAATCTAGATATTTATAATTTGTTCATAATTACATAACAAAAAGAATTTTTACTATGGTATAATAATCATATATATAAATTATATACATTTTTTTAACATTTAGAATATTCATAGATAAATATTTAATTATGCTGATCATGGAGATGGTATGTCATGCGTACACATGGACGTGGTTTCCATTTTAAACTGATGGAATAAAAGAAATGTAAATAATAATTCACCGTTAAATAATTATTATTATATAATATATCTCATATATACTCATACCATTCATCTGTATTACCATACATGTGAAATTAAAATGCAAAATTAACCATATCACATCATGGAGGAGGTAGTCCACACATACGCAAAAGTAGCATTATCAATTCTGAAAATAGTGTATGATAAGAAGGTATAAGTAATATTATCATTCAAAAAGTATAATTATTTCATAAATGTTATATATAATCATTAAAACCATTACAATAACCATAAATAAATAAGGTTATAAAAAAATAATTATATCCCAATGTGGAGATGGTAAGCCATACATATCCACGAGAGATACATTAACTTATTATTTGTTTGGAATATGGGTTTATAATCGTGTTATAATAATCATAATAACATTTATTAATATTTAGACTACTAAATATATTACTATATGATAAATATAATTTATTTATAGATGTTAACGAAATGTTGAAAAAGATGGAGACACATTAGGGTGATTAATGATACTTTGACATGAATCAATTCAATCTTCTCTAAAGGATATTGGATTGGAATTTTGGAATGAATAGAACCTATATATTATTAATAGGTATGTGGATAAAATAATTTCAATGGATTTTTGAGCTTGAAGGCTCAATTTTGTTTAATTAATTGGGGATGGCAATGTCTATTATAATTGAAGTGAGATACCCTTTTTGAGTTTCCCAAAAAATTCAATTGTAAAAAGTCTATTATTATTCTAAACACATCCGAATGGATTATAAATACATATTGGTTGGAATTTTTGACCATATATTTTCCTTGTGATATATATTTAGGATTTTTATGAATTATAAATAAATAAATAAAATATTATTTTTATAAAATATAGTTGATGGAAATGTTGAGAAAATGAATAACATTAACTTTCATAACATAAATTAAAAATAAAAATTCGAAAAAATATATAAATACATGAATAAAAAATACATTTATTAAATAAAATTTATGGACTACATTAATTATATAAAATTATATAACATTCAATATTTAAAATATCTTTTATTTGAAATTTTCATTAATTGAATAATTACTTCGTTAATGATGTGTATGAATTTAATGTAATTATTTATTCTCTATAAATATTATAAAAATATACATGAAGAAGATAAATCCAATACATTTAAAAATAATATTTATATTCATATATTTCTTCTAGATAATGACATCTAAAAATAATTTAATAACTAATAACATGTGGTCGATATTTTTTAATTTCATTAAATAAAATATTATAAGACATAATTTCATCCAAGTGGGAAAAAGGTCACAAATTAGACCTATGGATTATTATTTATATTATATAAGAATAATGAAAATATATATACAATTATTATGATAATTATATTCTTCTTGTAATTTTATTTTTATCCGTTATTTAACAGTTTTACCCCTTACTCTGGAAAAAAAATTAAAATTTTTAATATTCGCATTGAAAAAATTAAAATATTCAAAAAATTTAAACTAATTGAATACAAATAATTACTACCTTTTTTCAAAATTATAACCAAAATGTGTTATAGTAAAATTTAAACGTAAAAAAAACATTCCACAACAAATGATTTTTATGAAAATATCCCTTTTAAAAATAAATAGATTTTAAAATAAATTAACGTAAAAAAGCCATTTCAAAAACTATAATTGATTTATTTTAAAGTAAAACTGTTGAATTTATGTTTAATAATATCCAAAATAATATTTTTACTTTTCATATATATTAAGTTAAAATAATACTCTGAATAAAAATTAGTATTTTCAAAAATCATTGAATAATGAATCTTTTCAGAAAAATCTAAAAAATATTTCTTAAAGACATTTTTAGATGATAAATTAAAAAATAAGATTAATTTTTTAATTTTTTTCTAAAAAACTCATAAGTTAATAATAATTTTTACTCATAAGAGAAAACCTTTTTTGAGAAAATATATTATTGATGAATAAAATGTCGTAACTAAAAATGGAATGATTATTTAATAATAAATTATTAATACCATTATATTTATTATGGAATATATATTTATATTTTATAAAGAATTTAATTATATTAGAACTAGAAAAATTAAAGGTTAGGTTTTATATGTCTCTTTAAATTATAATATTTTAATAGTGGATCATGGTTCTATTAAACTCTATGTTACTTATAATAGAATACATCAAAGAAATATAATTATTTAAAATGTTGCTTTTCTAAAAACCTATGTTTTTATGTTCGTGTCATACAAAAAATCGTAGAAAATCATACATCATGACTATCCACCTAGACATTCAAAAAAATTTACTCTTGGGAGAACAACATGTGTACCTAGTTTTAACACGTGATAGCCTCCCATGTACACACTTTTAGGATTAGGATAACCTCATTTATACCTTCTTTTAGTACTAGGATAACTTCCCATGTACCATTTCATCTAATATGACATTAATTATTACCTAGTTCATTTGAGCAATAAATAGGTCCCACTCATCACATAATCAAAATCATACATACATGTTCCATAATATAATAAAACATTCTCCATATCATAACCTATGAAATTAAATCTGCTTCAGAAAAGATATTTTTTATCAGAATCCTTGAATTGAAATCATTTTCATAATATATTCTATCAAATAATATAAGGTGTAAAATTAAAAAAATTCATAAATATATTTTCATCATAATCATTAACCATTCATGGAATGAACATGAATGTTATTCATTGATCATATACCTAGCATACCATAATAATTATTAAGGGATGTCTTCATAGATGAAAAATTATTTTGAAAGATACCCCCAAATAGTTTTTTATGAAAATATAATTTCAAATTTAAATGAGTTTTTAAAACATAAAATATTTTCAATGTCACGTTCATTTAAAAAAATCAAGGAAATGTAAAATATAATCATTAAAAATCATTATAACATTTGTTGAGGAAAATAATTTTTCACTATGAAATAATTATTTAAAAAATTATAATAAATAATATGTAAAAAATATTCTTTGATAATAATCATGAATAATTATAATGGAGGAATGAAATATTTATGTTTTAATGAAATTGGGAAGTATTAAGCATGAAGTGGACATTAAAAATAAAATTACTTCCATATTTATAGTAAAAATTGGGCTTAATTGGATAATAACATGATGATTATATTATAGAATTTTTTTTAATATTAATTAAAGGGTAAAATTGACCTTAATTATTCATGAAGGAACATGAAAAAATTATGGAAAACATTTTTAGAGGAGATATAGATGGAATAAATTGGTTTTTTAACAGAAGAAAGAAATAATGTTAGTTTTCATTGAGAAACACCATTTGGAATAGATACTAAATGAGGAGAGGAAATTGAAGTGAAAGATATTATTCTCCTATAATAAAAAATATGAATAAAATTCATGATGTTATTAAGAATTATGTAATATACTCTCATCATTATAAGCATAAACAGATAAAATCCGGATAAACAATAATATTATATCATAAATCCCTTACTGCTTTGCTAAATTATGAATACTACGACCCATATATGAATTAAATAAATATAAATTTTAAATATAATTATTACACTAATATTCATGATATATAATTTCAAATAGGAAATACGTACACCTTGTAAAGGAAGATCGGTGAATTACAAAACATATGTCTCAAATAAAGAAAATTCAGAATAAAATCCCTTACCGCTTTGTCATATTTTAAAACATAAAATACATGAAATAGAGATACTAAAATTTATATTTAAATTAAAATAATATTAATCATAATAATCATAATATACATTATTGGGTATTATATACACCAAATAAAAGTAACACTAGTGAAATATGGCATTCAAATCACAGAAATAAGTGCAATGAAATTCTTTTACCATAAGTTAGAAATTCATCATACACATTAGAACCTAAATTATAATAAATTTGTTAACCAATGAATAATTATTTAAACATGTATAAAACATATTTTTATTATTTTATTGATACTATTAATTCCCACAATTCCAACATCTAGGCGATAATTACCATTTAAAATAATAATATTTTTTTATAATATTATTTTGTATAACTCAACGATATGTGAAACTTAAGATTTCAGAGAAACCTGTTGTTCTGTGTAGAGTACTCTACCAAAATAATAATCTTATTTAACATTAAATTAATTTATTATTCATAAATATTATTAGATATAAAAAAGTGTAAATCTATAAATACATGGGTCATTATAGTTAAGGCCTCTAAGGGGAAAAAAATATGGAGTTAGAGAAAAAATGTGTGAGATCCTAATTTTTAGGATCTATATTTTTTCAGAACGCATGTTTGGAAAAATTGTGTGCAAACCATGCTTTAGCTACTACCTTAAGGAGACCCTTTCATTCCCTATTTTGATTTTCTCCCTATTCATGACCGCACCACAGCCACACTATTTACACAAAACTACTACTACACACTTTTTATTCATCAATTTTCAATTGGTATTGGCAAACCATTCCATTCTTATACACATCCCCTTTCCCCAAAAAACAGATTAAAAGTTCACCAACTCTCCCATCCATCACCCTTACACATTATAAACATAAAAACTACAATGTAAGAGTTACATACTAGAAAAAAGAGGTACTACAGATCCTGTCATAAACATAAATCAAAAAATACTAATACATGGAAAAATTAGAATAAAACAAATTTAGTGGTCAGGGAGTGACATTATCACCCTTTTGAAAGTAATTTGTAATTATAATCACTATTACGGGTGATGACTTCTTCATCTTCAACACATTTTTTTAGTGAATAAATATATATATTTATAATTTTTCATAATTACATAACATAGAGTATTTTAACTATTCTATAATAATCATATATATACACTATATACAAATTCTTTAACATTCATAATATTCATCGATAAAAATTTATTTACACTGATCATGGATATGGTAGGTCATACGTACACATGGATGTGGTTCCCATTTCCATCTGATGGAATAAAAGAAAGGTAAATGATAATTCACTTTTAAATAATAATTATTATATAATATATAACATAAATAATCATACCATTCATCTGTATTACCATCCAAGTGAAATATAAATGAAAAATTAATCATATCACATCATGGAAAAGGTAGTCCACACGTACGCAATAGAAACATTATCAATTCTTAAAATACTGGATGTTAAGAAGGTAGAAGTAATATTATCATTCAAAAATTTTAATTATTTCATTTATATTATATATAATCATTAAAACCATTACAATAACCATCAATAAAATAAGGTTATGAAAAAATAATTATATCGCAATGTGGAAAGCCATACATATCCACGAGAGATACATTAACTTATTATTTGTTTGGAATATGGGTTTATAATCGTGTTATAATAATCATAATAAAATTTAATAATAATTAGCATACTAAATTTATTACTATATGATAAATATAGTTTATTTATAGATTTTAATGAAATGTTGAAAATTATGGAGACACATTAGGGTGTTTAATGCTACTTTGACATGAATCAATTCAATCTTCCCTAAAGGATATTGGATAAGAATTTTTGAATGAATATAAACTGTATATCATTAATAGGTATGGGGATAAAATCATTTCAAGGGATTTTTGAGCTTGAAGGCTCAATTTTGTTTAAGTAATTGGGGAAGGAGATGTCTTTTATAATTGAGGTGAGATGCACTTTTTGAGTTTCCCAAAAAATTCAATTATAATAAGATTATTATTATTCCAAAAACTTTCTAATGGATTATAAATACATATTGGATTGAATTTATGACCATATATTTTCCTCGTGATATATATTTATGATTTTTATGAATTATAAATAACTAAATAAAATATTATATTTATAAAATATGACTGATGGAAATTTTGAGAAAATGAATAACATTAACTTTCATAACATAAATTAAAAATAGGAATTCAAAAAAATATATTAATACATGAATAAAAAATAGATTTATTCTATAAAATTTTTGTACAACATTAATTATATAAAATTATATAACATTCAATATTTGAAATATCTTTTATTTGAATTTTTCATTAATTGAATAATTACTTCATTAATGATGTGTACGAATTTAAAGTAATTATTTATTCTCTAGAAATATTATAAAAATATTCATGAAGAATATAAATCCAATACATTTAAAAATAATATTTATATTTATATATTTCCTCTAGATAACAGCATGTTAAAAAAATTTATAACTAAAAATATGAGGTCGATATTTTTGACTTTCATTAAATAAAATATTATAAGACATAATTTCATCCAAATGGAAACAATGTCATAAATTAGACTTATGGATTATTATTTATATTATATAATAAGAAAATAATATATATACAATTATTATGATAATTTTAGTCTTCTTGTGATTTTATTTTTAACCTTTAATTAACAGTTTAACCCCTTACCACGACAACAAAAATTATAATGTTTAATATTTGCATTGAAAAAATTGACATTTTTAAAAAAATTAAACTATTTGAATCCAAATATTTACTAACTTTTTTCAAAATTATAACCAAAATGTGTCATAGTAAAATTTAAAAGTAAACAAAAAAATGACACAACAAATGATTTTTAAGAAAATAATGCGTTTAAAAATAAAATGAATTATAATAAATTAACATAAAAATCAATTTCAAAAACTATAATTGAATAATTTTAAAGTAAAATTATCAAATTTATGGTTAATAATATCCAAAATAATAATTTTACTTTTAAAATATATTATGTTTGAAATATTACTCTCAATAAAAATTAGTATTTTAAAAATTCATTGAATAATGTATCTTTTCAAAAAAATCTAAAATATATATCTTAATGTAATGTTTACATGGTTAATTACAAAATAAAAAAAATTAAATTTTTTTCTAAAAAACTCATAATTTAATTATAATTTTTACTCACAAGAGAAAACATTTTTTGAGAAATCATATTTTTGATGAATACAATGTCGTAACTAAAAATGGAATGATTATTTAATTCTAAATTTTCAATAACATTATAATTATTATGGAAAATATATTTCAATTTTATAAAGTATTTAATTATTTAAGAACTATTAAAATTAAAGGATAGGTTACATATATCTCTATAAATTATAATATTTTAATAGTGGATAATGGTTCTCTTAAACCATATGTTACTTATAATAGAAGACATCAAAGAAATATAATTGTTTAAAATGTTATTTTTTTAAAAACTATGTTTTTATGTTCGTGTCATAAAAAGAATCATAGAAAATCATAAATCATGACTATCCACCTAGACATTCATAAAATTTTAAGCTTGGGAGAACAACATGTGTACCTACTTTTAACATGTGATAGAATCCCATGTACACTCTTTCATGCTTGGGATAACCACATTTATACCTTCTTTTAGTACTGGGATAACTTCCCATGTACCATTTCATCTAATATGACATTAATTATTACCCAATTCATTTGAGGAATATATAGGTCCCAATCATAACATAATAAAAATCATACATACGTGTGCCATAATATAATAAAACATTATCCATATCATAACCTATGAAATTAAATCTACTTCATAAAAGATATATTATATCATAATACTTTAATTGAAATCATTTTCATAATATATTCTATCATATAATATTTTGTGGAAAATTATAAAAATTCATAAATATATTTTCATCATAATCATTAAACATTCAGGGAAAGAACATGAATTTCATTCACTGATCACATACCTAGTATAACATAAGAATTATTAAGGGATGTCCTCATAGATGAAAAATGATTCTGAATGATATCACCGAATAGTTTTTTATGAAAATATAATTTCAAACTTAAAAGTGTTTTTAAAACATAAAATATTTTCGAAGTAACGTTCATTTAAAATAATCAATTATATATAAAATATATTCCTTAAAAATCATTAAAACATTTTTTGAAGAAAATAAATTTTCACTATTAAATAATTATATAAGAAAATCATAAAAATATTATGTAAAAAAGATTATTTGATAATACTCATGGATAATTATAATGGAGGAATGAAATATTTCTGTTTTAATGAAATTGGGAAGTATTAATCATGAAGTGGACATTACAATTAATATTAAATCCATATTTATAGTAAAAAATGTCCTTAATTGGATAATGACATGATGATTATATAAATTTTTAAAATATTAATTAAAGAGTAAAATTGAACTTAATTATTCATGAAGGAACATTAAAAAATTGTAACACCCCAAGATTTCATAGTGTGTTATGTCATCAAAATAATTCAATAACTTTCACTACATGCAACACCGAGTTCAATAGCACCATGACTTACCAAAAAAGCCATTAAAAAGAGGTTATGAATAGTATTAACTAAATTTTAAACTAATATATCCTTATAATTTTAGAATCTATATTACGAGTTTCTTAGACATAATGTAAGAACCAATTCATTTTTATTATTGCACTTTTATCAACTTTTAATAGTGAAACCTTTTTAAAAACAATATTTTAAACTTTTTTACTAAATGGGGACATCAAAAATTTAAAATGAAACATCCTAAGCTTCCATGGTACGCTTTCCTTTAAATAACACAGTAGCGTGTGTTGTACGCAACTTCGAGTTTTAACACACACCACAACCGATCAAACTAGCCGTTATGAATAGTAATACCTACTTTTTGAAATTATATATATTTTATATTTCAAAATTGAATTCATTTTTGGATTCAGAATATCAAATTTAGCCTAAGGTGAAATTTTCGTACTTTTCGGAGAACTTTAATATTTTAATGAATAGTAAAATTACTAAATTTTAATTAAAAAGAAATTTTTAAATCAAAAAAGTTAATAGTCATAAATTATGAATTTGAGTGGTTTTAAAGTATATTTATAATATATTTTTACCATTTAATCTAATGTTGGTCATTGGAAATAATTTTACAATTAAACTGGACATAAACAAGTGCCAATCTTTTGATAGTTATTATCTCTTAAAAACAAGCTTTTTTTAACAACGGGAATTAATTTTAAATTAATTTCTGCCACTTTTGTATTTTGAATTTTGAAATATGGATTCCATATTTGGAATCAGGATGTTCATATTGAGTAAATAGGTAACTTTTATTATTTATTCATTTTGAATAATTACTACGGTAAATATTTTATTTACCATGTTTAATGGTAAATCCGGTAAATAAGGATTAAAAAATAATATTATAATAATACTAAATTACCCTAAAACATGTCCTAACTTTATTGGTTGATACAGGTTCGACCATAAGCATCTTTGGGTCGATTTTGGGACCCCATGGATCCACTTGTAGGTGACAGGGACACTTTATTTTAATTAAGTTAAAATGAATACAAAAATGACACAAGGATATATCTTTTAGAAAAACAATTTTTACATAGGGTTATATATGTTGGATTTTCGACTATAAATATTAATTAGAAGGATAACAATATTTCATACATAATGATATTTTATTTATAATTTTTAGAGATTATATAATTTAATTTATCTATGACACAATGATGATGAAATAATTACCGTAATAGTGAAAAAATAAAATAATTGATATTATAAATACCCAAATAAATAGAATTTTAGACTTTTTATGAATTAAACTAATTTTATAAGTTAATATGACTTGTTATTATTGATTTAATTAAATTATTTCGAAGTAGTCATTCTGTTATGAGTTTCAAAAAAATCAACTATTGAATCGTGTCAAAATTGACACAAAAGAGTTTTTAAAACAAATATTATATTATTAATTGATATTAAATTCTTAAAAATCTAAGGTTCGGTCAAAAGACTTATATCATGATAGGTGTATCATTAATGGACTACTTGGGGGTCGCTGGGATGTATATGGTAAGTTTATTAACCATATAATATAAAAATACCAAGAGACATTTTAAAGTGAAACTAATTAACTTAGAGTTAATACTTAAAGATAAGGTTAATATAAGTACCAAAACCTATCTAAATTCTATTGGTTGAGTTGTTTTAGACCCATCCCCACCTTAACCTTTCAATAATAAACTTTTGAGCCATTATAAACCGAATATGAATTTATTATAAATTAATATATCTAGCTTTTCCAAAGGTGCCTCTCACCCCTCTTATAAAAGGGAACCCTTTATTCTCATTTCTCCACACCTTCAAAGCCTTTTGGATCTGAGAAACGCTTCCCAAATACTCTCCCAACATCCCTCACTACAACCTAGAGGCCTTAGTTTGATCATAAAGCCAACCTAAGGAGCCCTTTTGATCAAATCAAAAGGAAGAACTCGAAGAAGAGGTAATGATTTCACCACCCTTTTCCAAGTTCCTTTCTTCTTCCACTTCTTCTTTCTTTGTTATTACCATTATAAAATAATAACTCCAGTATCTTATATATACTGTGATGTTATTAAAAATATGGTACAACCATATTCAGTATTCTATCCACCCTTTGAATAACATGTCACCATACGTGTGTACGTACGGCTTACCGTCTCCACGTCGTGGTGTAATTGTTATTCAATAAATTATTATTTGGATGGGTATAGTAATGATTTGTAACTTATTTAAATAATAAATATAACATGATAATGATTCTGTATATATGATATACTAACAAATTATATATTATTTTAATATCAAAAGAGTGATATTGTCGCTCGTGCGTACGTATGGACTACCGTCTCCACGGACGCGATGAGATTCATTCTCCGTCGTATCCATTCAAGTATAATTATAATTTGATGATTTAAAAATGATGTTTAAGGACTTGATATCATTCTGTATATGATTAAGATACAACCTATCCATAACAAACATGGATTACGTAACAAAACATATAAAAGAAAATGAGTAAGTTAACACCCGAAACGACGATAATACTAAGATATTATTAACAAAGCAACGTTAAAAGATCATATATGATATCATATTAATATATATGATTCTTGTATAATTTAATAACAATTATTTGACAATTATATAGGAGGGTAAACTACCCTCAACCAAGGAAAAGTACAAGGTAAGGGTTTATTTCGTAATCTCTTCATTATCCGAGGTTGTTTATACGTAATAATCTACTGGGATCTCTTTATCATCCACATCCACGTTTCTTAAAAATGAATTTAAAAACATATTTACTATTTACTATAATATGGTTTAAATTCATTTAAACCCTTGTTTGAATTTTTATAATAGGTTTATAAAGGAATATTTCCGTCGTTTTCCAAACAAGGTGCTTTTAACCTTTACGACAAAATTAAGGTAAGAATGTTTTTTTAACTTATATGGCGGGTGCGGCTATTTACCGCCGTTATAAAATTGTCAAAGCTTCCCTTACAAGCATACAAATATATTTTCAAAGTAAATGTTTTCTTTTATAATTATGTTACTTTTAAATTATTTCAAAATGAATATTTTAAGAATTTTGGAAAGGTACTCTTTATCAAAATCGGAATTTTAAATGTTTTAAAGATTTATTTTTCTAAATCTTTTTAATTAATGTCCATGTCTTCAAAATGGTTTTTAAAGATTTATTTATATGGACATTAATGTTTTTAAAATGTTAATTCCTTTCATAAGTTTCATAGTTTTATGGGACACTTTGATTAAAAAATCTCTTTTTAATTACTTCCTTTAGAAATGTGTGACTTTTAAATGATTTAAAAAAAGGAGATATTTCTCACAAATAGTTTTTATTTCATCTATGTCAACATCCTTTGATGGATATTGTGATTATATGAAGTTGATTTATTATGATTCAAAACTTCCATAATGTATTGAAGGTTTTGTGATATGTTTGACTGTGGATGTGTTATTTTTATACCATTCATGATTTATGGAGAAAGTAATGACATTTCGTTTGCTAGTTTTAATACGAATGTTTATGTTATGTTTAAACCTTTTCATATGGGAATGCATTGGACTTAGTAAGTGATGGGTGGAGCCCGCTATAGCTCCTCGATGCATCGGTACGTCTCATGAGACAAACTAGTGTCTTGGCACAAGGCCTTGGAAAAATGTTATTTGTAGTCTTGGAACGAGGCCTTGGCTATGTGGTTATGATAGTCTGGAATTATGCATTACATCATTATGAAAGTGGTTATTGATAATGCATGTGATTATTCGACTAGTAGAATATCCATGTGAATAAGTAAATGGAATTATTTCATTTTACTTTTTCCATACTATGATGAAGTTCAAGTTTAAAAGCCTTTTGATTTAGTAATTCATTGCCTTAAATGTTTATGCTTATTTTTGAAAGTTCTGTTATATTGTTATCCTTACTATGAATTTGAGCTCACCCCTTTTCTATGTTTATTTTTCCTAGGATGTGAAGAAGTAAGTTATGAATGACCTGCAGGGATTTTATGTGGGGATATGAGTGTGGAATATGGAGACTATGTTGTAGTAGTAGTTTTTCACTTTTTGATGTAATGTAAAACTTTATGAATATATCTAGTGTTTCCAAGGCTACTAAACCAATCGGTCTTTCGATATTTGATCTTTCTTTTGATCATGCCAATGTTATGTAATAATTCATCGACTCTGGGTAACAAGGGTCGGGGCGTTACAGTTGGTATCAGAGGAAGTTTAGTACAAACCTTGGAAGCTAGATTTAGATAAACTCTGATTAGAGCACATAGATTTAAGATGAATTTTGAGGATTAGTATAGAATAACTTCCTAGAATTTTGGTATTGTAGATATTTTGTGAGTTTTCCGAGCAATACATCGCTATCTGGAAACGAGTAGGTAGAGGCGGCTTTGGCACAGATGTACCTAGGGGTAAAACCCGAAAACACCGCTTTGAGCTAGACTCGAACGGGAACTGGTGCACGACAACGGGCCTTGCTGCAATCTTGGTTATGACACTCCCAGGGGATATGCTTATGATAAATCTCATTTTCTTTAAAAATCATTATGAAGGGTTTATGAGTATATACTTCCTCAAAGAAAACATTTTTATGATTATGGATTATATCCATAAACTATTTAATTTTTGTTATGTGTTTTACAAGTTTGGGATTAGGTATTGTTATTCATAAACCAATCTAATGTATGCCATTGTTTAGAAATGGCGCCCAGTAGAAGGAATGAGAACTCTAGTAATGCACATGATACAAAGAGAAAGAAGGATCATATATTTCATGGTCTTAAGACAGAATTTATAAGAGAAATAGTCTCGCATGTATTATCATCATATGAAGAAATAATATCTTGTGTTGATAAGATAAGTAAAGAGTTTACTGAGTCCTATGGCTTTGAAGGGAATAAAGAGAAGAAAAGGATAGAAGAGAGAAAGATGGATAAAGGGAAGAGGGAAAAGAAGAATTTTCCCCATATGTGATAACTGTGTAAAGAAACACCCTGGAACATGCCTGAAAGGAATGGGAGTTTGTTATAAGTGTGGAGGAAAAGGGAACAAAGTACGTGACTGCAAGGGTAAGAAAATGGTTTCAAATGTACAATGCTTCATTTGCAAGGAGTTTGGACACTACGTAAACCTATGTCCCAGTCATCAGACTATGCCGCCAATGATGCTATTGGATAATAATCAAGTTATGATACTACCACAGATGAAAAGGAATGATTAGAGTTCTTATGTTGATTATGTCATTTGAGTGTTGTATCAACAATGTACTTGTTATAATAATTATGGAGTATATAAGGATTGTACTGAAGTACTATTTCATTAAGGACTTGAGATTGTGTGGAACAAAGAAAAGTGACTCAATAGAAGGTTAAATTTTTTGAAAATATATGGTTGAGAGAAAGATAAACCATAATATGGTTCTGATACAGAGGTAGTGATTTTAGAATAATACATGATTGATTTGGATAAATTATATTGGATATTATTGACTACCTTGAATCTGATTACTGATTTGTATATTCCATCATTGTTGGGGTTTAAAACATTTTTGTATTGATGAAGTATATCCAACATTCTATATGGAATAAGGGAGCATGAATGTAATCAATAAGGATTATGGTAATTCAGGATGTTTCAGTGTTTTAAAAAAATACATGATGAAGGTATTAATATGATATTACGGGGTAAAAAGGATCTACATTATGTTTACATTCCCTATAAATGTTGGATTGTGAGTTTGGACAGAAGTATTTTGGATAAATTCTAGTTTGAGATTAATTTTGGATTGCCATAAAAGGACAACCTGGAAGTCGGGCGGCAACCCATCGCGAACGGCAAGGCCGCGAGACTTAAACCTGTATCCGAAGGGCGACAAGGGTGTATCACCTACCACTGGCCCACGAGATGTCCTGGATTAAATAATGTAGTTTTTATTAAAAGATCTGGTAGATGAATTATAAATTCATTTATTTTGGAACCCTATATGAATAGTATAAATAGAATTTTTTTACATTCTATTATCTTTTACAGTGAAAGATGAGTTTGTGGTAGAAATTTATTAATGGATAAAACTCTAATTATAAAGTAAGTATATCTCCTTATGATCTTAGCTAATCTCATAAATAAATTCCTCAACATTAATAAAAGGAACTTTGAACAAAAGTTTTGTCCTAGATGGTACCTTAAATCATCACTAATGTATGGCTTAGGGATTGTTGGTCCTTTCATAGCCATGTTCTCTACAACTCTCCATCAGATAATTGATGGTAAGATTTCTCTTCCATATCCATATTTTTCTACATGGAACCCTAGTATGTGTTATTTACGGTAATCTTCATACTTTCCACTCTTTATTTTAAATAGAGGCCTCATTAATTCATTTTTCGATGTGGAATTTCAACTAAGATATTTTGAAACGTCAAAAATGTGTTATCCTAATACCCTATGTTTTGTTGAACCGATGGTATTTCAAATCATCATTGATTGATGAATTTAAGGACCTCAATTTTACGCTTGTTTGTGATTGATGACCTCAATCACTACCTATAAATATTTACGTTTTTCCTTCAATTATATGTCTCTAATTGCCACCAATGTTCTCCTAATAGAGATCATAATTTGGTGGTGACCCTTTCATTTATCTTTTCCTCATATTTAGACTTAATTTTAGTAACCCAATTTCCAATGTGGGTTTTCCCACAAAGATATTTTCTATTTTCAACCTTTTATTTTCGAAGAACAATTTCAAATTGCGAGGATGAAATTTATTGAAGGTGGGGAGAATGTAACACCATAAGATTTCATAGCGTGTTATTTCTTCAAAATAATTCAATATCTTGCACTAAATGTAACACCGAGTTCAATATTACCATGGCTTACCAAACAAGCCATTCAAAAGAGGTTATGAATATTATTAACTAAATTTTAAACTAATATATCCTTATAATTTTAGAATCCATATTACGAGTTTCTTAGACATAATGTAAGAACCAATTCATTTTCAGTATTTCACTTTTATCAACTTTTAACAGTGAAACCTTTTTAAATACAATATTTTAAAAAAAATTCTTAAATGGGGACATCAAAAATTTAAAATGAAACATCTCAAGCTTCCACGATACGCTTTCCTTTGAATAATACAGTAGCATGTGTTGTACGCAACTTCGAGTTTTAACACACACCACAATCATTCAAACTAGTTGTTATGAATAGTAATACCTACCTTTTGAAATTATATATATTTTATATTTTAAAATGGACTTCATGTTTGGATTCGTCAGATCTAATTTAGACTAAGGTGAAATTTTGGTACTTTTCGGATAACTTTAATATTTTGATGAATTGTGAAAATTACTAAATTTAAATTAAAAACAACTTTTTTAATCAAAATAGTTAATAGTGATAAATTATGAATTTGAGTAGTTTTAAAGTATATTTAGAATATATTTTTACCATTTAATATAATTTTGGTCATTGGACATAATTTTACAATTAAACTGGACATAAACAAGTGCCAATCGTTTGATAGTTATTATCTCTTAAAAACACGCTTTTTGTTTTAACAACGGGAATTAATTTTAAATTAATTTCTGCCACTTCTGTGTTTTGAAAATTTTTAAATGGATTCCATATTTGGAATCAGGATGTTCAAATTGTGTAAATAGATAACTTTTATTTTTAGGCATTTTGAATAATTACTGCGGTAAATAAAATATTTACCATGGTTAAGGGTAAATCCGGTAAATAAGGGTTAAAAAATATATTATAAGAATACTAAATTACCCTAAAATGTGTCCTAACCTTATTGGTTGATACAGGTTCGACCATAAGAATCTTTGGGTCGATTTTGGGACCCCATGGAGCCACTTGTAGGTGATAGAGACACTTTATTTTAATTAAGTTAAAATGAATACAAAAATGACACAAGCATATATCTTTTTAGAAAAACAATTTTTACATAGGGTTATATTTGTTGGATTTTTGACTATAAATATTTATTAGAAAGATAAAAATATTTCTTACATAATTATAGTTTATTTATAATTTTTATAGATTAAATAATTTAATTTATTTATGACACAATGATGATGTAGTAATTACCATAATGGTGAAAAATAAAAATAATTGATATTATAAATACCCAAATAAATAGAATTTGAGACTTTTTATGAATTAAACTAATTTTATAAGTTAATATGACATGTTAGGATTGATTTAATTAAATTATTTTGAAGTAATTATTCTGTTATGAGTTTCAAAAAAATCATCTATTAAATAGTGTCAAAATTGACACAAAAGAGTTTTAAAAACAAATATAAAATTATTAATTGATATTAAATTCTCAGAAATCTAAGGATCGGCAAAGAGACATATATCATGATAGGTGTATCATTAATGGACCACTTGGGTGTCGCATGGATGTATACGGCAATTTTATTAACCATATAATATAAAAATACAAAGAGACATTGTAAAAGTGAAACTAATTAACTTATAGTTATTACTTAAATATAAGGTTAATATAAGTACCCAAACCGGTCTAACTTTTATTGGTTGAGTTATTTTCGACCCATCCCAACCTTAAACTTTTAATAATAAACTTTGGAGCCCTTAGAAACCGAATATGAATTTATTATAAATTAATATTTCTAGTTTTTCCAAAGGTGCCCCTCACCCCGTTTATAAAAGGGAACTCTTCCTTCTCATTTCTTCACACCATCAAAGCCTTTTGGTTCGTCCAAACTCTGACCAAATACTCTCCCAACTTCCCTTACTACAACCTAGATGCCTTAGTTTGATCAGAACGCCAACCTATGGAGCCCTTTTGATCAAATAAAAATGAAGAACTCGAAGAAGAGGTAATGATTTCACCACCTTTTCCAAGTTCCTTTCATCTTCCACTTCTTCTTTCTTTGTTATTACCATTCTAAAATAATAACTCCAGTATCTTATATATACTGTGATTTTATTATAAATTTGGTACAACCATATTCAGTATTCTTTCCACCCTTTCAATAACATGTCACCATACATGCGTACGTACGGCTTAACGTCTCCACGTCGTGGTGTAATTGTTATTCAATATATTATTATTTGGATGGGTATAATAATGATGTGTAACTCATGTAAATAATAAATATAACATGATAATGATTCTTTATATATGATATACTAACAAATTATAAATTATTTTAATATCAAAAGAATGATATTGTCGCTCGTGCGTACGTACGGACAACAGTCTCCACGAACGCGATGAGATTAATTCTCCATCGTATCCATTCAAGTATAATTATCATTTGATGATTTAAAAATTATTTTTATGGACTTGATATCATTCTGGATATGATTAAGATACAACCTATCCATAACAAACATGGCTTACATAACATAACATATAAAAGAAAACGAGTAAGTTAACACCCGAAACGACGATAATACTAAGATATTATTAACAAAGTAATGTTAAAAGTTCATATATGATATCATATTAATATATATGATTATTTTATAATTTAATAACAATTATTTCACCATTATACAGGAGGTTAACCTTTCCCTTCAACCAAGGAAAAGTACAAGGTAAGGGTTTATTTCGCAATCTCTTCATTATCCGAGGTTGTTTATACGTAATAATCTACTGGGATCTCTTTATCATCCACATCCACGTTTCTTAAAAATGAATTTCAAAACATTTTTACTATTTACTATAATATGGGTAAAAGTCATTTATACCATTGTTTGAATTTTTATAAGAGTTTTATAAAGGAATCATTCTGTCGTTTTCCAAACAAGGTGCTTTTAACCTTTTCGACAAAATTAAGGTAAGAATGTTTTTTAACTTATACGGTTGGTGCGGCTATTTACCGCTGTTATAAAATTTTCAAATCTTCCATTACAAGCTTACAAGGATTTTTTCAAAGTAAATGTTTTATTTTATAATTATTTGACTTTTAAATTATTTCAAAATAAATATTTTAAGAATTTCAGAAAGGTACTGATTATCAAAATCAGAATTTTAAATGTTTTAAAGATTTATCTTTCTAAATCATTTTAATTAATGTCCATGTCATCAAAATGGTTTTTAAGGATTTATTTATATGGACATGAATGTTTTTAAAATGTTAATTTCTTTCAAAAGTTTCAAAGTGGTATGGGACACTTTGATTCAAAAATCTCTTTCTAATTACTTCCTTTATAAATGTGTGACTTTTAAATGATTTCAAAAAAAGGATATATTTCTCTCAAATAGTTTTGATTTCATCTATTTCAACATCCATTGATGGAATTTATGATTATATGAAGATTATTTATTATGATACAAAACATCCATAATGTATTGATGGTTTTGTGATATGTTTGACTGTGGATGTGTTATTTTTATACCATTCATGGTTTATGGAGAAAGTATTGACATTTCATTTTCTAGTTTTAATATGAATGTTAATGTTATGTTTAAACCATTTCATATTGGAATGCATTGGACTTAGTAAGTGACTGGTGGCGCCCACTATAGCTCCTTGATGCATCGGTAGGTCTCATGAGACAAACTAGTGTCTTGGCACAAGGCCTTGGCAAAATCTTATTTGTAGTATTGGCATGAGGCCTTGGCTATGTGGTTATGATAGTCTGGCATTATGCATTCCATCATTGTGAAAGTGGTTATTGATATTTCATGTGATTATTTGATTAGTAGAATATCCATGTGAATAAGTAAATGGCATTATTTCATTTTACTTTTTCCTTACTATGTTGAAGTTCAAGTTTAAAAGGGTTTTGTTTTAGTAATGCATCTCCTTAAATGTTTATGCTTATTTTTGAAAGTTCCACTATATTCTTATCCATACTGGGCATTTGAGATCACCCCTTTTCTATGTTTATTTTTTCCAGGATATGAAGAAGTAAGTTATGAATGACCTTCAGGGATTTTATGTGGGGATATGAGTGTGGAATATGGAGACTATGTTGTGGTAGTAGTTTTTCACTTTTTGATGTAATGTTAAACTTTATGAATATATCTAGTGTTTCCAAGGCTACTAATCTAATCGGTCTTTCGAGATTTGATCTTTCTTGTGATCATGCCAATGTTATGTAATAATGCACAAACTCTGGGTAACTAGGGTCAGGGCATTACAAAAATAATGGAAAACATTTTTATAGCAGATATATATGGAATAAAGAGGGGTTTTAACAAAAGATGGAAATAATGTCAGTTTTCATTGTGAAAAACAATTTGGAATAGTTACTAAATAAATATAGGAAATTGAATTGAAAGAATTTATTCTCATGTATTAAATAAATTTGAATAAAATGCATGATGTTTTTAATAATTATGTAATATACTATCCTCATTAGAAGTACAAACAGATAAAATACCGATAAACGATAAGATTATATCATTAAACCCTTAGTGCTTCGCTAAATCATGAATACTAAGACACATTTATGAATTAAATAAATATAGATTTTAAATATACTTAATACACTAATATTCATGATATATAATTTCAAATTGAAAATATGTACACCTCGTAAAGGAAGATCGATGCATTACAAAACATATGTCTCAAATAAGGGAAATTGAGATTAAAATTCCTTACCTCTTTGTTATATTTTGAAACATAAAATCCATGATATAGAGACAGTAAAAGTTATAATTAAATCCAAATAATATTAAGAATAATAATCATAATATACATTATTGGGTATATTATACACCAAATAAAAGAAACACATGTGAAATATGCCATCCAAATCACCGAAAAAAGTGCACTTAAATTCTTTTACCATAAGTTACAAATTAATCATACACATTATAACCTAAATTATATTAATAAATCTTTAGTAAAATTTTATTACATAATTATTGTTAAAAATATATTACATGTGACCCTTTGACACATGTTCCTCATTAAGTACTTATTAAAATCAGGTTTCGGGTAATAAATGCATTATCTGTCATATATATTTGGATTTTTTAGCCTAAATCATGTTAATTTTATCTTATTTTCATAATATATATACTTTAAAATTTAATATAGATATAAAATAAATTCATCCTATATTTATATAGTGAAATCCAAAACATTTAGTGGGATAAAACGAAGTACAACGTTCTTAGAGATAGTAGGTCGTGTGTAAACATGAAATCTGTTTTCATTTGTCAAAATATGAATCTAATGAAAGGAAAAGAATATATCACCATTGAATAGTAATTTTTAGGTAATATACATAACATATATTCATTAAATTTATCCATATTACCTTCGATTTAAATAATTATTGATAAAAATCACATCGATTCGTGAGGTGGTTGTATGCCATACACTTGAATGAAGTTATATTATCCCACATGGAATGGAATGTACAACAATATATGGGATAAAATTGTTAATGAAATATAATTATATAAAAAATATCACCTAATTATTTTAAATACATAACTATATTTATATAATATGGGTGGTCGTAGAAAACAAATTAAATTTGATCATGAGGCGGTTGTCTATCATACCCACCGTCGACTGTTTCATTTCTTATTTGATGGAAGAGGGGATGGATATAGGTTATTCAATAAAAAATATATAATTTCAATATATATTAGATATTTTTGTTATTATATTTAATTTATGTGGATTTTAATGGAGGTGTTCATTGAATAAGTTAAAAGGATGAGTTTAGTGGAGGCTATTACCTTCTATCCGGAAAACCACATTTGGGTTTATTAATAAGGGACTAATGGGAAATTATTTTTTTGGAATAAAAACATATATATAATGTGAATAAGGATGTTGGGGTGTATTTTGGTAGATTTTCGTAGAGAAAAATACCAAAGGAGTTATGATGAATTGAGGGGAAGAGGTGGACTTTTACAATTGAGGGGATTTGATTTTTTTAAATACGCAAAATTATTAAATAATGGTAATTATGTATCCCATAAAGTGATAAAAATATGTTCATTAAATTATTTTAGGGAAATATTTTCAATCCACAACTTCCCAGTCAAAAGACCCACATGTTTTGAACTTGGTTTTCCTTAACATATAACATTACTAATATTTATTATTTTTAGTTTTTACACTAAAACAAGTTTTTTTACAATTGTTAATTATCAATTTTTATTGATATAAGTAAGACTAGTTGTAAAATTTTTAAAAAAATGTAAAAAATATAAAATATTATTTAAAAATTAAAAATTTTACATTTGTCAAAAAATAATTTTTGCAGAACCTCATTTCCCACACAGAAATATATTTTAATCATTAACATGGTAAAAATGTACTTACTATTTAAGAGTTATTATAATTTTTATAATATAATAATAGGAAAATAATTGTACAATATAGGATACTTTTTAATATGTATAAATCAACTTGAATAAAATAGGATTTTTTAGAATTTTACTAAAAATAAAAAATATTTCTTACCATAAAATAAAATTATTTTTAATTTGGACACTATCGATTTAATTTGACTTTAATATTATGAATATAATTATGGAATTTGAATGTATTATTTTATAACCCTCTTAAAATTTCATATTTATCTAAAAAATTCATAGAATAAAATAATTCTTTAATTTAATATTACGTTTTATATTGATATTTTCATTTATTTCAAAAATCAATTAATTAAATTATAATTCTTTTGGAATTTCATCGGATTTTAAGGTAATTATATAATTACTAAAAATTAAAAATAAGTGTCGCCCATGATATTAATTTATTTTTGATAAAAATTAATATAAATATTGATTCAAATCAATATTTGTATCTATGTGAACAGAAAATTGAAATTCTAATGAATGTTGGTGATATTTCTCTTCTTACATTACATAAATTAGTCCATTGGGAATATTTCAAGAAACATGAACAAAAATAAAATATGAAACAAACATAAGGAAATAATGGTAAAAATATAGCGTGAAAATAGAAATTGGACATGTTTTAATGTCATTTTACAAGATACATTTTTGTTAAACCCCTTGTAAACCTGTTTTAACATAAACTACATTAATTAATCTCCAATAAATTTACTATTCATTATAGAAAGAAATTAAATTGACCATATTATTTGATATTCATTTTTATGATTAAAAATATGGAATCCATTTTTTTAAATTCATTTAAATGAATTCGATGTATTTATTATAAAATTAAACCTCTTGATGTGACAAGAAACTAGTTTCAAAAGATAAAATTTTGAAATGAATAAAAATATTTTATAACAAAATTAAACAAAAATTTTAAACCACTTTACTGTATTGGATTAATAAATATATTACTGATCTATTTTTACTTTTTTTAATTAAAAAAAATAATCTTATTCATTCATTAAAAGAAAAGTATATTTTCAATACAACACCATATATTTCACCAGTATTCAATAAATAAATCTCTCTAAAAAATCCCAAAATTTTCCCCAATATAATATTGTCATATATAATTTAAAAAATTTATTTTTTAAAAAAATTAATTTTCTAAAATTTTCTAAAATTTAATTTTTAATAAAAATAAATTCCAAACAATTATTTTCAGAAAATTATGTTTTAAAAAAATATGATGTCTTTTAAAGAATTTATTTACTTGTTTATCAATATGGTTTTTTAATAAACTAATTAAACATAATATTATTAATATTCATAAAACTGTGATTAATATATGTGTATTAATAGATGTGTTTGACTACTAATATTACTTATTTTTCATTCTTTTTTAATACTCGGTGATACGTGAAATGCAATATATCAAAGAAATTAACTTTTTTGAAAATTCAATTAATTGAAATTTTTTATAGAAACATGGGGTGTATCATTATACCCCCATAAAAAGTTAATTTATCAATATAAATTCATCACATCAATAACAAATGTGGATAAATTTTCCTCATTACAAACTATAGTTCCAATATAGCTTCCTTAAGATGTTGGTTTCACTAGAAAACATTGACTAGGTGAGTAGTAATATTTTACATAAAATATATCTATGATCTAGAATTTCATATAGTAACTCAACTTAAAATATATCATTTTCTAGTGGTATGATATTTTTGTTTTGTAAATTTTATGTATTAGTTATGTAGATTCAAAAGAGATATAGATAGAACACATCATATACTATAGAGTTGTTTGGTGGATCTACCAAATGGTAAGCTATTTTATAGATACGATCAATAATTTAAAATGGACCAAAATATATATGGGTAAAATTTACTTCATATTATAATAACAATTTCATCCTTTAGTTATTATTTTAACAATTTACACTTCATCCATGAAATTAATATTCTTGAATAATATTCCATTCATAAAGAACTAAAATCATCATAAGATTCATTATTCATTCCATCAACCACCAAATATTTATCGAGACCAATGGTTAAAAATAGTTATAAAAATCATCCAATGTTTCTTTTAGTCCATTACATGAATATTTATCACTAAGGATTACCCATTTCAGAAAAAATTAGAATCTAAATGTTTTGAAAGATGGTAACTAAATGTGTAAAATAAACTAATCATTAATTATCCAAACAAAAAGATGTTGTTTTCAATATAAAATTTATAATATATTTATAAATTGTTCATTTTCTATCCTAAATCATGTTAATAAGAAATATTACCATATAAAACCTAATGAAAACATGAATTCTTCCTCATTACATAAACACAAACACTGATTATTGATTTTATTCCAAAAGTCTTTAAACCTTGTAATATCCATCAATGATAACATGAACTTAATTTTAAAATAACTGCCAATGAGTTGTGAGGCCATCCAAACTATAAAATTTAGATTATCCATATCCATCATCTCATTATCCCAAAATCATTAGATCAAAATCTGGAATGTATTAATTGTTATCTTCTTTAATCATGGGTATTCTGTAAAATGTCCAATTAAATTTAAATCACATTTATAAACCATTAGTATCATTCATCTTATTCTTTCCAATCCTCAATGAAAAAATCTATAGAAATATAATTATATATTTATTTATTAAGTCAAATTTATTTTATTCAAATACAAAATCACATTAATCAGTCAGGATCATTCTTAAACCATTAACTAGGATTCATTATCAAATGTTTTTATTCCTTCAACCATTTTATGTAACTTGTAGTATCTTTGTCATAAAAAACAATTAAATGGACAATTATGTTGATCCTCTTATTTAAAATTCATATTAGAACATAAATTTTGTTATTCCCACACTATCCATATTAAAAATATTAATCCATTGAATTTTTATTAGGGAAACCATTATTCACATCATTTTCATTTCCTAAAATTATCAATTTTTCCTCAGTATATTCTTAATCATTGTGATTCTTCACTACACAAAAATAATCACCTCATTACATTGAAAAATTACTTGGAGTGCATATTCCATAATTCCTAACATATAGGAAAATGTTTTTTCATTCATTAGTGTTCTACACCACTATATTCTTAACGAACACTAACCTTATCATCTTTTTTTGTTCATGATTTTTTAGGGAACATGCTTTTAATAATATATCATGATTAATGATTAGTAACAATCAACAAATACTTCATGTAACAACCCACCACTCACCCAATTGATTAGGTATAGGAGGAGGCTGTTACTGGGCCTTAGGTTATATCCATAAGACATTGTAAGATGGTAGTAAATTCGAAGGTCTTGAAACTGATTTGGGGTTATTATTAAACCTATTGAGAAGTAACAGCCAAATCATGAAATAATCATAACATAAGCCATAATATGATTCATTATAAAAACCACATATAAATCAATTTAATGAAAACCAATACAAACTAATTGTTATAGCACAATTTAGAAACCAATCTATAAAATCATAAAGACACCAAAAACACTCTAACATAGAAACCCACCACAAGCTCTATGATCCAAAACCACTTGACCGACACAAGGTGTTAATAAACATAACTAAAAAACATGGATAGCGTTCCCTTATATATGTTTCAATATATAATATCAAAAATCATAATAGATTTTATATAAGGGGATGAGTAAAAAACAACGTTGGTTCCCCACGATGACTTACCAACTTCTCCACTATGACAGAACATGATAGTACAATTTAAATAACAAATAAACATAAAATTTTTAAAAAAATTTAAACATATTCAAAAATTTATATCGAATCTAGTGTAATTCCATGTAAATCCATTTTATAACCAAAAAAACATTTCTAAAATCTATTTGAGAAACCAATTCCACACATCCACACATACATGTCTAGGAGATAGTTCCATACTCATTTGTGGTATCTCATTTATCTATCATGTCTTGAGATTGTAACAAGTCCCATTTTTTACTAATCCTTTTCAAATGAGAACCAATTCATATTTAATCTAGGCCACATATTCAACATGAACACACACCACCATGTATGCCCAAATACAATGCTGAAACCTTTTTTCCCAAAAACCATGGATGCCAAATCCCATGACATGCGATTTAAATAAAAAAAAATTCGAATAAATAATAAAACCATTATCCATGAATCAAAACCAAATAATAATTTTAAACTCATGTTTCAAGCAAATTTTCCAGAAAACAACCCAATCTATATCATTTCACAAAACCATTAATAAAAAGGGTTTCCATCAGGATACATACATAATTTTCACATTTGATTTCAATAAATAACTCCAATTTGAACGTAATTTATTATTTTTTAACTAATAAGTGTCGATAGTGAGTCCACTTATATCTCAATCATTAGAGAATACAAGGAATAATATATATACTATGAAAATTGACATAAATCTATAGAAAACATCTATATATCTGGTTCCCTTCAACCAAAACAATTCATAAAAATTTATTATTAACATAATAGAATATATATGTATCCCTAATGTAATATATATATATATATATATATATATATGATTTATGTATACATAAGAATATGAGATCTCAGTAAAACAACCATGATTGAACACTTAACGGTGTATCTAAATATCCTTTTGACTTTGTACAACCAAAGGATTACTCCTGGGTAGAGAGGACTGGTATCTCTAGTAATTGTATGGAAATTAATTCATGTTATGTATTATATAATTGAAAAATAATTCATTTAAGAGGAAAACTGAGATAGATCAAAACATATAATATATACGTTTTAATGGTGTATGATAAGGGCGCATGAATAGGCCAATCGTGCACTAATCGAGCATGAGCCACTGCCTTCCAACACCCCTCTCATGGTAATTTCTCATAGTATGAAAAAGAGTACACCAACTATTTTATTCCGTTTATGTCGATAATTTCAAAATTTTCTTAGGCTGGAATCTTGGTGTGGACAAACTATTTGCCTACCCGACTGCCAATGTTTCATTAGATATATTTCATAGGGGGTGTCGCATGGTTACTACAAAATATCCTCAAAATTTTAACAACCATAGAATCCCTAAAAACATTCCAAAACACCTCTCATACTCCCATAACATAATTTTAACATTATATATTCATAAAAAACATAAATGGTATTGTACATGAATCTTTGGATGCTATTCAATACTTTAGTAATGATATCATTTAGTTTCTCATAGATACATTATCTACCTCATTCCAATTTACACGACCTATATCATGTTATACCGTTATCATTAATATAAAACGTATATTGTGAGAAACAATATTCATATTTGATTACCGCAAAAAAACTGTAAACAGACGCATATAAGATGAATAAATAATGATACCTTATTTTCAATTAATTGAACCTTACAAGAAACTGTGGATATTCATAGTTACTTTTTAGATACTTCATGATACTTCATAATGGTTTTATGTATTTAAAACAAAATTCCTTGATATCGTTATACTAGGTATGCAGTAAGGCACATTTCCATACAGTAGGGGATGCTTTATTTCTACTAAATGAAATATTTTTGATGTTATTTCCTCAAGGAACCAATGTGCAAGATCTGCATCAACATTTATTATTTCTATGTGGATGTAATCTCATGGAAACTGATCACTCTACCGATTAAAAAATTATCATGATATTTTCATATTTTTATAATTACACTTATGGTTCTCACTAATGTTTTCTCATCCTTGTTTACAATGGTTATACTAAACCTTTCTCAGATACCAACATTTGTAAATTAATATTCTTATACATAAATATTTAATCAAAGTACATAAATATTCATTACATTACATAACGATCTATGAAAAAAATTATTATATCTAATTATTTTTCAAACATGTAAAAATTTAAAACTACTACGTATGTGAGCTACGCCATCATCCATTATGTTCTTCTTAACTAGAACCCTTCTTAAAATTTCATTTCTAGTTATGTTTTTCATATCATGTGGGAAAACATGTAATAAATTTGGAGATAAAAGTTATATTAATGGTAAACAAGGGAAATATCAATATGAACTTATTATAATGGTATGAAAACACATGAATTATAATTGAAAACTATTTCCTTCATATCATAGATCACAAACTTGATTAATTTCATAAATCATTTCATTTCATATGTAATGATTCATAATAGAATAAACGAACAATGGACATGGTAGAATAAGATTTTTATAACACATAGAATTTTGGAATACACATAAAAATATAAAATACTATGTCTGGGTTGTCAACTAATAAATTGATAAAATTTAAGGCATGGGTAAACCGCCAGTGTAAACACTTCATTCGCAGGATAACCTCCCATATAGATGATTTCTCTCATATGATATTCTCTTGTGTAACCACTTATAAGAATTTGATAAACTCCCATTTAACATTTGATCTCATATAACACTAATAATAATCCAATTCATTGGAGAGAGATTCTGGTCTTACCATTCACAAAATGAAATTCACACATACATGTTCAATAATATCAGAAAACATTAATTTTATAAGAACCCACAAATACAAATGGGACTGATAAAAAATTAATCATATAGAAAAAACTAATAGAAATGGGGTACATAAATAATTTCATCATATTATAATCAATGTAAATAAAATTGGATTCATAAACATCTTATCATAGAAAATATAAACCATAATGGGAAATATTTATAATAGTATGCTTGGATCATATCCATAGTAAATCATAGGTTACATTAAAGGATGTCATCATAGATGGAAAATGATTTTGAATGATAACTTGGAACATTTCATTAGAAAAATAGCCTCTCCAATCTGAAACAAAATTTATAATATATACAAATTTTCCAAAATATTTTTTTTAAATAAACATGGAAATATATGATGTAATCATAAAAAATCATTTGAAACATTTCTTGATGGATTTACCTTTTCCCATAAAAGTAACTTATTTAAAATAACATAATTACCCAATAATAATAAAATATTTTTTATTCAAGGAAATGTGAAAAAAATTAAGGGAATCCTGAAATAATTAAACCATCATGACAAAGTAATATAATGTTCATGTTGTAAACCTTAACACAATGATTCCTTTCATGTTTTTTGTAAAATATTCATTTACATTGTTTTTTAATTGAAAAGAAGACTCATTGTAAAATTATATTTCAAAAAGAAACACAAGAGTAAATATGACATTAAAAAATCATATAGTAACATTAAAAGGTTCTTTAATTCATTTTTAAAATACATGGATATATAATAAAAAGTGTTTTCGCCTTTTGAGAGAAATAAGTCAATTTTTGCTTAAAAACCTATTTTAGAATGATCACTACACAATGAGATGAAAATTAAGGACAAACATTTATTGTATATGAATAAACATAGGATAATAATAATTATGATGGTTTAATTATATTGATCATAACATTTCATCATTGTAAGCAGAAACATAAATAATCATGATAAACAGTGAGATTGTATCATAATACCCTTTCCAAAATGATAACTTTTGAATCATAATTACTATTAATTAATAACATAAAATGTAACATTAAATATATTTTAGAAAATTAGGTTCATGAAATTTATTTTAAAATGGGTAGTATGGAATCCTCATTAAGGATGATAGGTTCATAACATAACATATGTTTCAATGATGGCAAATTGAAAAAAAAATACCTTACTATATTAGTATCTTCTGAAATATAAACCGAATTAAATATAGATTCTCAAATAGATAAGTAAATACACATTATTTTATGTAATATAATAATAAATAAGGTTCTTCGGTAGTATATAAAACATATTAAAGAAACACATTGTGAACATCGCATGTGACTGATGGAAAATAAAAGTGATATTATAATCCCTTTCAATAAGCTTCAAATTTCATCGTACACATTGTAAACACATGCATAATAAATATATTTTTATGATATACATTATATATCCAAACACATATATATAATACCATATATGATTTACTTATGACCTTTTATTACATACTTATCAATAATTCCTTATTAAAATCACGTTTTTGAAAATAAATGCATTGTTTTTCTTGTATATTAGGATTTATTATTATTAGCTCATATTATTTGATCATGGTTACATATTATGATAATTTTTTTTCCAATATATTATTATAATATATATTCATCATATATTTATTTATATTAATCCATAAATGTTAGAGATAGAAACGAAATACATCATTCGTGGACATGATATGTCATACGTACACTTGATTGTTGTTCACATTTACTAGAATGATTTAATAAATGATTGGTTAATAATATATTTCCTATAAATAAAAATGTTTATTTCATATACATGAAATATATTCATTATATTTTCCCTTAGTACCATTCATGCAATGATTTAGTGACACTAAATCAAATTACTTCATGAAGCGGTAGTCCGCATTACAGACAAACAAAATTATCATATCCCAAATGGAATGCGTTTTAAGAAGGTATATAGGATATAATAAATCTATAAGTATAATGATATACTTAATTTGACACCATTTTTTATATACATTATTTTATCCTTTTGTGATAGTACATGATGGAAATAAAAATAAATAGTTTTGGGACACGGTAGTCCATCATACAGATGATCAATGGGTTCATTTTCCATTTGAAGGAATTGAAGATGAAAATAGGTTAATCCATAACACAATAATATATTATTATATGGTGAATTTGGGTGTTATTATATTTTAAATATTATGAAATAAATTAAAGTGGTAATAGTGTACGCAAAAAATGGAAGAGGTTAGTGATGATAATTAACATATGTTACAACAAACTCCTTTGGATTTATTATTATGGATAATATGTTTAGTGTTTTGGGATGAAAATAATCTCTAAAACATGGATAAGTATGTTTGGGATTGATTTTATAGTTATTAGTAAGGAAAAATTTCATTTGAGCATTAGAGAAGTGAGGGAAAGAGGTTGTCTTTTATGATTTTGGGGGACCGTTATTTCTATAAATAAAAAAACATATTCAATAGGGTATGTAAAAATGCCAAAATGTGACTAAAAAAAATTATAATTAATTTATTTGGGGTAATATATTATTTATTTACACCTCCACAAAAACCAATAAAATTTAATCATGCTTTCCCATAACTTCTATGTTTTCTTAATTTTATCTTTTTAGCTTTCACTCTGATAACTATTATTTTTTCCACAATAATTTTTCTTCAGAGAATAGATAAAAGATATCATAACTCTATAATTTTTAATATATAGAACCAGATATCAAATAAAATATTAAAAATAAGATATTAAAAATAAAAAACATTTTTGTGTTCAAAAACAGTTTTATCCAATGTACATCTAATGCACCAAACAATTCTTTACAATTTAATATGGTGACAATGTTTATGCATTTCAAGTGTTAATAAAATTATTATAAAAGAATTATTTCTCTAATATGGAAAATTGTTTTTCATTTATAAATATTAAGATATAACATGTAATATTTTCTGATTTTTCGAAATTTTAAATTATTATCAAGAAAATATCTATTATAAAATAACAATAATGTCAATTTAGACAATATTCATTTAATTTTAATTTTAATTATAATGAATATGATGGAATTGGAATATATTATTTTTACACCTGAATAATATGTAATATTTATCTACAATAATCACGGAATACCATAATTAATTCATTTTATATTACATTTTATATTTAGACAATCATTTATTTTATTTTGCTATTAATTAAATAATTATTGTGTTGGAATTTATTATTCTAGTAATGTAATTATGTAGTCACTAAAAATAAAATAAAATAACCCTTGATATTAATATCATTGTTCTCTATATTATCATCAATATATGTTCACATATTTCATTTCCCCTACATGAACATGAAATTGAATTTTAAAATAAGGTCGGTGACATTTTTTTATTTATTTAAATTATAACATTAGTCACATTCATAGAAAAGTTCTCCATAAGACCATAAGAATAAAAAAAAGTTAATAAGGAATTAATTATTACCATAAAATATGATTTTTAAAATATTTAGGTTATCTTGCACAATGTATATAACAACCCGTGATTTAATGGTACACAAAACAGATCTTAAATGAATATTGATATACAATTAAATAATGACATGAACATTAGAATAATAAAATGAAAATGAGGAATAGTAACACAACATAATGAATAGTAACCACACCTATTAAAGAATAAATATTATTTAGGAATCTTATAAATGAGAATATGATATTCATAAATCATACAAGATGTAAATATTTTTTAAAATGAAAATTTGTGTCATCAAATCGTGAAAAAATATTAAGGTTTATTTCCACTTTTAATAACTTATATAATTAAATAAATTAAAATTTATTCCCATAAAATATATTCACAAATAAATTTATTATTATTATTAATATATTTAATGAGTTTATAATTAAAATTTTAATGTGTCATAAAATCTGTTATAACAGGAAAATACATATCATTATGAATAAATCACGATTTTAATTTAAAAATAACTTATCTTATTTAAAAACTAGTTTAAAAATGTGGCATATAATTCAACTATACACATCGAAATATTGTTAGGGTAAATTATGGGATTGTTCTAAAATAGTTAAATTTTTTGATGAATAGTGAACTATGATAATTTACCGTATATAACATTACAAGTTATATACACTATTTTTTGAGTAATTCTGATGTAAGTACCAAAATTTAGAAATATTATAAATTATTAAATATATATAGTGTAATGATTCATTAGTATTTATACTCTCCTATGAAATTAAAAAACTAATGATAGAAATAATCAAAAGTCACCTCTCTCCTCTATTATAAATACAACACACAATAATCTCGTCTTCTCACAACATCTACTACATGATGCCTGACCAATTTATACCCAATCAACTTCCTATTTCTATCCCCAATTTCTAGGGGACTTGTTATTAATAGAAGTCCATACTCAAGATCATTAATGGAGTTCTCAAGGAGCATAATCGAAGAGGTACAATCCCCTTACATTCTATTTAATTTAATTTCATTTATTTTATGCTATTATCATACCATTATCTTTTCTATCCACACATGAATGATTACTCTATTATAATATATATTCTATAATTTTATTATTTTAACATAAAATAAATCCTCAAAATCATTCTATTATCCCTATTATTCTAAAAATGAAAACATCATCTATGAGTTATCAATTTACCACCATCATAGAGGTTGTGTTTCTATTTTTTCAATTACATCCTTCAAGGATGTTCATAAAACCATTTCAATATTTATAAAAGATTGTAAAATTTTATTTAAATCTTCTTTAATATTATGAGACCAGTATATATACATAATAAAAATTAATAAAAAAACTAGTATGTGATGATCGAAAAAATTTCAAAATATTCTAATGAGTTATCATTGAACTTTCATCTAATAAATCATATTCATATATGAAAAAATGGTATATAATACCATTTAGATTTCAAAATTTCCATTAATAACTTAGAATCTCAATTTTGGATAACAATTCCCATTTTAAATGATCATTCATACAGGCATACAAATGAATCTATCATGAAATCCAAGGAAATGTAAACTCATGAATGAAAAATATTATTCACATAACTCATCAAAATGGCCATAACTGAACATAAAAAAATCATACTAATTAAAGAACAAGTTTAAGTGGTCTTTAGTTGAAAAATTAATGAATCTAATTTAATTATACTTTATATTAAGTGCATGTGAAAAACACTTTCGTACATAAGGTAGGAGATTCACATAGAACTCCCATTTTTTCCCAGCAGTCTATGGTGTCTCTATATTTACTCGAATATAATTCTTAGTTAATATTACATGATACTGTAATATTCTATTTTTATTTTCCAATAAAATGTACCTAGTACTATTCTTATTTCTTTTAATGGGAAATACATGTTTTATAGAGTTTAATTTTAAATGCCTCCCGATAAGAAATTATGATTTAAGGGAACATCCCCGCTTCTTTCCAGTTTTCAAGTACACTCCATCATCAATTTTAATCCACCGTTATTTTTAAAAAATAAACCTTTCTGTCATGGTATAATATATTTATTCATTTCATTTTTGAGGAAAAAAATTATTCTTTTTCATACATTTAATCTTTTTTAAAATTTCCATTAAACGACACTAAAAATTACAATTTCTAAAGTTTATAAGAGTATATTTTTATAATTTATATCTTCATATAGGAATCATTTATCACATTCGATGCCAATTTTACCTTAATAATTCACAAGTATGATTTAGATTCATTCTTCCATAGACACCATTATGATATTCCCTTTACATATTCCATATTCACCATTTATAATTTATTTGTGGATTTTTTCCACATCCCTTTTATTTTAGATAATCATTCATTGAATATTTTGTTAATTTTCCATATTTCCCTTATCGTGGATATAATTATTGTATTATCTATATTTTTTTAAAAAAATATATGTTTTCATTTAATGATTTTTAATAAAATCTACATATGAATAATTTTATGGACATGAATTTAAGGGTGGGGAACAGATATTTATTTCCCCGTGATGCATCGACACGTCACATGTGACATAATATTTAGAGACAAACCATTTGTGATTGATTTAGAAAACAATTATATAGTTTTTACCCAGAAAACTAAAAAATCATGATTGAATAATGTTCATGTTCTAGATAAATGACGTCCAATAAGTATTCATTTTCTTCAGTGAGTATACAGTTACTACATTTAATGAGATTTTCACTACGACAAAATATATGGATGCATTTTTATTTATATTTTTTTGATGGCATGTAATTTTATGTTATTAATCATTCCATAATTATTATGACTTATTGTATTTTCTTGATTTATTACTAATAAATTTATCCCTATAGATTGTTTGAGATTACCCTTTTATTTTTTCCCTCTACATGTTATGATGTAGAAATATATTAATAAGTGTAAATGATTAAATTTATTTTTCTATTATTAGGTTATATGTTTGAATGCCAATGTAAAAAAGTGAACAATGTTTGTATATAGTTCTTCAAGACTACTAAACTGTATATATATTGGGATCTGATCTACTGTAACTAATAAATTGTATGAATTTAACCATTGAATCCAGTCTACTAAGGTCTGGGTTGTTACTGTAGGTATAATATAATGTTTCATAGATTAATAGGGAACTAGATGTTATGATAACACGAGAATTATAATAATTCCCAATAGTGATTTTTTTTTCAATACCCATGATATTTATGAGATCAATTAGTGGGTGCCATTATTTAGTAATGGTTCCTAATTCAATAAAGGTAATCAATACCAGTGGAAAATGTATGCATTTTCCTACCAAGAAAGTCAACATAGTTACTATTGTATATGCACAAAACAAAACCAAAGAATGGATGTTTACTCAAGTTATAAAGAGTTACCAAAAATGACCAATATTGGATCGTTTAATGGGGATGAAGCCCTCGTATTTTAGTGGGGCTATTAATCTATTGGTAACATAGTAGTGGATCATGTACCATGAAACAATATTTCTAGGTTTGGAATGGAATGACACAGAAAATATAATTCCATTGGAATATTATCTAAATGGATCTGCCGTATAATGGTGGTTATAGAACTAGAATACTAAGGAACAATATGAAAAAGAACTCATAGTGTGTAAATCTTTTAAAGACACATTCTTCGACAAATATATCCCCCAATAGAAACAAAATTAAATGAATAAGAAATATATTATTTTAAGTAAAAATAATCAGAGAGTGTTGCAGAGTATGTAGATACATTACCAAGACTATCCAGGTGTTCTATAAATTAAATAAATGTTTTGGAACACAAGATTGATAATTTTCAGGATGCTTATATTCCATGTCATTGAAAGGATCTAGACTATTAGACACTATCATCATATGAGAAAAAATTATATTGTTCCATATAAATGGATAATGAACTCTATAGATTCTATAAGTAAATGGAAATTAAGATACGAAGAGGTCTTATTATAACCATATAATATAATAAGCATCATAGAAGAAGAGTGGTACAAATAATTTCCCATTATGAGAAAGTTGGGGAATAAATCATCATAGGAACTGATTGAAATGCATGGTATATTATTATAAGAGTGTAGAAAAGGTTCATATATCTAATGAATTCAATAGAAAGAAACAAATCAATGACATAAAATTCTTTAAATACATAAATGGGGAAATATTTAAATCAATTTCTCAAAAAATATGTGAAATCAAATATTGAATTATATAAGTGTAGTTGGCTAAGCCTATGTGATCACTACAATAGATAAAAAGTACCCAATGTTGTGGTTTAATGTAAAATAATCTCATATTCAAATTTAGACAATGATTTATTTGATTCTGGATCATTTCATGATTTTATAACTAAATAATTTTCTAATAAATTTAAATATTTCTCTTTTGATTTAATAAATCTTTTTTCAGTCAAATCCTCTATGATAAGTCACAATGCAACAAATATTTGTAGGTTAGTTCCCATTATGGCATATAACAACACTTTATTTGCTGAAAATATCATCATAACTATGAACGACATTGATATAATACTTAGTATGGACTGAATTACAAAATATTAGGTGAGAATTTTGTTACAACTAGGTCCCAAAGATAACATAGACACGCTGCCTTAAAATGGTCGTCGGGTCCTGGCCTTCCAGGTACCACCAGTTTCCCCACAGGTACGTGGTCCCCACACACGGGCCCACCTACATGCCCACACGGGTCATCTGACTAATGTTATCCCACATATGCCAACACATGTCCTTTCATGTATGCTTTTTCTTCACTCACACACACCCTGGTAAAATTCCCAAAATTTATTATCGTTATTCCATAGAAAGAACACGTAACTGTGGAGTTCTAATCAGATAGGCTCCATAAAAGGAATGTGTGCCTTGTTGACACGAGTCATATCAATTATCCATTTAACCTTTTATCATTTACTGGTGTTAAAATCACCCCCTTTAGAGTACAACATCCTCGTTGGGGGCCCTACATCTCAACCTAGAAAGTGCGTCACACATTAGGATGGGTTCCTGCTCTAATACCAAATTTAACAACTGGGTCTCGTAGATAGCATAGAAACCCCTCCCTATCATGGCCGTTAGATCCTGGCCCTCCATGTACCACCAGTTTCCCCACAGGCATGTGGACCCCACCCTGGAGGCATCCTACATGCCCACACGGGTCATCTGACTAATGATAGTCCCCACAGTCCAACACATATTCTTTCTAGTATTCTTTGTTCTCACTCACACACACCTTGTAAATCATCCTAGAAGGTCACTCATCCTGATCACTACTCCAGGCCAAGAACGCTTAACTGTAGAGTTATAATCAGGCATGCTCATGATAAAGAAGGTGCACCAAGACGACATGAGTCATATAATTTATCCATTTAACCTCTTATCATTTTGGGTTGTTACAAATTAGTTACAAGAAATATGAAATTATGATTTTTGTGACATATGTAGAATCCATTATCTTAAAATATTAATATTATAATATCTTGTTCTTATCAATATCCACCCCTAATAGCTATAATGAATGAAATTATTGGTTAGGAGGATAAAACCACATCATTAGATGTCGAATGCCGTCTTCTAATTTCATATTTAAAAATTAAATAGGAATACATTGAATCATTTTCTATTGAATTAACTTGACAACCCCCATAGCGTGAAGTTTATTTTACCATTAATTTAATACTAGATTCAAGACCAATGTCAAATAATCATAATATAATTCCCACTATAAAATTAGTGGATCTTAAGAAACAAATAGAGTTGTTGAGTAATAATGGATTTATTCAGTAAGTATTTCTCCATGGGGAGCCTATGTTCTCATTGTCAGGAAGAAAAATGGATCCTTATGTATGGGAATTGAATATACAGATATCAATGTTATGACAATAAATAAAATGAAACCTGTTTCTTTCATTAATGATTATTTTATCAATATCAAATAGCTCTATATTTTCTAATCATTGAACATCATTCTTCATATCCTAAATTCAGAGTAACGATTTATGATATTCTAGAAACAACTCTTATGATGAGTTATGGACATTAAGAGTTCACTATAATTCAATTTTTATTGAATAATTCACCCTCTGGTTTTTGCATATAATGAACATAGTGATCAAGTAATAACATGGATAAATTTTGGTCGTATTCAATGATGATATTCTGATGTTTTATTACAATTATGAAAACCATAGAAATCACTTTTATATTATTATAGAGGCTCTAAAAAGGTAATAGTTCTATGGTAAATTTAGCATGTGTGAATTATGGATTAAGAAAATTTCTTATCATGGCCATATTGTCTCTAAGGATAGACTCACAATTTATCATATGAAGACAATGACAATCCAAGAATTTCATATGGAAACGAATGTAACCAATGTATGTATATTCATTTGATTATTTTTTATTATATTTGTTTCATTAATATTTTTTCCTTATTGTATTTCTCGTTAACTAAGCTCACATGTAAACGGTTTATGTTTGTATGGAAAAAAGAATGTGCAGAATGTTTTGAACAATTTAAGATAATATTATTCAATTATTTAATTTTGATTTTACATTTATGAAATGATGGATTCCTGATATACTATGATGCATTATATAAATTACTGGGTTGGCTCCTTATAAAAAATCATAATGTTGTTTCCTATGCATCATGGTTGTTGGAGACTCATGAACAAAATTATCTAACTCGTTATAATGATTAAGTAGTCTTAATATTTTTTCTTAATATATGGATACACTATCACTATGGTGAAATATACTAGATATATACAGAACAACGGAGTTTTAAACACATCGTTATATAGATAGAACTCAACATGTAGTAATGATTATGGGTATAGTTACACAATGATTATGATTTCACAATAACCTACCACCTTAGAATATTAATTTTTGAATAAGATGAATCCAGAAGAAATGATCATGGATTTATGAAAAAATTTAATATTTAAAATGATACTATGTTCATTGATTTAGTAAATATGTATATTATAATTATTAAGGAAGTGAAAAAATAAATCCTTTTTTCAAAGTATTGGTAAACTATCTTTATTTGAGAATATAGAAAGATATAAATCAAATTAAGTTATTTTTTATTGAAATGTTATGATATTAAGGAATGAAATTTCTAAAACATCTTGGATGAGGATAAAATTATGAAATTTGGAAAGAGTGTATGTGTTGAAACAATACCTAACACTACAACATAAGTCACCTTTAGCGGCGGTCCTTTAGTGGCAGTTTACAATACCGCTGCTAAACCTTTCCTTAAAAAGGTTTTCTGGCAGTTTATTAAAAACCACCATGAAACCGATTTATTTTTATAATGTGGAGACACTCCCCCCACCTGAGAAGACCCTCTTTTCCCTTGACACCCATGATGCTTCTCCCCCTGACAAGCCACAACCCTAGCTCTACTCCCCTCCCGTGTCGTTGGTGACCTCGCCCCCTATCGCGGCTGACACCCCTTCTCCCCCTAACACCGGCGACACCACATTCTCCCGCGACCCCATTGAGTTCCTACCCTAGGTTGTCTCCCCTCCCCTACTTCCAGTGGTTTGGATAGTCGTAGGTTTTGTTTTTCATATATTTTTTGAGCCTTCAGGGAATTTTGTTTATAGACATATGAAACCCTTTGTGAGTGTATCACAACAAAGTCGTATGATTTTCAAAATTTAAGAATATGGAAGGAATCAGATTCACTAGGATACACATATTCATATCTAGTGTTTCTTATGGGTTTTAGAAATTTATTCCTATAGTCTATATCCCATTCATGCTTTGTGTTCGGTTTCATTCGTGATGGCAGTGATTCATGTTTTAATTAATACATGTTTATTATATTGATGTTTTTTATTTAAATTTCTTTATATTTATTTAACTTTTATTCATATTAAGAATTTATTTAATATGGAATGTTTTAAATCAAACCAATAGATGTTTAATTGGATTTTTTTTAAATAATATACGTAATAAAATATGTTTCATTTTTAGATTAGAACAAAATTTTTCTTTGTCATAAACACTGTATATATTCATGGTGGTATATTACTATGAATTTTCTGCAAACATTTTATATTTTATTTGGTGTGTGGTGGTTTAAAATTTTAGTATGTAGATAAATATAATAGTGTCATATAACATGAATGAATCTCAAGGTTGTTTTCACTTTAATGGTGGGTTTGGATAGTGGTAACAGATAGTCACATGGAGACTTTGTTTTAGTTTCTTCTCATGTTTACCTTTCTTGATTGGTTTATTTATATATCATGGTCATGTAATTTTTCATTCGTGATGTAATCTGATTGATTATATTTATATTGATATATATATATATACGAGATATTGTCTTGATATTTTAGTGTGAAATCACTCCCAGGGTTATGTGGGTTGATACCCAGGTGCTTGTCACTTTCTCATGGTGATCCGGAATACTCTTTGGGACCAATGTTGGGTCAATAAAAAGTAGTATTATAGGAGGTTTTATTTCTATGCATGGTTGATAATATGGAATTATTTTTTTAAAATCACAAGGAGTATGTCCATCCATGTTTCACCACACACATTGAACTATGTTATCATTATGTGGAATCGATTATTTTACTTTATTACTATACTTTTATTGTTCTTATTTTATTTTCCAGATTTTCCTTATAACTTCCATCTACATAACTAACATGTCAGATTTTTATTGATATAATTTTTGAACTATCAAATAGGATAATACTAACTTCTCACCTTTTTATTAGTTCATTTAAATGACGAAACTTTCATAATATTTTCAAATTTAGATTCCAAGTCCTCTCACCTTCCCTATGTGAAATATTCTTAGGAGTTTTTTTCTTAAAATATTAATTTACATTTTCATAAGGATGATTTTTATTTATTCACTAATTATGTGGACTTATTTTCATATTAGATTAATATATAGGTTGACATGTACATGGACGAATCACATTGATACTACTTTTGATACATCCCACACATTTTCAAAATTACCTTTTTTATGTATACTTGTTTCTCTTAACCTAAGGATGTTTCTTATTCATATATAGATTTATATTTCATAGATTTATATTCCTTTCTAAATATTCATTTAATGGTATATACCAATAATCTAATTCACAATAAATGATTTTGTCCCAACACTAACATTGATCCACAACCTGGGATCTTCATATTTCCTTTGAATAATGACAGTAGGTCTTATTTATAACTCTTTTTTAGATATTTACGGGAATCCAACTTCCATAATTTCCTTATCCACCTTAACTAAAGTGGAATATTCCATAAAACATTTCAAAATCCGTACTTGTACAAAATTTATTCCTACCCACTCCCTTCATAAAAAGAGCTTAACAAACATTATTACTAGATGGTATGGATGGTACCTCTTCTTTATTAGAGGTCTAATTCTACTAAATTAAGTGCTTGATATCCATTGTTATAAACCATATTCAATATGACATCATTGATTCTCTTAGTTAGGGCATGGAAACCTCTTTTGATTATATAATAATCCTTTTTATGTAAATCCAGATTCAACAGGTGGCGCTAATTCAGCATGTGACTTCTAGGTCAGATTTTGAAGAAAAAAGTGGCTTCTTAACACCACTTGTTGAGTCCTGATCAGCCATGACAAGTTCTGATCATATTTAATATCAAAGGAGACTTGAAATAATTATTACATCCCTTATTTCATGCATTTTTTAGATTTACTAAGATCTTCCATTAGCTGAATAACATGTACATTATTATTACATCAACCCCATGGATCATATCTCCCCCTAAATATTCGGCCACTTCAAAAAATGTTTATAATTTTTTAATTTAATGGGATAGGGGATCCACGAACTTTCTTAAGAGGGTTAATTTGGTTGGACTTTCTTCACTCACCCTAATATTCCAATTTATTTCTAATCTTTGGTGGTGGTACTACTTTAGATTACACCACTAGTTGGTGATTTACCATATGTATTGACATAGGAAAACCTTTTTTAACATATTAATATATTAATTCAAATAGTATATATGAATCTCTTTCCCTATATAGTAATATTTTTGTGATTTAATTTTTATTATTATTGTGTAGGAATATTGTGATATACATGGATAAAATCTGGATCACATTACCGAGGAACATGCCTGAGTATATTAAGGGGTTGAATGAGTTTTTAGAATTTTCAATATCCAATTGATATTTTGAAAGGGAGAATAAGATGTCTATGTCCTACATGTAAATTTAGAAGATGGTTGACGATATATAATGTTTATGAACATTTAATATTGAAGAAATTCGATGGTCAATATTTGAGTTGGATTTGGAACAGAGAATCGAACGTTATAGAAAGAATGATCACTGATATCAATACATAGATTTACATCCCAACATCACTGAAAATTGAAAATGAAATGAAAAACCTTATAAATGATTCATTTGGCACTGCAAGAGACCACCGTCAACATCAAAACATATCAGAACAACTAGATGAGGGTTCTATAAATAGAAACGAGAAATGTGTTTTTTTTAGACTATAAGACAACCATATCAAAATTTCAACATATAAATGGATCATCCACTTGATTCTATGGAGACTAATGTAAGAGAAAACTTCAATGAGGAAAATATGTTTCATGATTTATTTGAAAATGGAAATCAAGAGTGGTATAGTTGATGATTGAAATAATCAAAACTTTATTTCAATATTAAGTTGTACCATATAAAATGTCTATTTGGAATTAAAAATAAGGAAATATCTATAATATTGGAATTTTTATGCGCTGAATTACCTGAAGCAAAAATCCCTGAGTCTTTTTATGACATGAAATAATTTGTTAATAGTCTTGGTCAGAATTATACAAAAATACATTTTTGTCCCAATGATTGTATGCTTTATTGGAAGGATGATTCATATAGATAGGATTGTAAAAATAGTTCTTCTTCTAGATGGATGTAAATGGGTGATGTTGAAATTCAAAATTGACATACTTTCATAAAGAAGAAGAAAAAGAAAACACCTGCAAAGGTTTTGCGTTACTTTCCATTAAAGCCTCGATTGCAAAGATTATTCATGTCATCGAAAACCGCTGAACACATGAAGTGACTTTATGTAGATAATAACAATGATGGGTCAATGAGACATAAATGAAATTCAAAATCGTGGAAGAAATTTGATTCATTACATCCATATTTCTCAGATGATCCTAGGATTGTTCGATTGGGATTGTCTACAGATGGAATCAATCCATTTGGGACATTGAGTACAAGTTATAGAATTTGGCCAGTAGTTTTGATCCCTTACAATCTTCCTCTATGGATTTGTATGCAACAAATGTCTTTTACCATTTTGATGATTATTCTTAGAAATAAAATGTCTATAAATGATATTGATGTAAACATGAAACCTTTAATTGAATAATTACAAAGTGTTTTGGAGAAAGGGTGTTGATACATTTGATGCTTATTCTAAGACAATGTTCAAAATGAATGCTGCTTTAATGTGGACAATTAGTGACATTCCTGGGATTGGAAATTTATCTGGTTGGAACACATACACAGGTTTGGCTTTTAATATTTGTAAGATTGATTTTGAGCCTAAACAGCGACCTCAAGGTACAAAATGGTGCTTCTTGTGCCATCGAAAATTTCACGATACATATCATAGATTTTGGCTAAACAGATCAAAATTAATGGTTTCATTGATCATAGACCACCTCCAAAGTTTTTAACTAGTTCCAAAATATTAACACAACATGAAAATGATGAAACCGAATTTTGTATGGTTCGTCATTTGAATGATAATGGGAAACGGGTTCAAAGTGCATCATCAATCGAAATCGGAACGCAGCCATGGAAATAAGAATATTCCTCAATTTACCATATTGGGAATTAAATTTGTTACTAAATAATCTTGATGTGATGCATATTGAGAATAATTTCTGTGAAAATTTGATTTTCACATTGCTTAATGAGCATAGAAAGTCAAAGGATCATCTTAATGCTCGCAAAGACTTACAGGCAATGAAAATAAAACGTGATTTCTGGCCAGATGAGAATGAAATGTTTTCTCTAGAAATTTTTTCAAAGAGAAATAGGGATAAAGATACATTCCTTCTAATATTATATAATAATAAAGTATCTAATTTGTATTAATGTTACATCTCGATGTGTGTTGACATGAAAAATTATATGTTACATGGATTGAAAAGTCATGATTAACATATTTTCTTACAAAATTTATTACCATTGGAATTGAGTATACTATAACCTAAATAACATACTGCTGTTGTACTCCAATTATACACATTTTTCAAACAAAAATTTGAGAAATCTCTACATCCATTTCAGATTGAAAACTTCCAGGAGAGGTTTGTATTGACCCTTTGTGGAATGGAGATGATCTTTCCTCCGTCTTTTTTTACTGTAATGATGCATTAAACTATGAATTTGGTTGAGGAAGCTAAATTAGGAGGCCCCGTTGATTATTGATGGATGTATCAAATTGAGAGGTACATTATTTATAGGTTTTTTAGTTAAGTAAAAAAAATTAGCACTTAATTTTATTCATATTTATGTTTATTTTATATCATAGTTATCTTGGGAATTTGAAATGATACATGAGAAATAAGTCTCAACTAGAAGGCTCTATTACTGAAGGATATTTGTCTGAGGAGTGTCTTAACTGTTGTTCTAGATACTTGGATGATATTGAGAAATGAATTAATCGATTTGGACGTGTTGATGACATGACGACTAAATATCAAATACATCAAAAATCAAAAAATATTTCTTGCTATTGGACAATTAGTTGGTATGACCACCAATGTGACACTGAATGAATTGGAATTATTATAGGCACGTTGGATTGTGCTGCTGAATAGTGAAATTGCAGATCCATTTATTGTAGATTTGAGGATACAAACAAAGATTTGAATGAGAGGCTGAACATGGAATGAGAACGATATAATGAAAGTTATTAATAAATATATTGTACAATGTTTTTCACGACGTGTAAGTTTATAAATATTGCAATAAATATTAATATTAGTTTGACAAATATATTTTGTAAATCTAATAAATTATATTTCTTTTTTAGATCATGAATACTAATACTCGAGCAGAGGTGTCAGAATATTTGATGTTTCTTGCTCAAGGTCCTCTTAAACAGTTAGAATGTTCGACGCTTACAATGTGAATGGATTTAGATTTTGTATAGTCGATCGAGAAGAGAGTTTGAAAACATAGAATAGTTGTATATTTACATTTGAGTAAGTGGAATACTATTTAATGATGACTTATATTATTTAATTAAACTACCACATGCAAATTTTTCTTTTCTTTATTCAATTGCAATTGGGTCAATATTATCAGAGGTGTTAAAAGAGATTCCTTGAAATTTACTTCTGTGAACATCTATCTCTTGATGGATGTTGGTGATCGTGAACTTCATGATCCATATATCTTATCATCACAAGAAAAAATTGTATATTATTTGATTGATATTATGGATGATGGGTGGAGTGTAGTTTCACATTTAATGCAATGAAATTTGTATGATATGGGTGATGATGTGGAAGATTTGACCTCTAAAATTGAATCTCATAAAAAATAAGAAGTCGAATTATTTTTCCATCATGATATTAAAAATTTTATTCTAGAAAGGATGAATAAAGTGGATGATGTAATGCAGCATGAAACAGACATGATTACAGTGTAAAATGATAGTATGTATAGTTATTTATTCATTCAGCAACTAATTATTTAATTTATGTTGTCATTATTTATCATTGTTATATATGTATTTTTTGTTTGCAGGAAACATTCAGGGGTTTTTTGACCCGTACCATCTAAGGTTTTTAGTAGGTCACCAGAGATGGAAGCTGCATCTACTCCTGGTTGTAGTCAGGCAATCCTTGGAGATGCTATGAATGCGATTGTTACTCTACAAAACATAGTTCAGGAGTTGGGGGTCAGATATCCCCTTTGTAGAAAGAGATGACTTAAATTCATCAGCAGATGAGCAGATTTTCCCCCGGTGGCACTGTATCGATTGGTGGTGAGAAGGTAAATCACAAAAATTAAAAATCATTTAGTTTTCAGTCTATTATTAGTTTTATGGTTAAATATATATATGAAATAATATTTAATTTTCAATATAATGTTCTTACAGGTGGTAGCCAGAAGTAGAGTGGGAGGTGGAGAGGGTGAGGATATGTGTTCATCACCGGACAATGATTTGTTGTATTGTTGATATATTGGAAATGGAGAGGGTGACAATATGTGTTCATTATCGGTTTCTATATGTATCATGTGTGGCACATAGATTCCACCAAATACATTCATGACCTAACATTTTATTGATTTTTCATGATTCCTTCTATGTATTTTATTGATTTCTGATGTTTCCTTTTATGTCTTGAATTCTTGTCTATCGTATGCATATTCAGGACACAACAGCTTACATCAGTCCCCTTCCAAATCATTAACAGAACTAACAATTCACTTCCAAACAACATTACCATAGTGAAGAATAGGGAAAAATTTTGAATTAAAGGTTTGAGGTATGTCATGGTATGCATATTATATAGTGTTTTCTCATATATATTAATTATTTTATTATACATAAAAAAATGTTGTTATGCGGGAAACCATGAAAGGGTTGAGGAATGACATGGTAATTACGTGTTCATGGGATGAGAAAAACTCTGAGTGGTTTTGGTCTTTAGTTCATGGGAGAGGGTAGGGTCAATTAGATAAAAATCCTTATAGATTGAAATCGTAGGTTGTCAAGATAATGTTCAGAATAGAATAGGTATATGATCTATAATTTGATAATGACTCATATGTGGTGGGTGATCATGTGGTTAGCCATTGTATAACTATGATGATTTAGGATATTCAATTTACTGACATGTAGTGGTTTGTGGTATGTGGGTTGGGAACATGAACTAGATATGACCAAACATGATTCATTGGATCATGATTATAGTTTTATGATAATGATTTATAGATGTGAGTACCCATTAGGTTTGGGGAATATTAAGTAGGATTATGGGAAAGAACTAGTGAGACAGTTCTCAGAGGATTACTCTATAGTTGGAAGAAGACAGTGTGTGTTGGTTTTTCATTCCAAAAAAAATACATGCAATGTGAGGGTAGTAGGCACTAGATAAGTGTGGTTCTCATTGAGATTTGAATCATTTATTATACCAGATGAGTGTGGTATGTATCTTCTGGTATTCTTTTTTTTTCAGGGAACTGCAACATAAGCTGTAGAAGCTTCTATTTTTTGTAAATCTATTTTTAGCGGCTATTTAAACCGCCACTACATGATAGCATTTTTCTGTTACCGGAAATTATAACCGCTGTGAAATATCATCATTTTTATTTTAGCAGTGGTTATAACCGCCATTATGGTATTAAATTTAGCATTAGTTTTAACCACCACTATAGTGGCCTATCTTCGCATGATGTTCACGGTGGTTATCATGTTTTTAGAAGTGGTTTTCCCAGCCAGGGACTTTCATTTTGTTAATAGAGGTTAAAACCACCGGTAAAAAATAATCCCCTTCCTAGCAAAACTGCCGCAAAAAACATCATAACTACTGCAAAATACGTAAACTAAGATGTTTCTTATAAACCACCGAGGAATTCCTATAACCACCGGCAATAGTGTCCCGACACACAATGTAGTGGCGGTTTTCTGAAACCGCCACAGAAGCATTTAGCGGTGGATTAAACCACCACCATACCCAAAAAACAGTCGTGAGCTACGAAGATTCCTATATTGTTTGATAAAAAAGGTAACTATTTTATAATTATCATAGCTGAAATTTCCCTATAAACTCTTGTACTACTTAGATGGAACAATATGTGAAGGAAGATTTTTTTGGGTTAATATGGTGTGAGAAATTACATAATATATATCAATATTCCTAGTTTTAAAATATGTGAAGGTGAAGAGATAATATGCAATAGGGGTCATGAAACCCATGAACATTCATATGAGGAAGTGGGATTAAAATACTATAGACTTAATAACTGGATTACTGATGACCCCTAGTAAGAATGATAAGATACATTTTATAGTTGATTTCCTTAAAAAAAATTCACATTATCTTTCTATAATATAATATTTACCTCCTGAGTTCCGAGATACAGTATATTAATGAATATTTAATACATTATGATATACCTCTATTGATTCATTCTGATCGATATCCTCATTATACATCAAAATTATGGAAGTATCATCATAATTATATCAGTACAAAGCATCATTCAAGTCCTACTTATCACCCTGAAACTGATGGACAATCTGAAAGGACTATTCATAAATTAAAAGACATGTGGAGATCATTATCACCTAACATACATGTTATATGGGATTTGTATTTACCTTTTTAGGTATTTTCTACAATAATAGTTTCCATTATAGTTGTATAATGGTACCATATGATTCCTTGTATGGAATGATACTCTGTACTCCAAGATGTTAGGGTGTTGTTCGTGAGAGAAATACTGTAGGCCCATACCTTATTATATATAAATTGATAATGGTTGCTCTTTAAGATCAAATTAAATCTTTTCAATATTAGAAAACTGTTATGCTGACAATAAGAGAATGTGTTTATAATTTCATGTTGGAGGACATGTATTTATGAATGTGTCTACATGGTAGGGTGTCATAAGGTTCAATAATAATGGTAAACTAGTCCCATGGTACACTAGTATATTTGAAATTATATAACATATTTTGGTTGTAGATTACTGATTAACATTTCCACCATGATTCTCCAAATTTAATGACATGTTCCTCATATCATTGTCAAAGATTTACATGCCATACCAAACACATGTTCTCATCTATTAAGAAATATAATTGTAACTTGATTTTTGTCACTTTTATGAGCTATTAAGAATCATTAAACTTGAGAGAATGTATTGATAAATTAAACAACTCAACTAATTTATTTGAGATACCATAATATGGAGGAAGAAATGTGGGATCCTTAGGAATATATGAAGAATAACCACCTGCATCTGTTTAGAAATAAATTTTCATGAAAAATATCTAGGTTGAATTTTGGGAAGAGTATAACAACCCATGATTTTATGGAATTTATCTTCAAATATATATTCATTTCATTTGACTGAGTTTATTGCACATAAAAACATGATTAAATGAATAGTCATATACTCTTAATTAGAAACTTAATCATTTTAATAGTAATATCAACATTCAAAATATTAAGACAACCAATAAAATAGTAACATTGCATTTGAAATTATAAATAAAATTTAGCCTTATTATAACTGAAAATATGATAAAAATATATCACAGTATTAATAACTAAATTTTTTAAAATAGATAAATTATGTGTTGGAATTTTTATAAAATATAAATGTACATTTACAATTTTATACTAACATAAACATATAAAAGAGAAAATATTTTTAAAAAAATTTGATTTATAAATTAATATTTTTTTGAAACATGATTATATTATAATTTATGGAGATGTTATTTATTATTTCAATGTGTCGTAAAATCATTTATAATTTTAAAATATGTTATTTTTAAATAAATTATGATTACAATAAAAAAATAAAATTATCAATTTAAATAAAATAAATTAATTAGTTTTTCGCTTTTCAATTCGACACATCGATATATGGTTAGTGTTATTTTTTTATATTTTTAAAATAGGTTCATTTTTTATAAATATGGAAATATTATAATTTCTTGTATGTAACATTAGAATTTAAATAAAATATTACATGATTCATTACAGATTTAAGAACCAAATTCTTGAAATATCATTCAATATTTTATATATTGTTTCGAAATAATTCAATATTATTGACATTCTTGAGCTCAAAAAATAAACTATTGAATAAAATAATCAAAAAATACTCCTATCATCCATTATAAATACAACCCATCACCACCTCTTATACTCACATCTTCCAAGAATGAATATTTCATAATTTATACCTAATCCTCTTCCCATGTATATAAAACACTTATAAGATCCTATGGTCTCAAAAAAGAACAAGCCGAAGATCCTTAAAGATGTTTTCAAGGAGAATAATCCAAGAGGTAAAATCCCCATTCATTTTTCATTCATTTTTCTTAATTGATTTTATTTTCATATCCTCTCATTGTCATCAATATCTAAACATTAATGATAACTATAGTCTGTTATATATAGTGTAATATTCTTATATAAATGGAACATCAAACAACTTCTCATCTACTTTTTGTTATAAAAATGAGTTGATCGTCTGTGATGTGTTGATTTACCGCCATCGTGGACGACGCGTTTTTCATTTTCCATTAACACTTTCAAGGCTGGTCATAAAACATTATATTGGCTAGTTTTTTTTTGAAATGTATATGAAATTTTATTTTGTGTTGTAAAACCAATAAATATATACAGACTATTAATTAATAAAATAAAAGTAATTTTGATGATAAAAAACCCAAATAATCTAAATGGATATCATTAACATTTTACCTAATGAATCAACATCATATATAGAAAAAGGATATATAATAACATTTAATATTATCAATGTTCATAAATAAATTATACTTTCAATTCATGATAACTATTCCAATTTTACAGTATCCTTCATATGTGTATACAAGTGTACTAGTCATGAAACTCATGGAAATAAACACACATGAATGAAAGAAATGAATCTTATAACTAATTAAAAATAACATAAATTAAATTAATAAAATTATAATAAATCAAAATAATGTATAATTTATCTGAATTAAATTAATAATGAATCTAATTTCATAATATTTGATATTAAGATCATGTGGAGAACACCATAGGACATAAGATAAGAGAATCACACGGAACACCCATTATTTCCTTCTGGTTACAATTTTTCTCCATTGAGCCCAATTTATTGATTAATATTTCACATTTAATCCAAATAAATTATTTTTTTATGTTCAAAATATATTTACCTAGTAATATTAATCAATTTACTGGGAGAAATAAATTTTTTATAAGGATTCCATTTCAATTCCTCCCAATAAGCAATCTCGATTAAAGGGAAAGTCCCCATTTCATTCCAATTTCCAGTCACACACCTTAATATGTGTTATGACCTAAATATTATTCTAAATTCACTATTATTAACATGAAAATATTTTTTTTATTTCTAGTTTTATGAAAATGAAATCCATTTTTTTGGTTTGAATACTCTCTAATAATTTCCCTTAAAAACATTACATGGGATCTTTTGTAATGTATCTTAAACACAAATTTTACATGTGTTCACTTCAGTTGGATGTCATTTATCACAATACATGTATATTTTAATGTATGAATTCCCATGTATGATATGAATAAATTCATTCACATACACAATTAGGATATTCTATTTGTATATACATTATTCACAAATTCTTCCATGTGTTTAGTGTATGTGAAAACCCCTTTTATTTTTGATCATAATTCATTGACTATTATACTAAATATCAATATTTTTATATCATGGATATGATTATTATCTTATTCATATAAAATATTTACATCTAGTGTTTTTTAATTGAATCTATATATAATGAATGATTTGAAATTTTAGTGATAGGTGGGGCCAAATTATAGATATCCGCTCAATTCATCAACAAGTTGCATGAAAAAAATAATTGGAAAAAACCCCTTTTGGATTGATTACAGGAAGAGTTAGTGGGTTTCTACCCTATACGTTAGACTTCATGAAATTTATGTGGTTCTTATTCCATACACATAACGCTGAATAGATAATCATTCTCTTCATTCAGTATTCAATTTTTACATTCCATCAGATTTCCATTATGATAATATCGATGGATTAATTTTCAATCTCGGTTTTTGGATGTCATGTGTTTTTCTATTATTTACCATTCTACATTTATTTTTTGTAATTATATTTTACTCAATTATTATTTGTTCGTGTAACTCTAATTGATAATTTTATATCAACATTCAATTTTTCCAATATAGGTTATGATGATGAAATCATTGAATACGATTCATGGAAATTCGTTAGTTTTCTTTTTTTATGTTCAATGTTTAATTACCAATGTAATAAGGGAACCATGTATGTATCAATTTCCTAAAGACTATCAATTTTATTGATCCCTAGTGATGTGATATTTTCCATTTATGCCATTGTAATAAAATAACAAGGGACACTTTGCAACTAGGGTCATGGTTTTTAAATTATCATCATTGTTTAACAACTGATATACTAATTTAAACCATCACCATGGTAATTAATTTTTAATGTTTTTAAAATTTATTATGTAAAAAGTTTATTTGATACAGTTAAGTGATATTAATTAATATTATATTAAATATAGAATGCATCTTTATAACACCCCGAGCATGCTATTCTAGACTCAGTGCATAATAATATTGTGTATTTTTGTTTATAAAAGTGAATAAACAATTACACAACACTTAACACAAAATATGACCTTTTATAGGTCTAGGTTCACGAGTATTAGGAAAAACCTTTCATTAATCAGAGTAGAAACAAAAATAAATCAACTATCCACTACACTTATGCACACTAACTCCAATAGTGATGACATCTATGATAATCACCTATGATACATGTGAAAATTATTTTAAAATAAAATGGTGCACATTCAATTTCAAATTATGGAGTTTTGAAAACCTATGTTAAATCCCATAAAAAATATCTCTTTTATAAAGGATTTGAAAAATTCATTTATAAATAAATATGTAAAATAACCTTTAAAAAATATTATAATTCATTGATAAATAATTATACTTTGAAAACACTTTGATACAAATCCTATGATTCTGTTGAAAATATTATTCAAACCTTAAAAAATAAAACTCAGGCCACAAGAAACATTGAAGGATATCATTGGCCTACCTACTTGAGGGATGGATTCACTATCCAATTCTCTATCATATATACAATGATCGAGTACCAGTTTTTAACAACCATATTTATCTAAGCTTCCCATATATATATATATATATATCACTTCTGTGTTATTTTTGAAAATATATTTTTAATCATTATTAGAACAAATAAATACTAATCATTACTAAAAATTAGATATTCAACTTTGTATAATCAAATATCATAATACATGTATTTTCAAAATCAAATGTATGTTAATTCAACATCCATACACATGAAATTTCAAATTCATATTTATTAAAAAAATGCGTGAAGGTATAAAAAAATAACAATCGTGAACATATAATTCTATAATCTAAAAATTAATCAATAACAATAGATAATGATGTGTCATGCAAAATAATCATTAATGAAATATTTATTTACTAAATACTATCACCCTTTTATAGGAACATATGTTGTAAGGAAGATGAAATTAAGTACATATATATTTATTAAGGAATAATAGTCATGATAACAAAATCATTGTTTTATGGTCATAATGTTGACATTTATATGTCATTCAGATGAATTTTTTTTGACATTATTAATTTATAAATTCATATGTGAATTAATACTTGGTTAATAATTTATTAAAAAAATGTTATACTTGAACAATTATACCATGTATAATTTTATATATAGTTTAGAAATTACGACATTCTTAATTTATAAATTCTGATGTGAATTGAATCATGATTAATAATTTATTTAAAAAAATTATATACTTGAAAATCATGTATGTATATATATATTATTATATTGAAATGGTAAATTAAAATATTAAAACATGCATGATTTTGAATTAAAAGAGTTGGTAATTCTGTTCCTTATTCAAATTTTTGGAGTGAATAAACTCAATTAGAATCATATTGAAAACCCAAACATTCGATAAATTTGAGTAACACATAAAAATATAAATATTACATAGTAATAATATTTGAAGGCATGGATTTCCCTTGCAAATAAATTTAAAAATAAAAGAAATGAATATCATTATTTCTAAATAAGGTATAGATTTAACAAAACAAATAATTAAAAGTATCATTCCATTACTTGAACCCATTCGCAGAATAAGAATTAAATTCTGAAAACATAAGACCATTCAATTTCTTATATATAGTTTATATATTCATTTAAATTAAAGAATAAAATAAATAAAATGATTTTACCTTATAAATAAAATTAAATAGATTAAAAAATCAAAATCTAAATAAACTTTGAACATAAAATTCATTTAAAAAAGTAAATATTTGAAAGTAAAATATTTTACATTCTAAGAATAATATCTTAAAATAAATAAATAATTGAAATAAATATGTGTCCTTTACTTGGATTTCCGTGAGATCCCAACTTATCTTCTTACCCTTCATACTTTATTCAATTTTTTTATTGGCAGAAATTTATTTCATGCTATTCTCTCATACACTTTTTCTCTCTTGTTAGATGAAGTTGAAAGCATAATGGAAAGAGGACAGAGCTTCACTGCCATGCGAGTCTCCACATATGGATTGAAGAATCTTCAAAGCATATGAATGAGACAATCTTGCATTATACATTAGTTCTATCTCTTACAAGATACGCTAAAAAACAATTATTGATGTTATAGTATGTGTATCCTATTACAACAGTTCAAAAAAGTTAAAATATATAGTGGATGATTTAATTTAGTTTCTATCCAAATACAGTGTATCAATTAATAATAATTGACATCGCTAGATAATGAGTGAAATCTCTAAAAACATGATTACAGGACCACTAGTACCGACTCAATATGCAAAAATGTATTTCAGTTGTTTTAAATGACATCCACTCAATAAAAAAAATGAAATGATGGAAATAAAAATATGCATCATTCTACAATATTTTAAACATTGACGATTGGATATACAATCCAATGTTGATGAAGAGGACTGTAACGGGTAAAGGCTTCTTCAAAATACAAAAAATTTCATGCACACCCTAAAATATAAAAAACATAATTGTTGCATCACAAACGAATCTTTGAAAATGACCACTACTAGTCCATAGATATCGATATTCAAAAGAAATTGGATAAAAAGCAGAAATATGGCAGAACAACATTTAAGAATGAATCTAGATTTGTATTTTCTATAACAAAAATAAGTGAAGGCATACCTACTTTTAAATGTGAATGATATGGATCAGATCTCCAAATATGAACCCCAAAATTCTTTCGGAAACCTTAAACGCGGCCTGGTCTTCCTTAGATCTGAGTTCGGACTTCGAATGGAGGTCGAAACCATTCATCATCATGATCTTACTCAACCCCGCATCTGAAGACGAACCAGCCTCGACATCGATCTGGAATTGTGCTCACCACGAACCTGCTTCAGCTTCAACACACAAAGACGAAATGTCAATCAACTTCGACCTGCACTTTTCCTAGTCTTGACCCAATGGGCTCGGCTCCCAGTCAATCTCTCCATCTAACCTCACAATAAAACACATGCATCCCTACCAATTAATTCGGATTTTTCAATTTTTTTCATTTTTATTTAATTTCATTATTTAGGTTTTATTTAAACTAAAACGTATATTATACAATGTTACTTATGTAAATATTACTATATATTAAAACAATGTAAAATTATATGTTGAACGACAACACTAATATTAATATCTTAAATTAACATTTTTTCATTATATATATATATATATATATATATATATATATATATTTACAAAACAAATATTAATTAATTTTATTAAAGTAATAGTAAATTTCGAATAATAAAATAAATATATTTATAAAACTAGTCTTAATGCTGAATATTTTATTGGTTCATAATTTTTAATACTAATTCAAATCATATTCTTAATATTATGTTTTCATAATCATAATTTTGTTAATTTATAATTTTATATTTAAAATTAATATATATATATATATATATATGTTTTTAGAGTAAAATAATTTTCCGTAATCATTTAAAATAATCTCACAGTACTTATATCTTAATTTATAATTATAACATATGTTAAAAATTTATTTTATGAGGATATAAAAAAATAAAATTTATTTATTTATACTTTCATTCAAAACATATTCTGATTAAAAAATATATTTATAAATCCTTTTAATTAAATCATTAGTTTTTTTAAATTATAAAAAAAATAATATTTAAATTAATTTGGGTTCTTACATTATCCCCCCCTAAAAATGAATTGCGCCCTCGCAATTCTTTATTCAGACTTATGAAAATTATGAATTTCTTTCCTCTGAATTAAATAAATTCTAAGAGGACAAAACTATCTAATGAAAAAAAATATAACACGTTGATTTTGATTTACTCAATGGAAACATCTTATCACCAAATTTTTTCATAGCATTACTATGAAAAAAATTATTACACTTTGAGCCTGCTCTTCTGGACAATGTTGTTACATCGTAGTTGCAGAAGCCACACAGAGGTGCCCCGTACTCGGTTGGTCACATGGCCTCAAGCGCATTTCCACGAATGCCAGAGGCTGCCAACTAGCAGCGAGGACCTTGGGTGTGACAGTGTGGAAAATATTACCTCATTTCCAGAGTAACACAGTGGACGTAAAAACATATATACCATTGAAGAAGCATAAATAATCCAAAAAAGGAAATAACGGAAGACTAGAAATAATAAACTGGAGAACACACACACACACACATATATATATGAATAATTTATGATATATATTCCTTGGAAACCGTCAAAAAAATCACACTGATGAAATACAATATTACTAAACAAAATTAAAAATAAAGACATATAAAATCCTCAGCATTGCAAGCCTCAGCTCGGTCCCTTGCTATCCATCTTCACAACATCAAGTACCTGAAGTAGAAGGGCGCTTGCCCGTATCTATAAATGCAACAATATAATCTATTTAGGACAAAAATCATGACCCAAATAGTGTGTGAAACTAAATCACATTAGGAAACCAACCAAATATATGTGCCCAACAGTCAGTGGATATATATATGGTAGGCAAGAAGTAAACAACAGTAGTTAACAATGAAGTACTCAGCAACAACATTCCAACAGTTCTAGCAATCAATATCACATAGCAAGTTAACAGATAATCAATGTAGCTAAACCTATGGGATGTATTTTAGGGACCCCAAAACTGAAGTATTTGGACATTACATTACATTTTCGGAATAATTAATACATAACAAGAACCAACAATCAAGGATCATAATAGTTTAGTGTCTTTGGAAACTCGGAACACAATCTTCTTATCATGGTGAATGATCTTCAACATCTCCCAAAAATGATCTTCCCATTTTTTTTCCTTCCTAAATCATTTAATTATATCATGGGGAAATGAAAACATAAAAAGGGTGAGATCAAGTGCTCAATAATCGTAAACATAGATAACATAAAACAATCCATAAACATTTGAATGCAAAAACATAAACATAAAATCTTTGCATCACTATCTTGAGCAAAGACATAAATCTTGGAAGTATGTAAGGAATATATCATAAAAGAACATCAATAATGATAAAATAGAATGTGAATAAAACATGTAATTGTGGAAAACCATAATGTGCTTTATATTATTTCTATAGTATCCACTACATTGCTTCCAAGACCATCCTAGTGGACAATGTCCCTTTCTGAATCGAGTTCACTCCTTGTTCTAGTCATGTATCACTGAACCAGATTAACTTACCATTCCAACCATGTATATCTAATGAGATATAAATCTTTACCAAATGAATTTAAGGGAGATATAGGTCTCACCCATCTCATAATGAAATCATTCTTACATGTTCCACAACATAAAAATAAATCATTCATCATAACCCAAAGAATAAAATGTGTTTCATAAACATCATTCCATCATAACATAATACATATAAAAAAATGGATATCATTCCATCATAAGAAAATTAAAACCATGTAAATCATAGAGACATTATACTTGAAACATAAAAATATGAAATAATGTCATCTTAGATTGAAAATGGTTTTGATAAAACACTTGAGATGAATTCTTGAGGAAAATATCCTTTCTTCTTCAAAATCATTTTCTTTTCAGAAAATGCCAAGAAATTTTAAAAGAAAAGAATTTTGTTGGAAATATTCCTGAAGTCATGTAGAATAAGCTTCATTTAAATATGTTTTTATGAAACTGTAAAAATCAGGTCATGCCGTATAAGTTAAAAAAACATTTTTCTCGTACTTTGGTCGGAAAAGAAAAAAAGTCTCTCATACTGAAAATGACAAAAGATTCCTTTCATATCATTAAATATAAATTCACCAATAGGTAAAATTGGATTTAAACAATTGTTATAGGATAGAAATTAAATTACATATTGAGTAAACATGGATTTGGATGATAAATATGCCCTAGTAAATTCTGAAGTATAAACAATCTCGGATAAAAATGAGATTGTGAGATTTTCCCTTACCATATGTCCAATACACTTCGTATATATTTGAACCTCTTATATAATGATTTAAATAATTTCATTGACTTATTAAAGAATCATATTAATTGTTATGATATCATATATGGTTCACCTATGTCTTTATATTACCCGTTCTATTGTAAATTCTTTGTTAAAGCAGCATTTTGGGTAAAATTGTTTCATTTGTCGTACGTGTTTCGACATGTTGTTTTTGATATTATTACTTATATCTGGATTTAATTAATTCCAAAATGTAAAACATGATTTATATATAATATATATTCAGAATATAAACATATATGATATATCAAAAAATGGAATGAAATACAACGTTCATTGAGACGGTAGGTCGTACGTACGCATGAACGCTGTTTTCGTTTCCTTATTGAATTAAATGGTATCAAGTAAATTAATCATATATGAACATAAATCCAGTATAATTATTAAGTAATATTATTCATTATTATTTATTATATATACTTTATAATCATACTTGAATGGTTAATCAAGGAAAATTAATCTCATCGCGTTTGTGGAGACGGTAGTCCGTACGTACGCACGAGCGATGATACCATTCCCGTGATTGTGGAATTATATTGAAGTGTATGTATAATATTTCAGAATCAATATCACTTTACAATAATCATCTATAGTAATTTATTTTCACCATTATACCCATCCAAGTAAGGTGGTGGTGGAAACCCAATTACACCACGGCGTGGAGACAGTATTTCGTACGTACGCACACGTGGTGACTTCATTTTCCGTAGGATGGATAGAAGATGAAATAGGGTTGTTTCATATTTATTATAACATATAAGTATATGTTTGATACTAATGTTATTAATTTATGATGAAAAAAATAACGAAGAATAAGTAGAAGAAGAAATAAATTGGAATGAATCAGTAAAGGATATTACCTCTTCTTTGACGGGCTCTTCTTAACCTCCTCTTATGGGACTAGAGATGGTCTTTTGAGGAGACCCGAACATCTATAATGTTTCTAGGGAAGTTGAGAATGGAAATGGGAAGGGTTTAACCCAGAATGAAGGCTCATAATTATTTCAAGAGAATAGGGAGGGAGGAGGTGCCTTTTTATATGGGAGGAGAGGGGCACCTTTGGAAACCTCAAAAATATTAATTTATAATAAATTCAAAACCCACATAAAAACTACCAAAATTAATGAAATACAAACTTATATGAGATAGGGTTGTAATATCATCAACCAATAAAATTTAGAAATGTTGGTAATTTATTTTAAAATTTATAAACCTGATTTATCCTTATTTAATCTATTTAATTTTATTTGTGGTTGTAAGATTCTAAATTTTTTATTATTATAAATAATTACTTATGTGATGTGAATTATCCATAATTGTATTATTAATGACATTATAGAGCATATAAATTTTAATTTATAATTGTTAAATATTTATTTTATTTTTAAACAATTTTATATTATGTTTTATTATTAATTAACAATAGTGTCAATTTTGACACTATTAATTTATTTGAATTTAAATAAAATCCACACAGAGGATATTATAGAAATAAATGCTTTAATAGATTAATAACATCTCATATTTGTCTATAAAATTAGTGGAGGACATTGAATAGTTCATATACTATTTCATTTAATATTTTTAAAACCATTTATTTGATATTTCAATCAATAAAACAATTTCGACATCACTATTTTGTCACCTTTAATGATTATTATTTAACCCCTAAAAATTATAAATAAATTTAAATTATGTAGATACATTTATTACCTTTATGGAGACTATTAATGTTCTAAGTTTCATGAATTTTATCACTAAATTAAAATTATTATACTAGTAAGATTTAAGAGAGTGGCATGTTGTCACTTTCTTTGGATTTAATAATAATTAAATTATTTTCATAGTCAAAAGTCCCTAAAGTGAATATATTCCGACCCTTAGGTGATATGGGTCAACTTTTAGTCATCCAATAAATTTTTTTCAGGTCTTAGGGTAATTTTATAATCTAATTTTTACCCTTAATTACCCGATTTACCTTTAACTACAGTAAATAAAAATTACCATAGTTACTATTCATAAAATCAAAAAAAATTAACCAATTAAAATATTTTGGACCCACTGAATTCAAATATGGAATCCATTTTTAAAAATTCAAAACAGAAAAGACTCCGTAATTAATTTAAAATTAATCCCATTGTTAGGAAAACGAGTTTTAAAAGTTTAAACATTTCCAATGATTGAAATTATTTTACCTATGAATTTAATGTAAAATTAATGGTAATGACATACATTATATTAAATGGTAAAAATATATTTGATTTATACTTTAAAACCATTCAATATTATAATTTAACTATATAAATTATTACGATGAAAAAAGTTATTTTTAATTAATATATAGCGTGTTTTTACTATTAATTAAAATATGAATGTTATCAGAATAATATGAAAATTTTATACAAAGTAAATTTTTGTATCCTGATTCCAAATAAGAATTTTAGTTTGTCAAATTGAACTTATAAACATGTCAGAACTAAATTTAATATGGGTGCGCCATCAAAAGGCGTCAAAACTGCATTTTTTTAAAATACTTATTTTACCTGAAACATTTATTTTGTTCTCATACCATGTTATATAAAATGTTTAAGATGGATTATAATGTAATAAAATTCAAAACTTATATACTAATATTCATTACTTCTAGTTCATAATAATAGTATGACAATATATCATTGTTTAGTGAAACCCGGTATTGAGTACTACACACGCTATCGAGGAAGGTCTCGATTGCATGTAACACAAGCCAAGTCAAAGTTTCATGTAGTGAAAGATCCTTTTGTTGTTGTGTATACCATAATCAAAACTTATTTAATTTATACAGTAAATAAAATCTATAAATAATGTTGCGTAGAATAATTTCAACAAAATGAACTTGAAATTGTTTGTAACACGAGCCAAGAATAGTGTTGCATATACTGCAAGCTAATACGGTGTTGCGTGTAGCACGAGATAATTTGTATGTAGAATACAACACAAGAAATAAATGAAATTAAAAAAGAATAATTCTCATAAAATCTCAGGTTGTTACATTCTACTGCCCTTAAAATGAATTTCACCCTTGAAATTCATCGGGGTTATAAATGGCTTACTACTTGAAAGTTTCATTCATAGAAACGAGTATCATAAAAAGGAATACTAAACCATAATTTTAAAAATTGTATGTTATAAACAAAATGGATACCCAATGTAACTCATCACTTGGGTTCTCACACAGGAGAAAAAAGTTGAAAATATGTATATGGAAGAGAAATCTAACCGTCATGTTCTGATGGAGAGTTGTAGAGAACATGGCTATGAAGAAATCCAACAGTCACAATGCCATAAATTTGTGATGATCTAATATACCATCTAATTCATCAAATATTAGAGCACTAGGACAACATTTTTGGTTTTCAAAATCATTTCCCAAATTTTGAATATTTTTTGAATTAAATGAAATACTTACTTGATTTTGGTCCAATCTCAATGTTGCTTGTGCCTCGAACTATTTCCACTTCATCTCTTAAAGAAGTGAAGTTGAATTTGTCTTTCATGAAGTTTTAGTAGATCATGCGATAGAATGATAGGTCATTCCATCTGTCTCAAACATAAGTTATCAAAATTTATATACATAAGTCCATCTATGATGAGATTAATCGTATATGGTTCCAAAATGGACTTATACTTCATCTATCATCCTGCTTAATAAAATAAAACTAGTTTCTAATTACTAGGGACTTCCTGTAGGCTAGTGGGAGGTGATAAAGGCATGCCGCACTTCGTTTGTGGGTTCGATTCCAGCAACCTTGTCTAACGCGATGAGTTGCCTCCCATCCTATGGGTTGTCCTTTTTCTTAAAAACTATACTATTATAACATAACAAAGAGTTCTAGACATAAACAATACTATCTGATGTCAAACCTAATCTATTCCGATATATAGGTTTATTCAAAATACTTTTGTCCAATCTCATAGTATAACTAAAATGATTACTAGAAAGGTCATTTACCAAGCATTGAATACAGTCATTTATCTCTCATATATCAGAAGATATATATATATCTTGTTGGCCACATTACAAACATGTGAATTCCTTAATCATGTATTCTCTTGAAAAATGAATACCCATTTAACCTTAGAGAATACATGAATTCTGTCAAAAGTTAACTCTTTCCACATACCAAAATCCAAAAAATAGATATACTCAAACCATGATATCTCATTGTCCTTATATCAGTCATGAGCTCATTAATACTATCAAACATCACATTATCTCCTTATACTTTCATTATGCACATATCATCTTCCTTCTAAAAATATTTGAATAACCATTCATGGTTATCGGTACCATTCATCATATACTTTCAAAAACTCAAGGAAAGACAACAGTCTAACAATCCATAGACTATTCTTTATTCCATAGTACAATACTTTATTCTTGATAAACATAGAATCATTCCACTACATTCTTAAAACACTAATTGAGCTTCATCATTTCTTTCATCTCATATATCATTTTTAGTCTCTTCATCATCATCAACATAAATACTACCAATACGACCTTGCTGATTCTCTTCATGAAATTTTCACTTAGAGAATTTGTTTGTATAATGCCCGTACATTCCACATTTAAAAAATTTAACCGTTGTTGATGTCTTAGCAATACCATTATCCTTGTCCATGGTGTTAACTGAACCTTTTCCTTTACAATTACTGGCTTTGTGTCCTTTTCCTCACCCAAATCATCTTCAAGTTCCTTTGAAACATTGTCCCTGATGCCTCTTATCACATGATTTACATGATGGAAATTGAACATTATTTCTTCTATGATCATCATGAAACTCCATCTTTCTCTTATTAGATGTGTCAGGAAACTTACTAAAGTTGAGAATATTGATCATATTATGAGATTGTTGATTAGGCATAATAACAATGTTTGGACATCAAAATCCCGTTTCATTTGGTTTCTCATGAAGAATATCATTCCATTTTCCATCATATCCTCCATTATCGTGAATCATCCTGTTTCCATCCATTTTCTAAAACCCAAAAATAATAGTGTGAGAGGCAAGAATCATACTAGGAAAACAACATAATCAAGGGGAGTACATTCAATCTCTAACATCTTAGGTTTAATAATAGGTTATTCACGATCATTATCATAATTCTAGGACTGTTACATATACTTATACATAACCATAGGAACATCCCTAGCCATTCCATAGAAATATATCTAGAGATCTTACTACAGTTTTCACAACCTAGTTTCCAAAGATTAACTAAACAATTCTTTTGATACCAACTATAGAGACCCCGAACCTGATGTACTTGAAAATTACATTAATTTTGCGGAATACATAATACATAACAAAAACAAACACTCAAGGATCGTAATAGTTTAGTGACTTCGGAAACTCAGAACACAATCTTCTGATCATGGTGAAAGATCTTTAACATATCCCATAAAGAACATCCCTTTTTTTTCTTACCTAAAACCTTTCTTTATATCTTGGGGAAAATAAAACATAAAAAGGGTGAGCTCAAATGATCATTAAGGGTAAACATAGAAAACATAAAGCATTCCATAAACATTTGAATGAAAAAAATGAACATAAAATCTAAACATCAAAATCTTTAACAAAGACTTAAATCTTAGAAGTACGTAAGGAATATATCATAATGGAACATAAATCATGATAAAATATAATGGGAATAAAACATGTAAATTTGGAAAAACATTAAAAACATGATATGATTTCCATAGTAGCCAAGGCATTGCTACCAAGACCATCTTAGTGGACAAAGTCCCTTCCCGAATCGAGTTCACTCCTTGTTCCATTCCTGTCTCATTGAACCAGAATAACTTACCATTCCAGCCATGTAAATCCCATGAGATATAAATCCGTACCCAATGCATTGGAGGGAGATATAGGTCCCACCCATCTCATAATTAAATCATTCTTATGTGTTCCACAACATAAACATAAATCATTTATCATAACCCAAAGAATAAAATGGGTTTCATAAATATCATCCCATCATAACATAATCCATATAAAAAAATGGATATCATTTCATCATAAGAAAATAGAAACCTAGTAAATCATAGATTCATTATACTTTAAACATACACCTATGAAATAATGTCATCTTAGATGGAAAATGGGTTTGATAAAACACTTGAAATGAATTCTTGATGAAAATATCCTTTCTTCTACAAAATCATTTTCTTTTCACAAAATGCCATTCATTTTTTAAAGAAAATGATTTTTTTGAAAATGTTCATGAAATCATGTAGAGGAATATTCATTGAAATATGATTTTATGAAACTGTAAAAATCCTTTCATTCCATATAAGTTAAAAAAATTCTTCTCGTACATTGGCTGAAAAAGTCAAAAAGTCTCTCGTACTGAAAACGACAAAATATTCCTTTTATATATTTTAATAAAAATTCACCAATAGGTAAAATTGGATTTAAAAAATTGTTGGAGGATAAAAATAATGTTATAAGTTGATGAAGCATGGATTTTGATGATAAATATGCCCCAATAAATTCTGAAGTATAAAACATATCAGATAAAAATGAGATTAGGAGATTTTCCCTTACCTTATGTCTGATATGATTCGTATGTATCCGAACCTCCTATATAATGATTTAAATAATGTCATTGACTTATTACATAATCATATTCATTGTTATGATATCATATATGGTTAACTTATGACTTTATATTAACAGTTCTTTTGTAAATTCAATGTTAAAGCAGCGTTTCGGGTAAAATTGTTTCATTTATCATACGTGTTTCGACATGTTGTTCTTGATATTATTACTTATATCCTGATTTACATAATTACAGAATGTAAAACATGATTTATATATAATATATACTCATCATATAAATATATATGATAGATCGAAAAATGGAATGAAATAAACTGTTTATGGAGACGGTAGGTCATACGTACGCATGAACGTTGTTTTCGTTTCCTTATTGAATTAAATGGAATGATTTAAATGAAACATACATGTACATAAATCCAGTATCATTATTATCTAATATATTTCACTGTTATTTATTATATACACTTTGTAATCATATTTTAATGGTGAATCATGGAAACTGAATCTCATCGTGTTTGTATAGACGGTAGTCCGTACTTATGCACGAATGATGATATCATTCCCATGATCATGGAATTTTATAGAAGTATATGTATAATATTTTAGAATCAATATCACTTTACATTAATCACCTATAGTTATTTATTAACACAATTATACCCATCCATGTAATATGGTGGTGGAAAATAGATTACACCATGGCATGGTGATGGTATTCCGTATGTACGCGCGTGCGGTGATTTCATTTTCCGTCGGATGGATAGAAGATGAAATAGGGTTGTTTCATATTTATAATAACATATCAGTATATAAGTGATACTGATGTTATTAATTTATGATTAAACAAATAAAGAAGAAGAAGTAGATGAAGAAATAAATTGGAATGAATCGGTAAAGGATATTACCTCTTCTTTGACGTGCCTCTTCTTAACCTCCTCTTAAGGCACTAGAGTTGGTCTCTTGAGGAGACAAGAACCTATATAATATTTCTAGGGAAGTTGATAATTGAAATTGGTAGGGTGTGGCCAAGCTTGAAGGCTCAAAATTGTGTAAAGAGAAGAGGGAGGAGGTACCCTTTTATAAGGGAGGAGAGGGGAACCTTTGGAAACCTTAAAAATATTAATTTATAATAAATTCAAACACCACATAAAAACATCCAAAATGACTCAAATCCGAACATAGATGTCATAGGGTGGTAATATCATCATCCAATAAAATTTAGACATGTTGGTAATTTATTGTAAACATTATGAATATGATTGATCCTTATGTAATCTTTTTAATTTTATTTGTGGTTATAAGATTCTAAATTCTAAATTGTTATAAATAATTACTTATGTGTTGTTAATTGTAAATAATTGGATTATTTATGAAATTTCAGACCATATAAATTTTAATTTATAATTTTTATATATTTTTGTTATTTTTGAACAATTCTATATTATGTTATTTTTATAAAATAACAATAGTGTCAATTTTGACACTATTCTTTTATTTGAATTTAAATTAAATCCACACAAAATATATGTTCAGAATAAAAGATTTAATAGATTCATAAAATGTCATATGTATCTATAAAATTAGTGGATCACATTAAATAGTTCATATAATATTTTTTTAATATTTTATAAACCATTTGTTTGATATTTCAATCAATAAAATAATTTCAACATCACTATTGGGTCACCTTTAATGATAATTATTTAATCCGTAAATATTCTAAATAAATTTACATGATGTATATAATATTATTATCTTTCTATAGACTATTCATGTTTGAAGATTCATTATGTTTATCACAAAATGAAAATTATTATACTTATAAGTTTTAAGAGAGTGACATGTTGTCACATTCTTTTGTTTTAAGAATAATTAAATTATTTTCATGGTCAAAAGCCCATAAAATAAATCTATTCCGACCCTTAGGTGATATGGGTTGACTTCCAGTCATAAAATAAAATTTTGGCAGGTGTTAGGGTAATTTTATAATCATATTTTTACCCTAAGTTACTCGATTTACCTTTAACTACACTAAAAAAATTACTGTAGTTACTATTCATAAAAACAAAATAATAAAAGAAACCTATTAACATAATTTTTACCCACTAAATTCATATACTGAATCCATTTTTTAAAATTCAAAACAAAGATGTTGTAGTAATTAATTTAAAATTAATCCCATGGTTAAGAAAATGGGTTTTAAAAGTTAAAACATTGCCCAAGATTGAAATGTTTTTACCTATGAATTCAGTGTAAAATTAATGGTAATGACATACATTATATTAAATGGTAAAAATATATTCTATTTATACATTAAAACCATTAAATATTATAATTTATCCATATAAATTAGTGCGTTGAAAAAAGTTGTTTTTAATTAAAATATAGTGTGTCTTAACTATTCATTAAAATATGAATGTTATCCGAATAATATGAAAAATTTATCCAAAGTAAATTTTTATATCCTGATTCCAAAGAAGAATTTCATTTTGTCAAATTGAACTTTTAAACATGTTAAATACTAAATTTAATGTGGGTGCGCCATCAAAAGGCCGCAAAACTGCATTTGTTGAAAAATACATATTTTACCCGAAAAAATTATTTTGTTCTCATACCATGTAATATAAAATCTATTAGTTGAATTATAATGTCATAAAATTAAAAATATATATACTACTTTTCAAATAGTCTAGTTCATAATAATATTATAAAAATATATCGTTGTTTAGTGAAACCCAGAATTTCGTACTACACACGCTATCGAGGAAGGTTGCGATTGCGTGTAATGCAAGCCAAGTCAAGGTTGCATGTAGTGCAAGATCCCTTTGTTTTTGTGTATAAAATAATAAAAACTTATTTTATTTATACATTAAACAATATCTATACATATTGTTGCATAGAAAAAATTCTATAAAACGAACTTGAAATTGTGTGTAACACGAGCCAAGAATAGTGTTGCATATACTACAAGCTAATACGGTGTTCCGTGTAGCACAAGATAATTTTGGTGTAGCATACAACATAAGACATCAATGAAATTAAAATGAATAATCCTCATTAAATATCAGGTTGTTACATGTACTCACAGACTAACCCCTCTCGTGCAACCTAAACAAGAAAAGAATGTAGCTAAGCACAACGGTAACCCTCTAGGATGTACACACAACCTATCCCCTCTAGTTCAGTCATATAAATATACGGAGACTCTCTGAGGAAGCTCACATGGTCAATTCCCCTTATAGTCAATGATTAAAGACACTCTAAGGATGCTCACTCAGACAATCCCCCTTATAGCCCTTAAGTAATTTAGACACTCTCTGAGGAAGCTCACTCAGTAAATTCCCTTTATAGTCTACTACACCAGGTTCTTGTAGCCCTTTGTAAGTCAAAAACCATAGAAATTAACGATGGACAATGTAAACCTCATGATCTACTTGGATAAACATTCTACTATATATAATCATGTCAGAAAAATAATTACACAATCCTATCAGCACTAGGCATGGGAAACAGGCAAGGCAGCCTAACAGGATAAGCAGACCAAACAGCCACAAATAGAACATGCAAGGGAAAAAATATCTAAATCAAAGTAATCAACCGCATTCATATCAAACTATAATCTACTCAAGAATAAAAACATGGAAGGAAATTAACAGGGTAACGTGGTAAACACACAATACCCTGTTCATGGGTATTGGTCAAAATTGTGCATATAACTCAAAGACATTGAACAGAAAGGCACAAACCACCTACCTCGGTGTTGTACGATCGATATACTCTGGCTTCGGCCCTTGGATCAACCTAGAATGTGATATATCTAGAAAATTGTAAAAAAAAATCAACCAAAGATATCTCACGAGAGTGGAAAAATCATGTAATGGTGTTCTCGGAGAAGAGATAACTCACCGATGTGATTCCAACGCAACCAACGGTGTTTGATTCAGAGAATGTTTTCTCTGTCAGGGGATCGATGAAGATTCACATCCATATGACACTCTTAGAAAAACAAGGTCGAGACGGAGGGAATTCTTCCGATTATACATGACCCCAGTCCGTTTAATGAAAAAAAGAAAGTACATGGTGTGTAGTTCCCATTACTGAGCCCCACTTTAGGCGGCCTCCCGGTCACTACACACGGCTGGGTGCATGGCCATAACATGGAAAACACCCAGCCACCTGAGGTAACTGAGTACACAGCGTGTACTTCAAAAATTTACAAAAAGTCCCCTTTTTCTAAAAAACACCATAAAATGAAAACTTACCTAAAAAGAAGGTACGAGTTCTTACAAACATCCCCCTTAAAGAAATTCTTCCCCGAATTTCCCTAACACTGAGTTTCAGAAGAAGAAACTATGAACAACTCTGGCCACTGTGATCGTACATCAGCCTCCCTCTCCCATGTCTCGTCTTGTACTCGCCTGTGTTTCCATAGAACTCATACCGGAGAAATAGACTGGCCATGTAGAACTTTCGTACACTGATAAAAAATCTAGATAGGATGCTCCTCGAATGATGCATCCACCTCCAACTTGAATTCCTTGGGTTGGAAAGCATGAGACGAGTCTAAGAAGTAACGTCAAAGCTATGAAATGTGGAAAACGTCATACATATCCAAGTACTTCTGTGGTAACTACAACCAATAAGAAACCCACCCAAATCTCTCCAACATATCAAACGGGCTGACGTACCTCGAAGAAACCTTACCCTACATCCTAATCCTCAAGTTTCCCAACCATAGTGTGACACGCAGGAAAACCTAATCCTCGACCATGAACTCTATAAGTCATCTCCGTCGATCAATATAAGACTTCTTTATAGCCTATTCAATAGCCATACTCTTCCGAATCAACATTATATGCTCTGTGGTCTCATAGACAAGACGAGGTCCCAACATAGCTCCCTCTCCTTCCTCCAACAATCATAAAAGTGGTCGGCATGGCCTACCATACAAAGCCTCATAAGGGGCCATCTGAATATATTCATGAAAACAATTATTATAGGAAAACACAACAAGAGGTATGTGCTTCTCCCAAGAACCTTCCAAATCTAGAATGGATGCTCGCTGCATGCCCTCAAGCACCTGAATCATATGGTCGTACTAGCCATCTGTCTATGGGCGATAAGCTATACTAAAAAGTACTTGTGTACCAAAAGCCTTCTAATGCCTCTTCCTGACCTGAGAAGTAAAATGTGCATCCCTGTATGAAACAATAGAGTGTGGACCTCCATGTATATGTACAATCTATTGGATGTAAAACCTTCCCATATCAACCATGGTGAAGGTATTTTTTATTGGTAAGAAGTGACAAACCTTCGAGAGTCAATCAATGACAACCCAAACAAAATCATTCCCTCGATATAACCTCGGAAACCCTGTCATGAAATCCATCGCGACGTCATTCCACTTCCACTCGGAAATGGGTAACTGCAACAAAAGCCCTGCTGGTCGCTGTTGCTCCGCCTTCACCTGCTGATAGATGGAACACCTTATGACAAAACCAGCAACATCTCTCTTCATACCAGGCCAGCAATACTGATAGTGTAGATCATGATACAACATGGTGAAACCAGGATAAACATCCCAAACTGAGGAATTAATGTCCTGCATCAGCTCCTAAAAAATTTCTTCTAACACCCACATGTACCCATGGAAACGCAAGACCTCATCCTCATTTATGGTCCACACAGGAATAGGGTCCCCTCCTGATGTTCTTTCTCATTAGGACTAGGCCTTCAGAATCTGATAGCTACCTTAATATCACTCGATCAAGAAGAGTAAAGGTAAATACAAAAGAATATAGAAAGGTTTTACCCTATCTGTCATGCACCTCTAAATGCATATCAGAGAATAGATCATAAGTTTCCACTTACTACTGGCCTCTTGAACTACCTGTATCTTAGTCCTCCTGCTCAGCGCATTAGCCAATGCATTACCTTTTTGAGGCGTATAGGAAAGCTCAATGTTAAAGGACTGAAGGTACTCAACCCACCTTCGTTATATGAAATTCATATCATACTAAGTGAATATGTACTTGAGACTTTTGTGGTCAGTAAAAACCACAAAATTATCTCCCAGAAGATAATGTGTCCAATAGTGTAATGCATGAACAACCAAATCCAACTCGAGATCATGCATCAGGGTGTTCCTCTCATGTGGCGTGAGCTGTTGATACCTGAATGTAAAAAATACTTCCCCCTGAATATGCAATTCACCAAGCCCAATACCTAAAGAATCACAATAAATAGTGAAGCACTTGATCGAATCTAGAAACACTAGTATCGGTGCTGAATTCAACCTCCCTTTCTGCTCCTGAATGGTTAACTCACAATAATCTGACCATAAGAACGTTTCAGCCTTCTTTGTCATGCCCTTCAGTACTGCTGGTAGGCACGAAAAGTCCTGTATGAAATGTATTTAGCATCTAGCTAGCCCTAAAAAAACTCTGTACGTCAAAGACGTTCTTCAGCTGCTCCCAGGAAACTACTACCCTCACTTTCTCTAGGGCTACTAATACTCCTGTCTCTGAGATAACATGATCAAAGAAGTGATTATGATCCATCCAAAAGTTGAATTTTGAGGTCTTAGAATATAACTGATTCTACCTCAGTGTACTCAAATTGATCTCAATATGTGGGGGAATTTTCATGTCGAGTGTGAGAGTACACCAAGATATCATCCATGAAGACAACCACGAAATAATCCATGTATGTATGGAACACTCGGTTCATTAGTGCCATGAAAATGTTAGCTGCGTTTGTGAGACCGAACGACATAAAAAATAATCTTATAGACCATACCTACTCCGGAAGGATATAAGAGGTATATCTGATGGACTAACATGCAACTGATGATAACAGGGCCTCATGTAAATCCTCGAGAACACCTGGGCTCCTCAAAGTGATATGAAACCCACCCTATTGTGATAGAAATTGACAACATCCTGGAAGGTTACCAACTAGTCCATTCCGAGAATAATTTCATAGTCTATAACCTCATGGACATAAAGGTAATATAAAAAGTGACACCCACAAACCTCTAGGGGGAACTCCTTGCACTAACGTACACTAGCCATTCTAGTCCACAAAAAAGTGTCCAACATCAAGATGTCGATAGAAGAAAAGATACAAAAACCAATTCTCTCCACAATAGCAATATATATAAATCTATGGGAAGCCCCTATATCAAAAAGAGTAGAAGAAAAAACTGAGGCAACAAGGATCGTACATAGAATAGTAGAGGTTCAGGGATACTACTTCTACTGGGTCTGCTCCACTACAAAAGCCTAGCCTGACCCACCACCTTGTGACCCCACCTAAACACTTTGAGCTAATCCCCCCTACTATCCCTCCATGCCTAACGACTGGATTCCACGGCCGTGACCTCCACCTTATCTTGAACGTATGGAAGAACACAAGTTCATAGACTGATGAAAAACTAGTCGTGCTTCTCTTGAATGAGGATTCATAGAAGAACCACTGTCACCACCTGATGGTGAGAAGATCTAATAGAAGGGCTGAATATGACCCATATTTCTGCACGATCAGCACTCCATTGGGTCTCTCTGGAAATGTGGCCTTGTATGCCCGCTCTTCCTGCACTGGTAGCACACGACCTGTGTAACGCCCCGACCCTAGTTACCTAGAGTCGGTGCATTATTACATAACATTGGAATGATCACAAGAAAGATCAAATCTCGAAAGACTGATTGGTTTAGTAGACTTGGAAACACTAGATATATTCATAAAGTTTTACATTACATCATAAAGTGAAAAACTACTACAACAACATAGTCTCCATATTCCACACTCATATCCCCACATACTATCCCTGCAGGTCATTCATAATTTACTTCTTCATACCCTAGGAAAAAAATAGAAAAAGGGTGAGCTCAAATGCCCAGTAAGGATAACAATATAGTAGAAACTTTCATAAATAAGAATAAACATTTTAGGCAATGTATAAATAAAACAAAAGCCTTTTAAACTTGAACTTCAACATAGTATGGAAAAATAAAATTAAATAATTCCATTTACTTATTCACATGTATATTCTTCTAATCGAATTATCACATGCAATATCAATAACCACTTTCGTAATGATGGTATGCATAATGCCGGACTATCATAACCACATAGCCAAGGACTCGTGCCAAGACTACAAATAAGATTTTTCCAAGGCCTTGTGCCAAGACAGTAGTTTGTCTCATGAGACCTACAGATGCATCGAGGAGCTATAGCGGGCTCCACCTGTCACATATTAAGTCCAATGCATTCCCATATGAAAAGGTTTAAACATAACATAAATATTTGTATTAAAAATAGCATACAAAATGTAAATACTTCATCCATAAACCATGAAAATATCATTTCCATAGTCTAACATATCACAAAACCTTCAATACAATATGGAAGTTTTGTTTCATAATAAATCATCTCCAAATAAGCTTAAAATCCATCAAAGGATGTTGACATAGATGAAATCAAAACTCTTTTTAGAGAAATATCTCTTTTTTGTTTTGAAATAATTTAAGAGTCATATAAAATGAATCATTTTCATTGAAAGGATTCTTATAATCTTGTAAAGGAAGCTTCGACGATTTTATAATGGTGGAAAACAGCTGCACCCGTCGTATAAGTTAAAAAAACATTTTTACCTTAATTCTGTCGAAAAGGATAAAATCACCTTGTTTGGAAAACAAAGGGAAGATTCCTTTATAAAACTCTTATAAAAAGTCAAAAAAGGGTATAAATAACTTTAACCCATATTCTTTTAAATAGTAAAAATGTTTTGAGATACATATTTAAGAAACATGGATGTGGATGATAAAGATATCCCAGTAGATTATTACGTATAAACAACCGCGGATAATGAAGAGATTGTGAAATAATCCTTACCTTGTACTTTTCCTTGGTTGTGGTAGGTTAACCACCTGTATAATGGTGAAATAATTTTTATTAAATTATTCAATAATCATATACATTAATATGATATCATATAAGATCTTTTAACATTGCTTTGTTAATAATATCTTAGAATTATTGTCGTTTCGGGTGTTAACTTACTCGTTTCCTTTTATATGTTTTGTTATGTAGGCCATGTTTTTAATGGATAGGTTGTATATTAATCATATCCAGAATGATATAAAGTCCTTAGATACTATTATTAATCATCAAATTAGATTTATACTTGAATAGATACGACGTGGAATGAATCTCATCGCGTTCGTGGAGACGGTAGTCCGTACGTACGCACGAGCGACAATATCATTATTTTGATATTAAAATAATATATAATTGGATAGAATATCATATATACAGAATAATTATCATGTTATATTTATTATTTAAATGAGTTACACCTCATTATTATACCCATCCAAATAATAATATGTTGAATAACAATTACACCATGACGTGGAGATGGTAAGCCATACGTACGCACGTATGGTGATATGTTATTCAAATGGTGGATAGAGTACTGAATATTCTTGTACCATATTTATAATAACATCATAGTATATATAAGATACTGGAGTTATTATTTTATAATGGTAATAACAAAGAACGAAGAAGTGGAAGAAGAAAGGAACATGGAAAAGGGTGGTGAAATCATTACCTCTTCTTCGGGTTCTTCCTTTTGATTTGATCAAAATGGATCTTTAAGAAGGATTTATGATCAAAATAAGGCCTCTAGATTGTAGTGAGAGAAGTTGAGAGAGTATTTGGGCAGAGTTTGGCCGAAACAAAAGGCTTGGAAGGTGTGAAGTAATGAGAAGGGGGAGTTCTCTTTTATAAGAGGGGTGAGGGGAACCTTTGGAAAAGCTAGAAATATTAATTTATAATAAATTCATATTCAGTTTCAAATGGCTCAAAAGTAGATTATTCCAAGGTTAAGGTGGGGATAGGTCTAAAACCATTCAACCAATATAATTTAGACAGGTTTGGGTCATTATATTAACCTTATCTTTTAGTTTTAACTCTTAGTTAATTAGTTTGAAATTTACCATGTAACTTTGTATTTTTATATTGTATGGTTAATAAACTTACTATATACATCCAAGATACCCCCAAGTGGTCCATTAATGACACACCTATCATTATATAAGTCTCTTGGCCGAAGAGTAGATTTTTAAGAATTTAATATCATTTAATAATATAATATTTGTTTTAAAAACTCTTTTATGTCAATTTTGATACTATTCAATAGTTGATTTTTGTGAAACTCAAAACCAAATTATTAATTCGAAAAAGGTCAATTAAATCAATCCTAATATGTCATATTATCCTATAAAAATAATTTAATTCATTAAAAGTCTCAAATTATATTTATTTTGTTATTTATAATATCAATTATTTTAATTTGTCACTATTATGGTAATTACTGCATAATAATTGTGTCATAAATAAATTAAATTATTTAATGTCTAAAAATTATAAATAAAATATCATTATGTAGTAAATATTTTTATATTTCTAATTAATTTTTATTGTCGAAAATCCAACATAGATAACCCTATGTAAAAATGGTTTTTCTAAAAGATATATGCTTATGTCATTTTTGTACTTATTTTAACATACTTAAAATAAAGTGTCCCTATCACCTACAAGTGGCTCCATGGGGTCCAAAAATCGACCCAAATATTCCTATGGTCAAAAATGTATCAACCAATAAGTATAGGACACGTTTTAGGGCAATTTAGTATTATTATGATATTATTTTGTTACCCTTATTTACCGGATTTATCCTTAACCATGGTAAATAAAATATTTACCGAAGTAATTATTCAACATGTCTAAAAATAAAAGATACCTATTTACACAATTTGAACATCCTAATTCTAAATATGGAATCCATTTTTCAAAATTCAAAACACAGAAGTGGCAGAAATTAATTTAAACGAAATTCCCGTTGTTTAAGCAAAAAGCGTGTTTTTAAGAGATAATAACTATCGAAAGATTGTCACTTGTTTATGTCCAGTATAATTGTAAAATTATGTCCAATGACCAACATTGTATTAATTGGTAAAAATATATTCTAAATATACTTTAAAACCACTCAAATTCATAATTTATCCCTATTAATTATCTTGATTAAAAAAGTTGTTTTTAAGTAAAATTTAGTAATTTTCACTATTCATCAAAATATTAAAGTTATCTGAAAAGTACCAAAATTTCACCTTAAACTAAATTCGATATTCTGAATCCAAAAATGAAGTCCATTTTGAAATATAAAATATATATAATTTCAAGAAGTGGGTATTACTATTCATAACGGCTAGTTTGATTGGTTATGGTGTGTTAGAACTCGGTGTTGCGTACAACACATGCTATCACATTATTCAAAGAGAAGCGTATGGTAGAAGGTTGGGATGTTACATTCTCCCCTCCTTCAAATAATTTCGTCCTAGATATTTCTGGAATATTACCTCATGAAAAGACTCAGGCGGTTCTTCATCATAAGTTCCTCAGGTTCCCACGTTGCTTCTTCCATCTTATGGTTTCTCCACAAAACATTTACCAGGCGTGTCATTCGGTTTCTCAGTACATGTTCTCTCATATCAAGAATCCTGATGGGCTCTTCGCAAAAAGACAGATCGAGTTCCAGTTCTAATTCCTCGTAAGTGAGTACATGCGTTGGGTCAGGCATGTATTTCCTCAATAGAGATACGTGGAACACATCATGAACTTTGGAGAGACTTGGCAGCATTGCCAATCGGTAAGCTACAACCCCAATTCGTTATAGAATTTCGAAAGGTTTGATGTACGTGGGACTTAATTTATCTTTCTTAACAAAACGTATGACTCCCTTCCATGGAGATACCTTTAGGAAAACATGATCACCGACTTGAAATTCCAAATCCTTCTTCGATTATCGGCATAGCTCCTTTGCCTACTTTGAGATTCTTTGATGTGATTTTGGATTACCTTCACCTTTTCCATTGTTTCCTCCACCAGTTCTGGACCTACAAGTTTTCTTTCACCAACGTTATCCCAACAGGTTGGTGTGCGACATCTCTGTCCGTATAACGCTTCATGTGGTGCCATCTGAATACTCGAATGGAAGCTATTGTTATAGGAAAATTCTACCAAAGGTAAATATTGATCCAACATACCCTAAAAGTCAAGTGAACACGATCTCATCATGTCTTCTAAGGTTTGAATAGTCCGTTCTGATTGTCCGTCTGTCTGAGGGTGGTAGGCAGTGCTCAAATGAAGTTCAGTATCCATGGATTTCTGAAGACTCATTCTGAATCATGATGTAAAATGGGGATCACGATCGGAAATAATTGATAGGGGTACACCATGAAGTCTCACAACCTCATTAATATATAATCTTGCTAGACGTTCCAGTGGTAGATCTTCTCTAATAGCAAGAAAATGTGCTGACTTGGTAAGACGATCAACAATAACCCATATTTCATCATTCCTTCAAGGAGTCTTTGGTAGCCCCATGACAAAGTCCATCGTAATATTGTCCCATTTCAACTCCGGTATGGGAAGAGGTTGCATGACTCATCCACGGTGTTTCCTTCCAACTTTCACTTATTGACAAACCATACATCTTGACACAAAATCAGCAATCTCCCTCTTCATATTGTCCCACCAAAAATGTTCCTTCAAATATCTATACATTTTGGTGCTCCTAGGGTGTATAGAGAAATTAGAAAAATGCTCATCATCCAGAAATTTCATTTTTAGATCCGGTGTATCGGGAACACAAAGTCTCTTCCCGAATTTCAAAATTCCATCTTCATACACAAAGTCTCTCAATCCCCAATCATTCACAGCTTTAATCTTCTTTTGAAATTCTTCATCATCAGTCTGAGAACTCATAATCCTTTCTAGTAAAGATGGTTTGGAAACCATTTAAAAAAGCATTGATGTTTCACCTTCCCTGGTTATTCCCATGTACATCTTCACCAGATCCATCAAAATTGGATCCCTTTCAATTCTCATCACATTCAAAACTCCATGGTCTTTTCTGCTCAAAGCATCTTCCACCTTGTTTTCTTTCACCGGGTGGTAGTGTATCGTACAATCATAATCCTTGAGTAATTCAAGCCATATCCTTTTCCTCATGTTGAGTTCTTTTTGTGAAAAAATAGATTTCAAACTCTTGTGATCAGTATAAATCTCACATTTTTCACCAAGAGGTAGTGCCTCCATATCTTCAATGAAATGATCACAGCTACTAACTTCAGATCATGAGTAGGATAGTTCTGTTCATGAATTTTTAACTGTCTTCATGCATAGGCAATAAACCTATCATTCTGCATAAGGACACAACCATGTCCTTTCTTCGATGCATCACTATAAATAACGAACCCATCATTCCTCGATGGTAGATTAAATATAAGAGCATTGACTAATCTTCTCTTCAGTTATTCAAAACATTCTTCACACTCTTTTTTTCAAACAAATTTAACCCCTTTACGTGTGAGCTTCGTTAATGGGTTAGCCAACCGAGAAAAATTCTAGACGAAACGTCGATAATAAACTGCCAAACCAACAAAACTACGTACCTCAGTTATACTCGTAGGTGCTGGCCATTATTGGATTGCCATGGTCTTATAAGGATCAACAAAGATTCCATCATTAGGGAAAATATGGCCAAGAAAAGAAATCTCATGAAGCCATAATTCACACTTGAAAAATATCCCATATAATTCATGCCTTCTCAGAGTCATCAAGATAATGCGCAAGTGATTTTCATGATCTTCATAGCTTTTGTAGTTTACCAAGATATCATCAATAAATACCACCACAAATTCATCGACATATTCCTTGAAAACACTATTCAACAGATCCATGAATACAGAGGGTCAATTAGTTATTCCAAAAGGCATTACAGTAAACTCATAATGCCCGTACTTGGTTCGAAATGCTATCTTCGGAATGTCTTCCTTCTTCACACACAAATGATGGTATCCAGATCGAAGTTCAATCTTTGAAAAGTATTGAGCTCCATGCAGTTGGTCAATTAAATCATCAATGTGAGGTAGGGGATACTTGTTCTTTATCATTATAGAATCGATCTCCCTGTAGTCAATACATAAACTCATAGATCCGTCTTTCTTTTTAACAAAAAGAACAGGGGCTCCCCATGGAGAAACACTAGGGAGAATAAATCCCTTATTACTCAATTTTTCTAGTTTTTTCTTTATTTCAACTAATTCTATAGTGGCCATTCTATAAGGGGTCTTTGATATAGGCCTTGATCCAGGAATTAAATCAATGGAAAACTCAACTTCTCATTCTAGAGGATGTCCAGGTAAATCTTCCAGAAATACATCTACAAAATCATTCAGAACAGTTACATCCTCTATTTGAACATTCCTTTCATCACCCTCAGTTATTTCATTCTCTTCCTCCCCAATAATTGAATTTAGTTGAGCTACTGGGGGTGTATTTAGATATGAATTAGGTGGAGACGATTCTGCTCTAAAGATAAGGTGTTCTTTATCATCATCATCAATAATCGTAACCTCTTTCTTATTACTATAAATCTTCGAATCATAGTCTGAAATCTAGTCCATACCGAGGATTATATCAAACTCAATCATAGTTATAACGACGAGATCAGCAGATAAAGAACATTTATGTGCTCTAATGGGGACTGATTCAAAAAACGTTGTTTTAATGATACTTCCCTTAAGAGTTTTAACTGACAACTCCCTTGTTAAATAAAATTGGAAATATCTAATTTTCTTAGCAAACATTGAAGATATGAAACAATGTGATGATCTAGAATCAAATAATGCATTTTCTAAACTTGAGGAAACCATTAAATTACCTTCCACAACATCTTTCGGAAATTATACCTCAGCAGTAGTGATAGCATAAACATGGCCTTGATCCCTTGGCCTCTTCTGAGGTATGTTCTCCTGACGCCTAGGACATTCATTTGCATAATGCCCCATCTCCCTGCAATTGTAGCACTGAAAATTGGTAGCTTCCTACTTCCCTTTACAATCACGAGCTTGGTGGCCTTTTTCACCACACTTGTAAGAGACTCTCGTTCCCTTCAAGCAAGTACCGAGGTGTTTCTTCCCACATTTACCACAGGATGCATATACAACCTTTCCCTTCTTCCCCTTATTCCATTCCCAGATTGATCAGTAGGTCTCTTCTTCTCTTGCTTTGCTTTAAAGTCATAAGACTTAGAGAATTCCTTTTCGGTCTTGATAGCACATGAGACAATGTCTTCGTATGATGAAAAGGATTGTGAGACTAATGCTCGATGGAGAAATGATTTTAACCCATCAAAGAAATGATCAATCTTACTTCTTGGGTTACGTATATAATCTCCATCATACCTTGCTATCCTTGTAATGTTAGCCTCATACGTTGGGACATTATCATCCTCCTTTTGTCTCAGACTCAGAAATTGCCTTTCCATATCTTCTCGATGGTCGCGAGGAATGTCTTTTTCAACAAACAGATCTTTGAACTCCCTACATTCCATATTTGAAACTTCATCATCTTCCTTCGTGTTTTGAATCAATGACCACCACTGATCAGCATCTCCAGTGTGTCGGTAAACTATCATGATAACTTTTTCCCTTTCACTACTCCCCAAATCCTGAAATATTTTTTCCAGAGAATTTATCCATTGCTCAGATACTAAGGGATTTTTACTCCCATTGAACTTTGGTGGTTGTTGCCTCATGAATAGATCAAACATTGATCCTCCATGCTGCGGATCAGGGCGCTCCATACGGGTAAGTTTATTATTCATAACTTGAGTGAGTTGTCCTAGTATGGTGATGTGCTGATCAACAACAGTTTCATCACCAGCTCCACTATAATTATCTTGAGCAGGAGTTAAATCCCTACATGGAGTACGTGCATTGATACAGTTTCCATTTCTTCCACTAGGCGCCATTTCTAAACAATGGCATAAACTACATCAGTTTATGAATCAAAATACATAATTCCATACTTATAAAACACTTAACATAAATTGAACTATTTATAGATATAATCCATAATCATAAAAATGTTTTCTTTGAGGAATTATATACTCATAAACCATTCATAATGATTTGTAATGAAAATGAGAGTTATCCTAAGCATATCCCCCGGGAGTGTCGTAACCAAGAGTGCAACAAGGCCCGTTGTCGTGCACCAGTTCCCGTTTTAGTCTAGATCAAAGCAGTGTTTTCGGGTTTTACCACTACGTACATATGTTCCAGAGCCGCCTCTACCTGCTCATATCCAGAAAGGGATGTATTGCTAGGAAAACTCACAAAATCTCTACAATACCAAAATTCTTAGAAGTTATTCTATACTATTCCTCAAAGTCCATCTTATATCTATGTGCTCTAATCAGAGTTTATTTAAATCTAGCTTCCAAGGATTGTACAAAACTTTCTCTGATACTAACTATAATGCCCCGACCCCAGTTACCTAGAGTCGGTGCATTATTACATAACATTTTCATGATCGCAAGAAAGATCAAATCTCAAAAGACCGATTAGTTTAGTAGCCTTGGAAACACTAGATATATTCATAAAGTTTTACATTACATCATAAAGTAAAAAACTACTACAAAAACATAGTCTCCATATTCCACACTCATATCCCCACATACTATCCCTACAGGTCATTCATAATTTACATCTACATACCTTGGGAAAAATAAAACATAGAAAAGGGTTGAGCTCCAATGCCCAGTAAGGATAACAATATAGCGAAAACTTTCAAAAATAAGAATAAACATTTATGGAAATGTATAACTAAAACAAAAGCCTTTTAAACTTGAACTTAAACATAGTATGGAAATAATAAAATGAAATAATTCCATTTACTTATTCACATTTATATTATACTAATCGAATAATCACATGCAATATCAATAACCACTTTCATAATGAATGAATGAATAATGCCAGAATATCATAACCACATAGCCAAGGCCTCGTTCCAAGACTAAAAATAAGATTTTTCCAAGGCCTTGTTCCAAGACACTAGTTTGTCTCATGAGACCAACCGATGCATCTAGGAGTTATAGCGGGCACCACCCGTCACATATTAAGTCCAATGCATTCCCATATGAAAAGGTTTAAACATAACATAAACATTCGTATTAAAACTAGCATACAAAATTTAAATACTTCATCCATAAACCATGAAAATAACATATCCATATTAAAACATATCACAAAACATTCAATACAATATTGAAGTTTTGTTTCATAATAAATCATCTCCAAATAAGCTTAAAATCCATCAAAGCATGTTGATATAGATGAAATTAAAACCCTTTTTAGAGAAATATATCTTTTTATTTTGAAATCATTTAAGATTCATATAAAATGAAACATTTTCATTGAAAGTATTCTTATAAGCTTTTAAGGGAAGCTTTGACGATTTTATAACGGCAGAAAATAGCCGCACCCGCCGTATAAGATAAAAAAACATTCTTTCCTTAATTCTGTCGAAAAGGTTAAAAGCACCTTGTTTGGAAAATGACAGAATGATTCCTAAATAAAACTCTTATAAAAAGTCAAACAAGGGGATAAATTACTTTAACCCATATTCTTTTAAATAGTAAAAATGTTTTTAAATACATTTTTATGAAACATGGATGTGGATGATAAAGAGATCGCAGAAGATTATTACGTATAAACAACCTCGGATAATGAAGAGATTGTGAAATAACCCTTACCTTGTATTTTTCCTTGGTTGGGGTAGGTTAACCTCCTGTATAATGGAGAAATAATTGTTTTTAAATTATTCAATAATCATATAAATTAAAATGATATCATATATGATCTTTTTAACATTGCTTTGTTCATAATATCTTAGAATTATCGTCGTTTCGGGTGTTAACTTACTCGTTTTATTTTATATCTTTTGTTACATAAGCCATGTTTGTAATGGATAGGTTGTTACGTAATCATATACAGAATGATATCAAGTCCTTAGATACTATTATTAATCATCAAATGAGAATTATACATGAATGGATATGATGGGGAATGAATCTCCTCGCGTTTGTGGAGACGGTAGTCCGTACGTACGCACGAGCGACAATATCATTCTTTTGATATGAAAATAATATATAATTGGATAGTATATAATAAATACAGAATCATTATCATGTTATATTTATTATTTACATGAGTTACATATCATTATTATACCCATACAAATAATAATATATTGAATAACAATTACACCACTACGTGGAGACGGTAAGCCGTACATACGCACGTATGGTGACATGTTATCCACAGGGTGGATAGAATACAGAATATGGTTGTACCATATTTATAATTATGTCACTGAATATATGAGATAGTGGAGTTATTATTTTATAATGGTAATAACAAATAAAGAAGAAGTGGAAGAAGAAAGGAACTTGGAAAAGGGTAGTGAAATCATTACCTCTTCTTCGGGTTCTTCCTTTTGATTTGATCAAAAGGGCTCCTTAGGTTTGCTTTCTGATCAAACTAAGGTCTCTAGGTTGTAGTGAGGGAAGTTGAGAGAGTATTTGGTCAGAGTTTGGCTGAAAAAAAGGCTTTGAAGGTGTGGAGTAATGAGAAGGGGGAGTTCTCTTTTATAAGAGGGGTGTGAGGCACCTTTGGAAAAGCTAGAAATATTATTTTATAATAAATTCATATTCGGTTTATTATGGATAAAAAGTTGATTATTCAAAGTTTAAGGTGGGGATTGGTCGAAAACCATTCAACCAATAGAATTTAGACTGTTTTGGGTCATTATATTAACCTTATCTTTATGTTTTAACTCTTAGTTAATTAGTTTGACATTTACCATGTCACTTTGTATTTTTATATTATATGGTTAATAAACGTACTATATATATCCAAGAGACCCCCAAGTGGTCCATTAATGATACACCTATCATGATATAAGTCTCTTGGTCGATCCTTATATTTTTAGGAATTTAATATCAATTAATAATATAATATTTCTTTTAAAAACACTTTTATGTCAATTTTGACACTATTCAATAGTTGATATTTGTACAACTCAAAACAGAATTATTAATTAAAAGAAAGTCTATTTAATCAATCCTAATATGTCATATTATCCTATAAAATTTGTTTAATTTATTAAAAGTCTCAAATTATATTTATTTTGGTATTTATAATATCAATTATTTTAATTTGTCACTATTATGGTAATTACTGCATCATAATTGTATCATAACTAAATTAAATTATTTAATGTCTATAAATTATAAATAAAATATCATTATGTCCGAAATCTTTTTATATTTCTAATGAATTTTTATAGTTGAAAATCCAACATAGATAACCCTATGTAAAAATTGTGTTTCAAAAAGATATATTCTTATGTCATTTTTGTACTTATTTTAACTTAATTAAAATAAAGTGTCCCTATAACATAAAAGTGGCTACATGGGGTCCCAAAATCGACCCAAATATGCCAATGGTCGAACATGTATCAACCAATAAGGCTAGGACAAGTTTTAGGGTAATTTAGTATTATTATAATATTATTTTTTAACCCTTATTTATCGGATTTTACCATTAACCATGGTAAATAAAATATTTACCGAAGTAATTATTCAAAATGTCTAAAATTAAAAGTTTCCTATTTACAAAATTCGAACATCATGATTCCAAATATGGAATCCATTTTTCCAAATTCATAACACAGAAGTGGCAGAAATTAATTTAAAATTAATTCCCGTTGTTAAAACAAAAAGTGTGTTTTTAAGAGATAATAACTATCAAAAGATTGACACTTGTTTATGTCTGGTTTAATTGTAAAATTTTGTCCAATGACCAACATTATATTAAATGGTAAAAATATATTATAAATATACTTTAAAACCACTCAAATTCATAATTTATCACTATTAATTATTTTGATTAAAAAGTTGTTTGTAATTAAAATTAAGTAATTTTCATTATTCATCAAAATATTAAAGTTATCCAAAAAGTACCCAAATTTCACCTTAGGCTATATTCGATATTCCGAATCCTAGAATGAATTCCATTTTAAAAATAAAATATTTATAATTTCAAGAAGTGGGTATTACTATTCATAACGACTAGTTTGATTGGTTATGGTGTGTTAGAACTCGGTTTTGCGTACAACACATGCAATCACATTATTCAAACAGAAGCGTACCGTAGAAGATTGGGGTGTTACAACCTGGCTACCAGAAGATTCATCCCATCTACTTTGACCTCCCCAGGCTATTTCCCTGTGGCGCTTCCTGTAATCAGCAGGAAAAGTACTTACCCTGGATGCAGACCCGCCCTGGATCCCAGCTCTAGAATCCCCCAGATTATGCTCTATAATCAGTACCCGGTTGACTATATAGGATTTCGAAGTAAACCAGAAGATTTTAACCTGAGCTTGAATGTCATTCCTGAGGCCATCCTCAATCATAAGTGAAAGGAATTACTCATATCCCCCTAAAAAGATTGTAAACCATTGCAGCTCGATGAAGCGAGAGAAATACTCCATAACAGAATGAGTTCCCCATTCCAGACTCATGAAATCTCGGGCTCAATTAGCCCTCAAGGTCTCCGGATAGAAGTAATCATCAAAGGTTTTCTGAAAAACATCCCAATACATATTCTGCTGGCGTCCCGCATGTGAGATCACATCCCACCACCTCTTGGCGGATTCTTGGAGCATGTATGTTGCGAGCTTGACCGTCCTCTCTGGAGGCGTCTCCAGATGCTCAAATATCATCAATATGGCTTCTATCCATGACTCTATATCCTACTATCCTCCATACTCTGAGAAAGTGGGAGGATTCTACTACTAAAAGACCCATGCCAATTATGCCATCGACATGGCCGGGGGAGGCACGCCCTATAAGGTCTTCATCATCCTCAGAAAGCCCTCCATGTACAGTGCAATAGCTCATTTAACAAGTATAATTTTCAGTGCCAAGACTGGCATGGCCTCATGATCTATAGGAAGTCACTGATCATCCATATATGGCGCTTGATCACTACCGTGTAACTATCGGACAACTGGAGGATGTCTAGTTGGCATGACTCTCCAAGGTCAAACGCACACCTTAGATCAAGATTATCATGGGCTAAAAACTGAACATATAAAAATGAAACCGAAGAAATAAAATCAGGATTTTTCAAAACATGACTACATGACATGTATGTACCCTACACAGCGTGTTCCCTGATGCCATTCACATGGGCGTGTACTCCTACTACAACTGGTCGTGTAACACCCCAAACACATGGCATGTTGTCCCAACATAGGGAATGTAATTGACTTCTCTTCCCCTGCCCAAGTCCCCTTACATGGAAAACACACATGGTTCTCTTAAAACAGGACTACACAAAATGTTTGTACCAGAAACGGTGTGTACTAGATGGTATTCTCCAACCCCTATTGTTAGCGACATGGATGGATACATGGTTCAAACTACACGACGGGTTCCATCGGGACACGACATGTGCTAGGAGGATATTTCTGACCTGTGTTCTTCATTACACGGTCGGGTACACAGTCTGCACAACACTAAATGTTCCATATGGGAATGATGTGTATTATAAGAGAATTCATCATCCTATGTTGTTACCGACACGGCTGGTTACACGGTCCTTCGACACGATGTGTACATCCGGTACATGGCGTGCCCTAACCATGATTCCAAACCACATGTTTCTGCCCACACAGTCTGAGACACAGTTAGATACTACATGGCATGTACATACAGTACATGGAGTGTACTTATGAAAAATAGTATCGTCCCAAACAAAAAATACACATGGTGTATCTTTAACATTAAACACCATGTATTTTGGGTTTTTCGAAACAGTAAGCCACATAAACTACTCAGGATCCCAGAAAACACTGAAATGAACATTTAAAGTGTCAAAATCTGATCCTTGAGGGCCCAACTCTCCGCGAATCAAAACTTGGCATCTTAAACATGTTATAAAAAAACATTAAAGGCAATGATCCACCAAATTCTAGTCCATGAGGGCCCATAACACCTCAAGAACAAAATATTAGTGTTCATTCAAACAAAATATTTCACAATTTAGTACCCTATCAAACAGAAAGTATCTATATCAACGAAACTATCACAACAACATGCATATCTTAAACAAAAACTATCACAAGAACATGAAATTGCTAATGCACCTGAAATGGCATTGAAAGAATGCATGACATGTGATTTATAGGAAGTGCCTATATGATGCATGAGATGGAATACCCTCATCTCATTGGGTTCAACTAAAATAGAACCTCAATAACATCAATAATAACATCATAAAGCATGTGAATCACCAATGGTGAAATAAAATCAACTGTAAAATTGAAAAATCAGAAAATTCCAATAATCTAGGTAAATTATCCTTTCCTTGTTCATGGGTTAGCTAATCTCAGGAACAGCTTTTTACTAAATACCTATTTTGTCATATCCCTAGCTATTGGCTCCAAACAATTTTTCATGAAGAAAATAAATCCCTCTGATACCATATTGTAACACCCCGGTTCAGGAAGCCACCAAGAGATGCCCCACACATGGTTGGTCACATGGCCTCAAGCACATTACCCTCAACGCCAGAGGTTGCAGACTAGAAGCGAGGGCATTAGGTTTGATAGTGGGGAATCTATGCCTTCATTGGATGAGTAACACAATGGATTTAGAAACATACATACAATAGCGGAAGCATAAATATTCCATAAAAAAAGAAACAATGGAGGAATATAAATAATAAACTGGAGCACACAAACCAACACACACACATATATATATGAATGATGAATGATACATCTATCTATGAATGCAGGAAAACAAATAAAAATGTTGGAATATTACAGTACTAAACCAATGTGCAAAGAAAGACAAATAAACTCCTCAGTATTTCAAGCCTCAACTTAGTCCCTTGCTCTCCAGAATAACATCATCATGTACCTGAAGTACAAGGGATCTTGACCTTATGTATACCTGCAACAATATAATCTCATTGGGCCCAAAAGAATGACCCAAAAAGGGTGTTAGACTAAATACCAGTAGGAAACCACCCAAAGATCTGTGCATAACAGTATAAAAATATATATGGCAGGAAAGAATTAAACAAAAATAGTAAACAATGAAGTACTCAACAGAAACATTCCAGCAGTTCATGCAATCAATATCACATAGAAAGTAAACTGTTAATCAAAGAAGGTAACCCTCTAGGAAATACTCACAGTCCAACCCCTCCGGTTCGACCTAAATAAGACAAGTAAGTAGCTAAGCACCGTGGTTGTCCTCTTGGATGTACACACAAACTATCCCCTCTGGTTCAGTCATAAGAATATACAGAGTCTCTATGTGGAAGCTCACCTGGTAAATTCCCCTTATAGTCAATGATTAAAGACACTCTGACGAATCTCACTCGGTCAATCCCCCTTATAGCACAAAAGTAATTTAGAGACTCTCTAAGGAATCTCACTCGATCAATTACCATTATAGTCTACTTCAAGAGCTTCTCGCAGCCCTGTGTAAGTCAAAGAGCATTGAAATGCAATACGGCCATATTAAACCTCAAGAACTACATGGCTAAAAACTCTACAGTATAACAGCATGTTACAAAAACAATTACTCCATCTTATCAGCACTAATCTTGGGAAACATGTAAGGAATCCTAACAGGCTATGCATACCAAATGACCACAAATAGAACATGAATGGAAAAAACATCCAAACCATAGTAATCTACCCTATTCATATCAAATTAATCTCTATACAACATAAAAATATGGAAGGAAATTAACAATGTTAAAATGGTAAACATGCAATACCCTGTTCAAGTGTATTTGTCAAAATTTCACATTAAACTCAAAGACATTCAACAGAAATGCACAAACCACCTTCCTCGGTGTTTTTGCGATCGATATACTCCAGTTTCGGCCCTTGGATCGACCTAGAATGTAGTAGATCAATAAAAATTTCTAAAACATTCAACCAATGATATCTAATGAGAGAGGAGAAATCAAGGAATGGTGTTCTAGGAGAATAGAGAACCCACTGATGCAATTCCAACACAACCAATACTGTTTGATTAAGAGAACGAACGTTCTATCAGGGGCCTGATGAAGATATGTGGACGTACTGTTCTCTCATAAGAACCATGTCGAGATGGAGGGTGTTCTTCCAATTAGACGTGACCCTGGTCCGTTTAATGAAGAAAAAAGGAAGTACAAATTGTGTACTTTATAATTACATGGTGTGTACTCTCCCTTACTAATCCCTGCTTTAGGCAGCCTCCAGGTCACTGCACACAGCCGTGTGTATGGCCATTTTACAGCCATCACCCATCCACCTGCGGTAACGGAGTACACGATGAGTACTAATAAAGTACTCGATGTGTACTTCAAAAATATATAGAAAGTCCTCTTTTTCTGAAAAACACCAGAAAAGGAAAACATACCTAAAATGAAGATCCAGGTTCTTACATAAGATCTTAAAAATGTTGTGTAGTTTTTGTTTATAATAGTTAATAAACAATTACACAACACTTAACACAAAAGAGGACCATTTACCAGTCTCGGTTCTGGTGGATTAGACAAAACCACACATTTACCAGAGATGACACAAAAATAAAACATCTATCTACTATGCTTCTGAGAGCAAACTCCAAAATCAATGATGTCTACAATAAACTCCTATGATCCCTGGTAAAAATAATTTTAAAATTAAAAGGGCGAGAATTCATTTTCCCAGTATGGAGTTTTGAAAATCATTGATAAAACCCATAAAAATATATTATTGATAATTCATTAAAAAAATTCATTTTTAAATTAATTTTTAATACAACCATTAAAAAATATTATATTTCTTTGAGAAATAATTATACTTCAAAAATGATTTTAATATAATCCGGTTATTTGATTTAAAATTTTAAGCATGCCCTAAAAAAACATGGGCCACACTAATAATTGAAGGGTATATTGGTCCTACCCACTTGAGGGATGGATTCACAATCCCAATCCCTATATAATTTATAATGTTTTAGTAGAAATTTTTATAAAACATTTTATTCCTAGATTTCCTAATATATATATATTTCACTGGTGTTTTATTTATGAAAATATATTTATAATCATGTATGAAATAAATAAATCCTAATATTTACTTAAAATTATATATTCGACATTTTATGATCAGATCGCATGATACATGACATTGCATAATCACTTGGAGGTTAAATCAACATCTAGACAGTTGAATTTTCTAAGACTTATTTATTAAATTTATTTTATGCATGTTGGTATAAACTAATAACAATATAGAACATATAATTAAATCTTCCTAATATTAATTAATAATAGTAGATAATTATGTGTCGTGCATAAAAATCTCAAATAAACATTTCATTACTAAATAAAATCAACCTTTTATATGCACATAGGTTTTAATAAACATGACTTTTTGTACATATATATATTAATGTATAAATGTCATGATAACAAAATCATTGATGTGTGGTCCTAATCTTGACATTTATATGTCATGAATGTGATAAAATTATGACATTATTAATTTATAAATTCATATGTGAATTAATACTTGGTTAGTAATTTATTTAAAACAATTATATACTTGAACAATTATACCAAGTATAATTTTTTATAGAGTTGAAAAATTATGAAATTCTTAATTTATAAATTCATATTTGAACTGATAAATTATTAATAATTTAATTAAAAATGTTACATACATAACAATAATTTTATTATATAAATATATAATATTGGAATGATAAATTCAAATATAAATATATGTTTGATTTTGAATTAAATGAATAGGTAATTTTCTTCGTTATTCAAAATTCATGAGAACATAAAATTATTTAGAATCAAATTGAAAACCCAAACATTCGATAAATTTGGGTGACACAAAACAATATAGGTGTAAAATATTAATAATATTTGAAGAGATGTATTACCCATGAAAATTTATTTAAAAATAAAATAAATGAATATCACTATTTCTAAAGAAGGTATAGATTTAATGAAACAAATAATTAAAAGTTTCATTCCCTTACTATAACCCATTAATGAAATATGAATTAAATTCTAAAATTATAACACCAATAAATTTATATTATATTTTTTATATATACATAGAAATTAATGAATTAATGAAATAAAATGTGTTTCCCTTACGAAAAAATAAAATTGATTCGAAAGAAAAAAACTCCATCAAATTTATCATTGATTATAAAATTCATTCATAAAACTAAATATTTGAATACCAAATATTTTCCCTTAAAGAATAAAATCATAAAATAATCAAATATTTGAAAAAATATATTTTTTTCCCTTAGATGGATTTGCGTGAGATCCAAACTTATCCTCTTACCATTCAATCATTCTTCAATTTTTTTATCTTGACAGAAATTTATTTTTATCTTTCTTCTCATGCACTATGTCTCTCATGTTAGAAAAAGTGGCATGAATAATGGAAAGAGGATAGAGAATCACTACCCCCCTAGTCTTCACAAATAGATTGAATCATCCTCATGGGATACAAAAGGGAAAATCATTCTTTATATAGTAGTGCTATCTCTTACAAGATACACTAAAAAACAAGTGCCTTTGCTACAGTGTGTCTATCTTATTACAATAGTATGAGAATGTTAAAATATATGGTGTAAGATTTAATTCTTCATTAGTCCAAATTATGTGTATCAATTAATAAAAATTTACATCAGTGGATAAATGAATGAAATTTCTAAAAACATGATTGTAGGACCACTAACACCGACTCAACATGCCAAAACATCATCAGGACGTTTTAAACGATATCCACTCAATAAACAATAAGAATTACTAGAAATCAAAACACATAACACTCTATAATGTTGTAAACATCGACTTTTGAATAAAAAATCTAACTATGACGATGATATGGATTGTAATGGGTAAAGGCTTCTTCAAAACGCAACAAATTTCATTCCCACCATAAAAAATCCAAAACAAAAGTTTTGCATCACGAATGACACATGGAAAATGAACACTATTAGTAAATAGATATCAATTGATAGAATATATTTGGAAAAAACCATCAATGATAAGAATCAAAATTTATGAATGAATCTAGATAAGTATTTTGGATATCAATAATAAGTGAATACACACCTACTTGTAGAACTGGAGGATGTGATTCATATCTCCAAATATGAACCACAAAATTCATTTGAAACCCCCAAACATGGCCTAGTCATCTGTAAATCTATGCTCTGACTTCAAATAGAGATCGAAACCATTCACTGTCAGGATCATCCTCAACCCTGCATTTGAAGATGAACCTACCTCTACATTGATACAGAATTTCGCTCGCCTCATACTTGATTCGGCTTCACCTCCCAAAGATGAAAAATCAATAAACATCGACCTGTGCTTGCCCAAATCTTGAATCAAAGTCCCCAGCTCTGATTCCCACTCACCCTCTAGCTTCATGACCCCTGACATGAAACCCTACCCCTTAAATCATATTTTCAATTTTTCCATTTGTATTTCATTTCATTATTTTGGTTTATTTAAACATAGACATATATAATATAAAGTAATACATATATATACAACTATATATTAAAACAATGTATAATTACATTTAGAGTTACAGCCCTAATATTCATATATTAAATTTACATTTTTTCTATATATATATATATATATTTACCAAAACAATCTTCATTAATTTTAATATAGTAATAGTAAATGTCACATAATAAAAAAATTTATTTATAAAACTTTTCTTAATGCCACATATAGTATTTGTTCATAATTTTCAATATTAATTCAAATCTTATTCTTAATATTATATATTCATAATTATAATTTTGTTAATTTATAATTTCATATTTAAAATTAAAAAATATATATATATGGTTTTAATGTAAACTAATTTCCCATAATCATTTAAAATAATCTCATACTACTTTTATCAAAATTTATAACTATAACATATATTAAAATAATAATTTATTATGATACATAAAAATATAAAGTAATATTTCATACATTCATTCAAAAAATATTGTGATTAAAAAAATATTCATAACGAATTTTTATTAAATCATTCATTATTTTGATTTATAAGCAAAATACTATTTAACTTTTCTCAGGGTGTTATGTTCTCCCCCACTTAAAATGAATTTAACCCTCACTATTCTTTTTTTAGACTTACAAAACTTCTGATTTTATATCCTTAGAAATAAATAATTTCTAAGAGGACATTACTGTCTAAATTAAAAAATATATAACAAGTAGATTTTGTTTTACTCGAAGAAAACATCAAATATCCAATGTTGTCTAGACCATTCCTTTGATACCAATTACAATGCTCATAGCCCACTCTTCTAGACTCAATGCTGAATACATTGTTTAATTTTTTTTATAAAAGTGAATAAACAATTACATGACACTTAACAAAAAAGGGGACCTTCTATCGGTCTAGGTTCTAGAGGATTACACAAAACCATACATTTATCAGAGTTGAAACAAAAATAAAACAACTATCCACTACACTTTCATGTGCTAACTCCAAAAGCGTTGAAATATATGATAATATTCTAAGATACCTATAGAAAACATTTTTACATAAAAGGGTTATCATTCAATTTCAAAGTAAAGTGTTTTGAATACCGTTGATAAATCCCATAAAAAATATCACTATGATAATAACTTAAAAAATTCATTTACAAATATATTTGAAAAACATCCTTTAAAAAATATTATAATTCATAAAAAATTTTAAAATAATAAAATGATTCAGTTGAAAATATTGTGCAAACCCAAAAAAGAAAAACTAAGGCCCCACAAAACATTGAAGGCTATCTTGGGCCTACCTACTTGAGGGATGTCGTAACATCCCAAGTATATAATGAATATGACATTTTCATATTTATTAATATTTTTGAATAAAATATTAATATTACTTTAAAGGGGATGCTATGTTCGATGTCGTACCCAATACGCAACAACGTGTTTTTTTTGAAATATTACGTTGCACACTAATAATATTATAATATTATTTTAAATGGTAGATAATGCCTAGACATTGTAATGGCGGGAATGAACAGAACTAACTAAAAAATTATTATATATGTTTTTCAAATATTTTTACTTTTATCCAATAAATTTTAAATTCGTAAAATTCGAATGAATGAAATTTTAAACATAATTATTCTAAAATTCTTTAAAAAGTCGAATAACCACATTTTGAAGGAGAACCCTTTTTAAATCCACTTTTTGAAAATTTTATATGTCAAATCAGATAAAATCAAATCCTTCTTTAGAATTAGTACATCACAATTTACTTTGTGTAATTTTTTTTATTTTTCCGATAATGTACATTTGTTTTAATGAATAGTAAAAACGTTGTATTTTAATTCAAAACATCCTTTTAGTATAATTTATTTATATTGTCAGATTATATTTTTAATTGGTTTTAAAGTGTAATTGAAATATATTTTTACCATTTAATACAATGGTGGTCATTTGAATTAGTTTCACTTTGAAATTGGACATAAACAAGTGTCAATCTTTTACTAGATATTGTTTCTTAAAAACACGCTATTTGTTTTAATAACGAGAATTGATTATAAAACTAATTAGGGAGACTTATATATTTTTAATTTTGTAAAATTGATATCCTTTTTTAATTGGGAATATAAAATATAGCTTAGGGTGAATATTAGGTATTTTTTTGAGAAATGATCATTTTCAATGAATAGTGAAAAATACAGCATTTTAATTCAAAACTACCTTTTCATCCAATTTATTTATATAGTTATATTGTCATTCTAATTGGGTTTAAGGGGTAAATTAATTATGTTTTTATAATTTAATACAATTTTGGTCATTAGATGTAAATTCACTTTTAAATTGGATGTAAAAACAAATCAATCTTTCGATAGTGTTTACATCTTAAAACCCCGTCTTTGGTTTTGACAACGAGAATAATTTTAAATTAATTACTGCAATTTCTGAGATTGGAATTTGATAAAATGGAATCCATATATGGAATAATATTTTCCAAATAATGTTATTAAGACTCTTTTGTTTTTGGACATTATGAATAGTAACGACGGTAATTATCTTTACCTATCATGTTTAATTAGTAATCGGGTAGTTAAGGGCAATAAAATAATATCGAAAAAATATAAAATGACCCCAACATGTGTCCCAATACTATTTTTGGTGTCATGGATGACCATGGGATGCCTTTTATTCAACCTTGGGACCCTATGTAATCACTTTAGTGTGATAGTGACCTTTTATAATATTTTTTTTTAAAATAGGGAAATGTAACCAAAGTATGAATCACCTAAGTAAAAAAAAATTAATTTTGTTTACATAAATGATCTATTTGACTATAAATTTTAATTAGAAAGATAAAAATATTTCCTACATGATGGTAAATTTGTTATAATTTTTATAAATTAAATAAATATATTTATTTATGACACCGTGATGATGTAGTGATTACCTCATTAATTAACGATTTAAAAAAAATGAGAAGATAAGGTAAAATATAAGCCATAAACTTATCAAAAACCTATTGGAAGGATGAATTTAGAACCCTAATCACCTTATACTCGAAATATATAATATTGAGACCTTTAATATCCTAAAACCATTTTATAATAAAGTAAATTTTCAAGACTTTCCAAGAGTGCACCTCCTCCCTCTAATAAAAGGTCCCCACCTCTACCACATTACCCACACCTCTCAAGCCTTTGGATCAACCAAACTCTACCCATTGTATCTCTACACATCCATCTCTTCATCCTAGAGGCCTTACCTTAGGCAGAAAGCTAATCAAGAAACCCTTTTGGTTCAAACCAAAAAGAGTTACCTGAATTAAAGGTAATGTCTTATCTTATGTCCTTTTGTATTATTTTTCTTCTCTAACCCCATAAACTATATTTATTAATTTATTTTGTAACAAAAACAGTATCTTAAATATACCAGGATGTTGTTATGAGAAGTATTCAAGATACACTTACACACACCTCCGTCTAATGGTTAATGACTATATTGTTTTCGTGGATGGTGAATTACTGCCTCACGAACTGATGATTGTTCTATCTTCTCCTACCACCTCTCATGGTGGACATTATTATGGCACTATAATTATTTATGATATATATTATATTTATATCCTCTATATTATTCTGTAATTTATAATTAAAACATACCTTTATTCATTTCATGATGTGCAAATGCGATAATTTCATTTGAGGAAGTGTTGACTATGGCACCCACAAGTGATGTGACTCGTTCATGAAATACATGGAATGTATAAAGAATGAAAATAATGAACATATGTAACCTATATAATATATATATTATAATCTAATTATAATATATATATATATATATCATTTAGTTTTAATTCCATTAAAGTTACAATGAAACGAAAGTAGCGGTCATGCGTACGTACGGCCTACCGTCTCCCTGAACGGTGCATTTCATTTTATTATCTCAAAATGTTATCGAATATTATAAAATGAATATATACTGGATATATATGATATTTAAATCATTAATAATATTCTGGATATGGTGTAATTATAATTACATGGAATTTTTTTTCCAAATAAGGTCATTTTTTACTCATGTACCGAACGTCGACAAAAACGTCAAATATGAACTCACACAATTAACTAATTATTATAACATTATAATATGTGATGTTAATTGAATATTAAAAATTTAAGTAGGTACTTAAGAAATTATTAATTGAACAATGTTTATTATTCAGGAATATAAAGAAATGAACAAGACAAGTCGGACTTGAGGTATGGGATCCGACCCCTCTCTTTCTTTTCAGGTACTCTCTTTTATGTCATTGATTTTATGATCCATGTTATAATGATAGAGGATGTTATGTTATATTCAAAATACTGTAAATTTTATTTTCATATCATCAGATACCCCCTCTTACTCTCATCAATTCATTTTAGGAATTTTTATGTTGTGCTGTTAGGCTACTGAGTTTTCATAAGGGATTTTTCATCACACTTTTATTCTTGTGAGATTTATGCTACCTTTGCCACTATTTCATTTGAGTGGTGTATGTACTGCCCATTATTCTAATATTTATTTAATATACTTTAATTTATGGGTATTTATATCATCATTGTATGACCCTTCATCCATGGGGTGTATGTTTCGAAAGTTACCCAAATCGGTAAGGGAACCTTTCACCCTCCTCATTTTAAAAGACTTCTTTTTTTATTGGCCTTTTAATCTTATTATGATGGTATATGATCTTATATATCATTATTGATGTAAATGTTATTTCCAAGTGATGAGATACCCCTTTTTATCTCTCATCTTCTCATTTTCTGAATTCTAAAGTGACGCTGTTAGGCTATCAAATTTCTGTCAGGGAACTTCTTAACCCAATTTCACTTATTTGGGTTAAACCTCTACATCTTTATTTTATTATATCAAGATTATGTGTGGAATATCTATGTATTAATTTCAACAATCCATTCTGTGGATATACTATTTCTACAGATAATCATCTCATTGATAAATTCTTACATCATTTATATGAACTTTTATGGGAAATCATAAATCAATCTCATTTCATTGAGTTCAATATCTATGTCATTGGTTTGTTTTTTCAAGAGTATGTGTGAATGAACTATGATTGTTTTACACTTGATATACACTTATATTGGGTGTATTTATACTTGTCTCACATAATTAAGTCATTGATTTATCCTTGCACTAATGACATGATATTTGAATGGGATTACGTCTCAATTTCTCTTCCATGAGACACTTCTTGATGATATGCACTTTTATTCTTTTTAAAGTGTATATACAGACCCTTTAACATTCCATATCCATATTATGTCTATACTCAAGTCATTTAAATGGTTTGAAAATGGTCTACATTCATGTGGCTTATACTTTAAATGTCCAAAATGGAAATGGACTCTTTTATTAAAACATTTTTAATGGTTTTAAAGATTAATTCTTTTAAACATTTTTAATCCATGTCATTGTTTTAAAAATTGTTTTTAGGGAATTATTTATATGTACATGAATGTTTTCAAACCTTTTCAAAAGTTTCAAAGTGATATGGGACACTTTGATTCTAAAATCTATTTTAAATGACTTCTTTTAATATTTTCATAGTATAAAGGGATATTTCTCTCGTAGAGTTTTAATGATTTTAGTCGATGTTTTTATTTATGTTAATATCATGATGTGATCTCTTGTAATTGAAATGTGGAAATTTTATGTTTTTTAAGCATGTTTAAAGAGTTGTGATTTTGTTATGTTTCATGGGAAATGATTATGATGATGGGTGGTTCCGTGATAAACTAAGGGCGAGTGAGCCCGTGATAGCTCACCAATGCATTGGGTAACGTGAAAGAGTTAAGTGCTATGGTTTATATGAAGATATATAGGGAATATACTGTGATGGGTATTCCAAATGTAACCATGAGGGTTACTCCCTACATAAGAATGTTATGAATGCCTCAAATTACTTTTATGACTTGATTTCTAGGAGTTATTCATAAATATTATGATTTCATGAGGTATGTTAAAGTGCTTATGTTTTAAGAGTAAAGTATGATTTCATTGATTCTTATGTATACATGGACTAATGTTTTCTTTCCATATTTTTATATCCCTTACTGAGCTTTTTATGCTCATACCATGATCATGAATTGTTTTCCATGGGACTTAAAGGTGAATAAGGTCAAGGATGGGATCAAGGATAGAAATGCTATCTAAAACATGGAACTATACATGTTTCTTTTTAAGTGTTTTTATTTTATGAAAAAATAGAAACTGAGAAGAAGTGACTACATTGTAATCTTGTGAGATGTAATAGATATGTCCTAATTCTCTAAAACTCTAAACCTGAAAAGATACTCAATGTGAATTATTAATTTAATTCTTGATTAGGTAATGAATTAAGGCTGGGTCCTTATAGTTGGTATCGAAGGTCGGTTTAGATAACATTAGTGGTTTGGGTATTCTTTACGCATAAGTGACATTACAATAATTGTTATGATTTTAGAAAGGGTCATAGTTTTAGATAATGTGAATGAGTTTAAGATAACATGAATAATTATATCTTATTATTATATGATGATTCTAATGATCTAATCACACTGACTTTTTTGGTTTTAGTAAATGGATGGATCTAGCAGGAACACAAGTAACAGTGGATATGAAGAAAACTGTCACCGTTTTTTGAAAGAACAACTGAATGATATGGGACCTGCAATGAGAACTCCTGTGGTTTTTATCAACCAAATATCAGGAGTCATTAATAACCACTTGAAACATGGTGAGTTCTCTGATGCATCCTATACGAGAGAACCAACTCGATATGGAAGTTCAGGTAATAATTATAATGGTAACAATTATGTTTTATGTGATCCTTTCTTTTGACGTAATCATGGGATTACTATATGATGGAAAATGAAAGGCATGAGTTAAAATTGAGGTTAAATTATGTTGTGGTTATTTTTGAAGATTATATCTCATTTTGGGGAATGTTTTAATAATTATATAGTTTTGGAAAAAGGACAACATGCAGACCGTGTGACAACCCATTACGTCGGACGAAGCTACGTGAATCGAACCCACAACCAAAATGCGATTGGTATTTATCACCTACCACTAAACTACGTGAAGTCCCTAGTTATTATGAATTATTCTATTTAGTTAAATGATTTTATGAATCAAGAATAAGTTTATTTTTGGTTATCTATGGAAATGATTAACCTATCATGGAGGATATGTGATTAGGTTAATTACTTTTCAGTATGAGACTTTAAGAGTAACTGATGTTATTTGGATATAAATGTTAAGATTTACTTTGGAAGACTATGTGATTAAATCATTTATCTATTTTGGTTTCAATCTTATTTTGTATTACTTTGATGAATTTTATGGATATCTGTTTATGGAAGGGTATTTTTTTAACTTTTGGTTTTGTTGGACAAATTTTGAAGATTAAGAGTAGTTTTTCTTTTTGTAAAATATTATCCTTTTGGGGATTATCGGATCTTTTATTAACCTTTTGGGTTTTGGTTATGGTCTAAATACATGGGAAGTAAATAGTTCTCTTTTGTGAGTTATGTGATTCTCTCGAAGTTGTTTGTAACACTATTAATTTGAACAAGTCGTCGTGAATACTAATCATTTGGAGAAAATATGAGTTTGTGTAAGAAATCTATTAAGAGATGAAAGTCTACATGACAAGTAAGTATGTTTCCTTAGGATTTAGTTAAGCTAATAAATAAATACCTCAATGAATAGTAACTTAAAACAAAAAAATTTTTCTGTTAACTTTTACTGTTGGGGAATCAAATACCGTTTAACCCATCAAAAGTTTTTGATTTCTGTGTAGTTAACTTTCTCTTAAACATGTTTTATATCACTCTCCATCAGAACATGACCCTTTGTTTTCATATACATGTCCATGTTTTCTTACATGGAATCCTATTATGGGTTAACTCGGTTGTCTTTTGTACTTCTCATTCTTTTTTTAAAGTGAGAGTGTAATTGACTCTTTTTCCGATATGGGGCTTTCAAAGAAGTTTCCAAGACCAATTTTAAAATTGTGAGGACACAATTTCCAAAAGGGGGGAAGAATTGAGCACCCGAAGTAAATAATGAATATGAAATTTTCATATTTATTAATATTTGTGAATAAAATATTAATATTACATTAAAGGGGATTCTATGTTCGATGGCGTACCCAATACGCAACAACGAGTTTCTTTGAAATCTTACATTGCACACTAATAATATAATATTATTATTTTAAATGGTAGATAACGACCATCCATTGTAATGGAAGGAATGAACAAAACTAACTAAAAATGATTATATTTTTTTTTCGAATAGTTTTACATTTATCCAATAAATGTTAGAGGCTTAAAATGAGAATGAATCCAAATTTTAGAATAAATATTATAATATTCTTTAAAAGGTTGATTAATAGCCTTTTCAAGGCAAACCCTTTTTAAATCCACATTTTGAAAATTTTATATGTCATATTGGACAAAATAAAATCCTTCTTTAGAATCAAGACATCAAAATTTACTTTGTGTCATGTTTTTTTATTTTTCCGATAAAGTTCATTTTTAATGAATAGTGAAAATTCTATATTTTAATTCAAAACCTCCTTTTAGTATAATTTATTTATATGGTTATATTATCTTCTTAGTTTGTTTTAAAGTGTAATTAAAAAATATTTTTACTGTTTAATCCAATTGTGGTCATTTGAATTAATTTCACTTTGAAATTGGACATAAACAAGTGTCAATCTATTAATAGATATTGTTTCATAAAAACACATTATTTGTTTTGATAGTGAGAATTGATTATAATATTAATTAATGAAACTTATATGTTTTCAATTTTGTAAAATTGATATCATTTTTGAATTTGGAATATCAAACATATCTTAGGGGGAATTTTTGGTATTTTTCTGAAAAATGTTTATTTCCAATGAATAGTGAAATATACTGCATTTTAATTCAAAACTGAATTTTCATCCAATTTAATTAAATAGTTAGGTTGTCATATTAATTGGGTTTAAGGTGTAATGTAATAATGTTTTTATCATTTAACATAATTTTGGACATTTGATGTAATTTCAATTTTAAATTGGATGTAAAAACAAATCAATCTTTTGATAGATTTTACTTTTTAAAAACCCGTCATTAGTTTTGAGAACCGGAATTATTTCAAATTAATTACTGCAATTTATGTGATTTTAATTTGATAAAATGGATTCCATATATTGAATCAGATGTACCAAATTATGTAATTAAGAATCTTTTGTTTTTGGACATTATGAATCGTTACGACGGTAATTAACTTTAATAATCCTGTTTAATTAGTAATCGGGTAGTTAAGTGTAATAATATAATATCATAAAAATATAAAATGACCCCAAAATGTGTCCCAATGATAATGGTGGTGTCATTGACGACCATGGGATGCCTTTTTTCCAACCTTGGGACCCCATGGAATCAATTTATTGTGATAGTGACCTTTTATCATATTTTTTCAAAGAAAGGAAAATCTAACCAATGTATGTATCACCTAAGTAAAACAATTTTAATTTTGTTTAAGTAAAGGATATATTTGAATATAAACAATAATTGTAAATATAAAAATATTTCCTACATGATGGTGATTTTTAATAATTTTTAGACATTAAATAAATAAATTTATTTATGACACCGTGATGATGCAGTGATTACCTCATTAATGAACGATTTAAATAAAATGAGAATATGAGGTAACATATAAAACATAAACTTGTAAAAAACCTATTTTATGGGTATATTTCGAACCCTTATCACCTTATCCTAGAAATATATAATTTTGGTACCTTTAATATCCGAAAATCATTTTATAATAAGGTAACATTTCAAGACTTTCCAAGAGTGCCCCTCCTCCCTCTTATAAAAGGCCCCCACCTCTACCCATATACCCACACCTCTCAAGCCTTATGATCAACCAAACTCTGTTCATTTTTACTCTCTACATCCCTCTCTTCATCCCAGAAGCCTTACCTTAGGTAGGAAGCTCTTCAAGAAACCCTTTTGGTTCAAACCAAAGGGAGTTACCTGATTTGAAGGTAATGTCTTCTCTTATGTCCTTTTGTTTTATTTTGATTGTCCAACCCCATAAAATCTTTTTATTACTTTATTTTATAAAAAAAACAAGTATATTAAAAATACCAGGATGTTTTTATGTGATGTATTCTAGCTACACTTACACACACCTCCATCTAATGGTTAAAGAATATACTGTTTCCATGGATGGCGAATTACTGCCTCACGAAACGATGATTGTTCAATATTCTCCCACCACTTATCATGGTGGTCATTATGATGGAACTATATTTATTTATGATATATATTATATTTATTTCTTCTCTATGCTTCGGTATTTTACATTTAAAACATACCTTTATTCTTTGCATGATGTTCAAATGCAATAATTTCATTTGAGGAAGTGTGGACTACCGCTCCCTCAAGTGATGTGACTCGATCATGCAATACAAGAAATGTATAAAATATTAAATTAATGAACTTATTTGGCCTATATAACATATAAATTAATCTGTAATTATAATATATACATATCTCTCGTTTAGTTTTAATTCCATTAATGTCACAATGAAATGAAAGTAGTGCTCATGCATACGTACGACCTACCGTCTCCATGAATGATGCATTTCATTTTTTTATCTCCAGATGTTATGCAGTAGTATAAAATGAATATATAAAGTATTTATATTTTATATTAATCATTAATACTATTCTGGATATGTTGTAATTATAACTAAATGGTCAATTCTTTTCAAACGAGTTCATTTTTGACTCATGTACCGAACATCAACAAAGACATCTGATATGAACTCACATAATTAACTAATTATTATAAAATTATAATTTGAGGTATGAATTGAATAATAAACATTAAATTAGGTCCTTATGAAATTATTAGTACCAATGTTTATTATTCAGGAATATAATGAAACGAACAAGACAAGTCAGACTTGATGTAAGGGATCTGACCTCTCTCTTTCATTTCAATTACTCTGTTTTATGTTATTTATTTCATGATACTTGTTATTATGTTGGAGGATGTTATTTTTTATTCAACATACTGTAATTTTTATTTTCATATGACTAGAGACCCCCTCTTACTCTCATCAATTCATTTTAATAATTTTTAATTGGGGTCGTTAGGCTGCTGAGTTTTCGTAATGGATTTTTCATCTCACTTTTATTCTCGTGAGATTTATGATAGATTTGCCACTATTTCCTTTTAGTGGGGTATGTACTGCCCATTATTCTAATATTTATGTAATATAATTTAATTTATGGGTATTCAAATCTTCATTTTATGACCCTTCTTCCATGGGGTGTACGTTTCGAAAGTTACCCAAATCGGTAAGGGAACCGTTCACCCTCCTCATTTTAAAAGACTTATTTTTTATAGATATTTTAATCTTATTATGATAAGATATGTTTTATATATCCATATTGCTATAAATATTTTGTCCAAGTGAAGTGATTCCCTTTTCTATCTCTCATCATCTCATTTTATGAATTCTAATGTGACGTCGGTAGGCTGTCGAATTTCTGTAAGGGGACTTCTTAACCCAATTTCTATTCTTTGGGTTAAACCTATACTTCTTGATTTTATTAGGCCATGATTTTTTTTGGAATATTTATGTTGTAATTTCCACAATCCATTGTGTGGATATACTATTTCTACAAATAATAACCTCATTGATAAATTCTAACGTCATTTATACGAACATGTATGGGAGATCATAACTCACTCTCATTTCATTGAGTTAAATAACTATGTCATTGGTTTGGATTTTACAAGAGTATGTGGGAATGACCTATAAATGTATTACACTTGATATCCACACATATTGGGTTTATTTATTATTTTCACACATAATTAAGTCATTGATTTATCCTTTCACTACTAAAATGATCATTGAATGGGATTACGTCTCAATTATCTTCCTTGAGACACTTCTTGATGATATGAACATATATTCTTTTTAAATTATATATACAGCCCCTTTGACATTCCATATCCATATTATGTCTATACTCAAGTCATTTAAATGTTTTGAAAATGTTCTACTTTCATGTGGCTTGTAATTTAAATGTTCAAAATGGAAAAAGAATCTTTTATTAAAACATTGTTTTAAATGGTTTTAAAGATTTATTCTTTTAAACATTTATTATCCATGAACATGTTTTAAAAATGGGTTTTAAAGATTTATTTATATAGAAATGAATTTTTTAAAACCTTTTCAAAAGATTCGTAAGTTATATAGAACACATTGATTCTAAAATCACTTTTAAATTTCATCTTCTAATATTTTCAAAGTATAAAGGGATATTTATCTCATAGAGTTTTAATGATTTTAGTATATGTTTTTATATACGTTAATATCTTGATGTGATCTCTTGTGATTGAAATGTGTAAATTTTATGTTTCTTTTAGGCATGTTTTATGTGTTATGATTATGTTATGGTTCTTGGGCAGTGTTTATGAAGAAGGATGGTTCCGTGATAATCTAAGGGCGGGTGAGCCCGTGATATCTCTCCAATGCATTGGGAAGCGTGAAGGAGTTAAAATCTAAGGATTCTCCGAAGAGATTTAGGGAATATACTATGATGGGTATTCCAAACGTAACCATGAGGGTTACCCCCTACATAAGAATGTTACGAATGCCTCATGTAACTTTTATGTCTTATGATTTCTATGAGTTATTCATAAATCTTATGATTTCATGAGGTATGTTAAAGTGCTTATGTTTTAAGAGTAAAGTATGATTTTATTTATTCTTATGTATACATGGACTAATGTTTTCTTTCCATATTTTTATATCCCTTACTGATCCTTTTAAGCCCTTCCCATGTTTTTGAATTGTTTTCCACAGGACTTAAAGGTGAATAGGGTCAAGGATGAGATCAAGGAAAAAAATGCTATCTAAAACATGGAACTTGACATGTTTCTTTTTAAGAGTTTTTATTTTATGAAAAAAATGGAAACTGAGTATAAGTGTCTACTTTGTAATCTTGTGAGATGTAATAGCTATGTCCTAATTCACTAATAAAAGAATCCTGAAAAGATCTTCAATGTGAATTATTCATTTTATTCAATATTATGTAATGTTTTAAGGATGAGTCCTTATAGATGTATTCACTATCCAATTCTCCATCTTATTTACAATGTTCAAGTACTGGTTTTTATAAAACATTTTTGGTATATCTTTCATTACATATATATATATCCCTAGTGTTTGAGGTTTGAAAATATATTTATAATAATGTTAGGAATAAAGAAGTACTATTATTTACTAAAAATTATATATTCCACTTTGTATGATCAGATCTCATGATACAAGAATTTTCATAATCACATGGAAGTTAAATCATTATCCACACACTTGAAATTTTAAAGACATATTTATTAAATTTCACTTATGCATGAAGGTATAAACTAATAACAGTTGAAAAAATATAATTATATCTTCTTAAAATTAATCAATAAAAATAGATAATTATGTGTCACACACAAAAAAATCATTAATGTAACATTAATTTAATAAATACAATCATCCATTTATAAGAACTTATGTTTTGAGGAACATGACATTAATTGCATATATATATATATTAATGTGTAAATGTCATGATAACAAAATGATTGAGGTACGGTCATAATCTTGAATTTTATAAGTCATGTACAAGATAAAATTATGACATTCTTAATTTATAAATTCATATGTGAATTAATAATTTGTGAATAATTTTTTAAAAAAAAATATATAATTAAACAGTTATACGATGTACAATTTAATATTTTATTGAACAATTTTTACATTCTTAAATTATAAATTCATATTTAAATTTCTACATGATTGATAATTTATTTAAAACAATTATATAATTTATAATAGTGTTTGTATATATATATATATTTATATTTCAATGATAAATTCAAATATAAAAACATGTTTGATTTTGATTTAAATGAACTTGTATTCTTCTCCCTAATTCAAATTTCTTGAGAACAGAAACTCTATTAGAATCAAATTGAAAACCCCAATTTTTTATAAATTTTAGAGACACATAATAATTTAAATATAAAATAATAATAATATTTTAAAATATGGATCACCCATGAAAAGATATTTAAAAATAATATAAATAAATAAATATCTTCTTAAATTAGGTATAGATTTAAAGAACGAAATAATTAAAAGTATCATTCCCTTATTAGAACCCATTCAATGAATATGAATTAAATTCTGAAAAGATAACACCAGTAAATTTCATTTATAATGTTTATATTTAGTTGGAAATTGACGAATAAATGAAATGAGATGAGTTTCCATGAAATTTTTTTTAAATAGATTTGAAAGAACAAAAATTCCATAAAAATCATCTTTGAACATAAAATTTATTGATATAAATAAATATTTGAAAACCAAATATATTCCCTTCGAAGAATAAGATATGAAAATAAATAAATATATGAAATAAATATTTATCCCTTGCTTGGATTAACGTAAGATCCCAACATATCATCTTACACATTGGGCATTCTTCCATTTTTTCTCCTGAAAAAAATTTATTTCTTGATATTATCACTTGCACTCTGTCTCTCATGTTAGTAGAAGTGCCATGCATGAAGGAAAGAGGGCAGAGCTTAACTGCTTTTCTAAACTCCACATAAAGAGTGAAGCATCCTCATGGGCTAGGAACGAGATTGTCATGCTTTATATATCAGTCTAATCTCATACAAGATTCACTAAAAAACAATTGATGCTTCTATATTGTGTATTGTATTACAATAGATTGAGAAATTTAAAAGATATGGTGGAATTCCTTAAATCATTTTCAGTAAAAATGCATTGTATTAGTTAATAAAAATTTACATCAATCGATAGAATAATGAAATTGCTAAAAATTTAATTGTAGGGCCACTAATACTGACTCAAAATACCAAAAATCCTTCATGATGTTTTAGACAACATCCACACAATAAATAACAGAAAAATATAGAAATCAAAACACACAAAATTCTACACTATTTTAAACATTGATGTTTGAAACTGAAACACATTCCATTTAATGAATGAAATGAAAATTAAACATATCCATAGATATGTCGATGAAAAACAACAGGGTTGATTAATAACTAAAATATATATGTAAGAAACACTAATTTATTGGATTTAATGTTTTTTGAAGATAAGGACCGATACTATCAAGATCCACCATAGGTTTTTTAAAACTGTACATAGAACCATATTTTATTTCATCAACCTAATCACCTCTTGAGAAATAGTAGATGCATCGAGGAGCTATATAAATTATGGGACGCACCCATCATTTCATGTAAAAATAATTGATCATATAGGGTAATTAATTAAATCAATATAAAGTTCTCCATTTCAAATATTCATATTGAATAAAATATATAGATTTATCAATAATCCCCAATTAATAAAGTAAATGTAAAAGTGAACACCATATGTGAAAAGAAATACTGTATAATAAATAATAATATCCATCATATGAAAATATGGATATTCAGAGAACTTTACAATGAAAACATGATTATAATAAATTTATTAATTTAAAACAAATCTAACAATCTCAAAAGGATGTGAGATAAAAAATAAAATATTTAAGAAAATTACTGAGGAGAATAATCATTAAACACTATAATGTTTACCATATAATATTAAAACCATAAATCATAATCCCTATGAAGGTTTGGAATAAATGGAACTTATAATATAATGAGGAAAAGGAGACTCAATATATTACGTGTCAAAGGGTCAAATATACAACATATAAAAGTGATTTTGTGCATAAACACAACCACGAACCAAGAGAGACATCAATTTTCATCACCAATATCTTCATGGAAAGCATTGTTGTTTCATCATCATTAGCACTATCTTTGATGCATGCCAACATCATTATCATCGTCGCTGGTCAAAACTCCCACATTGTCATCTCCTTTCACCATCATACCAGATCCCTACATTTATTATTGAAAAATGTCTTCAAAGACACCCAATCCAAAAAAAAATCCACAGAATCAAAACCAAAATAACCATCATTTCTTTACCCTTATCATCATTGTCGACAAATTGACCACATCACTGAGTGAGGAAAAAGAGAACTCGAAAAATACCCCAAATATAACCATCCAAAATGAAGTAGAATCCATGAAAAAAGAAACACCACTAGACATATTCATCCAGTAATATAGACACCACCTGAAAATATTCATGTATGAATGAAAAAATGAAACTCATTTAGAAACCCATCAGCAAAAGTCGATAAAGGAAAATGAATGCAGCAAATGACCTGAAATAAGATTTGGGATTAAAAGATAAGAATGAATCAAAATAAGAATTAAACAATAAATATGTTAATAATGTATTACATAATCATAACAATGTTTATAATATAATATATCATCATTTTAAAATGTCTTGTTACTCATTTTTTAACAATCATTCATTATTTTACCTATTTCATGTGATAATTTCATAGTTTTCTCATGTAAGTTTTCACTTGTTATTATATTCTACTATTAAATAAATCAGGATTTAATTATCTCAAAAATTTAATCCCTAACATAATAATAAAATTTATTCTGTGCCAATGTATTTATAACCGACTATAATGTTTGATGATAGTAAATGAAGTCCAACATTAATTGAGATGGTAGTCCAGACGTATACGTAAATTATAATTCCATTTACTTGTCATATTTAATGAAGGATATAAAAGATATATATGTATATTATAATTTTAATATCATATCATTGTTATATATTTTTCATAAGTTTATTAATATCATCCTTAATGCATTCTATGTATAGTGTGAAGGAGTCAAATCACTCTCAGGATGTGGTAGTCCACACATCCATAATCAATGTTATCGTATATATAAAATATGGATTATATATGGTTATATGTTATAAAACAATTAATGAAGATAAAGAAATAAAAACTAACATATATAATAATAAATAATCATATTTTCTATCATAATGTACACCATTAGAGGTGGTAAAAAAATTTGAACAATCATTATTTAGTGAGGAAGTAGTTGGCTTCCCACAAAAATGAAATGTTCATTACCCAATAGTTGGAGATGTGTGTATGTGTTGGTGGAACCATTAGAATAAAAACATCTCAGTAAAATTATTATAATTTTTTTGTTAAATAAGCATGGAATAAATATATTATAGGTGGTGGATACTATAAGAAACTAAAGACTATCATATAAGACGATACCTATTAATTTGGTAACTTCTTTTGGCCAATAAAAAATGGATTCCATGGATAGATTTATACCCAAGGGGAGGCATAAAGAATTAGGTATGTATGTTGAGAATCTATTTTTGCAGATATTTGTTTAGATAACATTTCATGAGAGTTGTGACAAAGTGGGAGTGTATGAGGGGTAATTTTATAGTGGTGGAGGACTGACATGCTTGTAGTATATTGACAATTAAATTCCAAACATGTTTTACAAATTATCAGTGGATCCATTAATGCACCCAATATGATCCATGAGATTAAATGGTCAACATATTTCCATCCAATGGATTATGGAATAGTTTCTAGGTCCCTTTGGGCCTTAATGTTATTTTCTGGTCACTTATTATGTTCAATTTTACCTTAATTATTATATATAATTTGAATTTCAATCTACAAATTTTTTTTCCATAAAAAATAATGAACTTATTAGACATTACATATTAGTTTCATTCCATATTTTGAACCCATTTTTCCAATTTCCAATCACATAAGTGGCACAAAAAATTTGAAATTTATTTTTGCAGATGGGATGACAATGCGTGTCTTAAATGTAAAAATATACAAAAGTATCATATTTTGTTATAGTCAATTTAAAAGTTAAATTGAATACAACAAACGAAACTGGTTTAATTGATTTTTTTTAATTAATTAAACTGTAATGTCAATTTAAAATATAATTTTAACTTATTAATAAATTATATTGAAAAGATGTTTTGAGATAAAATTTCAATATATTTTAACTATTCAGATAAAAATTAAACCCCACAAAAAAACATGAAACTGTCACCAAAATATAAATATTTTGTTTCAATTCTAGGTATGACGTTTTTCTTACATATTAATTTTTAATATGTTAATAAAATTTGATTTAAAATGGGTTCTCCATCAAATGGTTGGAAAATCTACCTTGAAAAAAATATAGTATTTTATGTGTAATATTGGGTTTGTTATTATCTAAGGACTATAAAATATATTTTATACGTGAAAAAATACTAGTTTTGATATATAGTATAAAAATATAATCAACATCACTCAGTAATGGTAATTAATTTAATTTGTTATATTAAAATAGTATTGCAAGTATACAATTGGGTTTCTATAAAAATATCCTTGTTATATTCAATTTGTTCGTATATTCATTTCTAATGAATTTTTTACCAATGAATTAATTATATATTTATTGAAAACATATATTTTCATAATTTAGATAATCATGTTCAGGTATTCTAATTTAAAAACAGGGTTATGTCTTATTATATTAAATAATAATAATTTAATAATATATTATTGTTCAGTTAAACCATGGCCTTTCATATAACTCTAGATATCGAAAAATGTCGTTCATGAGTGTATGGAATGCAATTATAGTGTTTTCATGAATTTATATATGTAAATTATATTGAATATATTTAAAATAGCAAATATATTATAAATTTTTGGGGGTTTTATATTACTTTAGCTTCTCGGTGTCACATGTCACGCACACTATCAAATATAAGGTTCTGACGTTAGAATTTAGGTGCATTACATAAAAATCATGTATGAAAGTATGTGAAATAAAATTTTATATGGGACAATTATTTCAACCATGTTTTTTTAATTTTATTTGAAATTTAATTCAAATAAGAATGATCATTGAATAAGTGATTCCATTTCTCTATCATCAGACTCATTCTCCAAATTCTCATTATAATTAGAATAGTGCTACAAGAAAACATGAATCAATGTTATGGACTTCCCATACAAAACTGTCAATATTTAATCAACTAACTGAATATATTTCTTCGATAAAAACATATACGATACTCTGTTCTGGTCTTCCTATTTCAAGACATGAAACATGTCAGAATTGTATAATTTTAGTTGAGATACATGGAAGACATTATGGATTAAATACAACTATTGTGAAAAAACTGAATTATATTCTACCTATACGAACTATTTAATGATTGGTAAGAGTCCCACATACCTATGAACGATCTTACATTGATTTATGTGTTGTTCGTTACCCTAGGAAGGTAAATATTTCATGTCTACCTGAGTATCGATTGATAATTTCAATGGAAGATGGCATTGATTATCATAACATTTGTACAAAACTGTATACATCAATAAACGATGAAAAAACATTGGGATTTATGATGTTTTATCTTGATCAAAACATGATCCAACCAATGATGCTTCTATGACCCAGGACCAACAGAATGGAGAGGTACATTATCTCCAAAAACAATCCTCTAATGGTTCCATTAAAATGGTTGATTGGTAATTTTTTATAGAAAATGAATCCATCCCGAGGTTATTATCAAAATACACTCCAAAGGATAAAAAACATATATAAATAATATATTGATAAATGTAAATATCCCTCTTTATTTCCCATCATTCTAAGGATGATTTATTTTTCTCAATCTAACATGATTACCCATTTATTCATTGAGGACCTTCAATAATAACTGATAAAAAATAAGGGCACTTTTTCATTAAATGTCCATAGAAAATTCATGTATCCTTATATCCACTTTAATATTAAAAATTCACAATTCAAAAAACATATTTTTATCATTTAATGGTATCAATTGATCTAATTTGGTAAACTAATCATTGGTTGGACAAATATCATTCGTACCATGGAATTTTTTAGTTAAACCATCTACTAAGTAAATTAAATTTCCTTTCCACTTTCTTATGGGATAAGAGAGAGGTTATAGATATATAAAATTCTATTGGTTCCTGTATTTAATATATTGGAATGTGTAATATCAAGACACATAATCAACCCTATATCATTTGATGTTAGGAAATCAAAACAAAATATTCATATTATGAAAAAAAAATTTATGTTAGGGTGCATAGACCACAAAAAATTGTTGGCCATATACCAAGATTCCCTTTTTCATAGAGGAATAGAAATCATATATGTTATTAAATAAATTAATTTCATCTAAGGTGATAGACCACTCTATGATTCTCAACCCATAATATACAGTATTTTTAATGTTATGAAACTCATCATCTTCTTATTTCCAGTAAATAATAATTTTAAGGAGAGATGGTGTTATACAAACCCATTCTAGAATATAAATGGACCCCCACCCCTCCATCCATCCCAATTGATTCTGAGTAAAAATTCACATACTGTTCCCTTAATCATTTTCATCCTTCACTACCTTAGAAGGTAACATTGAATTATGAGGTTCAACAACTAAATTGTATTTTACTAGTGTATAGAAAATGTTGATATAGAAAATCTATAGAGATTACAAAAATGATATGAATAAGTGGTTCCAATATTTTTTAGAAAATATATAACTCACACTTTTGTGGATAATGTAACTGATAATGTTTTCTATAAAAAGTTAGTAAAAGAAAAAATTGTTATAATAATGAATTTTGTATGTTCCGAATCATTAGTGGGATAATTCATCTCTTGGGGTTGAAGCGGACATGTGTCATACACCACAACATGATCCAATTATAAAATGACCCAACAAAATCCTGTATATAAGGTGAATATTCACCAGTTTAGTTTTTCATGAATTATTGTTATGTTATTTTCCACAAGAACTTGAAACCCTCTCATGTGATATATTCAATGGTGAATATTCATCAAGAATTACTTTATAAACCTCCCATAATATATCTCCAAACCGAGGAAGCTATGATTCTAAAACATTTTATTTAGTTATTTTGATGACATAACAACAATTCAGTTTTTAGGATCAATTGAGATAACATATTATAAGATCATGAGATCAATGAAAAAAATCATAGATAAAGAATTGTAATTTTTTAATATTTCTATTAAGATAGTGATCCTATAGAATTGTAAATACATTCCACAAGTGACACACATGATCTTCCATGGTATTATAGTTAATCAATATTTCATCCGTGGAAACCATGTTAAATTTATCGAGATATTGTTTAAAAATATTCTTCATCATTTACATATAAACATGATTATCATTGGTTAGGATCAATGACTTGACGATGAACTCAATGTGGACATTCAATCTCATGGAGGCAATCATCAGAATATACTCCTTTTTGTTTCTTAGTTTATAACAAACAAACCAAAGATCTATTTAAGAAAACTATTTTTTCAATTTCAAAAGATCAAATACATCATCATTTTATGTACAGAGGTAGTTATTCATAATCATTACACAATTTATCATACTATAATCAATTCACATGTGATGCATTTTATTATACATCTTGACAAATTGTATGGGGGTACCCAAGGTGGCACTTTTGGGAATGTATTACCCATGGATCTCAAATAATCTAACGAACATATCAATTTAATTAACATAGATTGGTATACATGGTAATATGAAATTAATATTGATTTATTACCTATCACTACGTCACTCAAGAACTCCACTTCCCTTTTGAGTGGCATCATAGAACAAACATCTTGATACACATCTAGAAATACGTTAACCACCAGAACAAAGAACAATAATATAAAACCCCTTTATCCATTTTAATTGACCAAGTAAATAGTAAATGTTTGTCAGGGGGTATGTATTAATGATCGTTACATAGTGGGGATCTTCATAATTGACATCCATGTGAATATTTCCATATGCCTTCTTAGGGGTGAGTACATGGGATACCAAAGGTGACACAGTTGATAATATATTACCCTTGACACTCAAATAAGCCATCTAAATTCTTGAGCTCTATCAGATAAGATGGATACATGTTGTAAAGTGCAATTATAATAAATTGAGTTACCCATAATAATTTGAATGATAACTCCAATTCCATGTTGGGTGGTAAATTGGAAAATATAATCCGAATACTCTTTGGGAAACTCATTTAATACTGGAGGAAGATTAATAGGACAATATTTTTGAATCAACGATAATATAGATAAAACACCAACTGAAAAATATTTGGATGTGATGGGCCATCTATACTAGACATCGAATCCCTTTCACCATAAAATAGAAAATAATACTTAATGAATGGAGTAAATAATACTTAGTTATGGGTAAAATATATCTATGTGATGTGATAAATCAATTAGTGTAGAATGATAGTCAAATCTGTGAGTTATAATTTGAGAAATAATAAATCAATAACTAGCTCTACAAAACACATAATGAATGATCATAAGGGATATCATCAAATCTTCCCCTAAACCTTTTCTATAAGCATTGCATAATGAATAATGTGTTCTCTAATGGAATTATTAAGAGAGGAAACATATAATTACATATAATGGAGAGAGAAAAAACGTAACATATTATTTAATATGAATGGTAGTAGTAAAAAATCATACATCTTTTTATCTTAGGACCCAAAAAAACATCCATTAGAGTCTCTTATATTGAATATAACTAATTTATTATAGAGGATAGTGGTTAAAACCCTAAACAATGAGACAAATATGAATCCAATGTAGGTATTCTAGATATTGGAATGTATTTTCCACTATGTAGAAAATATAGATCATTCCATAAATTCTACATGTGACCGTGATTCCCATATGAGTTGAAAAACATAGGAGTAAGAATTCCAAAGATCATTGTGTGTCCTATCGGGATAAACTGGGCACAAGTCGGGCAACTAAATATTGATGATGAATATTTATGACACCTATAAGTGGAACCACTATAATATACAATGTGAAAATCACCCATAATCTTCATTCAATTAAAATTAACACTAAATCTACCACCCAAGGAAAAATGAATTCCCATTATCCCATAGATTCATAATAAGTAATTTTTTACAATAACAATGATATACAACACCTAAAAATATATCAATATATTTAACATAAATATAAAGGAATATAATTTTTGTTAGAGGCCCATTTTAAACCACTGACCTCTCTTATTATCAATACATATAACCTCAAAATAGAAGAGAGACTAAAAAATTGAATAATTAGAATTCTCTATTACAGACTTGTTATCTTTAACAAGGGTGAGTAAATCCATATAGTTTTACATGGATACAATTTCCACATATAATTTATCAATGAAAATGTGATTGAATTATTCATACTAAATGAACTCATGATTTTATACAATAAAATTGAGTCCCATCACCTTTTACTCAGACCATCATGCTTGAAGATGAAAAATCACAGTTATTCTAAATTAGGAGTTGAAAATAATTTAATGAAACTTTTAGTCTTTTCCAAACACTATTTTTCAACATTTGGATCATTCTACCCTTGAAACAGCTTTGGTATTTGGGTAATAAATATCAAGGTATTATTCTTTTCCTCATACCTTTGAGAATCCACATCACCAAACTGAAATAGTGAAGGTCCCACACCATAATACATATCTCAAAAATTTCAAAACACTAAAAAAATCATATGTTGATTCATTGGAGGGTTCTTCTATTATATATAATTTTTAGTAACCCCATGAGTATTAAATATAAGTATTATAGGGGACATGGTACTACATATTTATAAAAAAATGGGCCTATTTACATGGTATCCATTAATCATTTATGATTTTAAATAAATAATTTCATTCAAAATTGTTACAATAAAAAATTTAAATAATGATTGGGAATAAATAACTAAAGGTCCCTAAAGAAACATATCCTGACCACTCATGGTATCTTATTAACTATTACCATACTCAATGCGACGTTTTATCACCTTCAGACTGCCAAACACTTATATTGAATAAGCTGCATTTCATTCTATGGTGCCTCACCCTGACCTACATCCGATAAATTAAAATATACATACAACCAGTAGTGAATTAATGGTATGTGAAAAAGGCCTATAATGATCACACCATGTTTTTCCTAAAAATATTTTTTGAAATAAAAATATAATGATAATGTATATAAAATCAAGGAATCATATTAATTATAAAATAATTATATGCTAAACACACTTTTTAAAAATTGAAAAATAATTCTAATTAAACATGTTTCCAAAGAATTTGAATTAATATTTCAAACATTAATTTCAAGGACTATTTATAATAATAATTTTAATTTTTTGAATGATGATACTTTCAATTTTAGTGTTCTTTATTTGTAGATATGGGGAAATATTTTGCAAAATGATAAGAGTTAATGCAACTCTAGTTGTATAAAACTAGATTTAAAATAATTAAAATAACCTAAATTAATATTTAAATACTACTATATGTTCATATTTCAATAATATATCATATCCTCTTCATATATGTGTCATTTTAATGCATTTTTATTGATTTTTATATTAATATATTTTAATCTTTTGAAAAATTTGTCGTGTGTGCTCACCCCCACAAGTATAATGATATCATCTCTCATATCTAAATCAAAATTCAAGAACATTATTTCTTAGATATTCCTTACCCTAATGACCTCCTAAGAGCCATCAACATTATATAGTGGTCCTAGGTTTATCATATTAGCATCATTTCAAGTATTATGTTCTTTGATAAAGGAGGCCGCTCAACGAAGAGGTATACCTATTAAATATATATAAACCATAAAATTTCCTATTCCACATTCTCTAACAATATTTTATATATTAATACATGATTAATATAGTATTGTAAATATTTTTATTTTTTATTATTATGGTCTTAAAACAATTTTAACCCTCTTTTACTTAAAATGCGAAAAGAAATTGCCACTTGTGAGTATATGAGGATTAATACATTTATATACTAATATGATTTATTTTTCATCACCAGTACTCATTGATTATTGTTATAATGAGATTAATTATAGTATATGATACTAATGAAAATTATAATTTTGTTTGAATTATGTTAAATTATCTTCCTTCTTTTATTTAAATCTATTTTAAAATGATGATGTTACTATTTAGTATATATGGACTTCCTCTTTCAAAAAGAAATATAATTTGGTATTAATTTATGATTAAAATGGATGATAAGAGTTATAAATTTAATGAAGATATATTATAAATAGGATATAATAGTTATTATGTAATTTTGAGTTATTATTTTTAATTATTAATTTCCATTTGTATTAATGTTGAAACATCAATCACACTTTCTTCTAGAATACATTCTCCATGAAGGCATGTAATTATTTTATATTTTATTATTTATATATATATTTATTAATTTTTATATGGTGAATGAATTTTTTAAATATATCCTGATTAATATTCTTGATAATTGTAACTCCCCAAGATTTTTTGAATGATTTTTCTCTGAATGTTTTTGATATTTATCATTTCATGTAACAATTAATTTTTTTATTTTATATAAAATAACTATTTATGGATTACATGAACTAAAAAATAATAATTTTAGCTTTCTGTACTTAAAAAAATGTTTTCAGGTTGCACTACATGCAACAACGAATTTCCTTGATGTCTTGCACAACACACATGATTGAGGATTCATGAACAATAATATATTATTAAAATATGATGTCACCTAGTACTTAAATTAAAATTTAAGAATATTATTATATTACATATATTAATATAAATTTTGTCACAAAAATTATAATTAATTGAATTGTTACAAAATTTATAGAAATGAATATAAGAAACAATTTAATATAGATGGATTATTTTAATAGAAAACTATTATTGTTCACATAATTTGTTTTATTATTAAAAAATTAAATAAATTACAATATTTAAGTAATATTAATTTAATATTTCTGTTATATTTCCTGTGAAATATTTTTTATATTCATCCTATATATTTTTTAGGAAGAAAATGAGAAGAAAACCTATTTCACGCATAAAACCAGAAAATTTTATTAAGGATGTTTAACCACCTATTAGTAGAGTACCATTTTTAAATCCAATTTTTGACACCATTATAGATATAATATGTAAAATTAATCTTCATATATTAAATAAAATAATAAATATTTGGTTAAGATAATTTTTTTTAATTTTATGTATGGATTAATTTTAAATAAATAGTTAAAATACTGGATTTTAATTCAAAAATACTTTTTCATCTAACATATTTATACGGATAAATTATATTTTTAATTTTTTTAAAAGATTATTTAGATAATATTTTTCAATAAATACTAGGATTTTAATTAAAATAAATGTCACATTTAAATTATATAAAAAAATAAATCTTTTGAACATTTAACATCCAAAACCCACATTTTGGTTTTGAAATTGGAAGTATTTCTAAATCTTATTTTTACAATCCCTTGAATTAAATTAGGTAGTATAGATTTAATATTTTGACTAATAAGGTTAAAAAATATTTTATAAGGTCAATTTAAATTCTTTTTATAAAATATTTATCGAGGTAAAAAAATTATTTAACGTAGTAAATGTAACATTTTGACAAGGGATATAGTTAAATGTTTACAACACAACATACCGAAAAAACTAAATAATTTATTGGTTATTTGATATGTTTATCAACCTTAACCAGAAAATAAAACATTATTTATATTCCAAAATAATGTAATTTAATTCCACCACTATATTTTTAGCTTTTAATATAAACTAATCAATAAATTAATCACTTTGACCCACCTCTCCTCAAGTACAATTAACAATCCTTACCTCCGCATTTTGACCCAAAAATCCATTTAGATCCTCAAATATCTACCTAATACTCTCTTAATCACTATCTACACGTCCATGTGATTATATTATCACCAAAAGAAAACTATGAGGCACTCAAAGTTCTTCATGTTGTAGATATTTAAGAAGCAATTTTCCCAAAGTACATTGATTTATTCTTCTACTTTTTCTACATTCTCCTCACCTACTTACCAATAAATGAATGAAAACTCTAGAATCATTTATATACTGATATTTAATGTTTAAATTGAAATATATCATATTAATTTCATTTATCATCTCCACTGATTAAGTTAAACAATTGTTTTTCCATGTTATGTATGTTAATTGATTCTATGAATAATGTTTTTGTTATTCTTTACAATACAACCATCATGGCTGGTCTTAAATATATTTTTATAGTAAAATAATATTTTAATATATTTATTATAACCTATTTAATAATATGTTAATGTAATATTATACATACCTTCATTTGTTCCATGTTGTGCTTATGTGATAACATTGTTTCTTGAAGTGTGGACTTCTGCCCCTCAAAGCGATGTGAATTGTGCATACTATACATAGAATGTATAAAGATAAATTTAATAGAAATATGATACATATATGAAATATATATAATAAATTAAATATTATACACATTTTTACCATAATAATTTTTATAATTTATGTTGATAATGAAAAATTGAAGCAACATCTAAGCATATGTACGACCCACCATCTCCATGAACGATGTGTTACATTTCATTAATCTATCTATTATATATTTTTATATATTGAATATATATGGTATATAAATAATTTTTAACATTATTAATTTCGTTAAATCATGATCTATGTAATATTATCATGAATATCAAGTCAAAACACATATGATAAACAAAGTGATTATTACATAAAATGTTTCTTTAACATGGAATTTTTATTAAATAGTTAATATAACAACATAATGATTAATATATGATATTTTAAATATTATTATTATTATTTTATTATTAATTTTTTTTTCAAGAATTATTTAGGATTTTCTGACATGTACAGAGAGTATTAGATCTATGTGAAGGGACATCCATATATCTTTTAATTTATGTCTGATATAGGCTAGTTTATCCATCCATTTCTTATGTTTGATATAGTTACTACACCTATTATATTTCACATAATTAATAAATTTATCTTCCTTTAATTTAAGGATTCATATGACGTATTAGTGTTATAATTAAAATGTTCATAGTGGTATGCCATTCTTTTAATATTTAAAGAATTAATCCTTTATCAATTTCAATATTCATGATATTGTTTTTCATAATTATTTATATGGTTATAATGGGATTATAAAAGAAATTTTATGTATATTTTCAATTATTCAAATGTTTTAAATAAATAATCTTTTTATGATTTTATATGAGGGATAATATTACAATATCATTATTATATGGGATTATTTATATGTGACTATTTACTGGGGTTTATTTATCATCCTGAAAATTAATATTTTTTCAAAAAACTATTAAGGAAAAAGTGAGAAACTCGCACAAAGTCCATAGCCAAGGGGTTCTCCGAAAAATGATCCCACAATGATATCCAAAACAAGACTAAGGATGTTTGAGTCTATCAATCTATAAGGGTTTATTTATCATCAATGTCAAAGTTTAAAAAATCATTTATATAATGCTTTAACATTCTATATGTGGATGTTTATGGGAATTTTTACACATTTTTTACCTTTTACTAAATGGTTTGAAAGGAATATTTTTTTCCAAATGATATACTTGTTGGATTTTCTTTACAAAATTATGAGAATAATGTTTATTTACTTATACTGTATGAATATATTTTTATATTTTCATAACACATTATTCTAATGAATAATAATTTACAATATTTCAAGTTTATTATCAATGAAATAAATTTATTTTAAATTTATTATGTATTTTTTAAAAAGAAAATGTTTTATAATAATAAATGATGTTTTCCTCAAGAATTAATTTCATGTGTTTTATCAAAAGTAATTTTACATCTAAAATTTATTTATTTATTATGCATACATTTCAAGTATATTATTAAAGTAAATAGTATTGTTTCATTATGTTTATTATTTTTATAAAATCCATTTGTATATCCTGGTTTATGTTGTTATTGAATGATGTTTTGAATTCCCATTTTATCCCTTCATTTATACTATGATGAGTGATTACTGTTTTTGTGGAACACATAAGAATGATTCATTATGAGATTGGTGTGACCCATATCTGCCACTATTAAATAGGATAAAAATGGTTAACTAATTTGGTATTTATGTTATGCATGAAACTAATTTCATGTTCAAAATTCTTGGCGTTGACCTCCTTTTCATGTCAAAATTTTATGAGTGGAACAGGTTTCTATATCCACATATTTATGAATGGGACTAATTTCATGTCATTAATTTAATTATTAGTCCTATTATTATTTATATATGATCAAAATTTTATAAATATTTGTTTATTGCAAAAATTCATACCCATTATAATGTTTTCGAAGTTTAAAAATCACCCTTGTTTACCCTTACTGATAATCTGATCTCTCCTCTATCATGTTTCATTTCCCTAGGATTTTTGTAAGTTGTTTTCTAAAATGGTTTTCAATTATAAATTATAAATAATGAGATTATGTAGATGTTTTATGTAAAAAAAAATTCCCTTATTTCAAAAGACACTAAACTAATATGGTATTTGGGTGTATATTTGTTTAATCTATTAAGTATTCTACAACATTAATGAGACCTCTACACATTCCATGATTAGTGTCGTTACAGTTTGTATTAGAGTGAAGGATTAGTTAAAATGTTTATAATAGGATAAGATAAAACTTAGTGGGATCCCTACGGATACTTCTAATGATATATATAGATATGTCTCTATGGATAATCATAAGGTGTCATAGAAATGTGTCAAAATTTAGAAATCCTATAAGTGATCTTCAATTATTATATAGTTCAACTCTATAAAAATTGATTCTCATACTATCCTTTCTATTTTTATTCAATGGAGGGATCCAGAAAGAACTAGGTTAACATTGAATCTGATGGATAATTTGGTGACTATGACTAATGAAATTGGGTATCGAAGAGAGAGAATGATTTTGTGATTATTCCAAATAAACTATCACGAAATATGATTAATAATGTGAAAATGGTGATATTTCTAAAACATAAAATCTAGAGGATGTTGAAATTTTATGAATATTAACATGGTGGTAAACTTAGAAGAAATAATATTTGACATCCTTATTGTCAAAAATAATGAAATAAGAACCCTGATATGTAATATAAATGTTGGAGAAGTTGTTATTTTTTTAGGAAAAAAATTCATATGGTGATGAACTATCATGGAGTATAATGTCATATTTGTATAGAACATGTGAATTAACTAAATTAACTCCACGACCCAATTACTTATTTTAAAACCTTGTAATTACCTATTCTATTCCAATTATTAAAGATGAAGCATTTAAGTATGTATTTATTTAGATTCCTAAATCATGAAATATATAAGGATTTTTCAGTTCATTTGGTTTTCAATTAGGATTTACAAGTAAATTTTTTGAATGGAATGGTGAAATTTTGACTAATGTTAGTTAACCATTAATATGTTCCATAATTTATTATAATTGTTTTATAAATATACTTTGGATATGAAAATAAAATTTTAAAGGTATTGATTACCTCGAAACTGATAATTTATGATATTATCATGTTTTAAGAGAATATATGATGGGGGTATTCTCTTGTTTGTAATGTGACCTATATGTGATACCTTATGATACATGAGAGATAAATCATAAGCCAATTTAGTTCACCTCTTTCTCAAGCTTTTGATCTATTTTTTCAGAATAATTGCACTTTTATCCTATTATTTATAGTATAAGTCAAATATCAGATGATTTTTGTTATGTTAAATTATTTACACCTTATAGGCAGACATGTGCATATTAAATAACCTAATTTAACCTTTTTGTTTTGATAAAGACATATTTTATGAACTATAATTATATTTATGGATCGCGTGATCATATAATACCTCATAAATAACAAATTCAACATAATTTCATTCAATAAGGTAATAATGGTAAATTATTTGAGGCATGACCAATGATGAGATTGTAAAAAAATCAAGTAAGAATATCGTCTTGTGAAAATTATTCAACTTTAGGAACATAGATTGTGATGTAAAATGGTGTCCTATTATAATAATTTTTATGTTGTTAGTGACCTCATTCATAAATATAATATGGAATTAATCCTGTTAAATTTATTTGGATCATGAAAATTCTTTCTTTTAGTGATCTTTATTAATCTCTATAATTATTAATGATTTTTTTCAATGCCCAAATCATTACTTATGTTATCTTACATTGAGTCTTAGACATGATTTAGATTGGGAATTTTTTGTTTTAAAACTATTACTTTTTAAAAATATGTTTTATTGATAATTTTACAATGTGGGATTCTATAAATGAATCATTCAATTATTAAAACATTGATAACCCCGATGAATTTCGGGCTCGAAGTTCATTTTAATGAGGGTAGAATGTAACACCTCAAGACTTTGTGAATTATTAATTTTTGAATATTAATGATATTTATCATCTCATATATCATTGAAAATAGTTGAGGTTATATTAAATAACTATTTTTTGTTTTATTAAATATGAAACAAACAAATTATATCTTTCTCTATATGGAACAATGAGGTTATATTGCTTTACACACAACAAATATTTTCCTTGTTGGGTTGTGTAACACTCTTAACCGAGGTTTAGCAAACAATAATATTATATTAAATTATGTAACATCTCCATTAATTTAGATTTTTTGAATATTATTAGTGAACATTTATAAAAGATATTATTCACCAAATATAAATTTTTTGTAATAGTTAAAAATTATTTAGAAATGAATATTAGAACCAGATCAATATAAAGGGAGTATTTTTATAGAGAGCTATTATTTTGCTCACAGTTTCTTTTATTCCTAGTAAACAAAATTAATTATAATTAGTAATTAATTTTAATTTAATATATATGTTATATATCCAGGAATTTATTTTCTAAATTCGTAAAAAAAATTATAGGCATAAAATTAGAATAAAACAAATTTAACACATAAAACACAATATTTTTATTCAAGAATTTTTTCCACTTTTTAATAGAATCCCCATTTTAAAACCAATATTTGACAAAGATATATATTAAATATGTAAATAATATAATTATTTGAAATTTAAACATATAAATTAAGTTAGGATAAATTAATGGTATTTTTCTGGATGTTATTTGTAATCAAATGTAAACAATTGTGGGTTTTAATTCAAAAATACATTTTCATCAAATTTATTTACAAGGTTATATATTGTTTATAATTAGTTAAAAATATTAATAACATATTTTTAAAATAAATTTAATGAAGGAAATTGGAATAAATTTCACATTAATATTATATATATAAAAAATTTAATCTTTTGAATGATACACTTTAAAACCCCCTTTTTTTGTCAGTGGAATAAATTTTTAAAACAATTTTACCATTTATGTGAATTGAAGTATGTAAAATAGATTCCAAAATTTGAATATTATTTTCCAAATTAGGTTATATTATTTAGTTGAGATTTATTAATAAAAAATATTCCATGGTAAAAAAAATTATTTATTGATGTAAAAGTGATATTTGGACAATGGTGGAAGTTATAAGGTAAATGCATAACATACATAAAAACTACAACATCTAAATGGTGTTTGAGGTGTGGATCATGTCTAAAAATCTTATAAAACATTAATTAGAAAAAATTATATGTTATCTAATTTCAACATTATATAATTAGATTTTAATAAAATTAATAATTAAATTAATCACTTGAACCCACATATCCTCATGTATAAATAACGATGCTCACCTACCCATTTCCCTGAAAACGTCTATTAACTACTAAAAAAATTCCCAATACTATCCTAATAACTATACCCTTTACAATTTTCTACTTGTATCACTATAATACATTTTCCAAGGCCCTTTAGATTCATTCAAGTAGGAGACATTCAAGATGAAATTTTATGAGAGTACCCCTCATAATATTATTTCATTTTCATATTTCTCCACAACTCTTTTAACCATAAAATGAATGAAAAATACATATTCATGTATATATTTGTGTTTTAATTATCTAATGGAATATCTAATATACATTTCATTTCTCACCTCCCCTTATTCAAATAAATGAAATTGTTGTTCAGGTAATTCCAGTTAATCGCCATTGTGAATAATGGTTTTGTTATTTATACATTACCTCCTTAATTGATGGTGTTAACAATTTTTTTTGTAAAATTATATTTTAATATGTATATTTTAATATTTTTAATATTCTATAAATTTTACATTAAACATACTTTCATGATTTCCATATTGTAGTAATATGATAACATTTTTTGTGGATGTGTCGGCTACCTCACCCTCAAAGTGATGTGATCTGTTCAATCTATAAATGGTACTTAATAAGGATTTTTTAATAAAATAATGTAACATATATAAGATATATATAATAAATTAATTATTACATACATATGTACCATACACTTTTCAATACATTAATATGAAAGAATAGAAACAACATTCATGCGTATGTACTTCCTATCGTCTCCATTAACGGTCTGTTCCATTTCATTTATATATATATATATTACATATCATTATATACAGAATATATATATTATATAAATAATTTTTTTACATTAAAGAAGTAATTAAATCACTATATAATTAATATGATCAAGAATAACATGTCATCACATGAATGATAAACACATCGATTATTAAATGAAATGTTACATTAACATGTTATTGTTAATAAAAAATAATATAAAGTCATAAAAGAATAATAAATTATTTCATAAATATTATTGTGATTATTTTATACTTTAATAATATGTATAAAATGATTATACATGTTTTTTAGAAATTTATGAATAGTTTCAAACATAAGGTAATGAAATTCCATCTCACTTTTAATTTTCCTGAGATATAATCCATGTTCAACACCTATTTTTGTTTGTGTGGTGTAATAATGCTCATTTTTATTTCATATCATGAATACAGTTATCATCATGGTATTAAGAATTTTATTTTGATATATAGTGTTTATATTTTAAATGGTCAAAGAGCTATTGGATTTTTGGAATGTTTAACGAATTAATCCTTTCCCTATTTTAATATTTTTCTTATTATTTTACATAACTATTTATATAGATCCGACGGGATTGTCAATTTTATTTTATGTCTGTTTTTGTGTCTATTAAAATTTTCTAAAAAATAATCTTTTTTATGATTTTAAGAAATATTTTCATAATCTCATTATTATGTGAGATTGTTTATACGTAAGTATTTACTTTGGTTTATTTGTCATCCAAGTCAATGTATTATAAAAATAAATTCATAAAACATTTTCGAATTCTCCTATGGATGTTTAGTGTAATTTATACCCATTTTAATAATTTTTACTTCATGGTTTCAAAGTAATCTTTCCTTATTTGTCAAAATGAGGTACTTATTTTCTTTTTCTGGAATAAGTATGATAAAAATATATTTTTTTAATATTAAAAAAATGAAAAGAGTTTTACATTTTCATAAAAACGTATTACCATGAAGATTCCTTTACATGATTTCATTGTTAATTTCACTGATATTATTTTCTTTAAAATATCATTGTGTTTTCTGAAAATAAAAAAATATTCAAATAGAAATTATTATTTCCCTGAGAATTAATTTCATGTTTTTTATTAAAATTATATCCCATCTATTAAGAATTTTTTTATAAGGATGTGTTTCAAGTATAATATCCCTATTAATACAAAGGTATTATTATGTTTATGTTATTTATTACATCTATATGTTTATCCTAGATTATGTTATAATGGAAGAATGTTTAGTAATTCTATTTAATATGTTGGTTTATGCTATGATATGTGATTTAGGTTTTTTGTGGAACACATAATAATGATTACATAAAGTTATAGGTGGGATCTATATCTCCCTGTAGGGAATTGGGTCTATATGGATAAATTATGAGGTATATATATTATACATGAAACGTATTTCCTGTTCAAAATTCTATACATTGACATTATTTTCATGTCCATATATTTATAAGTGGGCATAGTTTACATGTCTATATGTTTATGAAAGGTCTTGATTTCATGTCATTCATTTAATGAGTGGACATGTTTTTATTTATACAAGTTCACAATATTATAAGTCTATTTGTATAAAACAAATTCATGGTTTATGTAAAATTTTCTATCTTATGAATTATGATATTTTATTTTCCTTATGATTTGTGTTTTACTTTGATATGAAATACATGTTTATTTAATTTTATGATTATGTTCATATGCCCTTTATGCACATGTTTATGTCTAAATATCACCCTTATTTACCCTTAGTTTTCATCAGAGCTCACCCCTTTCATGTTTATTTTTCATAGGATTTGAAGTAGGGTATTATATATAATATTTTGAAATAATGGGTTATAGTTATGAAGGATAAAATCAGAGATGGTGTAGATGTTTAATGTACCGATTTTTTCTGTTTCTTGGTTTCAATGGCACCGAACTAATACAATATTTTAGTGATTATTTGTTTAATTGATTAAGTATTCCAAAAAAAATATTTTAATTTCCATGTATTCAAAGTCTAGTTTCTCGGCAATCATGATGAATCAATGAACATAGATAAATTATTATATCCATCGAACAAAAACATGAATTGAAAATAGATCATTTTTCACCTCAATGTACTGTTCAATGAATAAATTTTTAATAGATCGTTATTATGAATTTATAAATGGGAGGTACATTATATTATATGAATGAATATTATTTTTTATTATATTTATAAAAAAAATTATTTATTTTATTGATTATTTGACATCGTATAATGTAATAATAGAATTGACCTAAGGGATATTTATTTGAATATCATGTTTGTTTGAGATTTTCAATGTTAAATTTATGTTTAGTGATATTAATTGATTATTATAATTTATATACCATATATTTATTGGTATTATTGTTATTCCTAATAATTTTATTTTCAGTACTCTTTTTTCTGTTTGGTAATAAAAATATATAGAAAGTTTTTTAATGAAAAGTTGACATTATTTCCCGTAGGTAATTAATGTTTTCTTACATATCCATTCCATTAAAAATTTTTATGGATTTTTATACCTATATTTTGAATGTGTAAATATTTTTATTATAATTAACATTTTATTAATTAATACTATTTTAAAATAATATTTTTTAAATGTTTTTTTTTCTATTAAAGTCATTTTTTACTTTTTGCGGATGTGTGAAAAGAATGTTTTCATTTAATGTGTTTATTTTGAATAGATTTTCCTACCATAATAATCATCATTTAATTGATGATTACAAAAAAAATTAAGGTATATTTTCAAAGAATGTAATTTAATCAATATTCTTTGATTTTTCATTTTATATTTTTTTTCCAAAAAAGGTTATGTTTCTCTTATTATCAAAGAATGGATTAAAAGTTCATTAAATTTATTTTCCATCTTTATAAATATGTATTAAGGATTGTTACGCCTTATATGGGATGTCATGTTATGATACCATCTAATTTATTTCTATGTATGCATTATAATGATTATTGTTTAACGACGACTCCATGAAACTCATTTCCTTCCAATGAGATAATATTATTTTGATGAAAAAACTATGAAAATCATTTAATTTCCATGGTCTATGCAATAATGAAATTATTAAATACATATAAAACCAATTTACTTTCTATGGTTTATTATATATTTATATACTCAATGCATTATTATTTTATTAGAAAAATATGTATGGTTTTTATTATGTGATTGGTGTGTCCGATATTATATATCACACCTATGTATTAGGTAGATATGGATATCTCTTAAGATAATATGTACTATAAGGGAGAGTCATCCATTCTAATAATGGATTATATCCCGTATGATATTCATGGGAGTTGACCATAACTATGAAAATGATAGTAGGGGAGTAAACCCAATAGACTATGAAATTCAATGAAGTGATCCATTATTTAGGAAAATATTATTATGCATATTCCTATTCTAGAAGAATATATCTTATTATTATTAATGTTTCTATTAGATCATGATTGATTATTGATTATTATTCGCACTTAAAAACTATCCCTTCAGTTATAATAATGAATATTTCATGTTGTATTAGTAATTAGATTTGACTTATTGGGTGTCATCATCTATGGTTAAAATCATTTTCTCATCGAATTATTCTAATATTATGATAACTTATGACTATTTTTGGGAATCTAATATTCTTACCCTTCATGAGAATATATTCTCACCCATTATTATGTTTCCATTCCCTTGTTCTAAAGAATCATTTTAAGTATTTTGGTTATAGGATCTTTACTTTGTAACATGTACACTAATCAGATATATTGATGATCGTTCAAAAAATAAGATCATTATGTATCTTATTTACAATTATTCAAAACCATTATAGTTATAGGTTGTGTATTGATATGATATGTATAGAATAGTATACAAAAATGATTTAATATATATATATAAACTGATTAGGTATCCCCAAATTGTATCAAACATGATTTTGGTAATTTTTATTGACCAGTATATGTGAAATATATTGAAAATAATTATGATAATTTTAAATATCAGATAAAATTTAGTGGCATTACATTGTTTGAGATTTTATTCTTTTATTAGGAAATAAAACCCTCTCTAGATACTAGAAACATAACACGGTTATGCCATAGATTCACACAGGGGTAATACATCTAAAATAATAATATTTTATATTAACTTAATCACTCTAGGTGAATGATGATAGTGACTAAGAATATAAAAAAAGAAAGACACTTTTGTGGGGAAATCATGTGTCAAGTCAAATTTTATTTATGAATCTGTTATATTGATTTGAATATATTTTGACTACAATTGTCCAATAATAATCCAATTGTTTTATAGATTGAAGATAATGTTTTATGATATAGAGATCATGTGATTGAGTTTCATTGTATATTATTCTTAAAAATGTTTTTTGATTCTCACATTAACCATTTTAGATTTAGTAATTTATTGAAGACCTAAAAAATTATGTTGAGTTTGTGATAGGAACACTCCAATATGGAGTTATTTTATATTATCATAGTAATATTAATCCCATTATATTTTGAATATATTATATGAAATATCATTCACGTAATACATTATTAAATTTTGAGTTATTTGAAAAAATAATAATTTAATGGTGATAGTATATCATTTATATATCTTATCTCTAATTGAGTTTTTGGTAATTTGTTTCCTTTAAAATTTTTGATTCTCTATATAATGTAATTTTAAATAATTTCTGGAATTGTCTGTCTTTTTATATATAAATACCATATAAATTACGTAGGAATCCATATTTAATATTTTAAATCATATTATTATTATTAATATTTCAAACAATGAACCTGAACTTCCTCGAGAGATTACTTCTATTATATGGGACTTACTTTCTATTCATGATAGTTATTTTTATAAACTGGTTAGGGGAGATACACAAATGTAGTAGTATATTTTTTTAGGATAATGCTGATGTATTTATTTATTATTTTCATAGTATTAATGAAACTATGTAATTGATACTTCAATATAACCCCTATATACTACTCCACATATTTTATGTGCATTATATATAATTACTCTAGTTGAGTTATATGATTTTATGAAAATTCAATAGAAGATTATTTATAAGGGATTCATTCTCCCAATATTTCATTATACGGTGAACCTACTCTTTTGATTAAGAATAATGACAAGAAAATATGTATTAAAAATTATTATCGATAAATTTAAAAGGAAACTAAGAAGAAGAAGTATCATTTAATCTATATTGATGAATTTTTTGATCTACATTATGAAATTCAATACTTATAAAATGATGACCATCTTTATGGATATAATTAATTAAGGGTCTTTAAGGATGATATATCCCATAAACCATTAATTTGTGGTATGGCTATTATGAATTTATAATGATTTCTTTTTTGAATTAACAATTTCACTATCATATTCATGGATTTAAAAAAATACAGTCCTTATATATTTTTATGATAAGGAATTGGTAATCCTTATAGATGTGTTTATTATATATTCTATGAGGAAGAAATAGTATGAAGATCATATAATCATTGTGTTAAAGAACATCATGATAGGTGAATTGTATTAAAAATTTGATAAGTGTGAATCCTAGTTAAAAAAATGTATATTTAATCGATCATATAGTCTTATGATATAATATATTAGTGGATCCATTAATGATGGATGTTATTGAGTGGTGTACGAGACTAACCATGGTAATCAAGAGCTATATTTTTGTTTGGTATGATGGATTCTAATGATTAATCATGAAGTATTTCTCATGTTAATTTAGTAAAATAACTTTTTCCATTCAAATGGGTTAAATGTTCCATTGAATGGATGAATGTAAGGAAATATTCAAGGAGATAAAAATATTTTTTTAGTAAACCTATGCTGATAATATTTAGTGGTGGAGAAGGGTTACTAATCTGTAATACTAAATTAAATAATGGGATGAGATGTATCCTCATCTGTAATGATATGGTGATTGATATTTCCTCTCACCCATTGAAATTTGATGATAAAAATTACACGTGTCATCATTTGAAGTTGGAAACATTATTATTATTCCTTTTAATTAAGAGTAATTGAATTTATTGTGATATAAGTGATATATATAATGATTATAATTGTTTTTAAGTAAATATTAACAGCGAAATGTTTCAATATTCACTAAAAAATATTGTTTTAATTTATTAAAGAATAGAAATCAAAGATATACAACTATATAGGAGGATAACAATGTGAATAATGGTTTGTGTAATAAAGACAATACTATTTTTTCTATCACACGTATTTAAAGAAATAAAATATTTCTATTTATTAAAAATATACATCACGAAATAATTTATAAAGGGGATAAATCATATCATTGGAAAATTAATATCCAACCATAGGAATACAAAGAGTATATGGAATTGCCTCACAATGAGAGAATTTTTTTTGTGTTGGACCATGATTGTGATGGAATAATAAGATTCAATATGTTTGTATATTTACTATTAAAACAAGACATATAAAAGGTTATGATATATAAATATCATATTATATCATTCTCTATTCATCCTAGAAGAATAATGATTTATAGTGATCAGAAAAATTATTTCTTGTGAGATAATAAATATAAATATATATATTATAGATTAAATATCTAAATTAATGGTATGTTATAAATCCTAAGGCTTTTTACCACCATTGAAAATACTCAAAAGTAAATGTTAAAATATTACTATATATTTCTTCATCAAATTCCCAAAAACTTTTAAAAGGATCAATTTTATTTTTGTTATAGTTGATCATCTTACAAAATCAGAACATTTAATTTCCAAGAGCGAATATTCCATTCTCATTCAGATTTATATGATATACATTAGGGATGTGTTAAGGGTTCATGGAGAACCACATCCTCTTGAATATAATCATGACATAATGTTTAATACAGTTTTGAAAATAAAATTGATACATATATCAGCTTTATCTCTTTATATTAGCAATAAATTGTTTTTAGACTACTGTTCCATTCAAACTCTAGATGATATAATTCAATATAAATATTTTTATTTCAAAGGTGGTTAGCTTTATCCCGTTAATTCTATATAATTTTCATATTTCAATAAGTCTCACTCAAACATTTAGATGGATCCTTACGAAAACAACTATTGTAAAACTTATAGAACACTATTTGGGGGGGGGGGATCTAGAGAAGGATAGTTTTTAGAACATAAAATAGATATCTAAATGGTATATAAGGTATTATTTATTCATAAAAACATTATGAAATATAGATTTGATATAAAATTAATTCTGAGATTCATTTTTGAGATCTAGATTTTGATATTGTTAATAAAGTATTCCTATGAATATCTCCATTTAATGATGTTATGATATTTAAAATTAATGGAATGTTGAGCCTTATAGATATTAAACAATTTGATATTGGTGATCACATCAATATTTAAATTTTTTAAATCATTTTCCCCTTAATATATATCAATTTCACTACATGTTATATATATATATATCACCGGGAAAAACATCCCTTAACCTTCACATGTGATAAATTAATATGTCATACTACTAGAGAAAGACCACTATTATGGGGAATATCAACTGTAAATTTTTATTTAATATTGAATGATTGGATAAATGTGGAAGATCACCATCTCAATGTTTTATGACAAACCCATAAATATGAGGATGCAATTCAGGACATAAAATATCTTAAAAAGATAAAAAACTTCAGTTTTTTGAATCAATGTGACTTAATGTTGAGGCCAAAATTATTATAATTAGAGTATAATTAAACACCAAAATATTTTGTGATATATTTAGATCTATAGAAAATTAGTTTCCCTAATAGATTTTTTACATGTTATATCATGATTAAAAAGACATTGACATAATACTGAGTTATAATTTATAAATATGACGATTATAACAAAGCCATTAAATTTGAAAACATGTATAAGAAAAACTAAATAATAAAAAATATATATATTTATTTTATATAATGTGTATTTTCATTAATAAAACATAAAAATTAGTTACTAAATTTTCTATAATGGAATTTTATGCCTCAAAAATATGTTATATTGAAAGATATATTTTATTGCACTTTTTGTATTCAAATTATAATTAATTTATAAGAAATTAATAAATTTTATATAATTAATTATATTTCATTTTCAAAATATTTATTTCAAAATTAACATTGGGATAATTTTTATTTTCTGGTAAATAATTTAAAATATCACTTTTTATATTAATTATTATTCCTTTTCAAGAAATTACAATGTTACATTCTATTTTTAAATTGGATTTAAAATTTCATCAGTTATATTTTAATTATACTAAACCAAAAATTTCATTAATAACTACAACACTTTATTTATATTTTGAAATAATGTTTTACTTAAAAAGTATGGAGAAAATGTTTTTCATCACATTTTAGGTGATTTCCTTTAAATTAACTTTTCTCATGTATAATAATTGAATTTTATAAAATGGAATCCACATTTCGAATTTAAAATTTCCAATTTTGTAATTAGGACAATTTAAATTGTTTCATTATGTATTGTATGCATTCTAAATAAATGGAAATAGAAATGGTATGAGGTAAAACAAGTTAAAAGGAAGAAAACTACAATTAAATGAGTTAAATTTACCAAAAACCATTTTAAATTTTTTTTTCTAGTCAATTTCAACCATATCTCAAATGATCATTGAATATGAGTAATTGGGGTAGATTTTTCTTGATAACAACATTTATAAATTTTAATCTTTTTGAAAATTTATTGTTTTCCTCTCCCTCCCCTATAAAAGAAAAACACATATCATCTCTTATGCACATAATCTTATCCTCATATCATAGACTTTCCAAGACCTAATACCATCCTAAAAACTCTCCCTATGATTTAGAAATATTATTTTGACCAAGAATAAATCCTTTAAATTTTAATGTTTAATCTGAAGAGGTTTCTCATCATGGAGCTATAATTGTTAACAACTCACATTAAATTTTATATGATTTTCTATATTATAAAAACATATTTTAAATATAATAACGTAATAAATCTAGTAGAGTAAATATTCTGAGAAGTTATTTTGATGATGTAACATCCATGTTCTACTTATTTTATTTAAATGGGATATTTAATTATGCCACAGGAATTCGTATGGACTACCACATCTATGTAGTGATATGACTCATTTTCCATCACCATATTTAATTCTAGGTTATTATGGTTGATTTAATTTATAAATATGATATTTATATCATAAATATTCTTTTATAATTATAGAATCATTTCTACACTATTAACTTCTCAGCCATATAAAATTATAATGTCACTCATGTGTACGTGGGGTTTACCACCTCCACTAAGGGATGTTATTAATTTTTAATTTTAATTTTACATGGTTGGGAATAAAGAGATATATAATGGATATATATGATATCAGTAAAATAATATTGATTCTATAAATATAAAATAATTTCAATAATTTCATTTTTCCCACCATCAAAAAGTAGAAACATCACTCTTGCATATGTATAGGCTACCATCTTCAAAAAGTGATGACATTGTAATTCTTCATTACATTATATGAATAATTATAAATGTTCATATAATTAATATATGATATATTTAATTACTGATTTTGATTTATGGTATGATGAAACCATGTACATTTTGTAAGTACTGAATCCATCAGTGTAAAACAAAGCTGAAAAATAGACCAATCCTCCCGTGAATGTTCATTATAATGAACAAATTGATAATAAATGGATAATAGGGAATTATAATAGAATAAAACATATAATTATATGTATAAATATAGTTCTAGAATATATTTTTTAATACATAAATATTATTAACAAATATATTTTAATGAATTCAATCAATTATATAAAAATCAAGGTTATCTATTTTTTCATCTATTTTTGTTCGTAGAATTATAATCAATGAAAACCATTTTAATCTCATTTATACATAAAATTATCCCAGAAATGATTTTAAATAAAATTTCAAAATATTAACTATTTATTTATTGAAATATTTTTGTTCTTTATCCATTATCTTAAATTTAATTTAATGGATGTATTTATATATATTTTGAATTTCTTAAAAGTCCATTTCTATTACCATTTACATTATGTAGAATTAAATAAATAGATTTTTTAATTAAAAACAAAATCTAAAAAATTCATCTTGTACTTTGAGAATTATTTGGAAAATAATTTTATCTTTTAATGAATTTGATAAGATATAATTTTCCCATCATTATGGTGATTGTTTTTTCTAAATATTCCATTATTATTTTATATATAAATTTATAATTTAAAAACATCATAGTATTTTGAGAATTCTTATTTTTCATTTTATATAATGAAATTGATATTTTTTATGTTTTTTTAACACCACAGGTAAATAAAGAATATGAAATTTTTATATTTATTCCTATTTGTGCAAAAAATTTCAATATTAATTTAAATGGAACGCTATGCTCGATGGCTTACCTAATACGCAACAACGAGTTCCTTTGAAATCTTACGTTGCACTCTAATAAAAAAATAATATTATTTTAAATAGTAGCAAACTCATAGTCGTTGTATTGGCTGGAATGAATATAAATAACTAAATTAAGATTATATATGCATGTTAAATGTTTTTACTTTTGTCCAATAAATTTTATAGGCTTAAAATACAAATGAATCCATTCGTAAGCATTGAATACACTAGTATTATTAAGAGATTCCTTTACTACCTTTTGATGGAAAACCATTTTTATAAATCAAACTTTTGACAATTTTATAAGCTCTAATTTTCAAAATAAACATATTATTTATGATTGGGACATAGAAATTTACCTTGGGTGAATTTTTGGTATTTTTCCAACAATGTTCATTTTTCAATGAATAGTGAAAAATACTGCATTTTACATCAAAACCGCTTTTTCATATAATTTAATTATATGGTTATATTATCTTTTTAATTTTTTTTAAAGTTTAATTGGAATATATTTTTACCATTTAATCCAATGATGGTCATTGGGATTAATTTCACTTTGGAATTGGGCATAAACAAGTGCCAAACTTTTCATAAATATTGTTTCTAAAGAACCCGCTATTTGTTTTGACAACAGGAAGTCTTTTTAAATTAATTATTGCAATTTAAGTGTTTGGAATTTGGTAAATGGATTACATATTTGGAATCAGAAGGTCCAAATTATGTAATTAAGACTCTTTTGTTTATGGACATTATGAATAGTAACGACGTTAATTATCTTTAATTATCTTGATTAATGAGTAATCGGGTAGTTAAAGATAATAATATAATATCATAATAAAAATAACAAAATGACCAAAAAATGTTTCCTAAGGCTACTAGTAGCCTCATGTATGACCATGGGATGCCTTGTGCCAAACTTTGGGGGGCCATGGAATCACTTTTGTGAGAAAGTGACTTTTTATCTTTTTATTTTTAAAGAATGTTAAATGTATCAAAGAATGTATCACCTAAGTAAAATATTTTTAATTTTGTCTAAATAAATGATCATTTGGACTATAAATATTCATTAGAAATTTAAAAAGATTTTCTACATCATAGTATTTTTTTTATAATTTTTAGACAACAAATAAATTAAATTATTTATGACATCATAATGATGCAGCGATGACCTCATTATTTAACAATTTAAATAAAATGGAATGATAATGTAACATCTATGATCTAAACATGTAAAAAACCTATTGGATGGGTGGATTTCGAACCCTTATCACCTTATCCTCGAAACACATCAATTTGGGACCATTAAAATCCAAAACTAATTCTAAAATAAAGTAACATTTCCTTACTTTCCAAAAGAACCCCTCCTCACCTCTTATAAAAGGCCCCCACCTCTACCACCTTACCCACACTTCCAAAGCATTTGGCATGGCCAAACCCTGCCCATTTTGTCTCTCCAAAACCCTATATAACTCCTTGAAGCCTCACTTTGGGCAGAAGTCTTCCCAAGGAAGCCTTTGAGCTCAAACCAAAGGGAGTTACCCGATTTTAAGGTAATGTCTTCACTTATGTCCTTTTTTTTATTTTGCTTCTCCAACCCCCTAAACTATTTTTATTCATTTATTTTGTAACAAATAAAGTATCTTCAATATACTAGGATGTTTTTATAAGAAGTATTAGAGCTACACTTACACACACCTACATCTAATGGTTAAAGAACATACTATTTCTGTGGATGGCGATTACTGCCTCACGAAACGATGATTGTTCAATCTTCTCTTAACACCTTTCATGGTGGCCATTAAGATGTCACTATAAATATATTTAATATATAATATGTTTATGTTTTCCTCAAGCTTCTGTATTTTTCATTTATGGAATACCTTTACGGCTTCCATTATGGGTATACGCGATATCTTCATTTAAGGAAGTGCGGACTATAGCCCCCTCAAAGTGATTTGATTCGTTAATACCATATGTGGTAAGTATAAAGGATATATTTAATGATATTATATATGATATCATACTGGAATTAAAATAATATTATGTATCATTTTGTTTTAATTCCAATAAATATGAAATAAGAAATGGAAGTAGTGTTCATGTGTACGTACGGCTTACCGTCTCCATGAACGGTACATTTCATTTCTTATCTCAAAAAGTTATGTACTTTTATAAGTACGTATATATAATGGATATATATGTAATATATTACATCTAAAACATGGATATCATTCTGGAATTATAACATATATATATATCTATCATTTTGTTTTAATTCCATTAAAATGACAAAAAATGAAAGTAGCGCTCATGGGTACGTACGACCTACCGTCTCCATGAACGGTGCTTTTAAATTTTATCTCCAAATGATATGGAATATTATAAAATGAATATATACAGGATATATATGATATTTAAAACATCAATAGTATTCTGGTTATGATGTACCTATAACTACATCGAAAATTATTTTCCAACAAGTTCAATTTTTGACTCAAGTACCAATGATCGTTTAAACGACCGTTATTAACTAAAATTATTACATAGTGTTCATGAAATAGTAATAAGTGATATAAAAGTAATAATGAACTTGAAAAAGGTTCTTAAGGAAGTAGAAATTAACTCATGTTTATTATTCAGGAGATTAAAGAACGATCGAGTCAAGTCGGACCCGAGGTAAGGGATCTAACTCCTCTCATTGTTTTTAAGTACACTCTTTTATGTCATTCCTTTTAAAGATAATATTTCTAGTTATTGGGATGTTATTTTATATTAATCATACTGTAATTTTTATTTTCATGTGATGAGAGACCCTATTCTCTCTCATCAATCCATTTTTGTAAGTTTTATGTGGCGTTGTTAGGCAGCCGAGTATTCGTTAGGGATATTTAATCTCACTTTTATTCCCTTGAGATTTATGCTACATTTTCCACAATTTCCTTTGAGTGGTGTATGTACTTCCCATTATTTTACTCATTGTGTAATATACCTTCATTTATGAGTATTTATACCAATGTTTTATTGTCCTTCTTTCACGGGGTTTATGTTTTGAATGATACCCATGTCGGTAAGGGAACCTTTCGCCCTCTTCTTTTTAAAAGACATCTTTTGTTATGTCTTTTAATTCACATACTATTATGTTGGGATATGTTCTTATAGATCCTTATTGATTTAAATTTTATGTCCATGTGATGAGATACCCTTTTTATCTCTCATCAACTCATTTTTATGTGATGTCGTTAGGCTATCAAGGGAACTTCTTAACCCAATTTCGATTTATTTGGGTTCAACATGTAGTTATTGAATATGTCATCCTTTAAATATGTGTGGATGACCTTTGATTATTTTACACTTAATATCCACTTATATTGGGTGTATTTATATTTTTCTCTCATAATTATGAGATTTATTTATCCTTAGTTCTAGGATACCATCTTTATAATAGATTACATCTCAATTTACATTTCCATTGAGACGTCGTTGTTGTTATGCACCAATTCACTATTATATGGTTTATATACTGTCCTTTTGAATATTATATCATGAATCCATTTATTCTAATGATATTATAAAGTTCTGATTAAATTTTAATCCTCAATTATTGTATTCAACTGTCTCAAATTTTGGTAAAAACCGTTTTACCAAAATATCGCTTTAAATGTTTTAATGATTTTTTGTTATTAATATCCATGTTTTCAAAATAGTTATATGGATTTATTTATATGGATATTAATGGTTTAAAATGTAAAAAGCTTCAAGGTGGTATGGGACACTTTGATTCAAAAATCTTTTTATTAAATGTTTTAAATGGTTTTGAAAATGGTTTTTAGAATGGATTCATTATTTCAATATCTTAAAATGTTATTACAATGTGGGAATGTTATCTTTATTTTGTGCTTAAGTTATTTTCTATGATTATGTTATGGTTCTTGGTCATTGTTTATGAATACTGGTGGTTCTGTGATAAACTAAGGGTGAGTGATCCCGATATAGCTCTCCAATGCATTGGGTAACGCGAACCAGTGAAATGTTAAGGTTTCTCCGAAGAGATTTAGGGAATATACTGTAGTGGGTATTCCAAACGTAACCAAGAGGGTTACTCCATATGTAATAATGTTATGAATTCCTCAAGTTACCTTTTATGTATTATGATTTCTATAATTTATTCATGATTTAATGAGGTATGCTAAAGTGCCTATGTTTTATTGGTAAAGTATAATTTCATTATTATGTATATATGAACTCATGTTTCCTTTCCATATTTTTATAACCCTTACTGAGCTTTTTATGCACATCCCATGTTTTTTTGAAATATTTTTCACAGGTCAAGGGAAAGGTACATGATACGATTATAGTGTCAAGGAAGTGTCAAGAAAGAATCCATGTTTTATTTTAAATATGTTTCCGTTGATGGAAAAAATGAATACTATCTTTATGTAACCACTTTGTTTAAATTTAGAATATAATGAAAGTTTTATGATCTAATTCTCTAAAACCTTATACCTGAAAATATCCTCAATGTGTAATCTTGTAAAAACTCATGATTAAGTAAGTTTTATGGCTGGGGCCTTATAGTTGGTATCAGAGGTCGGTTTAGATAACTTTAGAGGTTAGGGTATTCTTTAAGAATAAGTGACATTACCATAATGGTTAGGATTTCAGAAAGAGTCCTTGTTTTAGATAAAGTGAATAAGTAAGTATATCTTAGTGTTTATCTTCCACATTAATACATGATGGTTTTGTTGATATACTCACACTGACCTTTTTGGTTTTAGTAAATGGCAGGATCTAGTAGGCACCAAAGTAAAAGTGGATGTGAAGGAAACTGTGACAGTTTTTTGAGCAAGCAACTAAATGATATGGGAGCTGCAATGAGAACTCTCGTGATTATCCTCAACAAACTATCTAGAGTCATTATTGACCACCTAAACCTTGGTGATTTCTCTAAGGCATCATATGTGTGATAAACAAATCCCTACGGAATTACAGGTAATAATCATAAAGGTAAGTGTGTTCAAAAATCTATGTGTCAAAGATGTGGAAAGAAACTCCAAGGAAAATGTTTCAAAGGGACATAAATATGCTATAGATGTGGAAATGAATGTCATAAATAGAGATCCTGCCATGGAAAAAGGAAGCATCTAGTTGACTCGAGGAAAGGGAAAGAAGTTCTTTCTAAGGGATCAATTGAATGTTTTAAATGTGGTGTGCATGGTCATTATGAAAACACATGTCCTATGAAGAAGTTTTGTGAATGGGATCACCAAGATCGTACAAATGTTCGTTTACCAATACCTAATGCCATTCCGATTGAGGATGGAGAAACTGACAATGACCAATCAAAGGTATGGATTATTTCATAACTATTGTTTTCCTATTTTGGAATCTTAGGATATGATTCATGATTTTGTTTTTAGGAAAGAAGTATTTCAGAATAAGTAGGAAATTAATGGTTAATGGATCATGAAGAATGTTTAATGAGTAAGAAGTCAACATATAAGGGCTTCAAGAGTTATGGAGAAATTCTTAAGAGTATTAAGTCTATTTTGATGATGGGGTTACATTAGAAGAATTTTTATATTATGTGTAACCCTCATGATTAATATATGAAAATTTTATTCAAGGAATAGTTATATGTTCTTTTGTGGACATAGTTATAAAGAACCATTTGGGTTTATATAATCCTTACTTTCGAGGTAATTATGGGTTACTTTATGTTATGATGGAAGTGAAAGGCATGAGATGAAATTGATGTTAAATTATGTTATGATTATTTTTGATGATTTTATATCATTTGGGGGAATGATTTGAGAATTATATAGTTTTGGAAAACAGACAACACGCAGACCGTGTGACAACCCGTCGCGTCGGACAAAGCTGCGGGAATCGAACCCACAACCAAAGTGCAACTGGTATTTATCACCTACCACTGGACTACGTGAAGTCCCTGGTTAGTTTGACTGATTCTTTTTAGTTAGATGATTTTATGAATTATGAGTAATTTTATTTTGGGTTATCTATGGAAATATATTAACCTATCATGGAGGATATGTAATTAGGTAATTACTTTTCAATACGAGACTTTAAGAGCGACTTATGTTGTTTGGAGATAAATTTTATGATTTAACTTGGAAGAATATGTGACTAAAACCTTCAAATATTTAGGATTCAATCTTAGTTTGGTTTACATTGAAGGATTTTATGGACAAATTGTTTATCGAATGGTCCTCGTTGAACTTTGGGTTTTGTTGGACAAATTTGGGAGATTAAGAATAGATTTTCTTTTTATAAAGGGTTATCCTTTTCAAGATTATCTAATCTTGTACTAACATTTTTGGTTTTGGTTTGGGTTAAAGTCTAAATACATGGGATGTATATTGTTCTCTTTTTTGGATTAGGTGATTCTCTAGAATTTGATTATAGTACTCTTAATGTGAAGAAGTCTTCCTAAATACTCATCTTTTGGGGAAAGTATGAGTTTGTGTAATAAATATAATAAATGTTGAAAGTCAACATGATAAGTAATTATGTTTCCTTATGAATAAATTCCTCAATAAAAAGTAACTTAAAACAGAAAAAATTTCTATTAACTTTTCCAATTGGGGAATCGAATACCGTTTAACCCATCACATGTTTGTGATTTTCTTCTGGTTAACTTTCTCCTAAACAAGTTTTCTATCACTCCCCATCAGAACAATACCATATATTTTCTCCTCCATGTCCATGTTTTCCTACATGAAATCCTAGTATGGGTTAACCTGGGTGACCTCTATAATTCTCTTTCTTTATTTTAAAGTGATTGTTTTACCGACTCTTGTTCTAATGTGGGATTTTCAATGATGTTTCCTAGCCCAGTTTTATAATTTCGAGGACGCAATTTCCAAAAGGGGGGAAGGATGTAACACCTAGGTAAATAAAGAATATGACATTTTTATATTTATCCCTATTTGTGGAAAAAATGCCAACATTATTTTAAATGTAATTCTATGCTCGAGGTCTTACCCAATACGCAACAACGAGTTCCTTTGAAATCTTACGTTGCACTCAAATAATAAAATAATATTAGTTTAAATAGTAGTTAGCACATAGCCGTTGTATTTTTGAGAATTAATATAAATAACTAAATTAAGATTATATATGTGTGTTAAATGTTTTTACTTTTATCCAATAAATTTTAGAGGACTAAAATAAAAATGAATCCAATCTTAAGCATTGAATACACTAGTAATTTTAAAAGATTGTTTTACTACCTTTTGATGGCAAACCATTTTTTTAAATAAAACCTTTGACAATATTATAAGCTCTATTTTTCAAAATAAACATATTATTTATGATTGGGACATATAAATTTACATAGGTTTAATTTTTTGTATTTTTCTGACATTGTTTATTTTTCAATGAATAGTGAAAAATACTGCATTTTACATCAAAACTGCTTTTTCATATAATTTAATTATGTGGTTATATTATATTTTTAATTTGGTTTATAGTGTAATTGGAATATATTCTTACCATTTAATTAAATTATGGTCATTGGGATTAATTTCACTTTGGAATTGGGTATAAACAAGTGCCAAACTTTTCATAAATATTGTTTCTAAAAAACCCGCTATTTGTTTTGACAACGGGATGTTTTACTAAATTAATTATTGAAATTTATGTGTTTGTAATTTGGTAAAATGGATTACATATTTGGAATCAGAATGTCCAAATTATGTAATTAAGACTCTTTTGTTTTTGGACATTATGAATAGTTACGACGGTAATTATTTTTAATTATCTTGATTAATGAGTAATCGGGTAGTTAAAGATAATAAGATAATATCATAATAATAAACAAAATGACCACAACATGTGTCCTAAGGCTAATGGTTATCTCAAGGTCGACCATGGGATGCTTTGTGCCAAACTTTTGGGCCCCATGGAATCACTTTTGTGAGAAAGTGACTTTTTATCTTTTTATTTTTAAAGAATGTTAAATGTAACAAATAATATATCCCCTAAGTAACATATTTTTAATTTTGTCTACATAAATGATAATTTAGACTATAAATAGTCATTAGAAATATAAAATTATTTTATACATCATAGTAGTTTTTCTATAATTTTTAGACGTTAAATAAATTAAATTATTTATGACATCATAATGATGCAGCGATGACCTCATTATTTAACGATTTAAATAAAATGGAAAGATAATGTAAACTCTAATACCTAAACATGTCCAAAACCTGTTGGATGGGTGGATTTAAAACCCTTATCACCTTATCGTTGAAACACATCATTGTGAGACCATTAAAATACGTAACTCATTCTAAAATAAAGTAACATTTCCTTACTTTCAAAGAGTGCCCCTCCTCTCCTCTTATAAAAGGCCCCCACCACTACCACCTTACCCACACTTCCAAAGACTTTGTCTCGGCCAACCCCTACCCATTTTGTCTCTAAACATCCATATATAACTCCTTGAAGCCTCACTTTTGGCAGAAGTCTTCCCAATAAAGCCTTTGAGCTCAAACCAAAGGGAGTTACTCGATTTTAAGGTAATGTCTTCACTTGTGTCCTTTTTGTTTTATTTTGCTTCTCCAACCCCCTAAACTCTTTTTATTCATTTATTTTGTAAGAAATCCATTATATTAAATATACTAGGATTTTTTTTAATAAGTATTCGAGCTACAATTACACACACCTACATCTAATGGTTAAATAACATACAGTTTCTGTGGATGGCGAATTAATGCCTCACGAAACGATGATTGTTCAATCTTCTCTTAAGACCTTTTATGGTGGGAATTAAGATGTCCCTATATTTATATAAGATATATAATATGTTTATGTTTTCCTCATGATTATGTATTTTTCATTTATGGCATACCTTTATGGCATCTATTATTGGTATACGCGATATCTTCATTTAAGGAAGTGCAGACTACCGTCCCTCAAAGTGATTTGTTTCGTTAATACCATATTTGGTATGTATAAAGGATATAATTAATGATATTATATATGATACCATACTGGAATTAAAATACTATTATGTATCATTATGTTTTATTTCCATTAAATATGAAATAGAAATGGAAGTAGCGTTCATGCGTACGTATGGCTTACCGTCTCCATGAACGGTACATTTGATTTCTTATCTCAAAATGTTATGTTCTATTATAAGTACATATATATAATGGATATATATGTAATATATTACATATAAATGATGGATATAAATCTGGAATTATAACATGTGTATATATATCTACCATTTTGTTTTAATTCCATTAATATGACAAAAAATGAAAGTAGCGTTCATGCGTACGTCAGGCCTACCCTCTCCATGAATGGGGCTTTTAATTTTTATCTCCAAAAGATATGGAATAGTATAAAATGAATATATACTGGATATATATGATATTTAAAACATCAATACTATTCTGGATATGCTGTACCTATAACTACATGGAAAATTATTTTCCAACAAGTTCAATTTTTGACTCAAGTACCAATGATCGTTTAAACGACCGTTATTAACTAAAATAATTACATAGTGTTCATAGAATTGTAATAAGTGATATAAAAGGAATAATGAAATTGAAAAAGGTTGATAAGGAAGTAGAAATTAACTCAAGTTTATTATTCAGGAGATTAAAGAACGATCGAGTCAAGTCGGACTCGAGGTAAGGGATCCTACTCCTCCCTTTCTTTTTAAGTACACTCTTTTATGTCATATCTTTTAAAGCTCATCTTTCTTGTTATTGGGATGTTATTTTATATTAATATTACTGTAATTTTTATGTTCATGTGATGAGAGACCCTATTCTCTCTCACCAATACATTTTTGTAAGTTTAATGTGGCACTGTTAGGCGGCCGAGTTTTCGTTAGGGATTTTTCATCTCACTTTTATTATCATGAGATTTATGCTACATTTTCCACAATTTCCTTTGAGTGGTGTATGTACTGCAAATTATTTTACTCATTGTGTAATATAAATTAATTTATGAGTATTTACATCAATGTTTTATTGTCCTTCTTTCACGGGGTGTATGTTTCGAAAGATACCCATGTCGGTAAGGCAACCTTTCACCCTCCTCTTTTTAAAAGACTTCTTTTGTTATGACTTTTAATTCACATAATATTATGTTGGGATATGTTATTATATATCCTTAGTGATTTAAAATTTATGTCTATGTGATGAGATACCCATTTTATCTCTCATCAACTCATTTTGATGTGTCGTCATTAGGCTGTCAAGGGAACTTCTTAACCCAATTTCGATTTCTTTGGGTTCAACATGTAGTTATTGAATATGTCATCCTTTGAATATCTGTGAATGACCTATGATTATTTTACACCTAATATCCACTTATATTGGGTGTATTTATACTTTTCGCACATAATTATGAGATTTATTTATCCTTAATTTAAGGATACCATTTTTATAATGGATTTCATCTCAATTTACATTTCCATTGAGACTTCATTGTTGTTATGCACCAATTAACTCTTATATGGTGTATATACTGTCCTTTGGAATATTATATCATGAATCCATTTATTCTCATGATATTATAAAGTTATGATTAAATGTTAATCCTCAATTATTGTATTCAAGTGTCTCAAATCTTGGTAAAAACCCTTTTACTAAAATATTTCTTTAAATGTTTTAATAATTTTTTGTTAATAATATCTATGTTTTCAAAATGTTTTTAAGGATTTATTTATATGGATATTAATGGTTTATAATTTCAAAAGCTTCAAGGTGGTATGTGACACTTTGATTCAAAAATCTCTTTATTAAATGTTATAAATTGTTTTGAAAAAGGTTTTTAGAAAGGAATCATTATTTCAATATCTTAAAATGTTATTAAATTGTGGGAATGTTATCTTTTTGTGTGCTTAAGTTATGTTCTATGATTATGTTATGGTTCTTGGGAATTGTTTATGAATATGGGTGGTTCCGTGATAAACTAAGGGCGGGAGATCCCGATATAGCTCTCCAATGCATTGGGTAATGCAAAGGAGTGAAATGTTATGGTTTCTCCAAAGAGATTTTGGGAGTATACTGTGGTTGGTATTCCAAATGTAACCAAGAGGGTTAATACCTACATAAGAATGTTATGATTGCCTCATGTTACCTTTTATGTCTTATGATTTCTATGATTTATTCAGGATTTGATGGGGTATGTTAAAGTGCCTATGTTTAATAGGTAAAGTATGATTTAATTATTATGTTTATATGAACTCATGTTTCCATTCCATATTTTGATAACCCTTACTGAGCTTTTCATGCTCATCCCAAGTTTTTTTTGAAATTCTTTTCACAGGTCAAGGGAAAGGTACATGATACGATGATAGTGTCAAGGATGTGTCAGTAAAGAATCCATGTTTTATTTTAAATATGTTTCCGTTGATGGGAAAAATGAATACTATCTTTATGTAACCACTTTTTTTAAATGTAGAATATAATGAAAGTTTTATGATCTAATTCTCTAAAACTCTATACCTGAAAAGATCCTCAATGTGTAATCTTGTAAAAACTAAAGATTATGTAAGGTTTAAGGATAGGGCCTTATATTTTTAAGTAATTTACAAATGTTATTTTAAATGCATTTTTCTTCTATTTCAACATCATTTATTTATTTTTATGTGTGATTCTGGATACTCGAATATAATAAAAATCTCATTATTTCCCTAAATATCTTATAGTGAAATTGATTCAGGGATTACACTATGAAACCCATTTCATTCCATTGATCTAATTATTTTTTTATGAAACCATTATGAAACTATTATATTTTAATTTGGTTATGATTTGGTGAATTACTATAATGATTTTAAAACATTTTTCCTTTGATATGATATGATATGATAATATGTTGAACGTTTCATGATCATTTGGCACACATATGTGTGGTTTTTATTCTATAATTTATGGCCCAAAATTATATAATCCTCTAATAAATTATGTAATTATAGATATATAAATAGATAAAAACGATTATATTTGGAATTGAACACAATTCAAAAAGGTTTTGTGATGTCCAAAATAATTATAAATGAAAATTAATTTTGAATTATTAATTCCTTGTTATGTAATGTATTTATAGAATTTTAATTTAGTAAATATATATTGTTATTTTATAACATTATAAAATATACCAATAATTTCCCTATAGATATTTAAAGATAGTTAACTATAAAAAATATTGATAATATTACTAATATATTATTACTATTAGTATAATTATACATTATGTGTTGTAAAAATATATAATTGACACCACAAAATAACGTGATAGCTGAAAATAGTATGATCAAACCATATGAAGAACATATATAATATAATTAGAGGGGGATATCATAAATGTGATTTTCTCTTGACTTATCCAATGTTTTGATTCAATAGTTCAACCTCAATCTAAGATGGTTATCATAGAGGTTCAATCTTATTGAGATCAACACCCAAACTATGCACACAAAAACACTATAAAAAAGAAATTATCTCATAACATAACCTTAGTGTGTCCGTTGGTGTAATAAGTGGTTATGTATCAATAAAATAGTAGTATGAAAATTTCTCTTTTATTATTAATAATATAATTATTATGTTTAACCCTTTTCAATATTACATTATATATATTCATGATTATATAATGAGTTTGATAAAAATTAAATGTTGACATAAAGAATGAAATTATATTTTTATGAAACATATAGATTCATTTAAAACATCAATTTTTTATAAGTTTTATAATTTTGAAATTAAATATATATCCATGAAAAAGTTTTTTAATATAATATCTATTTAAATATAATCGGTTATATAGTTTAATTAACTCCCAGGTAATTTTTGTATGGATCAACAAGTATATTGAATAATAAAATCTATTATTTTAAAAATAATATTGATTAATATTTGAAATTATAAATTATCATATTTATAAAATTATTTTCGAAAAATAAATATCATTTTTGAAAATTTAATTTTAATATTTTACAATGTTCATTTTTTCATAATATTTTGATTTAATCCAATTTTATGGTGAAAATTAAATATGTTATAAATGTATGGTGTGTGCTATGACATCATAGTGGACATATATTCATGTAATAAGTACTATAAATGAAATACATGACCAAAAAATAGGTTTTCACATTAAATATATTTTTGGATTAATTTTATTAATTTTACAAACATATAATTAATCCTTCAAAATGAATATTTTATTTTATTTTTTTAATAATTGTTTGCACACATTAATCATATACATATCATGAATGGTGTTATTTGAATATGTATAGTTATTATCTAATAAAATTTTTCAAGCCACTCCCCTTTGGTAGAATCCATTGTAAAATGCATGAAAATATTTCCAATTTTAATTTTTTTATTATGTTGATTACAAAAAAATGTTTATAAATTAATAAATAATTACAATAAATTTCAATGTAAATACCTACCATATACTATTATATATAGTGACTAAAAACATTTTATCTTGGTGTTCCTCTCCCTGTACATCACTAATTATTTCCCATGATGTTCCCATGTTGCGCCCTAGACCTGCCCTAATAGATGTGATGTCGAAAACACAAAATTTACAACACTAATTTTGAAATATATCTATGTACACATTATTACATACACATTTATAATCGAATGAAAAATTATTTCAAAAAGTTTTACAATTATGAAAAATATTAATTCTATAAATATAATTTTTTATTAGAAAATAAACGTTTTATACTTTTTATTATGTTATCAAATCTAAAAAGGGTCCATAATATTGCCCATAAATTATCCGCAAAAAATAATTTTACTGTCAAATAATACATAATAAATTATTTTATATAACATGCAAAGGTAAAAATAAGAATATGTGGGGTTAAAATTTCATCAATTGTAAACATAATAATAAATTCATATCATTTGTGACCTGAGGGAAAAAATTATATAAAATTAATGATTATCATAAGAATTGTTGCATTGTATGTATATATGAAATCATATTGATATGGACTAAAAAATGATCATAATAAAGACTATGGAATCATATTAATGTGGTAAAAACTTTTTAATAAGTCAAGGTTCCATGCCTAATTAACATAACATGTTTCTCTATAATAAAATTCAACAAACCATAGTTAGATAGGTCGGCTACCCACAAACCCTGATATGTCATGAGAAAAAAATATTTCCCAATGTGTTATTAGGATATATAATTTTAGGCCCCACCAACATTTAATTAAAATTTTACATTCATGTCGGACATTACTTTAATCATAATATCATACAAATACAAAAAATTAAATGGGTTTTTTCTTTTTCAAGTGGTTTCCTAAGTAATAATTCATGATTTCATCACTTAACATGAAAATATAAACCCATGGAGAATAAATGGGTATGTAATTATATTATAAATAATTCATTTAAATACCACGGAAAATAATACTATAAATATGGTATTTACACCTTATTGGAAATGGATATATGTTATGGAAAATTACTACTCCAATAAATATATAAGTTGGGCATCTTGGTGAACAACCATCAATCATGTATTATGTTATTGGGGATTCGTGGAGGAAAAATATGGGATGGAATTCATTCCTATAAAATTATAGGTTTAGGAAATAAAAAATATTGATTAATCATAACACATATGTGAAATAGAATTTCATAATACATTGAAATAAAGAAGTTGGATTGCATCAGTTTTAATAATAAACCGGATTATGCATATGGCATAGATGATAAAGTTCCTAAGAGGAATTAGGAAAATATAATTGAAAATATGATTTTATTTTTTCATTTGAAAATAATTAAAATGGATTACTTTATTAAACATTGAGTATAATAATTAAATTTTTTAAAACATTAAATAAAAAATATTTCTCTCCTTTAAAATTATTAAGATAGGGGAATGATAAGTTTAAATGGAAATGAATAATATAGATTCCATCAATAAAAAATCTCTGATGGAGTAAAAAATTATTAAATTATATTTTAAAACATGTTTATATAATTAAATTATAGTTTAAAATAAAATTAAAATAATATATATAGAAAAAATTTAAAAAATTACAAACATTATTTTAATGGAATCCCTTTTTTAAATAAAATCCATGTGGAAAAATTAAATATAATTAAAAGAAAACTTTATGAGACCCACATCATTAAAATATACCAATACATTAAATTGAGAATAAGTTAAGGGAAACTTGAAGTACTCATTACTGAGGAATATTCGGTTTGTATATCACAATTTTTTTAGGTAAAAAATGGTCACTGATAGAAAATAACAATTGGAAAGTATAAGAGTTCTTCATTTCAACATCATCCATTTATTTGAGGAAATGTTTCATCATAGGGGTGGATATTATTGAAGAGAATTAATATTCATAGATAAAAAATTAAATATACCATTTCAATATATAATGGATGGAAAAGTAGACATGTAATATCATATTAAAATATATTTCAAGACTCTCTAAAAAATGGAATTATTTCATGAAAACAAAGAGTAATTGAGTAACAATTTCATTAAAATTAATTAAGAAATAAAGAGATTGAAAATAGACCTCCTAAACCATGAATAGTATAAATTTCATGGAGACATAACAATTTAGATTCATATGAAACATATATATTTAAATTTTTTATATTGTAAAATGTCCATAAAGAAGTGATTTATTGAAAACAATCACTTAAATAATTTCCTTAGTTTATCAAAAAATAATTTCTAGTAATATTTCCATAACTACCTTAATAATTGATTTTATAAAATAATTAATCTCTATAAACAATCGATATATTACATTTAAAATTATATACTCTGAATATAGTGGTTCATTATATCTTATTTTTTATATTGGGTGTTAACCCTTTTAATTTGTATTGCACTTGTTTTTTATTATACATTGATCCATGATATATAAAAAAATTCATTGAATACTATATTACAAATGGTTATATAATATATTACCCATAAATATTAATAATTTTACTCTTTCTTCCCATGAGAATTTTAATTATGATTGATAAAGATGACTTCAAGTGATATCTTTTTCTTGAGATATTTTAATAAAAAAGGATGATATATTACTAAAATATTTAAATATTAATATTATAAATCATGGAATATTCATACTTCCAAATATTTAATTATTAAATTTTATAAAAAATTTATAATATTCCTTAATTATTCACTACATAAACATTATGGAACCACTCGAGTAGGCGGTAAACTGACCAAATCAATAACATTTCGTGATGACTAAAGGAGTAAAAATATAGTATTTTATATAATTAATATATTATATAAATAAGATTATAAATTTATTATCTATCACATATATGCATCAAATAAATATGTATAACCATTAATGATGAGTGGGGCTGAAAAATGAAATTCATCTTTCTTAAAGGCAGTAGTCTGCATAAAATCATGATTAAAATTTTCATTAAACAACATATATATAGTATTGTTGTACATGTAAAATGTGACCATATCAGAATTATTTAATTTTATAAAAACATAATTATTCATAAAAACCATCCTTTTTACCAACCCGAAGAATTTTTGATTAAAATAATTTTAGTGCATCGTGTAAGTCGTAGTCTACACACACACACAGTTGATCTATTTTTTTTAATAGAGAATAATATGTTATTCAAGACTAATTTATTATACTTTAATATAATTAATTTAATGTTCATATATGTTAATAAATTAATTACATTTTTTTTGAAATTAGGTATAATAAAATTAAAAATAAATACTATTATGATATTAATACTCACATCAAGAACTTTGATTTTCTAGGGAAATATCCATGGAAATAATTGGATTAGTTTCATTAAATATTGAAAAAGGATTTATTTCATGGGGTATGGTATTTGGATGAAAATATTTCCATAGGTTTTCCAATTAATTTGAACGGAATGTTCTATGATGAATGTGTTTAATTAGTCTCATTAATAAGTGACAAAAATGGGAAATTTCCATAAAAAGAATTTCATGTTAGGGGAAGGAATAAAATGAAAAAAATGTTTGGATAGGTAGGTGATATAAATTTAGAATCCATTCATGTATAAAAAATAAAGCTTCAAATTTGAAATATATAGGGTTTATAGGTCATTTTATCATAGGAATATTTGGCACACATTAGAAAAATATCTTATTGAGTAATTAATGTTAATTAAATTGAAGTCGATATAAATAATTCATTATTATAATATATGATTAACATACCTGAAAAAATATGACATGGTTAAACCAAATTCACCAATTATTTAATGAAATTCAATTTAAAAATAAGTGAAAACTCACTTTAAAAGTGAATCGTATAATATATACAAAAACTAATTTTATAATAAAATTACGCCTATGTTTGAAAATGTTAATCAATGTTTTTAGATGTGAAATATTAAATTTAATAAATTATTATTTATATTTGTAAATATTAAGATTTTTATTATTATTTAATTCATTTTTAATCAATAGTGATATCAAAATTAGTGTAAAATTAAGAAAACATTCATTTCTCATTATTCACCTAAAACAATACTCTAGAAAAATCAAAAAATTATAATATTTTGATTTTTGTATTAAAAATTAATATTCGATGTTAATTTTATATAATTATTTGTCTAAAAAATATATAGATTTTTTGTTTTATGATAAAAAAACTAAAAATAAAAACAGTTTGACATAAAAGTGGACTTCTTAAACATTACATGTTTTTAATTGTTTTTCACAAAAATTCTATAATTTTAAAAAATTAATTATTTTATATCATATAAAGATATATTATATGTTATAATTATGATTTTCTGAATATTATTAATTTTATATAATAACATGTCCATCCGTACATATTTTTGCGTACAAAGAATGATATCTCACTCAGAATTTCTAAATGGAAAATTTGTATACTCGATTCCCAAGATGTTAAAATCTATATTTTAATTAAATATAATCCTAAAAAATATTTTAAAATACATTAATTAAGGAATATAAAATTATATACAGGAATTAAAATGGAATTTAAAATGAAATGAGTACATTAATAAATTATGTAGATGTATAAGATAAAAATTTTCCACTATAATGATAAATATAAGTTTATTTTCCTTTGTAATATTGATTCTTTATGTCCTCATTTTCCCAACATAAGTCATTTTCTTGTTCCTTTGAGACATTCCTATAGTGTTTTCTGTCACATTTTTTAACATAATTAAAATTGATAATTTTTCCTTCATTATCAACCTCACTTTATCGTTCATGTGTCATGGCTATTTTTTAGTGTATTTTTGAATTTGAAATTGATTCAATTGGTTATCATATTTCATGACATTATATTGTTAATTAAAATATAATTTATAAACCCATATATTTCCATAATAAAATTTTGGTTGGGGAAATCAAAACACCCTCCATTGCATCGATTGTTATCTTTGTTCCTTATTGTCCATAAAATTATTTTAAAATGTATTTTATTTATTAGAATACATAAATTAGTAATGTACCTAGGAAACAATATGAGCGTAGAAGAAATAATTTATCGATTATGTGAAAACCCTAACTTATGTGTCATTACCATCAATTGAGGTTGACCATTGTTGTTTTTAATATTTCATCTTTTTTCTTATTATCATCCACAAAATCATATCATCAAATCATTTTTAGTGGTTTGTACATTGTATTTTAATTTTCAATAAATATACCATTTTAGTATTTATCTAGTTGAAACATTAGGTCCCCTAAACCATGAACTACATTGATGACCGAGATAACCCCGAAAAATTATTTTTTGATTAATTAACATTAATTTATTTTGATCAAAAGAAGATTAAAATTTAATATATCATTAAAGGGAAGAAATTACTTTGAATACACTATAATATCAAATGTACATTTTTTTGAAGGTTCTACTTTACACATAATTAATCCAAGGGTTTTCACTAATTTTCTTTTATCCAAACCAGTATATAATATAAAACACTCAATGAAAAAAACCTAAAATTTTATCATTATCATGAAGAAAATTTCATAATTAAATCTCAAAAAATTTATTTCATTCATAAATATTAAATCACTCTTAATTTATAAGACCTAAAAATATAAATTTAGCAAAACACAATTCTAATACCAACTATATCAACCCATGACTCATTCTTGCAGATATGATGAAAAAAATACATGTCTAACTAAATTTTGAATAGATATATGATTATAATATTTTCACCACATTGTTAATCCAAGGAATATTAAGATATTAGTTATAGGGAATGATGAAAAATACCCGACTACTCAATTCCAAGTCCTCTAATCAAATGTATACCTTCTCAAATATATAAAAATCTAATGAATCTAAAATGATTCTGTAACATCGCCTATATATGTTCCACGGAAGATACACTTCTATGGTTATAATAAATAACACATTCATTCATACACTAATGTATTTGACTGAAGGGGACTGTGACAATAATTACATAGTAAGGGAAAAAATAATAATAAATAACAACAAGAGAGATGTGTGGTATATTTTTATATCAAAATGATGATGATCATAATCATGGGAGAATAAAATAATGAGATGATATCATATATAAATACATTAAATAGTGATTATAGAAGAATATCAAGAAATCGTAGGAATGTGTTGCGACATAAAGAAGACATCATGAGAATAATTCAAGGCTTACTATTGTTGTAAACATAATATAATTTTATATTATAACTACAAAAATAATATAGTTGTTTAGTATCACTTTTTACACACCATTTTTCCTCATTATAAGGAAGAATGTCATAATTCATTTAATGGAAATATTAAATTGGATCCACCCATCACAAAAATAAAATCATAAGTATAGGTGAAAAATTGTTTCAATCAAAATTTAATAAAAATAAAATTTTATAAAATGGGTTTTATTTCATTTCATGTTGTTCATTATGGAACAATTCTTCATTTCATAAAAAATAATGGCATGATAAACCTAATGGAACAAAATGGGTATATAATAGAATTAATAAAAATTCAATTTATATTACTCAAAATAATTATGATTATGCATATGGTTTTTAAAACATATAGGAAATTGATATATGGTGTCTATAATAATTTAAAAAATCAATTGATGTATAAGGGATCTATGTGTCCACCCATCAATAATGAAATTTTATATTGGGAATACAAAGATGAAAATAATTAAAGGTAAATCAAGAATATATAATTTGACTATAATTCCTCTCAAATTACGTGATGGATTATATAATATAAATAAAATATAATTCAATAAGTCACCCAAAAATATAACATGTGTGGTTTCATTTTAATAATTCCATTGATCAATCATAAGTCATAAATGAACACTTTTAGAAGAAATAAGATAATATGTTTGAAAAAATGATTTTCATTATAATTTTAAATTATTTAAAAAATAATATTTTATTGAAAATGTGTAATAATAATATAATTTTTAGAACATTAATAATTAAAGGTGATGACTCTTAGAGAAAAACAATGATGGTAGAAAGATATGTTATAATTTAAACATATAAAAGGGATTCCTTCCATCGACCATATATAAATTGATTAATATATTTAACATTGATTTTTATTATAAAAAGTCAATATGGTTGAAAATAACATTGAAACAATATTTATGTGAAAAATTATAAAATAGTTTTCATATTTTCTAAAAGGAACCCCCATTTTTAAAATTTTATTTGTGAAAATGAATAAAATACATTAAAACCCATTTATTGAAACAAATATCATAAAAAATTATATTAAAAAATTAATTGAAAATAGATGAAGGTAAACATGAAGATCACTTGATTTGATATATATTTTTCTAAAATATTTCATATTAATGGTTAAAAAAATATATGGAATAAATATTCATTGTAAAATATTATTGTTAATCACATCAACATCATATCATTTTTTGAAGAAGAAATTCACCAGAGGGTGGATATAAATGAATATTTATAATATACATATCTATAAAGAAAATATAACATTAGAAAATATAATTTTGGAAAAAAGATACATGTAGTATCAAATAATGAAGATATTCTATGTCTCATTGGAAAATAGAAAATAAATTGAAAAAACTATTACGACTTGTATAAAATTTTAATCAAAAAGTTGTAAGAAGAAGATATTGAATGTTAATATAAAAAACCATGAATAAAATAAAAATTGTTACCACATATCCAATGGTAAAAATCTATAGTATATAAAAATAAATTTGTTCCAAATGAAAAATTGAGTCTCTACAATGGGAGTTAGAGACAAAAATCTCTTGCCTCTTATTTCCCCACATTATGGATCACAATCTAAATTCATGTTAATCAACTGTAAATTTAATAATAATATTTTATATGGACTTAGAAATATCTACAACACTTATATATATATATATTATATAATTTTTCAAGATGAATATAGTTTTTTACTAATACTTATTTTTAGCATCAGGGGTTAACACTTTTAATTTGTGTATGACATGATCTGTAATGTTGATGTTGATATATGATATTTTATACCAAGTTCACCACTATTATATTACATATGCCTCTATAATATATAACCAATTTTTTATTTATAATGTTTTACTTTAATCACATTGTTGTTCTAAATATAACTCCTGATGATGATGTAACTGAAAAACATGTTTCAATATATTTCAATGAATGGAGATGATTTGTTCACATCATAATTAGATATTAATACAATAAACATATAACCCCAAAAAAATTATTACGTTATTATTAATTATAATTAATAGTATATAAATTTTATTAACACATCACTATATAAACATTATTTTATCACTCATGTAGGTTGTAAACTAACCAAAACAATAACTTATTGTGTTGATAGAATAAGAATGAATGTGTTACAAGATAGAGTTAATATAACATTAATATAACAATAGAACTATTATATATATCATTTATGTCCACATATTCAATTGTTATAAACATTAATGATTGTATTTTTTTACAATTAAAAATTTTCATTTATGGAGGAAGTAGTCCCCGTGTATATATGATTAATGATCTTATTCATTGGTAGAAGGACGCAATGTATTTAAATAAAAAAGGTGATTATTTAAAAAATAATAATTGAGAGAAAAATAATTACTTATAAAACACACCCTTTATTGAAATCCTAAAAATCAATAATGAAAAAATGATTTTTTTCTTAAAGCCTATAGTCCTCACATATGCACAATTGATGAGTTTGTTTTTTCATAGAAGATTCTATATAAGGAAATAATAATTGGTGTTACATTACTATAATGACATTTAAGTACATATATGATACTTAATTCAATATATTAATAATTTTATAGAATATTATCTATTTAAATATTATAAGTAAAGGCAAAGAGGAGAGAAATACACATATCAAGAACTTTGGCATTCTATTGAATTATCCATGGAAATGAAGTGTGTGGAATAATTGAGGGTGGAATATTGGAATGTTTAATGTAAGTGGTTTTTATCCTGAAATAATTAGTAGATTTTCACTATATTATTCAATGGAAATGGCCTCTCAAAATGTGGTGTCAGTGGTCCCTTTTATATTTGAAAAAGGGAACATTCCATGCAAATAAATGTATTGTAATTAGAAAAAATGGAATGGCATCGATGTAAGGATAGGTTGGTATGGTATGGTTGTTAATAAATTATTTTTGAAAATATAACCTAAAAATTGATTCCATTAAAGTATATAGGTCACACAATATTTGGAAAAATCGCATAGCATTAGATTACACTCTTAAACAACAATTAATCTTTAAAGAATATATACCATGGTTATTAATGTTTTACTAAAAATAAAGGACCCTCTTTCCAAGAATATGTTCTGATGAAACAAATGGTAATCTCCATTTATTTTAATTAATTTTATAAATATGTGAATATTTTGTTTTAAAATTAAGCAAATAATATATTCGAAAACATTATTTCTAAAAACTAATTCTTATTATAAAAAATGTTTATAATGGGTTCTTAAACATGATATATTATATATATTAGTTAATATATATAATTTATATATAAATGGATTTATAAATATTTAATTAATTGTTATTTAAGGATAATGTGTTAATTAACTATAATAATGGCAAAATATGGTATTTTTAACTCTTTATGTAAACTGTAAAATATTTTATAAAAATGAATAAAAAATAAAATCAATAAAATTTTTGTTATATAATTTCTAATATTTAATTTAATTTTATTCAAATATATTTATAAAAAGTATAAATTTATCATTTTATATAATATAAAAAATATAAAGAAAATTATTTTTATTTACAAACATCATATTTACCATTAATTGTTTATATTATTATTAAATACCAAATATATAATATAAAGACTATTAATTTTTTATATCATATATAGATTTATTATATGTTATCATAATGATCATTGATATATGATTAAATTATTTTTTTAATGTATCACAAACGTAGTTTTAGTGCATGGAAAAAACATATCATGCCCTGAATTGTTTAAAAGAATGTATATAAATTATTTTCAAAGGATTTTAATTTCCAAGATCATAAGAATATACTCTGATGATTTTAGAATAAACCTTTCATGGTAAGGCATTCTGTTTCTCTTCATTTTTATTCAAGTACTTTTATTTTATTAAGCCTCTTGTATATATAATTATTCATTTTGTGATATGATTTTACAAATATCATTATTGTATTTAGGATACCATAGTAATTAAAGACCACCATTACATTCAACAAAACCATCCATTAAATTTTATGTATTCTCTTTATTCATTCAAATTTATCCATCGATTTTTCAGGCCATTTTATTCTTATGAATACTCATCCCAATTTTCACTCATGGGTATTCAATTTGATATTACTATCATTAATATACCAAGTACTTCCTTGTAGGTAACTCACACTTATTAATAATGGATTTTAAAGTGAAAAAATGAGTTTTTATAGTCTATGATCTTTATAGTAGGCGAATTCAAGTATATTATATGAATGTCAAAGGTTGGATAAGAGATATATATCCCTATAATTATTTGGGTAATGTTTTAATTTCATGAGATACCATGTATGGTTAATTTGCCATTAGCGTATGAACATTATGTTACCATGTCATGGAAGTAATCCTTTATTATTATTTTGATGTTATGTTATGTTTTTCGCCAGATTACTATGATACATTGATTTTATGAACATATATCATGATTTTATAGTCATGGCTATGGTTATAATCCTTCAATGGCATCATTGTATAATACTTGAATCACGTTACCTTATTTAGTTTATGATATTGTATCATTATTCCCTTATATGTCTTCATATTACACCCCTCTAATTTATATATCCCTAGGTTATCTCCTGTAATTTTATATGGTCATTTAAATTAACAAAATGCTAAATAGTTTAATATTTTTTTCATTATATCCTTGTATCACATACTGATAATATTTATCATGTTACCAAAATAACAAAGACCTATATATATATTATGATTACCAAAAATGTATATATATGTAATAATTCCTAAAATGAAATGTGTAAATGATATGGGTTGCCATAAAGAATATTTATAAAAATATTATCTTGGTTGTTAAACTCTCGATTAGAAATTGATGGAATCTAGAGTGAACTCAAACCACAATGATAGTTTTGTTGTGGATCCATGACATAAGAAATGTGGTTTGTCTCTTTTTTATACTACAAACAACGATCTTATTCTAATAATATATTCTACGGTATCATGATTTAGTTTTAATTATTCTCTACATCTTATAATTATGTCATTGGTTATTTAAAACATTATGAATTGATTCATGTTTAATTATTTTGACTGATTAGGTTTGATTGTTACCATTTTTTTCATGTTATAAAACATGTATACTTATTATATTTTATCGTATCAACATTTATTTATATCTATTTTGTATACTGTTTTTAGGAATTTGTTATTACTACTTCATAGGTTTTTTACCAAGGTCATGAATAGTTGTCTTATGTTTGGTATGTCTAAGATGTATACTAAGTAAGAAAAAATAATGGGAAAACCTTAAGATATTTCCAAACAATATTATTATTTATCTAGTATCCGAAGATAATGAACATTTACAACCATGGGTAATGTATACTATTGAGATATATTTAATGTTAATATAAAATTATTTACTATTTATGTATGAAATACATAGTTCACCTCACACAAATCACCTAAGAAAACTCTCAAAATAGGTAACAAGTAATGTAGATCAAACACAACACACATTAGTTACCAAGTCACAAATCATAATTCCTCTATTAGAATCCCAAATGTGGATTAATGATAATATCATACCATTTTTCTCATAGAGTTCCCTACTATCCATGAATTCATTCTGATGGCAATTAACATATGGTAGAATCACCACCCAATGTTATTTACTACACCCTGAGGTCCATCGAGGCTTTATCAGGATAAAACCCCACAAAATGTAAAAAATAATGTGTTTGAACTAGCATACATCCTTTAATCAAGATATTGGTTAAGTTTTATGATGTTATTCACGTCTTATCTATGAATCAAGGGGCCGGACAAATTAATATATACATTACCAACTAATTGGATACCAATTCAGAATGATATATTCCAACTCACAAAATATTATAAAAACTAGGACATAAACCCATATATGATTTTCTTAACTAGGTTAAGAATTCATATATCTGTCTTCGAGGAGTATACATATAAATACCTGATTCTAATTTCATTAATAATTTAATTTTTTTAAAAAAAAATACATGCCCTTCTAATTTTTATATTTAAAATTGAAAAAAATTCTGAATGAATAATGTACATGAGGAATGCATGGTGTTAGACATTAACAGATAATATAATAAAATATTTATACATCAAATAAATAATAATAAATAATGACCACACCATAGAGAAGTTAATAGGATTAGAGGAATATTAGGTCACCCTATGGGATGAAAGGATTAAATGTGGTGATAACTAAATTTATTAATTTAGTTTATCAAAATAATTAATTTATTTTTTCTAAAAAAATATACTTTAAAAACATCTTTGAATATTCCCTAGCTCATAGAGTGATTTTCCATTTAAGATATACACAAAAATCACAACGTCAACAGAGATCATTGTTTGATTCTTCAACCAATCATCCCCAATTAATTTTTTGTAAACACGAAACCCTTATGAATCATTCTATATTATGTATAAACTATTAAAAATTATGAATCTTAATATTTCATTATTCATATAATCGTTAAATATCAATTTAGACCAAACTTTTATATCATACTTGATCTTGAAAAGTTATCCATTTTTTTAATAAATACTAATAACTATTATATAATACTGATAAATACATGCAATAATTTACTTATTAACCCACTAATTATAGTAGTTTAACATTTATCATAACCAAATAATGATAATCCTTATATACATTGTGCTTACCCAAACATATCCTAGTTTATAATTTTCATTCTAATACATTGTCGACTACATAAAAGTTCTAAAAAACATCACACATAATGAACATTACATTTAAAAAAATATATATTTCATCAAATAATATAAGGATCTATACAGATGGGGACATGTCCATTATATGAGAGATATAAGGAACCTTATGAAAGAGTACCTTTTTTCATGACCACACATCATATTCACAACAAAAATATATTCAACTTCCATCACACTATGATGCCTCTTTTCCTTGAAATAACCATTATTAAACCCAAATCTATATAGCATAAAACATCCCCAAATTTTATCTTATCCTATATCAATCAAATCTAGGATTTAAAAACGATACATACCAAAAACAGTTCATTATAAAGAATTCCAATCATTATCAATTCTTGATTTGTAAATTTTTTTTACTTCAAATGACATGAAATTCACTCGGTGTTGAAAAATAAATTTATATTATATTTTAAAATAATAATTTTTATATTAACAATCTCTAATGATATTAAATATTTTGGATCTATAGTGTTACATTTTTTGGTGATGTGAAATTAATAATAATGAAAAATTATTTAAAATCAATATATGACATAGTTCTAATATATAATTTTTCATTAGATCGTGGTTTCGTTAGTTTTTTATCATATTTTATGAAAAAAACTAAATAATTATTCATAAAACCATTGATTAAAATTAATGTTAATAGGGTGAAATTGAGTTGTTAGGGATATTTTTTATGATTATTACTACCAGTTTTGTTATATTGGAATTCATGCTATATGGTCCTGATCAATTGGACCCACATTCCCAGTTTCCAATAGCATTACAGTAATTTCCACTTGGGTGATGGTATCAGATCCATGATTAGTATGGGAATATATGATATAATCACTTTAATCAATGGATTCCATAGTGGATTTATTAACATTTTTTAGGTCTCTTACAAATTTATTTATTGATAATGAATTCCGTTCAATGGGTCATCATCATTTGGATAGCAGTTAATAAATTCATTGGTTTCCTTTCTATTATAAAAAAATTATTTTTGTAAGGATGAGTATTCATATATTATCATGAAATATTGAGTGGATATGGAATCTCTAAGTAACTTCCTCATGATGGTTCATGAAGGAATATTACGTTCTATTATAAATAGTATCATTGATTCAAGTCCAAATGGTTGATGAATCCATTTCATAAGGAAACTTATACTTGTAACATAATTTATATAAGGCCTATTTTTTAATGAATTCATGTATATACACTAGTGGAAACTCATGGTTGTCAAATGACGATTCATGTTATCATAATTTAAGGAGACATATGATTTTCACCCAAGTAATCGATGGATTATCACTAGAGTCATCTAGTGTACATCAGATTTGGAATCATATTCCCTTTACATAAGGTAAGGAATAATATTAGGTTGGTCACCATTGGGTGGGATATAAAAATCATTTATTTATCACACAGGCTTATTATTCACATAACATATGTAATATATTGCTCGTTACATGATAAATCTATTTCACATGTCATATAAAAAGTGTGAAGAATTCATATACTCATAACATATTCTTCTTATCCTCACCACAGATGTTATATTAAGATAACAACCTATGGAACTATAAACTCATCACCGAGGGATGAATTCTTATTTATAAAGTGGGATATTACTAGGTTCATCATATAAGAAATGTTGTTCCCGTCCCCCAAAAAATGGGACAAAATATACTCATCATGTAATGGAGGGGCATGTGATTAAATTCCACTAATGATAATTTAATATACAATCACCACCAATTAATCGGTCACTAGGTAGAAACCAATCAGTATAAATCAATATATTATAATCATATAAGGAAGGCTATAAGATAATGTCCATTATAGATAACCATATAGTTTAATTTAATATAATGTATATTGGGAGTTCTGTTGAGAGGGTCGGATTCTCAAAAATGATAATTATGCTTTGAATATACAACATCATAGGGTGCATGTATAGGATGGTTTTTAGGATTGAGCATTGTGATTTATATTTTATACCCTTTTCAAAAAAATAATCAAATATCATGTTGTTCATGTTCATTGTTTTAGGTAATGTGATAGGTTCAATCTATAATGTTTAATGTCATTTTGTAAATATGCGTTCATTCCAGCAAGAGATACAACAATGAATGGTGCATATCATGAACTTTAGGCTTCCCAAACAAAACATATATCATTGGGTGGACAAAGTTTTATTCGATGTAAGAGGCTTTGATGGGGCCTTACTCATAATTTGAGACTCATTATCATTCATTTTAATTTAGAGATAATAAGTGGGGATTACAAAAATGTTTTATCAATTAAATAATTCTTGTGATCATTTTATGTAGATGTTTCCGTATACTATCCTAATGTAGATGCTTTTTGACGCTCCATATACCAAAACTAATATGTTTGAATAAAAATATAGATAACAGACACAAAAAATTTAACGCAATATGAGATGTTACAAGCTTAACATAGCATTATTCTATATTATTTCCATAAAGGAAACATTATTAATCACATAATCCCAAGGACCAAAGGATTAGTGTATATTATTAGTAGATACAAAAGAAATTTATTTTCAAATAATGTTTTACATTTAACTTTGAATCATCCCTACTAGACTCCATTATTGACATCCTATAAGTTATTCTATTCAACAATATCTGAGTAATATAAACATAAAAATGTGGTTAGATCAAAGGCATAGTAAGGGTAACCACATCAACATGACATCAAGGTTTATATCTTATTAAAATTATATTGGATTTTTTGTGGAAAAATATATTATGAAAATTAACATGGAACAATAATATTTACCCTCAAGGCATGATCAAAATACATGTAATTGCTTATGAAAAAAATTTACCACATGAAAAGTGTGTGGAATCATGAGATAATAAATATGATACATGGAGAAAATTTATAGGAATATATAATGGATATGTAAAATTCTCATAGAATATACAATATCAATGAACATTGGAAATACAAAATTGTTTACTATCATCTTCATCTTAATTCACTACTCACACAGAAGCCACTAAGAGTCACGACTCATTCTAACCCTTAGAGGGAAAACGTACTTGCACTATCATCTACATATCATGAGAGATATTAACATCTAAATAATAAATTAGACTGATATATATGACCCAAAACTTATGTAGTCCATGTATATGTGTTCCAATTTATATCAATCATTCATCGTATTATATTGATTCAAAAAAATAAAAAAAGTTTTCATATAATTTCTAAATAATGTTCTATAAGAAAAATCTAGGGATTATATTGATTGATATTATAATTATATACCCTAAGAAGATTAATTAATATTTAAAATTTTATATTTATTCCTAAAACATAAATCCATAGGAATTAGATATTTTAATGAGGAAAGTGGAAGAAGAACTATGTAAATCGATTTCAAAAAATATTCACTACATTTATGAAATGTGATGAAATTATAAATCCCATAAAAATATTTTTCAAATAGGATAATATAAAAAACTAATTTTTTTCCACATTAAAAAATGATAAATAATTTATTCTTCAAAAAACATAAAGGTGTTTATATAATAAATATGGATTGGATGAAAAAATTAGATCATAAAGGAATACTCATTTTTAAAATTGGAAAATAACTTTTTTATAACCCACATCATAAAGGGAGTGAGAAAACATAAATTAAAAAATAGTTAAATAAAAATTATAATATTTTTATAAATGAAATATATTGGTATTTTTGAATAATAATGTAGATCATTATTTTGACGATTGAATATGGACACCGAAGAAAACGATTTCATTTGAAAAGTATAGAAATATTCATAATATCATAAAATTTTTAAGAAATTGATGTTCGACAATGTAAGTCAACAGAAAATAAATAGTAAAGTTATTATATTAATATATGAAAATAGTTTTCTAATAAACATATATGAATAATAAACATTTTTAATGATGGTAGTGATGTGAATTTAGAAATACGACTTCATCATTATCTTTCGAATTGAGAAGCCTTGAAAGGCATATTTTGAGATCGAATTATGAATCTATTATGATTAATGGAAATTTATTATCAAATTAATCAATGTCCAATATATATTCCACAAATATTAAACATGTGGTAAAAAATAATATCTTACTTCTTCAATAATAATATTTAAAAAACCTTGCATTTATCTCTCTTAGTCAAACATGCACTAACATCGTGTAAAAAAAACTACATTAGTCACCCTTTATAAAACCATATTAATACATAAAATATTTTATTATATTAATTTAACATCTCCAGCTTCCACGTTAAACTTATCATTGAATAATACAATAGCGTGAGTTGTACGCAACATAGAGTTCTAACACACCACAACCAATCAAACTATACTGTATGAATTGAAATACAAATTATTTGAAATTTTATAAATTTTATCCTTCATAATTGACATCATTTTTGGATTCTGAATATCAAAATTAGATGAGGGAGAATTTTGGGTATTTTTCTAAAAAACATTGAATTTTTGATGAATAGTGAAAAACACTAAGTTATATTTTAAAACTGAATTTTTATTTAAATAATTATTTTTTTTATTTAAATTTATTTTAGGTCAAAACAAAAACATAATACCTATATAATTCAATTTAATTCCTTGTATTCAGTATATTATAATTTTAGATATATAAAAATTTTAATGAACTTTTTACCGTCTTTTACCCACATCCTAGGAGAATTTGAAAATTCACTTAAAACATAATTTTACCTCTTTTTTGATTGGAATCTAAAAAATAAAAGAGTCACAATTGATATCAGTATGTAAATTGGGGTTCAATAAGATGAATTAAAATTTTGGTGAATATTTACTTTTTACTTTTATTTATCACGGTTAAAAGTAATTATGGTAATTAAGCGTAAAAATGATATTGTTAATACCCAAAATCTTGTCTTAATTCTATTGCATAAGTATAATTCATCCAAAAGACACATTCTGAATAAAATATGAACCACTTTGGTCTACTTGGATTAGATTAGGACACTTATTAGTATTTTATTTAAAGATGAGTTAAAAGAGTTAAAATCAAAGTGTAATAACTAATTTTTTTTAATATTGCGTTATACATAATATAAATTTGACTATAAATATTCAATATAAATCTAAAAATACTTCCTACATAATGTTATTTTATTTATATTTTTTAGACATTAAATGATTTAATTTATTTATGACACAATGATGATACAGTAATTTCCTAATTAATGAAATATTAAAATAATTGATATTATAAGTATCCAAATAAATATAATTTGAGACTATTTATGAATTACACTAATTTTCTAGGTAAATATGACATCTTAAGGCTGGTTAGATAAATTTCATTCTATGTAATAATGCTTTTTTGAATTTAGAAAAAACAAAAAACCAAAATAGAGTCAAAATTGACAGAAAAGAGTTTTTAAAATATATATTATATTATTAATTGATATTATATTCCTAGAAATGTTAGGTTCGTCCAAAAAACATATATAATGATAGGTGTATCATTAAAAAACCACTTGGGGGTTCTCTAGGCAGTATATAGTATGTTTATTAACCATATAATATAAAAATACAATGAGACATGGTAAATGCCAAACGATTTAACTAAGAGTTAAATCTGAAATATAAAGTTAATATAGTGACTCAATCCTGTCTAAAACATATTGATTGAGTGGTTTTAAACCCATAACCACCATATAATATTAATAATTCATTATTTTTCCATTATAAAATGAAAATGATTTTATTATAAAATAATATTTCTAGCTTTTCCTAAGGTTCCCCTCACCCCTCTTATAAAAGGTCACTGACCCTTTTCTCTAATTAGCACCCTAAAATCCAATTGGCTCAGCCAAAACCCACCCAAATAACCTCTAAACTATTGTCACTTAATATTAGAGGTCTTATTTTAGTTATAAAGCCATCCTATGTAGCCATTTTGATCAAATCAAAAAGAATACCCCAAAAAGAGGTAAATATCTCACCACCTCTTTCAAGTTCTATTCTTCTTACACTTCCTATTTCATTGTTGTTTCCATTATAAAATAACAAATATAATATCTTTTATATACTATGATGTTATTATGAATATCATACAACATAATTCATTATTCAATCCATCCTTTTAATGACATGCCACCATACATGCATACATACGGATTATTGTCTCCACGTCTTGGTGTAATTGTTATTCTATACATTATTATTTTTATGGGATTAATAATGATGTGTAATTGATGTAAATTATAAATATAAAAAGTTAATGATTCTGTATATATTATATACTATCCAATTATATATCATTTTAATATCAAATGATTGATATTGTCGCCCGTGCGTACATAGGGATTATCGTCTCCACGAACGCGATGAGATTCATTCCCCATCGTATCAAATCAAGACTAATATTATTTTTGATGATCAAAAATAAGTTTTGAATACATGATATTATTATGGATATGAATAATATAAATCCCATCCATAACAAATATGACTCACATAACAATGAATATAAAGGAAAACAAATCTGTTAACACCCGAAACGACGATCATACTAAGATATTATTAACAAAGCAATGTTAAAAGATCCTATATGATATCATATTAATGTATATGATTATTATAAAATTTAATAACAATTATTTCACCATTATACAGGAGGTTAACCAACCCACGACCAAGGAAAAGTACAAGGTATGGGTTAATTTCACAATCTCTTCATTATTCGAAGTTGTTTATATGTAATTATCTACTGGGACCTCTCTATCATCCACATACATGTTTGTTAAAATTGTATTTAAAAACATTAATAATATTTTATAGACTATGGGTTAAAGTCATTTATACCATTGTTTTACTTTTATAATATTTATATAAATGAGTCTTTCCGTCATTTTCCAAAGAAGGCCTGTTATCACCTTTTCGACAAAATTAAGGTAAGATTATCATTATTAAAATTATATGGCAGGTGGGGATATTTTCTACCATTATAACATCATCAAAGTTTCCCTTAAGGTCTTATAATACTATTTTAAATATAAAATTTTTCTTAAATTATTTCAAAATAGAAAGATATATTTCCCGAAAAAATGTTTTGATTTCATCTATGTCAACATCCTTTGATGGATTTTAAGCTTATTTGAAGTTGATTTATTAAGATACAAAAATTCCATATTGTATTGAAGGTTTTGTGATATTTTTTACTATGGTTGTTTTATTTTTACACCATTAATGGTTTATGGATAAAGTGTTGACATTTCGTATGCTAGTTTTAATTCGAATATTTATGTTATGTTTAAACCTTTTCATATGACGAATGCGTTGGACTTAATTTTTTGATGGGTGGAGACTGTTATAGCTCCTCAATGCATCAGTAGGACACATGAGACAAACTAGTGTCTTGTAACATGGCCTTGACAAAATATTATTTGTAGACTCGGAACAAGGCCTTCACTATGAGGTAATGAAAGTTGGTAATTATGCATTCCATCATTATGATAGTGGTAATTGATATTGCATGTGATTATTAGACTAGTAAAATATACATGTGAGTAAATAAATGGAATTATTTTGATTTATATTTTGTATATTATGATGAGTTTTATGTTAAAAAAGCTTTGGTTTTAGTTTTATTCATTGCCTTAAATGATTATTCTTATTTATGAAAGTTTTCGTTATATTGATATCCTTACTGAGCATCTGAGCTCACTGCATTATATGTTTTATTTTTTCTAGGATGTGAAGAATTATATTATGACTTAACTACATGGATAGTCTATAGGATCTCAGTGTTTTCTATGGAAACAATGTTGTCGTAATTTTCTATTTTATGATGTAATGTAAACTTTATGAATGTATCTAGTACTTCCAAGGCTACTAAACTAATCGGTCGTTCAAGACATGATCTTTTGTGATCATTCCAAAGATACGTAATAATGAACCGACTACAGGTATCTAGGTTCAGCGTGTTACAATTAACATATAATAATTTATTAGAAATATAATAGTTAGATATATTTTATTTCCATTTTAAAATTTTATTAGCTTTTTTTATTTTTTAGTACGTAATTTACAATAGCGATACCACATGAGGATTATAAATTAAAATTTCATAATTATAATATAATTAATTATAGTAGAATATAGCTGTCATAATGATCTATAATATTGTAATTTTATTTCATATGTTTTGTTGTTATGATATGTGATGATAAATCCAGTGACAAGCATGTTTTGTTAATTTTCACAAATTGGGTCTGGGTGGTATTTAAATAATGGGAAAGGTATTAATATTACCAATATTAAACAATAAAAATACTTATTTACTTATTATTTTCAAATACAACTTGTATTTATGCATCCATAGATACACATGAGATAAATTTTAAAAAAATTGTAGAGGTTGTTAAATAGAACAGAACATGAAAAATCTATAATCTATGAGTGGGTATGGTTAGGAATGTAATTATTTTAGCGTAAAATATATATTGAAAAATACTAATGATATTATGATTTTGTTTTTATGGTATCTAATTTTTTTTAATATCTTTCAATAAATTTTAAAATATGAGATTAAATAATAAAATACATCACTTTCATGGAGGTGTTTGAATCCAAGTACGCACATGAGATGAGTTAATTTACATGGAATGGGAGGAATATAGGGAATGGTTTATAATTTAAAATATAAGAATAATGTTATAAATATTATATTACTCAAATAAATTAATTATTTTATCCATCCATATACGATGGTAGAGAAAAATCACACAAGTCATGCATGGTAGCGGTAGTCCACACATACACATGATGTGGTCTTCATTTCTTGAATGGTATTTGAGTAATTTTAAAACATAATATTCCATTAATATAATATAAATTCACCATATTATTAATATATATATATATCATAAATTCATGGATTGATTATAATTTTGAGGATAGAAGAATTTTTTTTACAGGAGCATAATTTATTACATCACCCCTCTAATTGAGTGTTATCTAATGGGAAACACTTCAAGGCTCAATAGATTGATATTTTGTAAACATTATGTAATAGGGATATGTGGTAACCATAGATTGTTGTCCAGGGTAGTATTTTTATATACAGATTTGTTTGTATATTACAAATTTGATTGAGGTGAACTCTTTTTTCTGGTATGGGAAATTGAAATTATGACCATAATATAAAGGATAATACAATATACAAGTATCAAAAGAATACCATAATAGAAAACAATGGTGTATAGAACAATATAATTTTATGAAAACCTTACTAATTCATTTTGAAACATTTTTAACTATATATTTAATTATATTACACATATATATTTTGGTGATAACATATTGGGTATTTACTATGGTAGCTACTGTGAACATATGTAATTTACTCTTAATTCATTAAAATTAATTTTACATTATTATATAATTTAGAAATAATGTTTCCAAATATTAAAACCATTTTTTCAGTATAAATTATCCTTATATGAAAATATAAATTTAATATTTTTTCATGTAATGTGTAAAAAATCTTTTTTAGAAAAAATGTATTTTTAATCATAAAAATAACGTTTAAGATTAAATTATATATTTTGTGAATTTATATGTCATAAATTAGTTTTTTATTATCCATTCAATTTGAATGTCTATATAAAAATTATAAAAAAAAATATTCCATCTTATGGATAACATCATTTAATAAAAAGATAAAAATAATATTTTTAATATCATAAATGATTACATAAGTTTCAAAATGATAAACATGTGTTTCCTAAATTCAGAATATTATTTTAAAAAGTATAATTTAATTTTTATATATATTTTTTCTAAAAATAATTAGAAATTTTTTGAGACATTAATTGTTCATGATAATTTCATAAATGCTGCTATATCCAAAAAAATGTATCATTACATATTTATATAAAAATCCACTAATTCAAAAAAATACATAAAATTAATTTAATCATATTTTGAATACTAAATTATAAAATTTATTTATTTCTATTAAATTAATATTATACAGATTATAAATTTTTCATGTCATTGGGAATATAAAATACAATGTTTTTTTATCATAAAATAAATTTTCAAAAAATTAATTGTTCTTAATATTATTTTATATAAATTTATAATGTAAATAATATGAATATATTAGTTAATATATACTAATGTTTTATATATGTTAATTTAAATTTCTATTATAAAAAGTATATAATTATTCAAAAAAATTATTTTAGTGAGGCAAAACATTTTGAAATATAAATCGTATTAATTGACTATCCTTTAAATGTAATCAATATTAAATTAGAAATAATATTTTATTTAATATTGGTTTAATTAATAATATAATTTAGAAGTAAATAATCCTCAAATATGTCTTTTTTTTTGCATTGAATAATTTGTTCAATATAGAATTCAATTAGAAGAAAAAAATATACCAAAATCATGTAGCAATAAATATCCCAATTAAATAAGTTATGCAATCATAATTTAAATTATCACTCATTATTTAAAAAAGATAGTAGATACATAAAAAACATATGAATTATTTTATACTATGATATCCACCTAACAATTATATATAAAATGAGATGCACCATTTACCACATAATATGCATGTAATGGAATTTTTTTCTCTCAGATATTTTTTCCAAAAATTCAATCATAATATGTTATAGGATTTTAGAGGGACACACATTTCACAAAATAATTTTCATGATCCATTTTTTAAAATAAGATACAAATATGATATAGATAATATAAAATAATATCAGAGTAATGGATTATGTAATTTTTAAAACACTATTCTAATATTTCTTACACAATGAAAACATCATGTAAACCTATGAGACTTTTTGTTCATGTATGTTATAAATAAATCAAATTACATCTATTTCTATTTAACTATAGTTGTCATTTTCATTTACCTATTTTGTCTTTATCCTAAATAAATATATTTTAATGCTTAAATTTCAATGTAAATCCATCATAATGTTTTTCAAATAGTTTTTTAATCACTGAATCATATTCCCAATGATTGTCTATCTAGGTATGTTTTATTGATACCACTCATAATTCACCATGTTATTATCATGTTCATACTCAACGAACCTTCTTCATGGTGAATACCCCTTGGTTAATCTACATGAAACTAGCTTCCACCATCCTGTATCTGTAAGGGGATCACAATTAGAATAAAACCACATACTCATATATTTTTAATAATTTAAATAAGTTATCGTATAATTAAACATATCCTTATGTTTGTAAATATATTTCTAAAATCAAAAACCCAAAAAACTGTTTAATCAATTCAAAAAAATAAATAAACTTTACCTAATAGAAACTGAGGCTCCCCAAACAATAAATCCCTTGTTTAGTTCTGAAAATAATAATTTACACATATCTTAAGAAAACAAGTGAGATGCCCCAATATAGAAATATATTTAGTATAATTTATTCCTATTTCATAATAATTAAATTTAAAAATAAACACAAAATACTAATAACCAAATTATGATTATCATTATGAACTTGGAATATAAGATAGTAATGTTACAACAACTGTGCAAATTTCTCTATAATTGATCCTTTCAAGACTCACTAAAAAACAAAAAATAATTAATAAACATCATCCTAACATGGGAAACAGAAATATATGAATGGATGAGAAAATATTCTAATAATGGGAAAACTAATAAAAATATTATTAAATTTGAGATCAAATAAATGTGATAAAATATGATTTAGGGAGACATATATTATTAAATTAAAAAATAATATTATTATTTATCCATAATTCATGATTAAACAAAATTTAATCTCAAAATAAGAGACATATACCACAGAAAAAATTTATAGTATTATGATATAATAAACATTTTACATTAAGCATATTCATTGGAATATTTAATCGAAATGAAACATACTAATGAAACCACGAATATAAAATAATGTTATAAATAATATATGAACTTGTAATGTCACCTTTATGAGTATGTACTCACAATCACACCTTCTTAAGTCACAACTCACACTCATAAATTTTTCTATGACATAAATTCACACATGTATACATGCCTCATGATATATAAACTTATACGTAATGCATTGTAAGGATTTATAGTACCCAAACATTCAATAATATATAAATATTTATTCTATATGATTTCAATAATTTATAATATTATATTGAACACAAAAGAAGAAAATGGGTTAAATATAACCTATATTTCGTATCATATAAACTTAATTTAGGGATTAGATTGATTGATACATACATTAAATCAGCCAAAAATATATATTCATAGAGGAATTCATATGAGGATACATAAATAATGACCCCATAGATGTGAAATATTATAAAGAAAAATTTTGAATTAAATATATGAAATGTGGTTTTAGAATATATTTCATAACATTATCGTAATGAGATGATATTAATATTCACTTTCAGAAAATGATTTTCAAGAGGGTAACTATAAATTTATTTTAAAACACAACATTAATAAAATAGATCTCTAAAAAATATAAATACATTAATTAGTAAATTTTCAGTGGATGATATAAATATGAACTTGAAGAGGAAATACATTTTCATATTTTTCTACTACGGTTCGTGAAACAGAAATCATAATTAGTCTATGAAGAATTTAATTTTTAATTAGGTAAATATAAAATCATAGACTACTAGAAATAATTGATATTTCTAGTTTAAAATAATTAAGAAGATTATTAGTGGGAAGATTTATTATAGATATATAATAAAATTTATCATTTAAAATGAACAGTAATTATTTAAAATGTCCATACTAATTATGAAGAAATAAATTCATCAATGTATTTCCAAAATAATAAAAAAGGAATGGATTTTTTTATACTACATCAAAACCAAAATATAATACCCATTGTAAAAAATTAATATTTAAGATTAGATAAAATATGTTTAATCAATAAAAACCACTCACATAATTCTGATAATTTAAATTTAGAATACATGACAGGATGACCATGATATTTATTTGTTAATCCTTTAAATTTCCTAATAAATTAGATAAAAGAAATATAGGGAAAATATATACACAATAATGAGAATAGGTGAATATACATCATAGCACAATGAAATAATATAGAGATGAAAAAATCCTTATATTTAATAGTATTTCTATAAGAGTCTCTAACATCCTATATAATTAAAATATATATTTGAATCAGTTTTTTATAATAATATTCAAACCTATAAAAATGAATATAATTCACCAACAAAAAATAATGACAAATATATTAGTAAGTTATTTTTTTACATCAATATAGGTTTTTAACATCTATTATATATATAATACTTGTATTGTTTTATCAGCATATATTATTATTTATATTATAAAATTTATTCTTTAAAATATAATTTTAGGTATTATAATTGATGTTTTATAATATTATTTAGTAATCTATTTTCAATTTAATATGTAATAAAATTGTGATTCATGATGATGAAATCAATGATTAATTTATTTTATAATGTTTCATCAACGAAGTGTGGAATCATAATAACAAGTTCATTATTACAATTACCATTCCAAAAAACATATAATTATTTATTTTACATTTTAAAATTTCACTATTAATTATGTTTTTTTAAATGTTGGGGACAAAGCATCAATTTATTATTAAAGCAAGGAGCTCTTTAGACTGGGTAGAGGGTGACCCATTACATAACCAAAGACAAGTGGCCTACAAACAGTACTAGAAAACCCATATTTTGTCCCAAAGGACCCCTCAGTGAACAGTACTGCTATAGTACCTACGCCGCTACAGTACCATCACTACTACAATACCTCCAACAGTCCATCCGCTACTATAGTGTTGTCACTAATATAGTCCGCCTCTCCTACAGTACTACTACAGTGAACTACTATAGTGCTGCTAGAGTGCCCTACTACATTACTCGGGAATTCTCCCCTGCCCGGATTTGATCCTGGGACTTTTGGATGCCAAGAAGGTGCTAGAACCAGTAGGGTACAGGCTCATTGGCATATTTATTATGTTTCCTTAGCTACTGATTTTTAAATTTATATCATTGTTCATTTAGGTTATCAACCCAATAAAAAGCTTGAATAATCAATATCTACTGGTGAGTATGGTAATGAGGTTTATTATATTGGAATATTATAATCATTATATAAATATAATGATATTCTATTATTTTTAATGTTATTAATTATATTTAAATTGATTTTGAAAAATAGAAAACACAAGGTAAAAATTGAAAAAACATCACTTCATGGAGGTGGTGGTTAAACATATTCATGGGTGATATTTTCATTTCAATTCAATGAGAGGAATATAAAAAATTTTATAAAATTTATTAATTTAATATGTTTACAAATATCATATCAATCCTTCAAATATAATTTCATAACAAGTTTTGTTGGGTTATGATGAAAAAAATTACGCAATATTCATGGAGGTTGTAGTCAAAACATATGCATGATAAAATATTGATTTTTTACAATCTTAGAGGTTGATCAAAGAATAATATTCCTCTAGTATAATAAAATTTAGATTATTAGTAATATTGATGTAATATTACATTTATGGATAGAATTGTATTTAGAGGGTATAAGATGAAAATAATTAAAGATATCAGTTAATAAAATTACATTTTACTTTAGATGTATCCATTGGGAAATACATTAAAACATCATATCATTATAAATTTGAAATAAAAATGTTTCTAGGAAATTAGGATATATTTTATGGTAGAATATGATAGAATTATGATCATGTTATGGATTTAGAATCTGAAGATAAATGGGGTGGATGTTATCTCCTTTTGAATATGTTATAACTTTACTTTTATAAAATAAAATGAAGGATATGTCGCTAATAATGGGATAAAGGAAAAAATAATATTAATTAATGTCTTGAGGAAGGATTTATGGTTGATAATCGCACAACTAATTATTTGAATACATGTTATAAACAATTTTTTATCTCTTTTACATATATGTTTTTGAAGCATATCATTTTTGCTAAATACAATGGTATTTATTTTTTAGAAATGTACTTATCATTTAATGTCGGAATATAATATTTTTATATGTAAAAATGACATAATGATTAATAATATGAAATCTAATTTTTTTTTCAAATAATAAAAATTTGGGAGAAAAATTACAGATAAGGTATCACATGTAACTTGTAGAACATATTTTTAGAGAATGTTTTTTTATGAATAATAATTTTTATTTATAATAGAATTAACAATTTTATTGATTTATATGAAATTAATTGGTTTGTTATTAAAAATATATGATTTATTTTTCTTTAGAATAATGGTAAAACTAACTCAAACTTATCTATGCCATTAATATATAAAATGATTGAAAAATGTTATTTATTGAAATAAATTTGTTACTTCTGTTTCAAAATTTGTAACATTTTTTTAAATTAAACAGTATTTTTAAATAAATCATTTCGAAACATAAATATTTTTTTTAATTTTCATTATAATTTTGATGCATCATTCTTATATCACGATGAAGTAAAACTCATGTGGTATTAATAAAAAAATATATTATTCACTATACACCTAAACTTAAAGTAGTTAATAGAATGATTACTACTGTCCCAAATATATATTGTACCTAATAAATTCAAAAATAGGATTTCATTTCATAAAATTACATTACAAAAAACATAAAAAATTGCCTTTTAAATGATAAATATATGTAAATGAAAATATATTAATTGAAAAATGAGGATTTTATACATTGAATTATCTAAATATTATATTATATCAATTAAAAATTTAATTATTATTGATTTATTAGTAAATATAGAACAATATTTTAAAATTTTTCAATTTTAGTTAATAGATTAAAATATGAAACACCATTAAAAATAGTGTTTCATGAAATATCAATCATTTTCAATATGAAATCATGTTAGTTATTTTCCCTATAAATGTTAGTTATTTTAATTGATTAATATATTATTATTAACTTGAGGATTTAATATTCATAAAAAATTTTAAATAATAATTATCTTTTATATCACATATTTTTTTAGTTTGGTGTTTCAGGAGGGTTATGTAATTCATGATTATATCTAGTTAATGGAAAATAAATACTTAATTGACGAGGCATTAAAATATTAGGATGAGAAGAAATGATTAGGTTACTATGTATTTAGTCATAACAAGATCAAATAGTTGATGAACCTAGAAAACCAAAAAACATACAATTGTGGGTTCTTATGAAATGAGGATCTCTAGTGAATCATCATAGTGTCGGTTTCAGACTACTATAGTGTCACAAGATATAGTGAATTGTATGATATATTTAGACATTGTGTAAAGTGGGTTCTTAATGGTTTGATGTTGTGTGAAAAAATTTTATTTATATTCCAATACATGAAATGACTTGTGTGTGTTAATCTATAAAGAGTTATGTAAGAATTAGAATATCATCTCATTCATCCTTCCGTTGTGCATCAATTTTGAGTTCATGTGTGAAATGTATATTTCATTGATTTTTTCTCCAATATCGACCAAACATTCCCTCAACCCCATTATAAAAGAACATTTTACCATTTCGTTTGAATGGATTGGAGTAATATTCATTATCAAACGATTCACTAATATAGATTTTATTATTTTTTACTCACATTAACCTTTTTTGTTTTAATTAATGATTGGAACAATTATTAACTGAGGAAATGGTGGTATTTATTGACAATTTATTTATTTTGCACATGATCAACCAAATGGGATGATTTATGGTTTGAAAATTCATATATCATTGCTCGCCCATCTATTAGTTGTTATGAAAAATAACATGAGACTTATAGAACTCCAAAATTTAAAAAATATGGAATAACCCATTATAAGTAATTTAATTCAATAACAACCACCATCCTTTAATGAGTATTATGATCACCTAAATAATATGAAATGGTTTTACATAAAGAAAAATGTGTTTACCATTTAGTAGTTATACTGTAATGAAATAATGATTTTAGGTACTTATAATTTCTATGGTGTATTGGATCGATGATATAACCTCATAAAAACCTCAGAAAGATGAATAAATTGATACTCTAAAAAAATATTATTCAATAAAAATGTATCTCTAACACATCAAAAAAAAATTAAGATAGAATCCAATTAGAATAAACAAATGGAAAATGAATCAATTTTTTTCGAAGAGAAATTCATGAGGATTAAAAGGTATGGCTCTTATTGTAGAGACCCGTATCCTGACGTACATGGACATTACATTACATTTGCGGAATACTTCGTACATAACAAAAACACACACAAGGACCGTAATAGTTTAGTGTCTTTGGAAACTCGGAACGTAATCTTCTAATCCTGGTGAAAGATCTTCAACATCTCCCATAAAGATCTTCCCTTTTTTTTTTACCTAAAACCTTTCTTTATATCCTGGGGAAAAGGAAACATAAAAGGGTGAGCTCAAATGCTCATTAAGGGTAAACAAAAGAAATATCAATCACATAATTTTCATAAGAACATAACTTTTTTGGAAATCTTAACCTGCAAAAGAGAGCATAATTTCATAACATGGGATAAATCATAGTAGTGAAATGAAATCATAACATAAAACATTACTCATTGTGTCATACACACATAATCATAGAGAATCATTTCTTGTTAGTCAAGACTCATTGCCAAGACTATCTTAGTGGACAAAGTCCATTTCTGAATCGAGTAATCCTCGTTTCAGTCCTGTTTCACTGAACCGGTATAACCAACCATTCCAGCCATGTATATCTCATGAGATATAAAATCTTTACCCAATGCATTGGAGGGAAATATAGGTCCCACCCATCTCTTAATGAATCCTTTCTTATGTGTGCCACAAAATCATAAATCATACATCATTGCATAACCCATGTAATAAAAATGGGATTCTTAAACAACATGACATCATAAAACCATTCATATAAGATAAAGGAATTCATAAACATAATTCCATCACAACATAGTCAAATCAATGTAAAAATATGGATAGAAACAGAACCCTTTATTATCTTAGATGAAAAATAATTTTGATAAAACACTTGAATTGAATTCTTGAGGAAAATATCCTTTTTTCTTCAAAATCAATTTCTTTTCACAAAACATCATGAAATTTTAAAAGAAAAAGATTTTATTGAAAATAGTCATGAAATATTTTGGAGGAAGGTTCATGAAAATAAGGCTTTATAAAACTGTAAAAATCCGTTCGTGCCGTATAAGTTAAAAAAAACATTCTTCGTACTTTTGTCGGAAAAGTAAAAAAGTACCTCGTATAAAAAAACGACAAAAGATTCCTTTCATATTCTTTACTAAAAACTCACCGATGGGTAAAATTGGATTTAAAATATTTTAAGTGGATGGAAACAATATTACATATTGAGGGAACATGGATGTGGATGATAAAATACACCCCAGTAAATACTTACGAATAAACAATCTCGGATAAAAATGAGATTGTGATATTTCCCTTACCTTAGGTCCGACTTGCTTTGTAAGTGTCCGAACCTCCTGTATAATGATTTAAATCATGTTATTGACTTATTACAGAATCATATTCATTGTTATGATATCATATATGGTTCACTTATGACATTATATTACCCGTTCTTTTGTAAATTCCATGTTAAAGAAGCGTTTTGGGTAAAATCGTTTCATTTATCGTAGGTGTTTTGACTTGTTGTTCTTGACATCATTATTACTTATATCATGATTTACTTACTTCCAGAATATAAAATATGATTTATATATCATATATATTCAGTATATATATATATATAATAGGTAGATAAATAAAATGAAAAACACCGTTCATGGAGACGGTAGTCCGTACGTACGCATGAACGCTGTTTTCCTTTCCTTATTGTCTTGAAATGGAAGTAAGTAGATGACATACATATGTATATATATACATAAATCCAGTAGCCTTATAATGTCATATATTTCATTATTATTTCTTATATATACATTATAATCATTTTTAAATGGTTAACAGGGAGAATGAATCTCATCGCGTCGTGGAGACAGTATTCCGTACGTACGCACGAGCGATGATATCATTTCTATAAATATTGAATTGAATTGGAGTGTATTATACAATATATCAGAATCAATATGATGTTGTAATAACTATGTATAGTTATTCTCAACACCATTATACCCATCCATGTAAGGTGGTGGTGGAAAATAGATTACACCACGGCGTGGAGACGGTATTCCGTACGTACGCACGCGCGGTGATTTCTTTTTCCGTAGGATGGATAGATGGTGAAATAGGGTTGTTTCATACTTATAATAACATATCCGTATATGAGTGATACTGATGTTATTACTTCATAATGAAACAACCTAAGAAGAAGAAGTGGAAGAAGAAATAAAGATGAAAGAATTGGTAACGGTAATTACCTCTTCTATGAAGTGCCTCTTTGAGACCTCCTCTTAGGGCACTAAAATTGGTCTTTGAGGAAGACCAGAACCTCTAGGATGTTTCTAGGGAAGTGGAGAAGAGATTTTGGCAGGGGTTGGCCGAGCTTGAGTGCTCAAATTGGTGTGAGGAGGAGGGGGAGGAGGCGTCCTTTTATAAGGGAGGAGAGGGGCACCTTAGGAATACCTCAAAATATTATTTTATATTAAAGTCAAAATCGGTTTATAATGGTTCCAAAGGGTCTTATTTCGAATCTAAAGTGGGGATGGGTCGAAATCCTATCAACCAATAATATTTAGACAAGTTTAGGGTATTATTTTAACCTTATCAATTAGATTTAACTCTAAGTTAAATAATTTAACTTTTACCGTGTCGTTTTTTTTTCTTTCACTATATGGTTAATAAACTTACTATAACATGCCAAACGAACCCCAAATTGTATATTATTAATACATATATCCTTATATAAGTCATTTGGCCGAACCTTAGATTTTTAGGAATAAAATATCAATTAATAATATAATATTTGATTTAAAAACTATTTTGTGTCAATTTTGACACTATTTGATATATTATTTTTGTGAAAGTCATAACAGAATTATATGTTCGAACCAAGTTGATTAAATCAACACTAATATATCATAGTAACCTATAAAATTAGTGTAATTCATAAAAAGTCTCAAATTACATTTATTTTGGTGTTTATAACATCAATTATGTCAATATTTCATTAACAAGATAATTACTGCATCATCTTTGTGTCATAAATAAATTAAATTATTTGATGTCTAAAAATTACAAATAAAATACCATCATGTATTAAATCGTTTTAGATTTCTAATGAATATTTACAATCGAATTTATCTTATGTATAACCCCATATTAGAAATGATTTACTTATTAAACTTTGATTTTAACTATTTTAACCCTTCTTTAAATAAATTAATAATAAATGTCCTAATCTAATCCAAGTGGGCCTAAATGGTCATATTTTATTCCTAAGTTTGTTTTTGGTCGAATTACACTTGTACAATAGAATTAGGACATGTGTTAGGGTAATATTAATATCATATTTACCCTTAGTTACCCTATTTACTATTAACCGTGGTAAAAAAAGTAAAAAGTTACTATTCACCAAAAAATTATTTTCATCTCATTTAACCACATTTTAGTCCTTGATATTAACCGTGTCTCTCGGATTTTCGAAATTCCATTCACAGAAGCGGTAAAATTAAGTTTTATGCAAAATTCAGTTTTTAATCTACCACTTAGTAGTTTCACTATTCATCAAAAAATTGATGTTTTTCAGAACAATGCCAAAATTTCATCCCAAGCTATATTTCATATTCCGAATTCAAAAATGAAGTCTATTTTACCAAATTCATAACATAAAAGTTGCATTAATTAATTTTATAATTAAATCCCACTGTTAAAACAAATAGCGTGTTTTTTAAGAAACAATATCTATCAAAAGATTGACACTTGTTTATGTCTAGTTTAAATGTGAAATTACATCCAATGACCAACATTGTATTAAATTGTAAAAATATATTCTAAATATACTTTAAAACCACTCAAATTAATGATTTATCACTATTAATTATTTCGATTAAAAAAGTTGTTTTTAATTATAATTTAGTAATTTTCACTATTCATCAGAATATGAAAGTTATCCGAAAAGTACCAAAATTTCACCTTAGGCTAAATTCGATACTCCGAATCCATAAATGAAGTCCATTTTGAAAAATAAAATTTACAAAATTTCAAAAAGTGGTTATTACTATTCACAACAGCTAGTTTTAATAATATCTTAATAGCATATCGTTGTTTAGCGAAACTTGGCGTTGCGTACAACACACGCTATCGAGGAAGGTCGCGATTGCGTGTAATGCAAGGCAAGTCAAGGATGTGTGTTGTGCAAGCTACTTTTGGTGTAGCGTACAACACAAGACATTAATAAAATTAAAAAGAATATATTTTTTTATAAAATCTTGGGCTGTTACATTCTACCCCCCTTAAAATGAATTTCGCCCTCGAAATTCGTCGGGGTTATAAATGGTTTACTATTTGAAAGTTTCTTTAATAGAAACCCACATCGTAAAAGGGAATACCAAAACTTGGCTTTAAAAACTAAAGTATGAAATGTAACGATTACCCAAATAAACTAATCACTGGGTTTCCACATAGGTGAAAATATGGATATGGAAGAGAAATCTAACTATCATGTTCTGATGGAGAGTGGTAGAGAACATGGCTATGGAAAATCCAGTAATCACAAATCCATAAATTTGTGACGATCTAAGGTACCATCTGATTCATCAGGTATAAGAGAACTAGGACAACATTTTTGGTTTTCAAGATCATTTCCCTAAAGTTAAAGAATTTGAATTAGAATAAATACTTACTTTATTTTGGTACAATCTCGCTGTTGTTCGTGCCTTTAACAATTTCCACTTCATCTCTTAAATAAATGAAGTTGAATTTGTTATTCGTGAAGTGTTAGCAGATCATGTGATAGAATGACGGGTCATTCCATCTGTCTCAAACAAAAGGTTAGCAAAAATTATATACATAAGTCGATCTATAGTGAGATTAATCACATATGGTTCCTAAAATGGACTTATACTTCATATATCATACTGCTTAATATAATAAAACTAGTTTCTACTAAACAGGGACTTCCTGTAGGTCAGTGGTAGGCGATAAAGGCCAGTTGCACTTCGGTTGTGGGTTCGATTCCTACAGCCTTGTCCGAAGCGATGGGCTGTCGCCCGTCCTGCAGGTTGTCCTTTTTCGAAAACTACGTCACTATAACATCCCATCAATAATATCGAAAATCTTCTATCCTTAAACAATACTAACTTATGTCCAACATAATCCAGTCTAATCTTTAGGCTTATACATAATACTGCAGTCCACTCTCATAATATAGTGACAACGATTACCAGAGATTTAATACTGTCGTTGTTCCCCACATAAGATATGTCTTGTTGGTCACATTCCAAACATTCAAAGTCCTTAATCGTGTATTCTCTTGAATACCTTAGTGAGTGCAGTTAAAAGTTAACACTTTCCATATACCAAAATCCTCAAAATTCTATATACTCAAACCATGATATCACTTAGTCCTTATATCAATCATGAGCTCATGAATACTATTAAACATTTCATTTTCTCGTCTTCATTATGCGCATATCATCTTATTTCCAAAAAATATCTCAATCACTTTGAATACCACATCAATAAATATTGCAATACTCAATGATACAACATTATTTTGGAATCCCATTACATAAACACTTAATCATTCCACCACATCGTTGTCATATTCAACATTGCCAATAGTGATCGCATGTGATTTCCCTTTGTCCTTTGCCTTCAGTGGTTGCTCATGTTGATCATCACTAACCCTTGGATTAGGGCAATTATTAGCATAATGCCCCATTTCCTTGCACTTGAAGCATTGAAGTGTTGGTGGTGCGTTCTCTGCAGTGTTTGCTTTATTCACATCATTAGAAACCCTTTTTCCATTACTTCGACACTCAGCTGCTCGATGACCTTCTTTTCCACACTTAAAACATTTTCTAGTCCCTTTAAGACAATCTCCACCATGCTTCTTTCCACACTTTGTGCATAAGGAAACATTCATCTTCTTTTCACCATTATTCTGAGATTTCTCCTTGAACTCCATCTTTCGTTTCTTGTCAAAACCATGAGATGGATATGTAACACCAACTTCCATTTCTACCTTGATAGCACAACACACAATTTCTTCATAGCTACTGAAGTCTCTTATAGCTAATCCCCTTCAAAGACTTGGTTTTAAGCCACTGAAAAATCGATCAACTTTACTTTCAGGTTGGATGATAATTCCAGAAGCATACCTTGCAAGTCTTGTAAAATTTTCTTCATAGGTACCAACAGATTCATCGTCCCTTTGCTTCAGTTCAAGAAACTCTTTCTCCATCTTTGTTCAAATAATACGAGGGAAGTACTTATTGAAAAATAAGTTCTTGAACTCGTCCCATTCCATAGACTCAATTTCATCCCTTTGCCTTGTATTCTTAATAAGATTCCACCATTGATCAGCATCTCCTTCCAAACGATACACTGCTAGGATGACTTTATCATGTTCAGAACATTGAAGAACTGAAAATATCTTTTCAGTAGTACTAATCCATTGTTCAGCAACTAATGGATCAGTAGACCCACTGAAAGAAGGTGGACGCTGCCTCATGAAGGATTCAACAGAATGTTGCTCCTTCCTTTGCTTGTTTGGAAGTCCTGCATGATTCATAGCTTGAGAAAGTTGTGTGAGCATGGCTACAAGATTTTGCATTCCAGCTCCTATATCGTTTGGTTTCTCAGGGGAACAATCATTGCATTGCCCATCACATTCCGCATTAACACGGTTCCTTCGGGTTCCAGCCATCGTCTAAAACCCCAAAAGAATAGTGTGAGAGGCAAAAATCGTAATAAAGGGGGAGTAACTTAAATATCTATCATCTTTGGTTTAATCTAATATCGTTACCATAGTTCTAGAACTATATCCTATACGTATACTTATCCTTAGGGGCATCACTAGACATACCTTAGAAATATCTCTAGGGATCTCACTAACGTTTTCGCATCCTAGTTTCCAAAGGTTGACTAAACCTTTCCTCTGATACCAACTGTAGAGACCCGTATCCTGACGTACATGGACATTACATTACATTTGCGGAATACTTAGTACATAACAAAAACACACACAAGGACCGTAATAGTTTAGTGTCTTTGGAAACTCGGAACGTAATCTTCTAATCCTAGTGAAAGATCTTCAACATCTCCCATAAAGATCTTCCCTTTTTTTTTACCTAAAACCTTTCTTTATATCCTGGGGAAAAGGAAACATAAAAGGGTGAGCTCAAATGCTCAGTAAGGGTAAACAAAAGAAATATCAATCACATAATTTTCATAAGAACATAACTTTTTTGGAAATCTTAACCTGCAAAAGAGAGCATAATTTCATAACATGGGATAAATCATAGTAGTGAAATGAAATCATAACGTAAAACATTACTCATTGTGTCATACACACATAATCATAGAGAATCATTTCTTGTTAGTCAAGACTCATTGCCAAGACTATCTTAGTGGACAAAGTCCATTTCTGAATCGAGTAATCCTCGTTTCAGTCCTGTTTCACTGAACCGGTATAACCTACCATTCCAGCCATGTCTATCTCATGAGATATAAAATCTTTACCCAATGCATTGGAGGGAGATATAGGTCCCACCCATCTCTTAATGAATCCTTTCTTATGTGTGCCACAAAATCATAAATCATACATCATTGCATAACCCATGTAATAAAAATGGGATTCTTAAACAACATGACATCATAAAACCATTCATAAAAGATAAAGGAATTCATAAACATAATTCCATCACAACATAGTCAAATAAATGTAAAAATATAGATAGAAACAGAACCCTTTATTATCTTAGATGAAAAATAATTTTGATAAAACACTTGAATTGAATTCTTGAGGAAAATATCCTTTTTTCTTCAAAATCAATTTCTTTTCACAAAACATCATGCAATTTTAAAAGAAAAAGATTTTATTGAAAATAGTCATGAAATATTTTGGAGGAAGGTTCATGAAAATAAGGCTTTATAAAACAGTAAAAATCCGTTCGTGCCGTATAAGTTAAAAAAACATTCTTCGTACTTTTGTCGGAAAAGTCAAAAAGTACCTCGTATAAAAAAACGAAAAAAGATTCCTTTCATATTCTTTACTAAAAACTCACCGATGGGTAAAATTGGATTTAAACTATTTTAAGTGGATGGAAACAATATTACATATTGAGGGAACATGGATGTGGATGATAAAATACACCCCAGTAAATACATACGAATAAACAATCTCGGATAAAAATGAGATTGTGATATTTCCCTTACCTTAGGTCCGACTTGCTTTGTAAGTGTCCGAACCTCCTGTATAATGATTTAAATCATGTTATTGACTTATTACAGAATCATATTCATTGTTATGATATCATATATGGTTCACTTATGACATTATATTACCCGTTCTTTTGTAAATTCCATGTTAAAGAAGCGTTTTGGGTAAAATCGTTTCATTTATCGTAGGTGTTTTGACTTGTTGTTCTTGACATCATTATTACTTATATCATGATTTACTTACATCAGAATATAAAATATGATTTATATATCATATATATTCAGTATATATATATATATAATAGGTAGATAAATAAAATGAAAAACACCGTTCATGGAGACGGTAGTCCGTACGTACGCATGAACGCTGTTTTCCTTTCCTTATTGTCTTGAAATAGAAGTAAGTAGATGACATACATATGTATATATATACATAAATCCAGTAGCCTTATAATGTCATATATTTCATTATTATTTCTTATATATACATTATAATCATTCTTAAATGGTTAACATGGAGAATGAATCTCATCGCGTCGTGGAGACGGTATTCCGTACGTACGCACGAGCGATGATATCATTTCTATAAATATTGAATTGAATTGGAGTGGATTATACAATATATCAGAATCAATATGATATTGTAATAACTATGTATAGTTATTCTTTACACCATTATACCCATCCATGTAAGGTGGTGGTGGAAAATAGATTACACCACGGCGTGGAGACGATATTCCGTACGTACGCACGCGCGGTGATTTCTTTTTCCGTAGGATGGATAGATGGTGAAATAGGGTTGTTTAATACTTATAATAAAATATCAGTATATGAGTGATACTGATGTTATTACTTCATAATGAAACAACTTAAGAAGAAGAAGTGGAAGAAGAAATAAAGATGAAAGAATTGGTAACGGTAATTACCTCTTCTATGAAGTGCCTCTTTGAGAACTCCTCTTAGGGCACTAAAATTGGTCTTTGAGGAAGACCAGAACCTCTAGGATGTTGCTAGGGAAGTGGAGAAGAGATTTTGGCAGGGGTTGGCCGAGCTTGAGTGCTCAAATTGGTGTGAGGAGGAGGGGGAGGAGGTGTCCTTTTATAAGGGAGGAGAGGGGCACCTTAGGAATACCTCAAAATATTATTTTATATTAAAGTGAAAATCGGTTTATAATGGTTCCAAAGGGTCTTATTTCTAAGATAAAGTGGGGATGGGTCGAAATCCTATCAACAAATAAGATTTAGACAAGTTTAGGGTATTATTTTAACCTTATCAATTAGATTTAACTCTAAGTTAAATAATTTAACTTTTACCGTGTCTTTTTGTTTTCTTTCACTATATGGTTAATAAACTTACTATAACATGCCAAACGAACCCCAAATTGTGTATTATTAATACATATATCCTTATCTAAGTCATTTGGCCGAACCTTAGATTTTTAGGAATAAAATATCAATTAATAATATAATATTTGATTTAAAAACTATTTTGTGTCAATTTTGACACTATTTGATATATGATATTTGTGAAAGTCATAACAGAATTATATGTTCGAACCAAGTTGATTAAATCAACACTAATATATCATAGTAACCTAGAAAATTAGTGGAATTCATAAAAAGTCTCAAATTACATTTATTTTGGTGTTTATAACATCAATTATGTCAATATTTCATTAACAAGATAATTACTGCATCATCTTTGTGTCATAAATAAATTAAATTATTTGATGTCTAAAAATTACAAATAAAATACCATCATGTATTAAATCGTTTTAGCTTTCTAATAAATATTTACAATCGAATTTATCTTATGTATAACCCCATATTAGAAATTATTTACTTATTATACTTTGATTTTAACTATTTTAACCCTTCTTTAAATAAATTAATAATAAATGTCCTAATCTAATCCAAGTGGGCCTAAATGGTCATATTTTATTCCTAAGTTTGTTTTTGGTCGAATTACATTTGTCCAATAGAATTAGGACATGTGTTAGGGTAATATTAATATCATATTTACCCTTAGTTACCCTATTTACTATTAACCGTGGTAAAAAAAGTAAAAAGTTACTATTCACCAAAAAATTATTTTCATCTCATTGAACCACATTTTAGTCCTTGATATTAACCGTGTCTCTCGGATTTTCGAAATTCCATTCACAGAAGCGGCAAAATTAAGTTTTATGCAAAATTCAGTTTTTAACCTACCACTTAGTAGTTTCACTATTCATAAAAAATTGATGTTTTTCAGAACAATGCCAATATTTCATCCCAAGCTATATTTCATATTCCGAATTCAAAAATGAAGTCTATTTTACCAAATTCATAACATAAAAGTTGCATTAATTAATTTTATAATTAAATCCCGCTGTTAAAACAAATAGCGTGTTTTTTAAGAAACAATATCTATCAAAAGATTGACACTTGTTTATGTCTAGTTTAAATGTGAAATTACATCCAATGACCAACATTGTATTAAATTGTAAAAATATATTCTAAATATACTTTAAAACCACTCAAATTAATGATTTATCACTATTAATTACTTCGATTAAAAAAGTTGTTTTTAATTATAATTTAGTAATTTTCACTATTCATCAAAATATGAATGTTATCCGAAAAGTACCAAAATTTCACCTTAGGCTAAATTCGATACTCCGAATCCATAAATGAAGTCCATTTTGAAAAATAAAATTTACAAAATTTCAAAAAGTGGTTATTACTATTCACAACAGCTAGTTTTAATAATATCTTAATAGCATATCGTTGTTTAGCGAAACTTGGCGTTGCGTACAACACACGCTATCGAGGAAGGTCGCGATTGCATGTAATGCAAGGCAAGTCAAGGATGTGTGTTGTGCAAGCTCCTTTTGGTGTAGCGTACAACAGAAGACATTAATAAAATTAAAAAGAATATATTTTTTTATAAAATCTTGGGCTGTTACACTTATTTTTTTCATTAACCCTAAATGGGAAATTGATCATGTTATTATTTAATTAGTAAAAAGTATATATAAATATTTACCAATTAATAAAAATTGGACTTAGAAAGAAATTTTTTTTGTGCTCTTAATGTTTAAATGTAATTTAAGTACTCATATTATTGATATATAATTAGAGACAATAATAGAAAAAAGATGCTTCATAGAAACTCAATTGATAATGATCTTGGAGAAAACCTAATCAGCATCTTTCATGGATAAAATGTTTGAATAAGAAAAAAAAATAGGACGATGGCAATTGATAAATGTTCTAATAGTGTAAAATAATTACATTATGCACATGAATCATTATAAAATATGGATACATTGATTATGATAATAGAAAATAATTATTTTGAACAAAATAAACCACCCAAAAAACAATGTTTCAATTGTATGATATTTGAGTGTTTTGTAAGGCAAGCCACTAATATAATAGATAAAGATGTTTATAGACATTAGAAATATATAAAATGATGGGGTGATGGAAATGATTGTACGATCACATCAACTGATGAAGATTTTGAAAATTAAATGGAAAAGGTGAAATAATAATTCCATAAAAATAATGTATTTTATTTTGGATTTCTTCCCTAAAATTCCTATAATATTTCCTAAATATTAAATTTTACAGATTAATTTTTAGTTATTTATTTATCATTTAAAATGCCTAGCTGTTCTATCAATATTTGGTGACTCTACTACTCCACATTAATCAATGTTGTGTGAATATAATTCACATAAATCTAGATTTTATCCCTTTCATGAAATTTAATATTATATATGGGATGGTTTAGATCTAAAAACATATGAATCATTAAAATATCTTGGATAGTGAAAACATATTTCATAATATAAATCATTCATTGATCATATCTTCATGAAAAGACTATTTTTATTATCCCATGTAAATTGCATCCTTTATATTTGTTTTCATGTCCAATAATAGTATATGTGTGACTCAAATGGCTAGAAAAAATGGAAAATAAATATAATTTAATTATTTGAGAATGTTTAATATATTTAATAAATTGCTTCTTCAATTTCCCAATGATTGTTTTGTTGAATTTTCAATGGAAATTATACCTATCATTATGCATATATCAATGAGTACTTATATAAGAGATAATATTGAATGAGAGGAATTGAAAAATAATATAGTAGACTTTGTAGAAGGGTTTTATAAAGGTTTTTGTTTCCCAATTCCTCTAAATTGTTATTTTCATAGTGTAGAGGGAGTGGAGTTTTGTTTGGATTAGTTCAAATGTATTAGATATATAGAAATAATTAGATCTAAAATTCCCATTTAGAAGATAATATATTCCATAATATAGCTTTTAACATTGTCATACCATTTTATGATTATTTTAATGATTATAAATAAAAATATAGTTTTGATGTTTTCTGGTATGTGGAATGACGATGTTATTTCACAGATCATTTTTTGTGATGATTTTTTTTGAATCTATATATAATATGGTTAATAGAGAAATATATTTTTAGTCCCCATGATTATTTTATGTTTTATTCTTGATGGAATTTTGTGTTTTTGAGTCATCCGTAGTTTGTTTATTCCGTTGGAAAATTTAAGTGTACACCCACTATTCCATGGTGGTATCTCATGAACCGTGATAGATTACCCAACTATTCATATCCCATTCAAGTCAAGACATTGTTCAATGTGAGTTCTTGATCTATATGAGCATAAAACTAGTCCGCATGCATCATAAACTATGTCTAGAACGATATTACCACAAATAACATGTAATAGGGTGATATAAATAAAAACTATTATTAATATAGAGATAAGAACATAATAGAAAAGATAAAATATTGAGTCATAGAACATTCCACAAACAATTAGAAAAATAATTCTATCAAAAAACCATGTCCCAACATAATGTGACATTTCACCACCTCCATATTCTCACACCCAACTATCAAAAAAACCCACCACCACTCTATGTTGATATTCCCTTACCTACATCAAATAAAACTTGATATATAAACACACAATGGTGTATGTTGAGTTTGGGAATAATATCCAACCAATATGAATCCATCAGTTTTAGAAAAAGATATTATATTATATTAATATTATTCATAATAAATAATTTGAAGGAATGAGTTACAATTTTACACATTTCCATAAAAAATAGTGGAAATTACCCTTTCACAACATTTTGAATCACACCAATTAACATAGTAATCAAATAAATTATATAATTATATGAAATATACATTTCAATGATCCCAATAGATAAACTTTCCCTTGAGGTAAAACTTTTCATTGAAATTGAAGATCCCCATGGTGGTCTTGTGATTGGCAGGCCACCTTATGTTCACATTCCCCTAGAATTACAGGACTTGGCATAACACATCACTCTGGAGAGTGATTCCTTTCCATAAATTAGGCATCATAGTGCTCTCATTAATCTATCATAACATGTTTTAGGGATAAAAGATCATCCGATATGATTATCCCATACCTCATCATTATCCAAAGTTGGTTTCCCTATATAAGAATCATCTAACCCACATTTCATCATTTCATAAACATAATGAATGATTTACAAATATTTTTGTTAATAAAACTAATAGAGATGTCCATTTTCACCAACATTTAAAATAAAATATCATTTTATAGAACCCATATCTGTTAAATAATTTAAAATCCATTTTCAAGTTAAATCCATAAATCCATTTTTCTAACCAATTAAGAAATGATATTCCATGATAAATCAAACATGGATTGAAGAATAATGTAGAATCCAAAAATATCATCCCTAAAAATTTATTTCCACCACATTGATATTATCTATAGGATGCAATGAATTGAGGATTAATGAAGATAATTATGATCCTCAGTCCATAAAATCCTAAATAATATTATGTAATTAAAATTTTCTAGAATAATGGGAGGGAAATTATTCTCTTACCAAAATGATTCATGATGACCAAAAAATGATCAATCATTATTAAAATAATAAACCAAAATTCAATGATGGATCTATACGATACTTAATTATATGGAGACAGAAACAAAATATCTAGTAGCTGCAACCTTATTTTATGGTATTTTTCAACTATATAGGACTATAACATGAATACTAATGATTAGTTCCAAAATATTTTCAAATAGCATTGAAATATAAATTCAAAACTCAAGGATTAATAAAAATAAATAGATTGAAGGTAAAGAATATCTAAAATCACCAATTGGAATATCCTTGGTTGAGAGTTCATTCCACTAAAATATTATGAAGGAGAATTGGAAGGGTGTTTATTCATAATGTAAAAATTCCGAATCATTAATTCTTGCGACACAATTTGTCCTCATGGGGTGGAAAACCATCCGCCAACCGTGCACCAACCTACGGGATACTACATAGGCTTTATTTGTTTTTGAAATGTGGGTTTTTTGATCAGGAAAAAATAAAATACAATATTTAAATCCTAATCCACACTGTTTAAGGGGAAGGACAGATGGTTTGGACTAATCATGTCCCTAACAATGCGTCTTCTTATTAGACTCCAGCACAAGATGAACAATTTAATGGGAAGAACCAGACATTTTACTCTAAAACTATTTGATTCATGAGATAGAGAATAAAACTCTATACACATTGAATGTGAACCCAAAATTAACTATTTAAATTCCAAAAAGGATAGAATATAAGGGTTTCCATACCTAAAATTAACAATGGGATGTGAAAAATCTTCCCATGAGATTGCAGTTTTCACTTACAAATCTATGACAAGGAATGCTGGTATCTAAAATGTTATGTTCAGTACTCCATCATCAAATACTGTAGATTATAAATCTCTTCCTAATCACCACCATGTTTCTATAGAATATAATCATATAATAGATAATTTCCACGCAAAACAATTATTTCGGAATCCACAATTGTAAGTAATTTCTTAGTTATAGACCTAACATTTTTAATGTACAAGTAATCTGAATTTAGAACATGAAATGGGTCTGGTTGATACATTATGATTTATAGAACATAAATGAAATTTTGGGTTGAATAATACTAACGATGTAATCTTATGGGATATATGCCTTTCTAATTCATTAAATTAATTGAAATCACCCCTTATAACATATAGTGTGCTTCCCTTCACTGTTGAGATATCACTGAACCAAATGATGTGATATATTCAAGAACACCTAACCACCGATTGGAAAATAAAAAATATTCTTTTTTTATTTTTATAAAGCCATTACTAACTTTAATCCAAAAACAAATGATGGAAAATCAATTAGAACATTTCCTTTCAACAAGAACCTTTCATTGTCCCACCAATAAAGATTCCCCAACCTCAACCCAACAGTCATATGAGTTATAGAAAAGTACATATAGAGATTTATAATGAACTGTTTTTATGTGTGATTGGTAAATATTATTATAAAAAATCTGATTTTCCCCAAATTAGTATCCTTACCACCTTTTATGTCAATTTCTTAGGCACATAGCATATCATCTATAATTTGAGTAACCCATTCTACCTTTCCATTATGATTGAGATTATATGTAATTCATAACATAACATAAGTCCTAAATTTCTTATAGGGTCCTTTTAATAACATTATGTTTATTATAGATTACCTACATGATATAATGCCTTTATGAATCCGTTGACTGTTGTAATATCTTGTATAAATAGCTTTCCTAAGGAATCTACATTATTGGTGGAAATTATCCATATTAACTGATAAAAATGTACCATAAAATCGATCCCCAGACAAATTAAATTCCAACCTTTGTGTGTTTCATGAAAACAAAAAAAAATTACGTCCATTGAAATATTAATATATTTCTATATCTTCATTGGGAGATGTTGAATAAAACTAGATGTATTTTGGTTCTCATCCTTTTTTTGGCATTTTTACCTATGGGACACAATGTAGATTATATATTTCTTCATTCTAGGATGCCAAAATTGGTTCCCCATATCATAAATCATCATCATCATTATATGGTAGATATCCCATAACGAATAATGATAATCTCCCAACATAAACATCCCTGTGTTAGATGGAGCACTTTTCATCTTTTTTGAAATAAATGGCACCTTAAATTGAGAGAGAACATTTGTATATATTCCCCGCATAAATAAAGAATCTATGATATTATGGAAAATATCATCAATATTTAATTCTTATAGAATAATATAAAATGGAGATGAAGGAAATTATACAATTTCAGTAATAAAATCAAACCCTAACCCCCAACTCTCAGGTGAATCCAAATAAAGATACCCACTAAATACAATTTATATTCTATTTCATTAACCCATATAGGGAAGGAAAGTTACGTCAAAGATAATCATAACCCCCATTAATATTTACAAATGTATTGGAAATAAAAAAACGTTGAATTCATAGGGTAATTACACACATTATTTTTCTTAGAGGTTGAAATGTGAAAAATTTCCAAAATTAGATATGGGTTGATTTTTCTCATGAGGTCAATGAATATGTGAGCCACATTCCACAAACTTATTTCCATATATAAGAAAGAACTAAATCCCTACTCCTAATAAAAAAACCACATATCCTTGATTTACATCTAGTCATGTTAGAATATTTAATGAGGTAAACACCGAATTAGGTCATCAATGGTTTTATAATAGTTTTGATCTCATGAAATCTTAATCAATTTTTTGGATGATATCAACTATAGAAGAAGTATAAAACATGGATTATTTTATGAACTTCCAATAACGTCATTATATAATTAAGAATTTATGTATTTCAAAGACATTCTGTGGATATTCTCTTAATTGGACAACTTTATCATTTTAATGATCAATTGTGAAACCATGTTCTGAAATCACATTTCCCAAGGGCATAACATCTGAAACCCAATATTGGTATTTTGATAATTTTTCATATAGGTATAGATGCCAAAGGAATCAAATAAAATTACTCATGGGACACACATGTTATTTCTCATTTTTGTAGTCTGTTAAGATTTCATCCATGATGTCTACTATAAGATTCATATAATAATTAAGTAAAATATCTTTCATCAGTTCCATGAAGGTATAATGAGTGTTATTTAATGAAAAAATATACCAATGTAATATAAATGGTTATACCTTCTCTTGAATGACGTATATGGAATATATGATTCCATTATTTTGTGTTGGTAACTACTAAGCTAATGTTTCCGTTTGGAAAATCACATTCCACATTCAACTGATCAAAAAACATCAATTTTGGTAAAGGGTTACTTATTATTTTCTATTACATTATTAATCATATAATAATCATTGTATAAAAAAATATATCCATAATACATCATAGAAATGAAAAAAGAAGGATTTCTTAGTTGACATACATCTGTATATATTGACCCCCCCTGATCTCTGATAATCCAATTGATTTTTCAATTATTCAAAATGTACAAGATACATATCATAATTCATAATAGATATCGGTAAAGTACTGGACACTAAGATGATGGTGATATCACCTTCAATCACTAGAAGAAACCAAGAAAATTCGTTTCACAAAACTATAGTAATCTAATTATCTATTAGATGAATATTTAGAAAATTATATTCTTGGACCAACTATTATATAAAAAAATACATCACCACATAATGTTCAACAAGGGGTACCGCCTAATTAGACTTTCAGTCCCACTCAACCAGATTGATACATGAACTCCCATTAAAAGAAATAAAAGACACCACCAGTGATAAAAATAAATTCTACCATTGTGAGAGTTTAACCTATCCATCTATATAAAAATATCAATGAGTCCCAAGTTGAGAAATAGAAAATCCAAGACTAGTCTTTATCACATAAAATTAAAGAGATTGTGGAACATCAAAAACCCTAATCCTTCTTCTTTCATAGACTCTTCTCCAATTCCATAATGAATAACATGTGTTCTATTAAAAGATTTAATAAATCCAGCATTTGAGTAGAAGAAATTGACTGAGAAGAAGAAGTATCAAATAAAGAATTAACAAAACTTGGAGGATATTTCTTTTATCTATCACTATAAAATGTCCAACATAAAATTATATTGGAGACTCTTTCACTGCATGTAACTGCTTCATTCCTAAGGCTTACGTCGAGTTATGAATAGTTAATGAGGAATATAATTGTATCATAGATCCTCCGGGTTATGATAATGCTATTCCAAATAAAGGAAAATATAGACCATATTGTTAATTCTATATGTGAACACAATTACCACAATATTTATAAACATTTAGGGCCACACTAGAAAAAAGTATTATGTTTTTCTAGCCACACTAGTAACAAGTCATGCCCCAAATCATTTCAGATATTATAGGAGTAGACTTATGAGAATAATGAACAAAATTTATTATATGGATCATTTTTTAATTCCATTTTCCATTAGGCGAACTACTAGAGATACAATAGCATTTATAAGGAACATTACTATAGGAAAAAGGAATTGTGTGCAACCTTGAGTAATATTCTAGTTTTATCACTATCATTTGAAACCAATCCACCACATTAGAATAGGTGTAAATATTTAAAATAAACAACTTGGACTTGATGTAAGGTCTATGACACATCTAAAAATTATATTACCACATATACTCACCCAACATAAAGTCAGGATAAATATTATACTCTTAATGAATAAATTTTTATAGTCAACCACTGACCAATTCACATTATGAAAGGTGAGAAAATATATGTATTTATCTATATTAATTATATAAAAGATGGACTAATCATTTGTAATGGCCATTATTTCCTTAAACCCTAATCCCTCATGATATATATTGTGGAAAAATTTATTCTCACCTCATTCTACTCCGACCATCTATCCTGAAAACAAAACAAACGTGTTTGACGTTACCAAGATTCTCTATGTTTTAAAATAAACTATTGAACATTAACACATAATTTATACTCTATATGTTCATTTATATGTTATAAATTCGTTGGTGTCATTAAAATAGTCTCCCTATCCTGAATTCAATATCATTATTGAGATTCTGCCTTTCTAGATTAAATAAGGGTAGGTACTAAAAATTGGTAAATAGCTCAGACCATATGTACAATATCTTTTATCATATGTTTATTAATAATTGGTCATCCCTACCATGGTTGTTCAACATATCCCTCCATTGTAATGGTTGGAAGTAATTTGGAAGCATGGTAATATACATTAAATAACAAGGATATATGAGAACATGAGATCCATGAATCAATGTAGGATTAAAATAATTGATTATAATATGAATTATTAATATGAATAATAATGAAAAGGATGATATTAAATTAATTTTATTCCAAAGAGACACATTTCACAACTATCATTGGGAAAATAAGGCTAGTTACAGTACGATTTGGACTATATTTCACTTGCAACCAACCCATGGAATCTCTATATTCCTATCTCTAGCCTACCTTGATTTACAAAATAGCATACCAAAAATTGTAATACTAAAACTAAAAACTGATAAAAAATTTCTAGTAACCATCCTAGAATAAAAAATTATTCGTAGCATGATCTAGTCATGAGACGGCCCTAACAGAATTTATCATCCCCAAGAGATGGAGACAACCACTTGGGCATCAAGAATTTCCTATGGGAGTGATTTTATAATAATTAAAATATAAAAATGTATTATAAATAATATAAATATTTCATTTCAAAAAACATGAAAATAGACTAAAGGATACAACCATAATGCAAAAAAAATTCCAATATATTAAAAAAACAAATCTACTTGACAGTTTCCGTGTCCCACCTATATGTGACATAATTTCATCACCAAAATTTCACCCATAAAACCCCAAAATTCATACCACCACCCAAAGACACCATTCCCATACATTCATAAGATGAAACAAGACCAAAAAGAACCAAATTATATATACAAGTATTGAGAAAAATTTCCCAGTTTGATCCCACTAAGTGATTCATAAGAATACATTATATATATATATTAATTATTCGTAGTAAATATAAATTAAAAGAGTTAAAATTATTACCAATTTCAATGAAATGATAGAAAAAAACATATTTCTTATATTTTTAATATAATAAAATTAATATATTATTCAGAAACATTAATTAATTTTTGAAATTATATATTTATAATATAGAAAAACTTAATTATTCCATTTATGGTAAATCTAGTATTGGAAAATTATTGTCCTCATAGTTAATTTAATAAGATGGAACCAATGTGTGAATATTTCCCTAGCAGAAATGGTCTCGGGGTACGAATTCACTCTTGAGGGTGAATACATGTTATTATATAGGAAACATGTGCATTGATTACCCTAAATGAATAGTTCAATGGGGATGAGTTTATATTTGAGGATATCTCGCTACATCATCATTTATCACAATCATGTTTTCTATATTAAAATGTAAAGGAAATATCTTCTTCATAACCTCACAAAACATTCTTTAAAACAAATTATATAAATAACAACTAGGGATAAAACAATTTTCATAATTATCTTCATACTATCACATTTTATCAAATCATTACTCATTCCATTAAAACCATTTCCAAAAAGTTATAAATTTAAACACATAAATTTTATTTTCAAACCATTTCTGAAAAAATTAGAGAGAAATCAAGAAAGTATTAAAGAATAAATTAAAATTTAGAGTCCACGAACCATGATACACTTTAAATTCGAAAACTTTCATAGAATGCAAATTTCAAGTAATGAGGTCTCAACATGATATGTAATAACCCTATTATATGAGTTCTAATTTAAGAATCTTTAATACATTATTTATATAATAATGGGAGTCTGAGGAATCTTGTACCATAGTGATACCCAATGGATTCAAAAGATTTATAATGATATTAATAGGAAACTAATATTAAATATTATATCAATAAGGAACCCGATTAGTTATTGAAACCATTTATGGATATCAAATCAAAATTTTTAATATAAGGTTCGGTTCAAGGATATATTAGTGGATGTAGAGGATAAGGAAACAATGAAAAATAGTGGGCACATACCATTATATAGATTAATCCAAAATCTAATGATCCCTAAAAAATAACCACTATATGATAAGGAATCTCCCAAATATCAAAAAATATCTATTAGGATGAGATCCTATTTCAGTTGAAAATGAATGAGTAAAATATGAAGCATTTCAATTCTTAAAAAACAAATTTATGTTAATTAATTCAAATCATGTGGTATGGATGCATGGATTTTCAAACCATGCACCAACTATAGATCCATTTTCAAGGCTATAGGAGAGGATACATGTTATGGAAATATGATTTGACAAATCATGGTATAACTATGTAAAATTACCATATCCCAATCTGTACAGTTTAAGGAGAATGTGTAATGGTTTAGACTTAATATGTATCTAACCAAGTGCCTTCCTCTATGATTCTAACATAATATTCATAGTTTCAATATGTGACCCACATAGTTTAATTTGACTAGTAGCCTAAAATGAATATTCATAGAAAAATATAAAAACATATAAATGTATCCCGAATTGAACTGAGAAATGTCCCAAATTGAATATATATTCAAAACAAAGGGACTTAATTACACAACAGAAACCTAGGGATATGTCATTCTCTATGGATAAAATATATTTAATTGAATCAAAATAATTTCTCTTGTTGGTATATGATATAGAATATTTTAATATCATTTTAAATTGTAAGAATGATTCGTGATATTTTAGAAAACATATTTTTCTAAACTCTATAATCATGTGATATAATTTTCACTATATTCAAATAGCCTTTGTTCAATTTATTTTTTTGTGGTTAGATATAATTTGAATTTATTTAATCATTTTTATAGACTATATCTTATAATTCCGTTAGAATTATTAATTCAATATCATAATGGTTTAATTTCACCCTTTAACAAATTTTGATGCAGTTTTCATTATACATGTTTCCCTTACATTGGAGTTTCATACATTTAGATCTAAAGTGTGCATCTCCCTCTATTTTTCTTCATTAATTATTCATTATTATTTTCATAAATATAAAAAAGTATTTGTTCTTTATTTTATTTTGGTTTTGATCTATTGAAGGATGATTTTATATAGGTTGGTGTAATTATCAAATGGATTCATTATTCTTTGATATTTATATTCTTCACTTGGAAGGTGTCGTTCAATAGTATTTGAGGTAGAAGAAGTTTATTCTCTTTATCTATCATCTATATTAATATTATGTTCTGTTTAAAGTAGTTTATATATTAATCTTTAGAGGTTTTATAGGTTTACATAATGATATTTTAAATTTTAGAAACCCAATTTATGTACACAATCCATCGACATTAAATAACATTAAATGTGATGAACATAATATAACATGAATTCTTAAAAAGAAAATAGTAATATGCAAGATGAACACAATGGATGTTTCTTAATTTTAGTCAATAATAATTATAAATGAAAATCTCACCCCCATAGTAATGACACCAACCATTGTAAAACATATTATTAACAAGAGGACCAAGAAATATCTTATGGTTTTTCATCACCATCATCTAAAAAAAATAGATAACTACAAAGACTTGGGTGTTGACTATGTCTTATGAATGTTTCTCTTATAAAACTTGATGGATTATTAGAAAAATAAATTGGCTAATATTAAATTTATAGACTATAATATTACTGTGATTCAATTTTCATAATAAATTTTACAAATGCATTTTACAATTTGAACATCTTTTCTTATCTCATTTTTAATTCGATATGGAAATTCACTATTAAATAGTGCATATTTTAACACATCATAAAACACAAAATGGTTTTGATTTTATGTTAATATTTTATTTTGAGGTATCACATTCTATAAGGTACAATATATTCTTTTAGTGATATTGGATAGTAATTTAGGATGATAACTAAAGTTGTCCTTAAACAATAGAAATTCATGATGAAGTGAACTTGACAGTTACACAATAATTTAAATATAGTGGTTGTGATGCTAGCCCAATAATGATAAAATATTAAATTGAGATAGATGAAATCAATGGTAAATTTTCATTAAATAGTTTCAGTAACTAATTCTATGTTTTTAATGGATCTATAGGTCACCAATTTTGATGATGAAATTGTAGGGAAGATTCAACGACCTAGAATAAAATGCCACAATTTTGATTATATCTCTTAAAAATTTACAATTGGGATGAATGTTTATATAATGTTTGAAGAAATATGGGTTATTAATTTCACCTTCTAAGCCTATATAAATTTATACACCAAGAACATCATTTCAACTCCATTGTTGAGTGGATGAATGTTGGCTTGGATATTTGTAAAGGGTTCAAGAGTTTAATATCAATAAATGATCCAAAAACCAATTTAATCAATCATTAATTGGGATTACATGAGCAATTAGAGAATTTAACACAGACATAAAAAATTCCTAGATAATATAGTGGTGTTGGTGGACTTAAGTGAATTTTGGGTTAGTTTTTATTTTAAATTTATTTTCCCATATTGTATTTCTAAAAATATTCTTTCACATTTTAGTTTTTATAATCACAATAGTTTATTAATAAATACATCATCTTCATCTAATTTTCTATTATTTAAACATGTTTAAATATTTTCATTTTTTTATGGATTAATTCACATTTCCAATAGGGAAATACTCTACAAAATGGTAGAGTGTTCATTAATATTTCGTTTTTTTCTTCTCCAATTCCAATCTCATGAGTCTACAAATATCTTCCATTAAAATACTTCCAATAATATAGGGATAAATATATAATTCTTGGATCCATGAAAGATAAAAATTACTATATTAGAAATTATTTCTAATTATAATAATTGAAAACCATTTTTAATTGATTATTTGATTCAACAATTACCATATCCTTCGAACATGCTAATTTTTATGTTTCAATTTCTGAGTGATAGAACAATCATCTTCCATGGAGTGATCATGAAATGATCCTCCATGTGTATATGTTATTTTCATTGGGATAGTAAAATTACTATATCATTGAATATATGGAATGTTTATTTATCATGGAAATAAATACTCTTTAATTTTTGACATTGAAACTATTTTAGGGAATTCGTCCAATCAAACCCTAGCAACAACATAAGATCAACTATTCTCATATATTTAATTTAATTTGGAATTTTATTTCTCTAGTAATCCAAAATAAATTAATAATAAATTTATCCATATTATTGAATTATAATTTTTATAGAATGTATGTTATTTAGGTTCATTCATATGTATTGGAGTAATCGACAATGAATAATACACTACAAGTGACATCATTAACCATAAATTTTCGCTAATTTAAAAGAGTCCATATTTTAGGGCATTACTGGGGAACCAAGTACATCACCTTAGAAAATAAATTCTTTTATCCCACATTTCTCTATTCTAATCTCATTTCACGTATCCTTTGCCAAATATTATTTTTGTTCTTTTCATGGTTTATGTCTGTATATACCAATTATGAAAAAAATCATATAGTCAGGGTCGATAATCATCGGGTTTTAGAGTTTTTTTACTCCTTAGTTTCTCTACCCATTATGTGATATTATTTGTAATAATATATATTATGAAAATAATCCCATCCCAATTGAGGGTCTTCAATGAAACCAACATATAATCCTGGGAGGGAACTAATGTGGATGCCCAAATGAGGAAGAACCAAATGTTTAGAATATAGCTGATCAAAACATTAATGAATATCTCCAACATACCTAGAATAGTGAACCCAATTGAATTAGTCATTGTACTACATGGGAATCCACCTATGTGTTCAAACATGTTTTTCATAAAATACCTACCACCAATTCACAGGATGGAGTCAAGAACTACTTATCTATCTGTCAAGGAACTCAATGAAATTTTGGAATCAATATTCCTAGAAAATCAACTTGTGTCAGTTGAGATGTGGTTATTTCCTTTATCATTGATGGAATAAGCAATTAATTTTTCAAATAATATGAAACATGCATCAATTCATTCTGGTGGATTAATTACAATGATAATTATAAAAAAATACTCAATCTATCACCAAAATAATGACTTAAAAAGAATTTCCTTTTTTTTGAAAATTAACCAAGACATTTTATGAAACATGGAAAAGTATAAATTAAAAACATAATACGATTCCCCACCATATATATTTATTCCTATTATAATTTAGTATATTTAATTAAGTATAGGTTTTTGGAATCAAAAATATCATCCACATGATTTGCAATAGAACCTTCAAAAATAATTCCCCAAATGAAGATTATGAGTATCTATAAAATCGTCTCGAACACTGAAAATATGGGGAACATCACCATATATTTAGTAGCTATCCAAATATGGTGGGTTTACAAGTCTCAAAAATAATTTATTAGGGAATAAAGTACTACACTTTTAGGAAGGTCAAGTAGATCAATCAATAGAAGGTCCCAAAAAACCAAACATTTAACCATGTTTTCAAAATTCATGAAATACATCACAATAATATTGAAAAATACCAAAAAAACACTAAATAAAATAAATATTTTAGAACCAATATGTGAGGTAAATTAATTCAAATTTTAGAAACCATAATAAAAAACAATTTCATTCTGAGGTACAACAACTATCATTTCTTATTTTGGAAAGACAACCAACACCACATCCAATTATATAGTCATTAAACAAGACTATACCCATAAACTCCACTGAATTATAAGTCCCAAAATTTATTCTAACCATAACATTTATAATACAAACATCTTCAATTATAACTATAAAAAACATCTAAAACCCATTCAATATCCTTTCCAATAGCATAAATATCATCCAGGGATAAATAAACCAGGTGAAACCCTTGCAGAATCTATTACAATTTCCCTACATGAAATATTTTATAAAAAAATGGAATGAATGAATTTTTATTTGTCATACATTAAAAATGATTTTGAAACTATAAAAACATGAATGACTCCAATTAGTACTCTGGAGGTACCATCCCTACTCAGCTGGTACCATCCCTATACATTTGGAGAGAATCTAGTTACACACACACCTCTAATGAATCAAAAATAATTGTGACTATCTTATGAAGTAGAAAATAAATTCAAAACCCTCAAAACCAATCTCCATAACCATATCTAATTAAACATCACCTGAAATTTATGAAGAAACACAATCATATTCTAAAGATCAAATAAGAACTTATAATAATAACAACGGCATCAAACAATCAATATGCCCCCTCCCATCCAAATATGAGAGGAAAATATAAACATTAACTAATGGAATCATTGAGTGAAATATTCTAAAAACGTGTGTTGAGTATACCCCTTCTATTGTAATAATAATAATAGATTCATAATCTAGTCAATTGAAGAATTTTTTTACATTCATGAGGATGTTCTCACACAAATACCTAGTCTTTTTGGTAGCTAATATGAGAAACAGTAGACAAAGAACCATTATTACTATGAAGAAAGACCCTGGGTTTCAAAACATCAATGTATGACTTGGAGAATTTTTTTTTCAAATACCTTTCTGATATAGGATCAAATATTAAACTCATTCCATATACAAACATTTCCAAATTCGGGCTTCATGATCTAATATCCACATCTGTCGCACTCTATCATACTCATCTTAGTGTTATTGTCATAATGGGATAATATGTGATGTTCTTGTGAAACATGAAACCATAATCTACCAAAAAATGTCTTCTTCCTTGAAAATCATCTTAGTATAGGAACTATGGATAAAATTCCAATCATAATGGTTTATACATTTCTATCAAAAACCAACTCAATCACCTCAGTATAGAATGGGGACATTAACATAACCTTTATAAAATAGTTCCTCTATCATAACATTTATAATGAAGACTACAAATTTTTTTAATTATAATGTGATACATGAGGATAATTGGATATATATAATTTATAGTGAACCATAGGAGCATCATTCAGTTACTAAAGGATTGTAATTCATGATATGATTATTTTCTTTTATTGACAAGAGAAAACTGTTTATCCTTGGCATAAATCACATTCAATCAAATATTTTGATGATATTTAATAATCAAAACAAATAAACTATTAGATAAATCAAATACATTGAGTTCATAATCATTCATGATATTGATCTGGCCATGATTGTGGATATAACTTCCCTTCAAAAGAAACTAATTATATACTGACATTAGGGTAAATATGAGTTTGATACAATTTCACATTCATACATTGAAATTGTTAACCACCCTGAGCATTAATTATATTTCATACCATCCAATATCATGTATGAATTACTTGTAGAGAATCAAACACTTTCTATTTTCTTCTCTTCTTTCCCAATTTCTAATCTAGAGAGAATACATTTGGATTTCTTTAGTAGACATAACAACAAAATCAGATGGAAACAATATATCATTCCAAGGATTATCTCATTTATTGGAACCCATAAAAATTTTATAGAATTTATATTGAATCCATGTTTGCAACCTTATTAGGGAATCAATCAAATACTCATGAGTGTTTAAATGAATGAAAAAATAAATTTATTGAAAGAATTAACATATAGAAAATTTCTAACTGTGACTGGGAATCCCTAATTAATTTATTTCAAAAGATGAATTTATTAATTATGATTACCTATGAGCAAGGTTATCTTCTCCCCATTTTAGTATTTTGTGGATATATAAAGTTCATTCATTATATTAATCTATCCTCATGTACCATGAAAAAACACTTCCAATTTCCCTACATTTATCATGTCCTTGAGAGAGTGGGGGTCATCAGTTATGTTACATCATATATTAGTAGTCAGGGTACAATAAAATTTAGGTCTTCGTAGAAGATAAATGGAAAACAACCATTAAACATCCATTCATCACTTTTTCAAACCATAGAATTCCCTTTGGGTAATATAATTCCCTTAGTAAATTTGGGTAGTGAATGATGTTAATCATCTCTGACATAGTGAGGGTTTTTTGGAGGAGTTTATGGATGACTTCTCAATCATTAGAAATACATTTGTGGGATACATTAGAAAATATTAATGGGTTTATCCTCAATTTTATGACAATAATCTCATCATATAGTATGAAAAATTTCATTTCCTGGTAAACTAATGACTAGTTCTCAGCCATTTGGTCTCTGGTAGAGGGATTGAACTTGAAAAAGATAAATATGGCACTATTCATTAAGTTCCCTTTAGAATACTATCAACTAATTGATTTACTTCATTGGAAATTATGATTTCTATATAAGGTTCATTAGGATTTTTTACTCTATTTCATGACCACTTTTTCCCTACCATTAAAATACCATAGGTTCATATAAAAAATAATATATGAGGAATCATTCCCATCACTCAAGTAAACACTTATTTCTCCACCTATCATGAATAATCCAAGTAAGATGATTTAATTCAAACTCTTGGGTGATGTAAGTGGCGTAATTATAGGCGATGTCTTTAGAAAACAATGCGATACAACTCAATTAGTCATTTCTTATGAAATGAAATAAGTAAATGATTAAATAAAAACTACAACACCATTGAGAAATACCTCCCTGTTTTCTTTGACTTACAAAAATTCAAGTCCTTCATCTTAGGATCTCTGATAATTTTCTCCATTTATCATTCAGATTCGATGTAATGTTTAAAAACAAGATAAAAATGATACATTGATTAGGAGGGTACTTATTCTTCCCAATTTTGATATAAAATTAATGGATTAAAATGGTTATTAAAACGGTTTAGCTAGTCATTACTCATTGATAGAGTTCAAATACAACTCAACTCATCTTTATTTTTTTATTCATCTCCTAATGAGCGCCAAAATTATGTGAGGGATTCCCATGGAAGGATGACATAGAATACCACCTGGCTATAGATTTCATTCCAATATTCATCATAACCCATGATATGGGGAAAATCCATTATAATTTCAGACATTGACATTTTGATGATCCATACCTCTTTATGTTATATCATGATAAATTAATTAAAATATTTGTTCTCGAGATTGAGAAAGAGTCCATTAAAACATTTTGTCAAGAATAAGCATTTGGATATCACTTTTCTAAAAAATAATAAATAGAAAAGGTCCTAAAAATTGGTAAAGTTGGGCTAACCACACCAAATATTCCTAAACAATATACCAATTTTTTCCTCCTTGTCACAAAGTAGGATTGGAATCCAAAACAAAATAAATTATCATTAAACCCATCCTTGTCCTCTAAATCAGTAACTATTGGGGAATATATTTCATGTGACCCTTCCCATAATATGGGGGATATATCTATATCCTTTTGGTAATTTATTATGTATCAGAATGATTAGGGTAAATTCCGAATAATTAAAAATTCCATAATCTCATGATGTGATTCCAAAAATAAAACATATTTTATAATTTTTAATTTCTAGGGAAATAACAGCTGATTGTGGACCCCATTTCTATAACATTTCTTTCTCGACACCTGTATATAAGTTTGTGATTTCTCAAAAAAAATCACATCCAACAATCCTCAATACTCAATCCAATGGACAATATTAGTTATGGAATATTGAAATTAAGATAATTATTTAAATAATTAGCTGTCCCTCTAGGAATGACTATTCAAATAAACTATATAATTCATATTGGGAATGTCATACTGTAACGACACGAACTAATAACAAACAAATCCCAATGAATTTGTTTTAAACATAATAATATATAATATGGTTATAGAAAAAAATTGCAGAAATTTTTTCTTAATATTCTCATGTAATTTAATTGATCATTATAAACCATTATCGTTAATTATATAGTTGTTGAATCGTGATCACATGATTAGTAAAAATATATTGTTTAAAAAAAATAAAATTGTCTTAAAAATTTAAATGATGGACTCAAACTATAGGATTATATTATATGAGTCCCATTTATTAGGGATTCCATATCAGATATAATCTCTATGATTTTAACTTGCCCAACCCTAAATTGAGATCCAAAAACTAAATCATGAGTGAAACCATTTACAGGATACATTCAAGCTTATTGACATCACATCCCAAACCATGATCATCGAATCACCCCATGAAAATACCACCATCACACACTATGACCTTTGTGTTTTTTGGTGTTTAAGGTGATATGCATAAAGAAAATTTAATAAGATTATGCATATTAGTTTTTTAGAATAATATATATATTTCCAACCTATTTTTATTATCTTATAAATTATTATCATATTAATTCAATAAAACATAAATAGTGTTTTTGGTTGGTAATAAAATTTCATTGAGATATCTATTATAATTTATTAATGTATTCTTTTATATAATGAATATTTTAGTAAAATATTATAGTTAAATAATAATTGTAAAATATATATAATAAATTAAATTTAATGAAGAAAAGTTAAATTTTTATAAGGGTTAATTTTTTTTTCCAAAACCCTATCAGTTATAATAAATTTGGGTATTTATATTGAAAGTGAAATTCAAATATATATAAAATCAGTTAAATAAACTGATTATTATTTTTTGAATCATGAATTAAAATTATCCAATGTGAATTTTTCATAATTTTCTAAGATAGTCAATTTTTAGGAAAATTATTAATTACCCTAAAAATATACTTTATGTTTCATGACATCAAATGAAATAAAAGTTATGTAATATGTAATATAAATAGAACACCTAACCAAATATATTTTTTCCATTAAAATAATTTGATTTCATTTTTATTTTATTTGTTTTGTTAATATATTACAAATATTACAAGCCTTATAATTTATTTTTATAATTTTAAAATCATTTCATTAATAGTGTGACTCACCTCCACATCATCAAGGAAAATGTTTTCATAATTAATGCCCTTGTCCTCCAAAAATAATAAAAAAAAATCCCCATTGGTGGAATCCATTTTAAAAAATTTTTGTAATGGCTTGTGGTTTTGGTTATGTTATTATGTAGAGTCCACAACCAAAAATTAATAATGGATTCCCCCGCATTTCCTATATAAACCCACAAAAAATCAAATTTATCTTCATTAAGACTCCATGGATCACATAAAAATACATCCCTCCACCCCCAATAGTCCTCCCAATGCACATCCATTTTTTCAGGAAGCCCCTCCCATGCCTTTGGAGTCACACACTAATGTAAGATATCTTCCACTCTTATCTTTTATCTAGCAATAAATTTATGTTATATCATTTAATTTTTATTAGATTAGGATGTGATTTTATTTTCCATATCCCCATTACACTCCAATAGAAGTAAAAATGATTACATCATTCTTTCAGTTTCATTAATCCTCCTAGTATCCTTTATGTACACATGTTACCGTACTGAAATTTCATTAGGATTCATTTCCCTATTCGTGTTTCTTCATTAATTTATGCCTTATATTTCCAAATTTATAATTTTGGGATATGATTTTACATTCCCTAAATACATTAAATTTTGTTTCCAAATACATAGAGACCACCTTTTCTCTCATCAACAATTTTTATGAATTCTTAAGTAATGTCATTTTATGAAAAATATTTCAACCTGATTTTCCATGAGAAGTCAAGTATGTATTTGGTAGAATACCCATTATTCTATCAAGGGTATTAACAATTATAAAAATATAATTAAAGAATGAGATCTAACATTTATTTATTCTTTATTCTTTGATCATTCATTAAATTATGACGATGAATGGATCTATGTCATATTATCTGTGTGGAACACATAAGCATGGGAATGAAATGATTATGATGGGTGTGCCCAGATAACCCTTTAATGAATATAGTAATGTATAATATCATGATACGTTGAGTTGGGGTAGGGTTTACAGTATTAAATTATGGGAAATTTTCCTCCATGATGTCTTAGATGTTTATCCATGAACTTTTCTAATGATTTAGTGTTTTATGTTGTGTCCACTTTCTCATGCTATTATTATTAGGATATATAAATAATTATTATTCATTTTCCTTTTATTACTCATTGTTAATCCTATTGTCAAACATGTATCACTTATTCGAGGTTAACTCCTTAATTAGTATTTATATCTCACCCCTTTCTTATTTATGTCCCCAGGTTATCCCATGCAGTTTTATGTACGAACTAATATATTGAGTATGTTAAAGAACTTTTTAATAAATGAATTTGGAGGAATATATTAATAATGTTGTTGTATCCCAAATTAAATATGTAATTCTTTATAAATAATTCCAAAATATAGTTGAATTATTAAACTTTTGGGTTGTATTAAGTGTAATATTAAGTAATAAACCATGTATTAATTTGTAATAAAACCCAGGGTTGTTATAGTTAGTATCCAAGAAAAATCTTATTTCATTTCTGTGTTAGGATTAGATAGAACTATAGAAAGCCTTAGGGATAAGACTATGTATAAAAATATATCCCAATATATTGTTAAGTATTGAGTAAATGATTTTCAAGAAAATAAATCCATCTAGGGATAATACATGTGGTTTTGTTATGTCATAGATGTACCAAGGAGTAACAAATATGATAAGGTGTTATGAGCCTGAATTGGGGTAACCTGTTACAAGAAAATGGTCCAAACAGAACGCATGGTTTGACATAATCGAGGGATATGATTTGATAATGTCATATGATCATTCCAAACAATTACAATGGGAACTGAATCCCCATAATAATATTGTTTACGAATTAGAACATGGATACCATAGATTGAATCCTATAGACTCTTATGTTTAGGAGGTAAATTTGATTTATATGTTATACCATTAATGTAATTGGATTCCCCATTACGTGATTAATTTTTAATAATATCAACACTAAATTTCCATTTATTACTTCCAATATTTGTATATAAGAGTAATTGAGTTAAAAATAAATTTGATGGGTAATGGGATTACTACCCAAATGAAATTCCCAAACCGAAGGGAGGAGGAGTGACAAAAATTATCATGATACTCTCTCATCCAACTCAGGGTTTTAATAGAAACTTGGATCATGAGGAGGGACAAACCCCCCTATGAGATAACAAGCCACAATTGAGATCATCATACGATAAAATCCTTCTACTTTCAATGGATCATCTAATCCCTTAATCATGAAAAAATGGATCAAGTCTATATAGAATATATTCTACATCAAACAATGATCTTATCATGATAAGGTTATACTAGTTGTTTATCATATGGCCGGAAAAGATAATCCGTGGTGGACATTGATCATAAGTATGATGTATGAGGAAGGTATCAAATAAATTAAGATGATTGAATTCTAGAAATTGGATTTTGGTAAATATTTTCATCACTCTCTCTAACATAATGTGGTGAGTAATTTCCTTTCACTCATGAAAAATAGACGATGAATCTATTAGGGAATATAAGGGAAATTGACAATGCATCCCTAATATACCTCTAGTTTTGTTGTCAGCCTAGATTTCTAGTTTGACCAGTTGTTTGTTGAGATAATATATAGCCTTTGAAAATACATAAAAACTTGTTACATTTAATGAAATGATCAAATTGTATGATGTTCCATTAAATTAAAAATAGAGATTACAGACTCTCTTGGGTTTCATGTGGATTATAAGTTGAATATGGATTTTAATTCTCGAAGTATGATAGAGAGATATATTAGGTATGAGAAACTTTACTATCCCACTTTCCAATTTTGTGGAAAGAATCACACCTTAAATTTTCTATGGGGGGAGAAGAAATGAGTTAAGTGTGTCATGGAAGTAAACATAGCTAATAATTATCGATAGGAAAACCCTCTAATTCTAAGGATGAAAGGAATTCTCTAGTAAACCCTCAACACCTTGTTCATTGCTACAGTTCCAAGAAACAAAATAACTTTTCAAAGTAATACCATAATCCATGGGTTTTGGGTCATAACCATAATCCTCCAATGTAGTAAGAGAGAACATTTTCTTCACTACTGCAAAAGTGAATCCCCACAAGAAGAAGTAACATATACTCTAGTTATTCATTGACGAATTAATAATTCATTTATTGATTTTGTTTTTAAACATTCCTTCATACTATTAGTGTTTCTTTGAACTATTAATACACAACCACAGATAATGGATGTAAATATTTCGTTGAAAATAGAAAATGGATAATGTTTTCCATCTAATATATATAAAACATCCCCTTTTATAATTTTTGGGATGTACATCCTAGGAAGCCATGTAATAATTTCTTTTTTGGAATATGATAAAATTATGGGAATGGACTTTCCTTCCCTGTATAGACATAACATATATTTCTGTGAGAAGGAAATCTATCACCATATGTAAAATAAACCCCTGATTCTAGAATATTTTGAGGAAGTGGATAGATCTTTATTAACAAAAACATATATAATATGGATATTATTTTCCTATAAGGAATATTATCATTCATTAATTATTAATTTTATGGAAAGGATCATCCTAGAAGACATTCCTATCGTGGGGGAATACACTGATGTGTTTTCAAAGGAATTTCGGGGTCATCCTATTAACAATGATGTTTAATATGCAATCGAATATATATATAGGGTGTTAAAAATATCCATACATTCATATAGGAAAACTGTTACAGAGAATGAGGTGCTAAATAAGAAACTATAGTATTATCTAGATAAATGGTTTATATTCCAATGAGATTCCCCATGTAGTGCCCCATAATATTCATCCAGAAGAATGATGGTTCAATGGGCCTTTGAATTGATTATCAGGATTTGAGAAATAATAGAATAAATAAAAAGTTTCATTTGACCAGTATAAATAAATTTTTAGATCAGCTACATTGAGCACAACACATCCCTAAGGTGGATCTTTGGTCCCGATATTTTCAAGTATTGGTAATGAAGGAAGATATCCGCATGACAAATTTATTTACAATGTATGGGATCAATGAGTTCATAGTGATACCATTATGACTCTCTAATCATCTAGTATTCTTCATGGATTTTATGAATATCGAATTTAATGAAAAATATGAGGAATATTTTTTAGTCTATCGATTATATAGTAATAAAATCTAAAAGTAGGATAATTATTAGAATTTTATTACTATACTAAGGACCCTGAGAAAAGAGAAAATTTATTCCATTTATAAGAAATGAGATTTCTGGTTAAATGAAGTCTCGTTCATGGAGCATCTCATCTTAAGAAATGTAATAACTATGGATCCTTAAAAGACAAATGTAGTTAAAGGATAAAATATTACAACATTTGTTATAGATATACACAGATTCATTTGGATATATTTTTATTGTATAATTTTTGATAAATCTCTTATGACTACTGAATCCTCATTCCAAGCTATCTCGGAAGGGGATCATGATTTCTTATAATGATTAATGTGATGGATCCTCAATGAGTTAAAAATGAGGCGTATCAATGCCCATGTGCTCACACTACCCTCAATTGGAAAACTATTCATAGTGTATAGGGATGAAACAAATAAGGGATTGTGATGCCTATTTATATATAAAAAAAATTAATTTTCTACACCTCAATGTAGTTGAAAATTATGTAGAAAAGAATCGCCTACATGATTTTGAAATAGAAATATTGATCTTCACTTTGAAAATTTGATAGAATTTTCTATTTGGGAAGAAGTGTGAAATATATTATTATCACAAAACACTAAAATATATATTCACATAGAAAGAGATGAATATGAGCTAACAATGATGGTTAGAGCTGATAAAGGATGATGAATTATCATTTCAATACCATCTTGTAAAAGAGAACAATGTGGAATATGTTTTCAGTATAATGGATCCAATAATTTTACCATTGATAAAAATTAAGAAGGATATAATCTTCATATATTTGAAGAGGATGGTCATGGGAATTATAACGGAATGATCATCCTCAATCTGTTCACTAATTATTTCACACCATATCTTCATGATAGGTTAATGGATGAAATAAAAGGCGATGTGGGAATTTTGAGGAATGTGGAAACTATATGAAAATGGATATCCTTAGAGATAAATTTTATTGAATAAATTATTGTGTAATTTAGGGGAATAATAATTGTTACATCAAATCTAATTTTTAATAATGAACTACTAGATGATGCACATATATTGAATATATCTATTATCCCAGGAATCACAATGATGTATCAAGATCTATGAGAGAATTATTTATTAAATAACATGAAGAAGTATATCACTGAATATAAATCAATGATACTAGTATGTAAAAATGTGGTGTCTAAAAGATAGAGTTATATGGTTATTATGAGACAATTACCCATCAAAACATTGAAATGGGGAAACTGACCATAGAATTTTTCACCGGACAATGAAAGACATACAATATAACAAATGATAATTGGTTATTATGTATCTTTTTATAAATAATGCACACTTAGTGTGATACAAGAGCATGTTTCACAAGATGAACTTTCTTGGATATGCATCATGGAAGTGGTTAGGTTGCATGGAGTTCCATTATCGACAATATTCAATCAAGATCCATGATTCACCTGTATGTTTTGGGAAAGATTACAGAGTTCTATAAAAACATAGACAAACATCATAATAGATTGTCACCCTCAAAATGATAGATAATATGATCGTAAAATCCATACACTTGATGAAATATTGAGAGAAGGCTCAATTGACATCAAGGAAGGATTGTGCCAACATCTTCTTATAGTTGAGTTATATTTACAAAATAGTTTCCACTTGATCATCCAAATGGATCCATGTGAACCCCTTTATTGGATGTGATGTATAATTCTTGCATGTTGGGATGATTTTGGGGAACACAAACTACAAGTTCCAACCTATTTTATTAAATGGTGTAGAAGATTAAAATTTTTCAGCATCACATAAAACATACTTATAGTAGACATTAGTGTTATGCTGACAATCATCATTGAGACTTAGAGTTTGATGTTGGAGACATTATATTCCTTTTAATGTAACAATGTTATAAATAGATGAGATTGGGGAATAAGGGAAAGCTTAGTGCATGGTACATCAACTGTTTTCAGATCCTTGATCACATTAGAGTGGAATACTATTACGATGTATTCCATGTATTCCTCTTGATAATTTACCTAAAAGACACCTCACTTGTACTCAATCAAAAAGTGTTACCATTAGAGAATAAACCTTCCAATGTTGAGAAGTTGAAGAATAAATTAGATCATAGAGAAACCATTCTATGAAATGTGATGTTTCCCCTAGTCAAAGTGTTGTGATGAAACAAGACGGTTGAAGCAGAAATGTGGGAACCAAATGAATTATTGAAGAAGATTTTCCATTATCCATTTTAGTGTGGTAAAATAAAATATCAATGGTGAAATTTTATAATTGGAAGATTTTAATTACTCGAAAAATAATAAATAAAATTACCCTTGAATTTTTAATAATTATATCATTATATAACATGGATATAGAAAAACAATTCACATTTTTGACTTATTTTGACAATTGAATTTTATTAATAGTTAATAATCATTCCATTTATTATATGTACATTGAAATGCGATCACATTATTATTATAAATTTAGGGTTTCATCAAATCCAATTGATATAGATAAAAGAAGTGATAGCCTTAAACTGTATGATTGTACACTATCATTTCCATTTATCAGTGATTCCAAGTGAGATATAATTTAAAGGATTTAAACTTAATGAATCCCAAGAAGACACCGAACAACATAATCATGAGAAAAACCATTGACAGAAGAGTTCCAAACTCATCGAGATCATGACCCAAATCATGTTTTCTGAACCGCCCCATGAATGTCCCACCATCACATGCCTTTTCCTTAGGGTGTTTTTGGGTGTATTAATGGAACGTTTAATATTACCCTAGAAATATGAGTATGTTATTTATTTTTTATAAAATAATGAATATATTTTCATCCTAATATTGTTATATTATAAATTGTTTTTATTTTTATTCAATAAAAAAATTGTATTTTTAGAAGATATTCATATTCAGTTAAGATAAATATTTTTGTGAAATAATTGATTTATGAAGTAGATAATATATTACTAAAATATTATTATTAAATAAATTTTATCAAATAATATTGATTATTTTCCTTTGGCGATGTCTAATTTTATTTTTAGCCGGCCTAAATTTTTTTTAAAAACACACCATTTTCAATAAATGATGGTGTTATTTTGAATGTGGAAATAAAAATATGTACAAAATAATTTATAAAAAATGGATATTATTTATTGAGTCTTGTTGTTGAAATTTTCTAATGGTGAATTTTTTATAATTTTCTGAGATAGTAAAATTTTTATGAAAAAAATTAAAATCGTATAAATATATATTAGTTTTATGGAATCAAAATGATCCATAAGTTATGTATAATGTAATATAAAATGGATCAGGAAAATATATTTGTTTTACATTTAAAATAATGTTATTTTATATTTATATTATTTATTTTCTGAATCCATTTGGAATCCACCTATTCTTATAATATATTATCATATTTGAAATCATTTGTTTAGGATTATGGCTAACCTCCACATAATCAAGTGTATCATTTTAATATGTTCAGACCCTAGCCACATAAAATAATAAAAATCACACCCTTTTGGATAAAACCATAGTAAAAATCCATGTTATGTTCTCTGGTTTTTATTATTTTTATTGTGTAGTGTGCAAAAAAATTAATAATAACCCCCTCATTTAGAATATAAACCCACAATATATCCCATTTATCTTCACTATAACTACTTTTAAGACATCCAAACTCTATTCTCCACTCTATAGTGTCCTAAAAATTCTTCATACGTATTTCTAGTAGCCCCACCCAATGCATTGAAGTCACACACTCAAGTAAGGGATCTTCAACTCTCTTTTTTGATTAAAAACTCCTATTTTGTTATGACTTCAATTTCATTTTATTCTGATGGGATATGATATTCCATATTCCCCTTACTATTAATTTTAATTATAAATTATGATACCTTCCTTTCAATCTCATTTATCCAACCATGATTCATTATGTACCCGTGTTACCATGCAAATATTTCGTAAGTATTCTTTCCTCTATTTCTGTTTCTCTAATACAGTCATCTATAAATTTCAAAATTAAAAAATATGGAATTGTATTTTCCATGCCCCAAATATATCCCCTTTTTAGGTACAAATAATTACATGCCCATTTTCCTCTCATCAACCTTTTATATGAATTAGTATGTAGAACTGTTTCGTTTCTGAATGTTCACTACATATTTCCAATAAAAAACAATTTTATAGTGGAAACCACGTCCATTATTCTATTAAGTGTATTAAAATTTATGCACATATATTATTTATCAGGGAATTAAATAATTTTATTTTACATTCATTAATCATAGAATAATTTATGAAGAACAAAGAAATCATGTCATATGATTTATGTCACGAAACAAATTTGGTCGCCAACGAAACTGATGCCAAACGCTTCTAGTGACAAGGCCCTAAGGGTGTTCCCGAACACCATAGGCCGGAAATAGTGCTCAGGTATCAATAAATGAGAATTGGAAATGATTTAATTGTGTTTTAAAACATAAAACAACAAATGAATCCAATAAAACTAATCTGTATTTTTCAAAGCAAACAATATATTTCAAAAAACCATAACTGAATTACATTGTTTAAAAAAACTCACCGTGACTACAAAAAGGTAAAAAACCAAAAGGAAATATCGCAAGAACCCTCATAGCAAGGGGCACCACACTCAATCCAACTTCACAAGACTTTACTACCAAGGGCCTACTAGAAACCCGAACCACTGGCACTAAAAACTGTACCCAACATGCGACTAGAAAAATAACCAAGCATACTTTCACCAAATAGTGTATATAGGGTGTGATCTAATGTCCAGTAGGATAATATCACTATGATTTTCCATGTGATAAACACTAAAAGACGAAAATCTTGTATGTTTTCATAAATAGGAAATTCTAGTTATAATTTTAAAAGATGAAACTTAAAAATTATAATAGTTTTCAAGTGGGGTATAATTATGTTTCAAAAAATTAAAAAAAAATTTCAAAACTACTGAATATTCCATCCAACCATACTGTATGTTGATGGTAAGCACAATGTAACAAATTACCACAAGCAATAGGAAACAACACCTAGGCACTAGCTCGATGTGGGACCTAGGAACCCTGTATCTCGGTGAGAGTAACCATCCCAAAATCTTCTATGTTGCATGATCCACTAGTAAGGAGCATACCCATAAACTATTGGCCCCCAATCATCATCATCATAGTTTATTTAGTGCTGTAACCATCAATCTTTCTATGTGAAACTGAATCCAAAACCCAAGGATTCAATGGCCGACTAGTACATTTCCAAAAACCTATATATATTGGTTTCCCCTAATTGGAAAAAAAAAATTAACAAATTTTTAAATATACTATGCACATGAAAATATCATTTCCACATCACAATTTCACCAAACATCCCACATGTACATCACAAATGTCACAAAATCCACGTTATCATTCATAAGCATTTTGATATCACACTCACACCAAAAGTAGCACACAACACTTTTCACATTTCCTTAACACATTCACAAAACATTTCTAAAATTTATAAGACTATTCCATGTCATTTTAACTCACATAAATACACAATAAAATTTCATTTAATACTTCATTCATCAACAAAAGTCATTATGCACTACACACTAAAAAAATAGCCAACAACCATATTTTAAAACTCTCTTTCCATTTTCTAAAACATTTCAGCACTTTATAAAACATTCAAAAAAAATATTTAACATCTCAAATAACCACCTTACCTTTAAAAACCCCATTTAATGTGATAACACCCACCACAATGTGCATATACACTCTTTTTTCCACTTTGTTTTACCTAACAAAACATTCACAATTTTCCTAAAATAAACCCAAAGGGTATAACAATGATTCACCCAAAAAACCAATTTCAAATCCCCCATTAAATTCCAAAATCCTACCAATACCAATCTATATCATTTCTAGAATCCCTAAAAACATTTATTACACTTCCCCCAGTTGTTATAAAAATACCTCAATTAACACCATAAAAGACACACATGAAAAACACGCGTTTTCATAAATCACTTCCAAGAAGTACAATATTGTTTTACACCAAGAACCCATTCAAAAACCCCATTCCAATGCACACGTGACTCTAAGTCATTATCAAACATGAATTGAAATCCCATTTAATGACAAATAAGTCACATTCATGTGTTATAAAATAATCCCAAAAATTACCCAAAGAGTCACCCATGAAAAGAACCCAATGTCAAGAAAGAATGCAACTAAAAAATTAAACGCTTAATCAAATAAAAAAATGGTTTTCTCACCAAAATAATCCTATGAGAAAAGATAAAACTAGTAAATCAGGCAATCTGACTCATCAAAAATTCCTTACACATGGGATCTTCTACCTTTTGAATCAAAACCCTTGAATCTTGGTGTGAAACCACATCTACACCTCCGCCACACCACAAGGAAGTTAAAATGAACCCTAAACAATAATATTTTACAAAAACTCTTAATAAAACCCAAGGTATGAACCTTAATTCTGGAACACAATACGAATTCCTGAAAGATGGAGGAGCGCCTGAGGAGAAGGAAGGAAATGAATAGAGAAACAGTTACCCAAATAAATATTGAAGAAAACGACCCAGATACACCATTATATGAATTTCCAAACAACCATAAATGAAATTTAGGTTTTAATAAGGCCAAGGAGGTAATTTAAGAACTAGAATTGAAGAAAATGAATAAAAATAGAAGGAGTTAAGAAATGATCAATTTACCTCATCAAATGTGGACGATTTGTGAAATCCAAAGATGTTTCTCCTAAATTCCTTATTCCATTGAGCTCAAAATTAGGGGAATAGAGAATGAGGGTGAACCTAGGTTAAGTGGGCTTAGATGAGAGTGAGAATAACTGAAAAAAAATTAAATTGAATGAGATATCAATGAATGAAAAAAACATTAAAATCAGAAAATGGGCTTATGGGCATGCACAATACCATAAATAAAATCTCAAATCCATCATTTTAAGGGATTCATATGAGGTCAAAATGGATATGGTGGTTTTAATATACCAAGTTAATAAAATTGGTATGTGTAATTGTTGTAAAATTTTGAAAAATGAAGGATTTATAAAAGAGACAAAATATAATTATAAATATGGAAATGGGATCACGGTTTGGTCCAAATTTGGAAAACCCACCATTTCCACCAAAATCCATGGAAAACCCCCATAACAAAGCAAGGGTAAAACTTAAATGAAATTATTCCATTAAAAGAAGTCCTTTATGGGAAAATTCTCCTAACAATAAAACATTCCACCCCTAGAAAGCCACAAAAAGGCCAGATGAAAAAAACAAACCCAACTGATAAACCAGAAATGTACTCCTTTGCCTTGTTCTGTCTGCCCCTCAATGGCCAAAACACTGCTACTGATCAATTAAAGAAGAAATATTCTCACAAACCAAAACATTAATCAATTTGGAAACATGATAGAGGAAATATAGACTTTATCCCCAAAAGGAAACTCCTAAAACAGTACATGAACATGACTCATGTAATCTACCCGAACGAACAACAAAAAATGTACAAGGTTGCACTATACTTTAACTAAACTGTTGGGCACTCTCAAATCCCAATGATTACCCCGAGAAGAAGTCGGTAGTTAGATAGATTTGAACAAGACTACCTCCTACCAGGACAAGAACATAGATCATTTGGACTTACTAGTATAGGGAGACACAAATGTGATCCCCAACATAAGGGACAACAAATATTTTCCTGAGACATATTCCGAACACGAACAGGTGGAGGCCTGAACGGAATCCGTAGTTCAAGGGGTATAATTCAATCGGAACATTACAAAAGAACATATGTAAGACTCATAGTCGGTCTACCCCCCATAATAACCAACCATATTAACTGACCAGGATGGGCTGTTATAGAAGGACCCCAAAATTTAAAGAGTTGGGTTGGCCGCATAGTTAGTCTGAACGGTTTGGAAAACTGTGCGCTAATCATGGGGATCATTCTATCTACATGTTATTTTTTTGCATGGTCACTACTAACCATGTGAAAACCGTGTGCTCAACCTATCTAGCCAAACAACAAACATTTCTCCAAATACCCAGTCAAAACCAAAGGGGGAAAGAATTAACTCAAACTACAACATGGAAACGGGGTCCTCCCACATATACAAACAAACATGAATAAATGGAACATGATGAAGAAACCAGAAGTTTAAACTATTCAAATCATTCATATTATGGATAATACATTGTACAATGGTTTTAAAGACACTAGGATTTTCCCTAAATACATTTTAGCTACTCTCCGAGACCTATGGCTGGGGATCAAATGATTGAAGCATCTTTAACCTCATAGTAAGGCTTTGGAATCCTCCTAAATAGAACTTCTTATTCTATTGAATAAAACAACTACACTGTAAACCCTAATATTTTTTCCAATACATAACACAATCCCAACGCACCTTACCGTAACCCTAAATCTCAATAAAACAAAGACTTAAAAGATAAACAGACATCAAACCTTATTTCGTTGGGTGAGGAACAACATAAGGAAAGGACACATATAATCACCTTCCACTAAAATGTACCATTTTGATGTTTTTACAAGGTGTATATACACCCAATATAACAGATAATCTCAGAAGTTTTCATGACTTTCACCTTTGTAGTCAAATGAGCACTTGACAACCCAAGACGTCACCGATCATGACCAATGTTACAGATTGAAACATTAGAAGGAAAGTGTCATTATTCCAAGTCTCCAAACAATAAAAAATTCTAAAAAGTGTCCATATTAGCCTCTCATGTCCATGTTTCATACAGTGGTGGTTCATCATCAACCAACACTTCGAAGAGACTGTGAAGGACATAGAGTCCCTCTTAAACAATATCCACACTAGAAACCCTAGACTACACTCACCTTTGATGAATTGTGTAACTTTAGAAGATAAGGTCTTATTCAAACATCCAAGAGAACTCTCCTTCTACAATAGTTTACACCAAATGAAGAGAGGAAAAGGTGTAAACTAAATCTCCAATGAATGATAAAATGATTCATTATATTTATCAACTATAAGGTTTTCCCATGGTAAATCCACTTGTGTTGCACTTCAATTTTGTACTAACCCTTAATGGGGGTGTACATTATCCAATGACAAAACCAAAGGACCCAACCTAGATGGTCCACTTGAAAAATAGTTCCACAATCCAGATTCAAATTCTTGATGGAAACTACTGTAGAGGCATCCCAAAACATTTCTCAAAAGATACTATTATCCAGTCCTTCTACATAGCATACCGACAAAACAGAAAGCCAAAAAACTATTCAAACAGGAAAGGTTCTTAGAATAATAACATACCACAACATCAAAATTCAAAAAAACCAATAATACACACCATCCCAATCCAATCATCAAAACTTCATGTTTTCCTTTAAAACATTTCTTGGAAAACAGAATGTTCAGTGGTTAGCCTATCTACTTATGGTACCCCATGTGCCACATAGATGCATGTTTCTATGCCATAATGGGCACCCTCCTCATATCCATCCCAACATCCATCCATCCATTCCATCATCCAAACATCATCCCATATAACCCCATTCATGTCGAAGATCATGGAAACACCAAAGGATAAAATAAAAATTCGTTCTACTTTTCAAAACCTAAATGGTCATCAAATACCTTTTTTTCTCAAAACTGCTAACCAAAAAATCGAACCCAAATTATAGATTACCAAAAAGTTTCAGTAAGGAACCACTATTCAAATGAAAATTAACTTTCAATCCATTCACATCAATTTCTAAACATCTAATCCCATTCAAACAACTTTTAATATTTTAGAAAACACTATTGGAATAACATTTTCAAAAAAAACCTTGACATAGTTCATGATTTTAATGGAGGTGAAAATACACCATTTTCATTCCAATACAATTCCGAAAATTCATTTCTACAATTTCGGAAATATTACCATTCTCTCTATATTACAAAATATGTTCTCAAAAACATTATGATTTATAAAACCATGTCATTTTTTATTTAAAATAAAACATATAGGATCATAAAACTATAGGACATAAGATAGTGTGAGAGGAAACTAGTTCAAGTGGGTGACTTGGACATATGGTGGGTGGCCATACTCCAATCACATAACCATCACAGAGAGTGTTCTATGAATAAATCCCTAGTACCACATGGCTTACCTGTCCCTACGAGCTCACTGAGACCATTAAACCTACTCTCTTTTCATTTCCCGTAGTCATCATTAAACCAATATAACCAAAGGACTCAGATAAATCCCAAATTCCCCTTGTGACTCAAATCACATCATGAAGTGTTGTGATTAGGCACAATACCCATAACCAGAATTAGATGTCCTGACAATCCTAAATCCAGACTATCCCAATAGTTCCCCAAATACTGTGACCCAAAGAGTTAACCAGAACCTCCCTTTGATAGAATTTTGTCACGAACCAAATCTGGACGCTGCCGAAACTGGTTCCAAACCCAGCCCATTAAATGGCCTGAAGGGCGTTTCCCAATCCCCATGGGCTGGAAGAGGTCCCCGAGTACTATAAAATGATAATTGGAAATTTTTTACCAGAGTTTATAAACATAAAACAAAAAATGAATTAAATAAAATGAATCTAGACTTTTCAAAACACACTATCTTTTAAAAAAAATTAAAAACTGATTTACATAGTTTAAAACAACTCGCCAATACTATAACAAACGTAATAAACTAAATGTAAACAACCCATGAACCCTCATTTCCAGGGGCACCGCCCTCAAGCCTTCTCCATAAGACTTCACCAACAAGGACCTACTAGAAACCTGAACTCCTGGCACTAAATTTTTTACCCAACCGGTGACAACAAAAATATCCAAGTATACATACACCAATGGGTGTAATTACTTTTCGAGCCAATTCCTTGTTGGATACCACAACTAATAGATTCCATATGATAATCACTCAATGTTTAAAATCGTTCATGTTTTCATAAACTGGAAATGCTAGTTATAATTTCTAAAATATGCAACATAAAAATTAAAATAGTATACAAGTGGTCTATCATTATTAATCAACACTTTTAAATATAATGTAAACACAACTTAATTTTCTATCCAACCATACCATATTCTGGAAGTTAGCATAAAGTAACTATGGAGAACAAGAAATAGGAATTAAAAACAAGGCACTAGCTCACTGTGGGTCCTAGGTACCTCGTATCTGGGTGAGAGTAACCATACAAATATCTATTCTTGAGCACGATACACTAGTATGGAACATACCCAAAAACTAGTGGTTATAAATCATCATCATCATAGATTATTTTTTGTGGAAGCGTTAATATTCTGACATGAAACTAGGCCCAAACTGTAACACCACGAGATTTTATGAAAAATATTCTTTTAATTTCATTAATGTCTTGTGTTTTATGGTACACCAAGATTACCTTGAGCTATACGCAACACTATTCTTGGATCATGTTACACAAAATTTTGATAATAGTTATTCTACGCAACATTGAGTATATATATATATATATATTCAATGAATAAATGAAATATGGTTGGATTCTGTTATACAAAACAACTAAGGATTCTTTCACAACACGCAACCTTGACTTGGCTTGCATTACATGCAATCGCGACCTTCCTCGATAGCGTGTGTTGTACACAATACTAGGTTTTACTAAACAACGATATATTATTATAATATTATTATGAACTAGCCGTTATGAATAGTATTAAATAAAATTTGAGTTTTATAAAATTATTATTCATCTTACACATTTTCTAGATCATGGTATAAGAACAAAATAAATTTTTCCGGTAAAATATGTATTTTTTAAAAAATGCTGTTTTGCCGCCCTTTGATGGCGCACCCACATTAAATATAGTTTTTGACATGTTTATAAGTTCAATTTGACAAAATAAATTTATTTTTTGGAAGCAAGAAATAAAAATTTATTTTGGATAATTTTTTCGTATTATTCTGGTAACTTTCATATTTTGATGAATAGTAAAAACACGCTATATTTTAATGAAAAACAACTTTTTTCATCGTAATAATTTATATTGATAAATTATAATATTGAATGTTTTTAAAGTATAAATATAATATATTTTTACCATTTAATACAATGTATGTCATTATCATTGATTTTACATTGAATTTGTAGGTTAAATCAATTCAATCTTCTGCAATGTTTTAAACAAAAACACGTTTTCATTCGACAATGGGATAAATTTTAATTTAATTTCTGCAACTTCTGTGTACTGAATTTGAAAAAATGGATTCCATATTTGGAATAAGTGGGTCCAAATTATGTTAATAGGTTACTTTTTATTTTTGGGAATTTTGAAGAGTAACTACGGTAAATTTTATTTACCATAGTTAAAGGTAAATCGGGTAATTAAGGGTAAATATAATATTATAAAATTACCCTAACACATGTCAAAATTATATTGGGTGGCTACAAGTAAACCCATATCAACTAAGGGTAGGATTAGATTCATTTTATGGACTTTTTACCATGAAAATAATTTAATTATTATTAAAACCAAAGAAAGTGACAACATGTCACTCTCTTAAATCTTATAAGTATAATAATTTTAATTTAGTGATAAACATTATAAAACTTCTAAAATTAATAGTCTCAAGGAAGCTAATAAAATTATCTACATCATGATAATTTATTTTGAATTTTTAGGGATTAAATAATTGACATTAATGGTGATACATTAATGATACTGAAATTATTTATTAAGTGGAAAATAAGTAATATAGATTTTATTGAAATAATAATACCCATTAAAAGGCCCAAAAACATGACCAAAACTAATTGGTAGCGTATATATACACCTTAACCATCCAATTTACTAATATATAACCGTTGTGATACTTATAAAAGTGATTATGACACTTATATTATTTTATTTTAAATGATGCCAAAGATGTCACCTTCATAATTTAATAAATATAACAATTTAAATATTGTGATTTTAAGATGATAAATTCGAGTAAAAGTATTATTGTGAAAGTTAATAGATTTATCTTCATCATATGATTTTATTTTAAATTTTTATGCAACAAATCAGTATATTAAATAATTATACAAAAATGTTGTAGTAATTATTTTATTAAGAGATAAACCAAATAAATGGTTTTAAAAATAATAAAATAAATATTATATGAACTATTTAATGTGATCCACTAATTTATAGATACATATGACGTTTTATGAATCTATTAATGTTTTTAGTTCGATCATATCTTATGTATATATTTTATTTAAATTCAAATAAATGAATAATGTCAAAATTGACACTATTGTTATTTTATAAAAATAACATATTATAAAATTGTTTAAAAATCACAAAAATATTTAAAAATTATAAACTAAAATTTATATGATCTATAATGTTATAAAGTAAACAATTATGGAAAATTCACAACAAATAAGTAATTATTTTTTATAATTTAAAATTTAGAATTTTATTACCACAAATAAAATTAAATAGATTATATACGGATAAATCAAAATGATAAGGTTTAAAATAAGACCCAAACATGTCTAAATTTGATTGTTTGATTATATTACTACCCTATCTCATCTAATCTTCGAATGTGAGTCATTTTTGGAGGTTTTTAAGTGGGGTTAGATTTATTATAAAGAATTCCAAAGGTACCCCTCTCCTCCCTTATAAAAGGGAACCACCTCCCTCTCTTCCTCACACCACTTTGAGCCTTCATGCTTGGCCAAACCCTGCCAAATTCTCTTCTCCACTTCCATAGAAACATCCTAGAGGTCTTGGTATTCTTCAAAGACCAATTTTATTGCCCTAAGAGGAGGACCCAAAGAGGCTCTTCAAAGAAGAGGAGGTTCCGACACTTACGAAGAAAATCGAACCTAAGGTAAGGGATAATTGTGCAAATCTCATTTTTATCCGAGATTACATATTTGTAAGTATTTACTGGGGTTATTGATATCATCCATGTCCATGTTTTATAAAATTGTATTCATATATGTTTAATGTTTTTTTATACCCATTTTGACTTTTACCCCATGGTATGGAAGGAATCATTCTTTTGTTTACCCTACGTGGTACTTTTTTAACTTTTCCGACAAAAGTACAAGAAGAATGTTTTTTAACTTATACGACACGAACGGGTTTTTTAACGGTTTTATAAAGCCTTATTTTCGTGAATAATCCTCAAAAATATTTCATGACTATTTTGAACAAAAAAAATTTCTTTTAAAATTTCATGATGTTTTGTGAAAAGAAATTGATTTTGAAGTAGAAAGGATATTTTCCTCAAGAATTCATTTCAAGTGTTTTATCAAAACCATTTTCCATCTAATATGACATAATTTCATATGTGTATGGTTCAAGTATAAAGTCTATATGATTTACATGTTTTCACTTTTCTTGTTATGAATTGATGTCAATTTATTTTATCTGGATTATGTGATGATGGAATGATGTTTATGAAACCCATTTTATTCATTAGGTTATGATGAATGATTTATGTATATGTTGTGGCACAAGTAAGAATGATTTCATTATGAGATGGGTGGGACCTATATCTCTCTCCAATTAATTGGGTAATGATTTATATCTCATGACATAGACATGGCTGGAACGGCATGTTAAACCAGTTCAGTAATACATGACTGGAATGAGGAGTGAACTCGATTCAGAATGGGACTTTATCCAATAAGATGGTATTGGAAGTAATGCTTTGGATACTATGGAAATCATGTCATGTGCTTAATGGTTTCCACAATTAAATGTCTTATTCCCATGCTATTTTATCATTCTTAATGTTTCTTTATGATCTATGCCTTACGTACTTCCATGTTTTGTGTCATTTCTCAAGCTTTTGATGGTTAAACATTATGTTCATGTTTTTAATTTCAAATGTATATGGTATGTTTTATTTTATCCATGCTTACCCTTACTGATCATTTGAGATCCCCCTTTTTATGTTTTCTTTTCCCCTGGATATAAAGAAATGTTTTAGGTTAGAAAAAAATGAATATCTTTATGGGAGATGTTGAAGATCTTTCAGCACGATTAAAAGATTACGTTCCAAGTTTCCAAAGACCCTAAACTATTATGGTCCTTATGTTTCTGTTTTTGTTATGTATTAAGTATTCCGCTAAAGTAATGTAATGTCCATGTACATCAAGCTTCAGGTCTCTACAGTTGGTATTAGAGGAATGATTTAGTCAACCTTTGGAAACTAGGATGCGAAAACATTAGTGAGATCCCTAGAGATGTTTCTAATGTATGTCTAGGGATGTACCTAAGGATAAGAATACGTAAAGGATATAGTCTTAGAACTACGGTAATGATCTTAGAATTTAACCTAAGATGTAAGATATTGAGGGTGCTCCCCCTTTACTATGTTGTTTTCCCTAGCATGATTTTTTCCTCTCACACTATTCTTTTTGGGTTTTAGAAAATGGCTGGAAACAGGAAGATTCATGATAATGGACGATATGATGGACAATGGAATGATTATCATCATGAGAAACCAAATGAAACGGTATCTGGAAGTCCATAAATCGTTATTATGCCTAATCAGAAATCTCATAATATGATCAATAATCTCAACTTTGGTAAGTTTCTCGACTCAAATAATAAGAGAAAGATGGAGTTTCATGATGATCATAGAGGAAATAAAGTTCAATTTCCCTCATGTAAATCATTTGGGAAGAGGAATCAGGGAGATTGTTTCAAAGGAACTGGAAGATGCTTTGGGTGTGGAAAAGAAGGACACAAAGCCAGTAAGTGCAAAGGAAAAGGTTCAGTTAACACCATGGACAAGGATAATGGTATTTCTACAACATCAACAATGATTAGAGGTTTTAAATGTGTAATGTATGGGCATTATGAAAACCAATTCCCTAATGGAAAATCTCATGAAGAGAATCAGCATGGTCATATGGGTAGTATTTATGTGGATGATGATGAGGAGACTACAAATGATATATGAGCTGAAAAAAGTGTTGAAGCTCAGTCGGTTTTTTTAGAAGGTAGTGGAATGATTTTATGTTTATCGAGAGTTATGTTGTATAGTTAATGGTACTATGGAATAAAGAATAATCTAAGGATTGTTACACTTTTGTTTTTCCTAAGAGTATTTGAATGTATATGTTAAATGGTACCAGTAACCATGGAATGTTATACAGATATTTTTGTAAAGTAGATGATATGCGCATAATGAAGGAATAAGAAGATAATGAGATGTTTGATTGTATTCATGAGATCATGATTGATATAAGGACTAAGTGATATCATGGTTTGAGTATACAGAATTTTGAGGATTTTGGTATGTGGAAAGTGTTAACTTTTAACAGCATTCATGTTTTCACTAAGGTTAAATGGGTATTCATTTTTCAAGAGAATACATTATTAAGGACTTCGAACATTGTAATGTGACCAACAAGACATATATTATGATATATGGGGATCAACGATGGTATTAATATGCTTCAAATATGAAACATCTGGTAATCGTTTTCACTATAATATGACAATGGACTGCAATATTATGGATAAGCCTAATGATTGGAATGGATTATGTTGGACATAAGTTATTATTGTTTAAGGATATAACCTTTATACGATATTATTGATGGGATGATATTGTAATGTAGTTTTAGAAAAAGGACAACCTGCAGGGCGGGCGACAACCCATCGCGTCGGACAAGGCTGTGGGAATCGAACCCACAACCGAAGTGCGACTATCCTTTATCGCCTACCACTGGCCTACAGGAAGTCCCTGGTTAGTAGAAACTAGTTTTATTTTATTAAGGGTTATGATATATGAAGTATAAGTTCAATTTTGGAACCATATACGATTAATCTAACCATAAGATGGACTTATAACTTTTTCTAACCTTTTGTTTGAAAGAGATGGAATGACCCATCATTCTATCACATGATCTGCTAACACATCACGAATAACAAATTCAACTTCTTTTCTTTAAGGGGTGAATTGGAAATTGTTCAATTCATGAACAACGGTGAGATTGTACCAAAATCATGCAAGTATTTCTTTTAATTCATTAACTTTAGGGAAATGATCTTGAAAACCAAAAATGTTTCCAAGTTCCCTTATATCCTATGAATCATATGGTACCATAGATCATCAAAAATCAATTTCTTTTTGATTTTTGGCTTTTTCATAGCCATGTTCTCTACCACTCTCCATCAGAACTTGATGGTTAGATTTTTCTTCCATTTCCATATTTTCACCTATGTTTTCCTACGTGGAAACCCAGTGATGAGTTAATTTGGGTAACCGTTACATTTCATACTTTAGTTTTTAACACCATGTTTGGTTATTCCTTTTTACAATGTGGGTTTCTATTAAAAAAACTTTTGAGTAGTAAACCATTTATAACCCCGACGAATTTCGAGGGTGAAATTCATTTTAAGGGTGGTAGAATGTAACACCCCGAGATTTTATGAAAAATATTCTTTTAATTTCATTAATTTCTTGTGTTGTATGCTACACCAAGATTACCTTTCACTATACGCAACACCGTATTAGCTTGCAGTATACGCAACACTATTCTTAGATCGTGTTACACAAGATTTTGATAATAGTTATTCTATACAACATTGAGTATGTATATATATATATCTATATTCAATGTATAAATGAAATATGGTTGGATTATGTTATATGAAACAACGAAGTATTCTTTCACAACACGCAACCCTGACTTGGATTGCATTACACACAATCACGACCTTCCTCGATAGCATGTGTTGTACGCAATACCGGGTTTTACTAAACAACGATATATTATTATAATATTATTATGAACTAGCCGTTATGAATATTATTACCTAAATTTTTAATTTTATAGCATTATTATTCATCTTACACATTTTCTATAACATGGTATAAGAACAAAATAAATTTTTCAGGTAAAATAAGTATTTTGAAAAAAAAATGTAGTTTTGCCGCCTTTTGATGGAGCACCCACTTTAAATATAGTTTTTGACATGTTTATAAGTTAAATTTGAAAAAATAAAATTCTTCTTTGGAATAAGGAAATAAAAATTTACTTTGGATTAATTTTTCATATTATTCTGGTAACATTCATATTTTGATAAATAGTAAAAACACACTATATTTTAATGAAAAACACGTTTTTCATCGTAATAATTTATATGGTTAAATTATAATATTGAATGGTTTTAAAGTATAAAAATAATATATTTTGACCATTTAATATAATTTATGTCATTAGAATTGATTTTACATTGAATTCGTAGGTTAAATCAATTCAATCTTTTGCATTGTTTTAAACAAAAACTCATTTTCATTCAACAACGAGATTAATTTTAATTTAATTTCTGCAACTTATATGTATTGAAAATGAAAAAATGGGTTCCATATTTGGAATCAATGGGTCCAAATTATGATAATAGGATACTTTTTATTTTTGGGAATTTTGAATAGTAACTACGATTAATTTTATTTACCATAGTTAAAGGTAAATCAGGTAATTAAGGGTAAATATAATATTATAAAATTACCCTAACACATGACAAAATTATATTGGATGGCTATAAGTGAACCCATATCAACTATGTGTCGGATTGGATTCATTTTATGGACTCTTGAACATGAATATAATTTAATTATTATTAAAACCAAAGAAAGTGACAACATGTCACTCTCGTAATTTTATAAGATTAATAATTTTAATTTAGTGATAAACATCATAAAACTTCGAACATGAATAGTCCCCATAAATCTAATAAAATTATCTACATTGTGATAATTTATTTAGAATTTTTAGGGATTAAATAATTGTCATTAATGGTTATACATTATTGATACAGAAATTATTTATTAAAGTGGAAAATAAGTAATATTGTTTTATTGAAATAATAATACCCATTAAAAGGCCCACAAACCTGACCAAAACATATTGGTAGTGTATATATACACCTTAATCATCCAATGACCAAATATATAACCGTTTGGATCCTTATAAAAGTGATTATGACACTTATATTATTTAATTTTAAATGATGCTAAAGTTGTCACCTTCATAATTTAATAAATATAACAATTTAAATATTGTGATTTTAAGATGATAAATTTGAGTAAAAGAATTATTGTGAAAGGTAATATATTTACCTTCATCATAGGATTTTAATTAAAATTTTTATGTAACAAATAACTATATTAAATAATTATACAAAAATGTTGTAGTAATATATTTATTAAGAGATAAATCAAATAAATGGTTTTAAAAATAATAAAATAAATATTATATGAACAATTTAATGTGATCCACTAATTTTATAGATACATATGAACTTTTATTAATATATTAAATCTTTTAGTTCTAACATATCTTCTGTATATATTTTATTTAAATTCAAATAAATGAATAGTGTCAAAATTGACACTATTGTTATTTTATAAAAATAACATATTATAAAATTTTCAAAAAATAAAAATAAAATTTAAAAATTATATATTTAAATTTATATGGTCTATAATGTTATAAAGTAAACAATTATGGAAAATTCACAACAAATAAGTAATTATTTGTTATAATTTAAAATTTAGAATTTTATTAACACAGATAAACATAAATAGATTAAATAAGGATAAATCAAAATTATAAGGTTTAAAATAAGATACAAACAGGTCTATATTTGATTGGATGATGATATTACAACCATATATCATCTAATTTTAGAATATGAGTCATTTTTGGAGGTTTTCAAGTGGGGTTAGATTTATTATAAAGAATTCCAAAGGTTCCCCTCTCCTCCCTTATAAAAGGGCACCTCCTCCCTCTCTTCCTCACACCACATTGTTCCTTCAAGCTCGGCCAAACCCTGCCAAATTATCTTCTACACTTCCATAGAAACATCCTAGAGGTCTTTTTCTTCTTCAAAAACAAATTTTAGTGCCCTAAGAGGAGGACCCAAAGAGGCGCTTCAAAGAAGAGGAGGTTCAGACACTTACGAAGTAAATCAGACCTAAGGTAAGGGATAATTGTGCAAATCTCATTTTTATCCGAGATTACTTATTCGTAAGTATTTACTGGGGTTATTGCTATCATCCATGTCCATGTTTTATAAAAGTTTATTCATGTATGTTTAAAGTCCTTTTATACCCATTTTGACTTTTACCCCATGGTATGGAAGGAATCATTCTTTTTTTTACCCTACGAGGTACTTTTTTAACTTTTTCGAAAAAAGTAAAAGAAGAATGTTTTTAACTTATACGGCATGAACGGGTTTTTTACGGTTTTATAAAGCCTTATTTTCAGCAAGCTTCCTCAAAAAGATTTCATGACTATTTTAATCAAAATCTTTTTCTTTTAAAATTTCATGACGTTTTGTGAAAAGAAATTGATTTTGAAGAAGAAAGGATATTTTCCTCAAGAATCCATTTCAAGTGTTTTATCAAAACCATTTTCCATCTAAGATGACATAATTTCATATGTGTATGGTTCAAGTATAAAGTCTCTATGATTTACATGTTTTCACATTTCTTGTTATGAAATGATATCCATTTATTTTATATGGATTATGTGATGATGGAATGATGTTTATGAAACGCATTTTATTCGTTGGGATATGATGAATGATTTATGTTTATATTGTGGCACAAGTAATAATGATTTCATTATGAGAGGGCTGAGACCTATATCTCCCTCCAATTCATTGGGTAAAGATTTATATATCATGATATAGACATGGATGGAACGACAAGTTAAACCGGTTCAGTAATACAGGACTAGAACGAGGAGTGAACTCGATTCAGAAAGGGACATTGTCTACTAATATGGTCTTGGAAACAATGCCTTAGCTACTATGGAAATCATGTCATGTGCTTAATGGTTGTCACAATTACATGTTTTATTCCCATGCTATTTTGTCATTCTTAATGTTTCTTTATGATCTAAGTATAAGGCCCCAACCTTAAACCTTTCTTAATCGTGAGTTAATACATGATTAAACATTGAGAATTTTTCAGGTTTAGAGTTTTAGAGAATAAGATAATAAAACTTTCATTACATTCCACATTTAATCAAATTGGTTACATAAAGATTGTATTAATTTTTTTCCCATCAATAGAAACATATTTAAAATAAAACATGGATTCTTTCTTGACACTTCCTTGACACTATCATCATATCATGTACCTTTCCCTTGACCTATGAAAAACATTTCAAAAAAACATGGGATGAGAATAAAAATATCAGTAAGGGATATAGAAAAATATGGAAAGGAAACATGAGTTCATATATACATAAGAATGAAATCATACTTTACCCATAAAACATAGGCATTTTAACATACCTCATAATATCATGAATAAATCATATAATTCATAAGACATAAAAGGTAACTTGAGGAATTCATAACATTATTACGTAGGGAGTAACCCTCTTGGTTACGTTTAAAATACCCACCACAGTATATTCCCTAAATCTCTTCGGAGAAACCTTAACGTTTCACTCCTTCGCGTTACCCAATGCATTGGAGAGATATATCGGGCTCACCTGCCCATAGTTTATCACGGAACCACCCATATTCATAATAATTCCCAAGAACCATAACGTAATCGTATCACATAAAACATGCATAAAGGAAACATAACATTTCCATTTTTCAATCACAAGATATCAATACAACACATTGATATAAAAACAGTATGAAAACCATTTTCAACACCAAAATAAAAGAAAAGTAAAACATGGTATTTATTTTTATTTTAAAAAGAAGTTATGGCTTGTAGAGGAAGCCGAAACTCAAATAATGGTCACGACGGTGGAGAAGTTGTTGTCGCTGCATACGTATGACAAAAACATTCCCTTTTTCTGTTTTGTAAAACACTTCGTATAAAAAATATTCCTTTTTGGATAAACGTAAATGTCAAAGGGGTTTATACATTGTATAAAATAAGGTTGTGTATAAAACAAAATATGCCTCAATGAGTGGAGATTGAGATTAAGTCCCTTATAAAGATGGTATCCTTGGTTTAAGGAGAAATCAATTACATAATTATGTGTGACAAACGAATAGACAAAATATAAGTGGATATTAAGTGTAAAAATATCAGAGGTTATTCACACATATTCATAGAATGACATATTCAAGGAGTACATGTTTATCCCAAAGAATCAAATTTGGGTTAAGAAGATCCCTTGAAAAAATTCAACAGCCTAACAGCGTCACTACAAAATTCAGAAAATGAGTTGATGAGAGATAAAAAGGGTATCTCATCACATGGACATAAAATTTAAATCAATAAGGATATAGAAGAACATATCCCAACATGATAGTATGTGAATTAAAGGATTGATGAGAGAAAATAGGTTCTCTCATCATATTAACATAAAGGTTACAGAAAGAGGAATATAAAATAACATCCCCAACATAACAAAGAGGATCTTAAAAGTAGTGACATAAAGGAGAGTACTAAAAAAGAAAGAGAGAGGTTAGATCTCTTACGAAAATTCGGCAGCCTAACGGCGCCACTCAAAACTTCCAAAATGGATTAATGAGAGAGAATAGGGTCTCTCATCGTATTAAAATAAAAATTACAGTATGAGTAATATAAAATAACATCCCAATAACAAGAAAGATGATCTTTAAAAGGAATGACATAAAAAAGTGTACTTAAAAAGAAAGAGAGGAGTAGGATCCCTTACCTCGGGTCCGACTTTACTCAATCATTCTTTAATCTCCTGAATAATAATATTGAGATAATTTCTACTTCCTTAAGAAACTATTTCAAGTTCATTATTCCTTTTATATCACTTATTACCATGTCATGAACACTATGTAATTATTTTAGTTAATAACGGTCGTTTAAATGATCATTGGTACTAGAGTCAAAATATGCTCATTATAATTACAATTTGTTCATGTATCCATTATATCCAGAGTTATAATAAGGATGTATATATCATATATATCATATATATCCTGTATATACATGCATTTATAATATTACGTAATCATTTAGAGGTAATAAATGAAATGCACCGTTCATGGAGACGGTAAGCTGTACGTACGCATGCACGCTACTTTCATTTCTATTTCATATTTTATAGAATGGAATCATAATGATATAAAGTTATATTATAATTCCAGTTTAATATCATATATAATACCATTAATTAAATCCTTTATATGTCCCACATATGGCATTAACGAATCAAATCACATTGAGGGGGGCGGTAGTCCGCACTTCCTAAAATTAAGATATCGCGTTTACTCATAATGGTAACCATAAAGGATATTCCATAAATGAAAAATACAGAAGCTTAAGTAAAACATAAACATATAATTTATAATATATAAATATTGTTACATCTTAATGGACACCTTTAAAGGTGTTAAAAAAATATTGAACAATCATCATTTCATGAGGCAGAAAATCACCAACAACAGAAACAGTATGTTCTTTAACCATGAGACGAAGGTGTGTGTCAGTGTAGCTATAATCCTTCATATAAAAACATCCTAATATATTGAATATACTGGATTTGTTACAAAATAAATGAATAAAAAGAGTTTAGGGGGTTGGAGAAGCAAAATAAAACAAAAGGACTCAAGTGAAGACATTACCTTAAAATCGGGTTACTCCCTTTGGTTTGAGCTCAAAGGCTTCCTTGGGAAGACTTCTTCCCAAAGTGAGGCATCAAGGAGTTAGATAGGTATGTGGATAGAAAAAATGGGCAGAGTTCGGCCGAGCCAAAGGCTTTTAAAGTGTTGGTAAGGAGGTAGAGGTGGGGGCCATTTATAAGAGGAGAGGAGGGGCACTCTTGGAAAGTAAAGAAATGTTCCTTTATTTTAAAATGATTTTCGGATTTAAAAGGTCAAAAATTGATAACATTAGAGGATAAGGTGATATGGGGTAGAAATATTCCCATAAAATAGGTTTTGGACATGTGTAGGTCTTAGATTTTACATTGTATTTCCATTTTATTTATGTCGTTAAATAATGAGGTCATCGCTGCATCAACATGATGTCATAAATAATATAATTTATTTAATGTCTAATAATTATAATAAAAATACTATGATGTAGGAAATCAGTTTATATTTCCAATGAATATTTATAGTCAAAAATATGACTTGTATAACCCCATGTAAAAATTGTTTTAGTAAAACATTTCATGTTTAAGTCATTTTTACTTTAACATTAAATAAAAAGTTATTTATGTCATTTCCTGTAACATCCCAGGTAAATAAAGAATAAATAATTTTCATATTTATTAATATTTACAAATTAAATATTAATTTTATTTTAAAGGGGTTGCTATGTTCGATAGCGTACCCAATACACAACGATGAGTTTCTTTGAAACTTACGTAGCACACTAGTAATAAAATAATATTATTTTAAATGTTAGTTAACAAGTAGCCGTTGTACTGGCGGGAATAGATAGAAATAACTAAAATATGATTAGATATGTTTTTAAATGTTTATACATTTACCCAATAAAAGATAAAAGCTTAAAATACGGAAAGAGTTCAATTTTACGGGTATATATACTCTAATTTTCACTAAAGGTTCACTTATCACCTTTTAATGGTGAACCGTCATTAAATATAGTTTTTATCACTCTTATACTTTATTTTGGACCAAATATAACTCTTCTTTAGAATCGGGACATCAAAATTTACTTTGTGTAAATTTTTGGTACCTTTCTGATAAAGTTCATTTTTTATGAATAGTGTAAAATGTTGTATTTTAATTCAAAACCTCTTTTTAATCTAAATTATTTATATGATTAGATTATTATTTTAATTGGTTTTAAAGTGAAATTAGAAAATATTTTTACCAGTTAATCCAATGGTGTTCATTGGAATCAATTTCACTTTGAAATTGGACTTAAACTGGTGTCAATCTTTTGATACTTATTGTTTCACAAAAACACGCTATTTGTCATGACAGCGGGAATTAAGTATTAAATTAATTAATTTGACTTATATGATTTGAATTTTTTAAAATAGACTTCATTTTTGAATTCGGAATATCAAATATAGCTTAGGGTGAATTTTTGGTAATTTTCTGAAAAACTTCAATTTTTGATGAATAGTGAAACCACTAAGTGATAATCAAGCAAACTGATTTTTCAGTTAAATGAAAGTTTACCACTAATGTGTACTGAATTTTGAAAATCCGACATACATGGTTGTCATTAAGAAGTAAAATGTGGTTCAATAAGATTATAATATTTTTTTTGGTGAATAGTAACTTATTAAGTTCTTAATCACGATTAGTGGTAATTAGGGTAGTTTAAGGTATAAATAATACTTTAATAAAATGAAATGACCTAGACACATGTCCCAACCTTATTGGTTGTGTCATGGACGACCAAGACAAGCCATGGGTCAATTTGGGGACCCCATGGATCCACTTTTGTTGAGAAATGACATTTATTACTTTTTATTTAATGTTAAAGTGAAAATGACACAAACATAATATGTTTTACGAAAACAATTTTTAAGTGGGGTTATACAAGTACAAATTTTGATAATAAATAGTCCTTGGAAATCTAAAAAGATTTCCTATATCATAGTATTTTTTTAATAATTTTTAGACATTAAATAAATTAAATTATATATGACATAATAATGATGAAGTGATGACATCATTATTTGACGATTTAAATAAAATGGAATGATAATGAAAAATCTAAAACCTACACATGGCCAAAACCAATTGGATGAGTGTATTTCGAACCTTTATAACCTTATCCACGAATTATATCAATGTGGGACCTTTTGAAACCGAAACACATTTTCAAATAATGTAATATTTCTTTACTTTCCAAAAGTGCCCCTCCTCTCCTCTTATAAAAGGCCCCCACCTCTACTTCATTTCACACAATACTCAAGACTTTGGCTCGGCCAACCCCTGCCCATTTGCTCTGTCCACATCCCTCTCCTCATCCTATAGGATTCCCTTTGGGAAGAATCCTTTCAAAGGAAGCCTTTAGGCTCAAATCAAAAGGAGTTACATTTTTTAAGGTAATTCATTCTCTAATGTTCATTTGTTTTATTTTGCTTCTCCAACCCCCTAAACTCTTTTTATTTACTTCTTTTGTAACAACACCAGTATCTTCAATATACTAGGATGTTGTTATAAGATTTATTTGAGCTACACTCTCACACAACTACATCAAATGGTTAAAGAACAAACGGTTTCCGTGGATGGCGAAATTCTGCCTCCCGAAACGATGATTGTTCAACACTCATTTAACACCTTCAAAGGTGGAAATTATGATGTCACTATTTTCATATATGATATATAATATGTTTATGTTTTCTTTAAACTTCTGTAATTTTCATTTTTGGCATACCTTTATGGTTTCCATTATGGGTAAACACGATATCTTCATTTAAGGAAGTGTGGACTACCGCCCCCTAAAAGTGATTTGATTCGTTAATACCATATGTGGGATGTGTAAAGGATAAAGTTAATGATATTATATATGTTATTATACTGGAATTATAATATACTCTTATATCATTATGATTCCATTCCAGAAAATATGAAATAGAAATGGAAGTAGCGTTCATGCGTACGTACGGCTTACCGTCTCCATGAACGGTGCATTTCATTTCTTACCTCTAAATGATTATGTAATATTATAAATACATGTATATTCTGGATATATATGATATATATGATATCAAAATCGGGAATTTCATTCTGGATATAAAGAACTTTTGATCACACGAACAACATGTAATTATAAGAAGTCAACTTTCGACTTAAGAACCAAATATTGACAAAACAAACATTATTAACTTAAATGGTTACATAATGTTTATAACATGGCAATAAGTGATATAAAAGGAATAATGAACTTGAAAAAGATTCATAAGCAAGTATAGATTAACTCAAGTTTATTATTCAGGAGATTAAAGAACGGTCGGGTCATGTCGGATACGAGGTATGGGACTTCGTCTCAATCTCCTTTCGTTGAGGCATATTTTATTTTATACAAAACTTTCTTTTATACGGTGTATAAACCCCTTTGACTTTTACGTTTATTCAAAAGGAATCTTTTTTATACGAAGCGTTTGCTAAATGACAAAAGGGAATGTTTTTGTCGTACGTATGCGGCGACAATGACTTCTCCGCCGTCGTGACCTTTATTTGAGTTTCGGCTTCCTCTACAAGCCATACCTTCTTTTTTAAAAGAAAAATAAATACCATGTTTTACTTTGGTATTGAAAATAGTTTTCATAATGTTTTTATTATATCAATGTGTTGTATTGATATCTTGTGATTGAAATGTGGAAATGTTATGTTTCCTTTATGCATGTTTTATGTGTTATGATTATGTTATGGTTCTTGGGCATTATTATGAAGACGGGTGGTTCCGTGATAAACTAAGGGCGGGTGAGCCCGTTATAGCTCTCCAATGCATTGGGTAACGCGAAGGAGTGAAACGTTAAGGTTTCTCCGAAGAGATTTTAGGGAATATACTGTGATGGGTATTCCAAACGTAACCAAGAGGGTTACTCCCTATGTAAGAATGTTATGAATGCCTCAAGTTACCTTTATGTCTTATGATTTCTATGATTTATTCATGATTTAATGAGGTATGTTAAAGTGCCTATGTTTTATGGGTAAAGTATGATTTCATTCTTATGTATAAATGAACTCATGTTTCCTTCCCATGTTTTTATAACCCATACTGAGTTTTTATGCTCATCCCAAGTTTTTGAAATGTTTTTCACAGGTCAAGGGAAAGGTACATGATAAGATGATAGGGTCAAGGATGTGTCAAAAAGAGTCCATGTTTTATTTCAAATGAGTTTCCATTGATGGGAATGAAGAATACTATCTTTATGTAACCACTTTGTTTATTTGTGGAATGTAACGCAAGTTTTATGATCTAATTCTCTAAAACTCTAAACCCGAAAAGATCCTCAATGTGTAATCTTGTAATAACTCAAGATTAAGTAAGGATTAAGGATGGGGCCTTATAGTTGGTATCAGAGGTCGGTTTAGACAACTTTAGGAGTTAGAAAAGTGTTAAATTATAATATGATTGAAATGATATAGCATTTACAGATTACCATGTTGCTTCACCTAAGATATTTCTGTGTTCAGAATGGTTTTCCGCAGAGGAAACAAAGCAGCTATGTTGGGACGACATCAGGAGGAAGATAACCTTCCAAATCAGCAACCTGAGATGGTCGGAATTGGAACTGAACAGTTTGTTGCAGTGATGGCACAGTTGACTCAGGCTATAAATGGTGGTGGTATCCATGCACGAGATCATCCAGATCAACCACAGAGGAACATGTCAATGGTGGAACATTTCATGAGGCAACATCCCCCATCATTCAGAGGATCATCTTACCCTGTGCAATATGAAGGGTGGATTAAAGCACTGGAGAAGATTTTCAATGGCATGGGGTGTTCAGACAATCAAATGGTTAGTCTTGCTATTTACCGTTTGGAGGGTGAAGCAGATCAGTGGTGGTCTATGGTTAAAAATATCAGGAATGCCGATGAGATTGATGCTCTTGACTGGGATGAATTCAAAGGTATGTTTCTTGAGAAGTATTTTCCTAAGGCTGTTCGACTTAGGATGGAAAAGCAATTCTTGGAATTGAGGCAAGAGGAGGACTCAGTGGCTGCCTATGAAGAAAGGTTCACTCGATTGGAAAGGTATGCTCCAAATTTTATCCGGGACCTTGATAGTAAAATCAATCGTTTTTACTCAGGATTAAAGCCAAAGTATCGAAGGGCATTAGCCTCTCGTGAGTTTAAAAGTTATGAAAAGCTTGTTCAATGTGCTGAGAAGGTGGAAATGGAGTTTGCCGATGACCAAGTTTTCTATAACAACCAGCAGAAGAAGAGACTGAGGTGGCAGGAGAAAGGTAAGAATTCTTCAAAAAAGTCTGATGGTAAGAAAACTAAGTTTCCAGTTTGTGATAAATGTGGCAAAAGACATGTTGGGGAATGTCTTCTGAATTATGGAAAGTGCTACCGATGTGGTAAGATGGGACATAAGGCTCGTGATTGCACTGAAAAGGATCAAGCTGAAGGTAAGAACAAATTTGATTTACAGTTAGTGAAGTGTTATAAGTGCAATGAGATGGGTAACTATGCAAATGAGTGTCCGACAAAGAGCTTGAGTGATGGGAAGCAGTTAGACTACAAGCAGAAAGGGGTGGTGAAATCCTTTGCAACAACTTCAGCAGATGTTGGGCCATCGAATGAAGTGGTATCAGCTCCAGGGAGCTCAGTATTTTTCAAAGATTGACTTGAGGTCGGGGTACCATCAGTTGAAAGTAAAAGAAGCAGACGTTCCGAAGACTGTGTTCCGTACTAGATATGTCCATTATGAATTTGTAGTTATGCCTTTTGGGTTAACCAATGCACCTTCTGTATTCATGGACCTTATGAATAAAATTTTCCATGAGTTCTTGAATAAGTTTGTGTTTGTGTTTTGAGGTTTGGGAAGAGGTTGTGTGTGCCTTGTGATTCACAGTTGAAGAGAGAGTTGTTATGTGAAGCTCATAGTTCTCCATTTTCAGTTCATCCGGGCATTACTAAGATGTATAGAGATCTGCGGGAGTATTACTGGTGGGATGGAATCAAAAGAGATATTGCTGATTTTACTGTGAAGTGTTTGACTTGTCAGCAGGTTAAAGCAGAGCGGCAGTTACCGAAAGGGATGCTTCATCCTTTACCAGTTCCAGAGTGGAAATGGTAGAATATATCCATGGACTTTGTTGTTGGATTACCAAAGACATCTCGAGGTAATAATGCAATCTGGGTTATTGTTGATCGCTTGACCAAATCTACTCATTTCCTTGCTATACGAGATATTTTCTCTCTTGATCAACTTTCCCGTTTGTATCTTAAAGAGATATTCAGGTTACATGGAGTTCCTCTCTCCATTGTATCGGACCGTGATCCCAGGTTTACTTCTAACTTTTGGAAAGGCCTTCAGAAGTCGTTGGGTACTGAATTAAATTTTAGTACAGCTTTTCATCCTCAATCAGATGGGCAGTCAGAACGAACAATTCAGACATTGGAGGATATGTTACGAGCTTGTTCTATGGATTATCAGGGAAGTTGGGACCAACATCTTTCTTTGGTTGAGTTTTCATATAATAACAGCTTTCATTCCAGTATACAGATGGCACCATTTCAGGCATTATATGGGAAGCGATGTCGAACTCCAGCTTTCTGGGATGAAGTGGGTGAAAGAAAGTTGATGGGACCAGAATTGGTAGAAGAGATGGTAGAAAAGGTTCAGCTGATTCAGAAACACATGAGAACAGCTCAGAGTAGGCAGAAGAGTTATGTGGATAACCGGAGGAAGGATCTATCTTTCGAGGTAGGTGATCATGTTTTTCTCAAGGTTTCTCCTTGGAAAAGTGTGATGAGATTTGGTAAGAAAGGAAAGTTGAGTCCAAGGTTCATTGGACCATACGAAATTCTCGAAAGAGTTGGATCAGTTGCATACCGAGTGGCTTTACCTCCGATTTTATCTCAGGTACACAATGTTTTTCACGTTTCGATGTTGAGAAAGTATATGCCAGATCCATCTCATGTTTTGAGTCCAGAGGTAGTTCAGCTGGAAGAGAACCTATCTTATGAGGAACAACCGGTCCAGATTCTTGACCACAGGGAGCAAGTGTTACGGAATAAGGTGATTAATCAGGTAAAGGTTTTGTGGAAAAACCACATGATTGAAGAGGCAACATGGGAATCTGAAAATGCTATGAGGGATAAATACCCCCACTTATTTTGATAAGTGAATAAAATTGCGAGGACGCAATTCCCAAAAGGGGGGAAGGATGTAACATCCCAGGTAAATAAAGAATAAAGAATTTTCATAATTATTAATATTTACAAATTAAAAATTAATTTTATTTTAAAGGGGTTGCTATGTTCGATAGCGTACCCGATACGCAACGATGAGTTTCTTTGAAACTTATGTAGCACACTAGTAATAAAATAATATTATTTTAAATGTTAGTTAACAAGTAGCCGTTGTACTGGCGGGAATGGATAAAAATAACTAAAATATGATTAGATATGTTTTTAAATGTTTATACATTTACCCAATAAAAGATAAATGCTTAAAATACGGAAAGAGTTCAATTTTACGGGTATATATACTCTAATTTTCACTAAAGGTTAACTTATCACCTTTTAATGGTGAACCGTCATTAAATATAGTTTTGATCACTCTTATACTTTATTTTGGACCAAATATAACTCTTCTTTAGAATCGGGACATCAAAATTTACTTTGTGTAAATTTTTGGTACCTTTCTGATAAAGTTCATTTTTTATGAATAGTGTAAAATGTTGTATTTTAATTCAAAACCTCTTTTTAATATAAATTATTTATATGATTAGATTATTATTTTAATTGGTTTTAAAGTGAAATTAGAAAATATTTTTACCAGTTAATCCAATGTTGTTCATTGGAATCAATTTCACTTTGAAATTGGACTTAAACTGGTGTCAATCTTTTGATACTTATTGTTTCAAAAAAACACGCTATTTGTCATGACAGCGGGAATTAATTATTAAATTAATTAATTTGACTTATATGATTTGAATTTTGTAAAATAGACTTCATTTTTGAATTCGGAATATCAAATATAGCTTAGGGTGAATTTTTGGTAATTTTCTGAAAAACTTCAATTTTTGATGAATAGTGAAACCACTAAGTGATAATCAAGCAAACTGATTTTTCAGTTAAATGAAAGTTTACCACTAATGTGTACTGAATTTTGAAAATCCTACATACATGGTTGTCATTAAGAAGTAAAATGTGGTTCAATGAGATTATAATATTTTTTTGGTGAATAGTAACTTATTAAGTTCTTAATCACGATTAGTGGTAATTAGGGTAGTTTAAGGTATAAATAATACTTTAATAAAATGAAATGACCTAGACACATGTCCCAACCATATTGGTTGTGTCATGGCCGACCAAGACAAGCCATGGGTCAATTTGGGGACCCCATGGATCCACTTTTGTTGGGAAATGACATAAATTACTTTTTATTTAATGTTAAAGTGAAAATGACACAAACATAATATGTTTTACAAAAAAAAATTTTAAGTGGGGTTATACAAGTACAAATTTTGATAATAAATAGTCATTGGAAAGATAAAAAGATTTACTATATCATAGTATTTTTTTTATAATTTTTAGACATTAAATAAAGTAAATTATCTATGACATAATAATGATGCAGTGATGACATCATTATTTGACGATTTAAATAAAATGGAATGATAATGAAAAATCTAAAACCTACACATGGCCAAAACCAATTGGATGAGTGGATTTCGAACCTTTATAACCTTATCCACGAATTATATCAATGTGGTACCTTTTGAAACCGAAACAAATTTTCAAATAATGTAATATTTCTTTACTTTCCAAAAGTGCCCCTCCTCTCCTCTTATAAAAGGCCCCCACCTCTACCTCATTTCACACACTACTCAAGACTTTGGCTCGGCCAACCCCTGACCATTTGCTCTCTCCACATCCCTCTACTCATCCTAGAGGATTCCATTTGGGCAGAATCCTTTCAAAGGAAGCCTTTAGGCTCAAATCAAAAGGAGTTACACTTTTTAAGGTAATTCATTCTCTAATGTTCATTTGTTTTATTTTTCTTCTCCAACCCCCTAAACTCTTTTTATTTACTTCTTTTGTAACAACACCAGTATCTTCAATATACTAGGATGTTGTTATAAGATTTATTTGAGATACACTCTCACACAACTACATCAAATGGTTAAAGAACATACGGTTTCCGTGGATGGCGAAATTCTGCCTCCCGAAACGATGATTGTTCAACACTCATTTAACACCTTCAAAGGTGGCCATTATGATGTCACTATTTTCATATATGATATATAATATGTTTATGTTTTCTTTAAGCTTCTGTATTTTTCATTTTTGGCATACCATTATGGTTTCCATTATGGGTAAACACGATATCTTCATTTAAGGAAGTGCGGACTACCGCCCCCTAAAAGTGATTTGATTCGTTAATACCATATGTGGGATGTGTAAAGGATAAAGTTAATGATATTATATATTTTATTATACTGGAATTATAATATACTGTTATATCATTATGATTCCATTCCAGAAAATATGAAATAGAAATGGAAGTAGCGTTCATGCGTACGTACGGCTTACCGTCTCCATGAACGGTGCATTTCATTTCTTACCTCTAAATGATTATGTAATATTATAAATACATGTATATTCTGGATATATATGATATATATGATATCCAAATCAGGAATTTCATTCTGGATATAATGAACGTTTGATCACACGAACAACATGTAATTGTAAGAAGTCAACTTTCGACTTAAGAACCAAATATTGACAAAACAAACATTATTAACTTAAATGGTTACATAATGTTTATAACATGGAAATAAGTGATATAAAAGGAATAATGAACTTGAAAAAGATTCATAAGCAAGTATAGATTAACTCAAGTTTATTATTCAGGAGATTAAAGAACGGTCGGGTCAAGTCGGATACGAGGTATGGGACTTCGTCTCAATCTCCTTTCGTTGAGGCATATTTTATTTTATACACAACTTTCTTTTATACGGTGTATAAACCCCTTTGACTTTTACGTTTATTCAAAAGGAATCTTTTTTATATGAAGCGTTTACTAAACGACAAAAGGGAATGTTTTTGTCGTACGTATGCGGTGACAATGACTTCTCCACCGTCGTGACCGTTATTTGAGTTTCGGCTTCCTCTACAAGCCATACCTTCTTTTTTAAAAGAAAAATAAATACCATGTTTTACTTTGGTATTGAAAATGGTTTTCATAATGTTTTTATTATATCAATGTGTTGTATTGATATCTCGTGATTGAAATGTGGAAATGTTACGTTTACTTTATGCATGTTTTATGTGTTATGATTATGTTATGGTTCTTGGGCATTATTATGAAGACGGGTGGTTCCGTGATAAACTAAGGGCGGGTGAGCCCGTTATAGCTCTCCAATGCATTGGGTAACACGAAGGAGTGAAACGTTAAGGCTTCTCCGAAGAGATTTTAGGGAATATACTGTGATGGGTATTCCAAATGTAACCAAGAGGGTTACTCCCTACGTAAGAATGTTATGAATGCCTCAAGTTACCTTTATGTCTTATGATTTCTATGATTTATTCATGATTTTATGAGGTATGTTAAAGTGCCTATGTTTTATGGGTAAAGTATGATTTCATTCTTATGTATAAATGAACTCATGTTTCCTTCCCATGTTTTTATAACCCATACTGAGTTTTTATGCTCATCCCAAGTTTTTGAAATGTTTTTCACAGGTCAAGGGAAAGGTACATGATAAGATGATAGGGTCAAGGATGTGTCAAAAAGAGTCCATGTTTTATTTCAAATGTGTTTCTATTGATGGGAATGAAGAATACTATCTTTATGTAACCACTTTGTTTATATGTGGAATGTAACGCAAGTTTTATGATCTAATTATCTAAAACTATAAACCCGAAAAGATCCTCAATGTGTAATCTTGTAATAACTCAAGATTAAGTAAGGATTAAGGCTGGGGCCTTATATTTCCCAACCAAAGTGGCTCCATGGGGTCCCCAAGTTCACACATGGATTGTCTTGGTCGGCCAAGACACATACAATGAGGGTAGGACATGTTTCATGATCATCTAATATTATTAAAACATTATTTTTACCTTAAACTACTCTAATTACCTCTAATCGCGATTAAAAACTTAATAAGTTAATATTCACCAAAAAATTATTTTAATCCCATTGAACCATATTTTACTTCTTAATTACAACCATGTATGTCTAATTTTTGAAATTAAAAACACAAAGATGGAAAATTTTCATTTAAATAGAAAAATCAGTTTTAATAAGTACCACTTAGTGGTTTCACTATTCATCAAAAATTGACGTTTTTCAGAAAATTACCAAAAATTCACCCCAAGCTATATTTTATATTTCGAATTCAAAAATGATTTATATTTTACAAAATTCAAAACATATGAGTTTCATTAATTAATTTACTAATTAATTCCCACTGTCAGAGCAAATAGCATGTTTTTATGAAACAAAAAGTATCAAAAGATTGACACTAGATTAAGACCGATTTCAAAGTGAAATTAATTCCAACGACCACTATTGGATTAAATGGTAAAAATATATTCTAATTTCACTTTAATACCAATTAAAAAGATAATATATTCATATAAATAAATTAGATTAAAAAGAGGTTTTGAATTAAAATACAACATTTTTCACTATTCATTAAAAATTGAACTTTTTCGGAAAAATTACAAAACATTACACAAAAGTTAATTTTGATATCCAGAATCTAAAGAAGAAATTTATTTTTTCAAATATAACACATAAAATTTTCAAAAGGTGGATTTAAAAGAGGTTCGCCATCAAAAGGCGGTTAATCGACCTTTTAATGAATAATAGAGTGTCTACACTTAAAATTGGATTCATTCGCATTTTTAATCATAAAAAATTTATTGTAAAGAGTAAAAATATTTGACAAACATATATAATCATAAAGTAGTTAGTTCTGTTCATTCCTGCCATTACAACGGCTAGGCGTTAACTACCATTTAAAATAATATTATTTTATTATTAGAGTGCAACGTAAGATTCCCAAGAAACTCATTGTTGCGTATTGGGTACGCCATCGAGCATAGCATCCCCTTTAATGTAATATTAATATTATATTCACAAATATGGATAAATATAAATATGTCATATTCTTTATTTACCTCGGGTGTTACATCCTTCCCCACTTTTGGGAATTGCATCCTCGAAATTTTAAAATTGGGCTTGGAAACATCCTTGAAAGTCCCACATCGGAACAAGAGTCTGTAAACAATCACATTAAAATAAAGAAAAATAATTACAGAGGTCACCCGAGTTAACCCATACCAGGATTCCATATAAGAAAACATGGACATGGAGGAGAAAACATAGGGTCATGTTTTGATGGAGAGTGATAGAAAACATGTTTTGGAGAAATTTAACCACAAGAAAATCACAAACTTGTGATGGGTTAAACGATATTCGATTCCATAGTAGGCAAAGTTAATAGACAATATTTTTGTTTTAAGTTACTTTTTATTGAGGAATTTATTCATAAGGAAACATAATCACTTATCATGTTGACTTTCAACTTTTATTAGATTCCTTACACAAACTCATATTTTCTCTAAAAGATGAGTATTTAGGAAGACTTGTTCACATTAAGAGTACTATAATCAACTTCTAGAGAATCACCTAATCCACAAAATAGAACTATATACTTCCCATGTATTTAGACTTTACCCAAAAACTAAACCAAAAAGGTTAGTATATGATCAGATAATCCAAAAAAGGATAAACCTTTATAACAAGAAAATCTACTCTTAATCTCCAAAATTTGTCCAACATAACCCAATGTTCAATGAGGACCATTCGATAAACAATTTTTCCATAAAATTCTTCAAAGTAAACCAAACTCAGATTGAAACCCAAATATTTTAAGGATTTAGTCACATAGCTTCCCAAGCTAAATCGTAACATTTATCTCCAAACATCATCAGTTGCTCTTAATGTCTCGTATTGAAAAGTAATTAACCAAATCACATATCCTCCATGATAGGTTAATAAATTTCCATTGATCACCCAAAATCAACTTACTCTTAATTAATAAAATCATCTAAATAAAAAGAATCAGTCAAACTAACCAGTGACTTAACGTAGTCCAGTGGTATGCGATAAATACTAGTTGCACTTTGGTTATGGGTTCGATTCCCGCAGCTTTGTCCGACGCGACAGGTTGTCACACGGTCTGCGTGTTGTCCTTTTTTCCAAAACTATATAATTCTCATATCATTACCAAAAAGAGATAAAATCATCAAAAATAACCATAAAATAATTTAACCTCAATTTAATCTCATGCCTTTCACTTCCATCATAACATATAGTAACCTATAATTACCTCAAAAGTAAGGATCATATAAACCCAAATGGTTCTTTATAACTATATCCACAATATAACTGATAACTAATCCTTGAATAAAATTTTTATATATTAAACATCAGGGTTACACATACTATAAAAAGTCTTCTAATGTAACCCCATCATCAAAAGAGACTTAATACTCTTAAGAATTTCACCATAACTCATGAAGCCCTTATATGTTGACTTCTTACTCATTCAACATTCTTCATGATCCATTATCCAATCCATTCCAACTTATTCCAAAATACTTCTTTCCTACAAACAAAATCATGAATCATATCCTAAGATTCCAAAATAGGAAAAAAAAGTTATGAAATAATCCATACCTTTGATTGGTCATTTTCAGTTTCTTCATCCTTAAATGGAATGGCATTAGGTATTGGTAAATTAATATTTGTACTATCTTGGTGATCCCATTCACGAAACATCTTCATATGACATGTGTTTTCCTAATGACCATGCACACAACATTTAAAACATTCAACTGATCCCTCAAAAAGAACTTCTTTCCCATACCTCGAGTCAACTAGATGCTTCCTTTTCCATGGAAGGTTCTTACTTTATGTCCTTCATTTCCAAATCTATAGAATATTTCTGTCCCTTTGAAACATTTTCCTAGGTGTTTCTTTCCACATCTTTGAAACATAGGTTTGTGAACATACTTACCTTTATGATTATTACCCATAATTCCGTAGGGATTTGTTTCTTGCATATATGATTCCTTATAGAAATCACCAAAGTTTAGGTGGTCAATCATGACTCCAGATAGTTGGTTGAGGATGAACACAATAGTTCTCATTCCAGCTCCCATATCATTCAGTTGATTGCTCAAAAAACTGTCACAGTTTCCTTCACATCCACTGTTACTTTGGTGCCTGCTAGATCCATCCATTTACTAAAACCAAAAAGGTCAATGATAGTATATCAACAAAACCATCATGTAATAATTAGGAAGATAAAAAATAAGATATACTTACTCATTCAATTTATCTAAAACTCGGACTCTTTCTGAATTCCTTACCATTATGGTAATGTCACTTATGCTTAAAGAATACCCTAACCTCTAATGTTATCTAAACTGACCTCTGATACCAACTATAAGGACCCAGCCTTAAACCGTACTTAATTATGATTTAATACATGATTACACATTGAGGATCCTTCCAGGTTTATAGTTTTAGAGAATTATATCATAAAACTTGCATTACATTCCACATTTAATAAAAGTGCTTACATAAAGATAGTATTCATTTTTTTCCCATCAACGGAATGATATTTAAAATAAAACATGGATTCTTTCTTGAAACTTCCTTGACATTATCATGATATCTTTTACCATTCCCTTGACCTGTGAAAAACATTTTAGGAAAACTTGGGATGAGAATAAAAAGCTCAGTAAGGGATATAAAAAAATATGGAAAGCAAACATGAGTTCATATATACATAAGAATGAAATAATAATTTACCCATAAAACATAGTAACTTTAACATACCTCATCATATCATGAATAAATCATAGAATTCATAAGACATAAAAGGTAACTTGAGGCATTCATAACATTCTTACGTAGGGAGTAACCCTCTTGGTTACGTTTGGAATACCCACCGTAGTATATTTCCTAAATCTCTTTGGAGAAACCTTAACGTTTCACTCCTTCGTGTTACCCAATGAATTGGAGAGATATATCGGGCTCACCCTCCCTTTGTTTATCATGGAACCACCCATCTTCATAATAATGCCCAAGAACCATAATATAATCGTATCACATAAAACATGAATAAAGGAAACATAACATTTCCACTTTTCAATCACAAGATACCAATACAACATATTGATATAAATACATTATGAAAACCATTTTCAACACAAAAATAAAAGAAAAGTAAAACATGGTATTTATTTTTCTTTTAAAAAGAAGGTATGGCTTGTAGAGGAAGCCGAAACTCAAATAATTGTCACAGCGGCGGAGAAGTCGTTGTCGCCGCATACGTATGACAAAAACATTCCCTTTTGTCATTTTGTAAAACGATTTGTATAAAAAAGATTTCTTTTTGGATAAATGTAAATTTCAAAGGGGTTTATACATCGTATAAAAGAAGGTTGTGTATAAAACAAATATGCCTCAACGAATGGAGATTGAGACGAAGTCCCTTACAAAGACGGTATCCTTGGTTTAAGGATAAATCAATTACATAATTATGTGTGAAAAACAAATACACAAAAATAGAAGTGGATATTAAGTGTAAAAAAATCAGAGGTTATTCAGACATATTCATAGAACGACATATTCAAGGAGTACAAGTTTATCCCAAAGAATCAAATTTGGGTTAAGAAGTTCCCTTGCAAAAATTTGACAGCCTAACGGCGTCACTACAAAATTCAGAAAATGAGTTGATGAAAGATAAAAAGGTTATCTGATCAAATGGACATAAAATTTAAATCAATAAGGATATAGAATAACATCTCCCAACTGGATAGTATGTGAATTAAAAGACATAACAAAAGAAGTCTTTTTAAAAAAGGAGGGTGAAAGGTTCCCTTACCGACATGGGTATCTTTCGAGACATGCACCTCGTGAAAGAAGGACAATACAACATTGATGTAAATACTCATAAACGAAAGTATATTACACAATTAGTAAAATAATGTGTAGTACATACACCACTCAAAGGAAATTGTGGAAAATGTAGAATAAATCTCACGGGAATAAAAGTGAGATGAAAAATCCCGTATGAAAACTCGGTAGTCTAACGGCGCCACTTAAAACCTCAAAAATAGATTGATGAGAGAAAATATAATCTCTCATAATATTAAAATAATGTTTACAGAAAGAGGAATATAAAAGAAAATCCTCCCACATAACAAAGAGGATCTTAAAAGAAGTTACATAAAGGAGAGTACTTAAAAAGAAAGAGAGAGGTTAGATCTCTTACGAAAATTCGGCAGCCTAACGACCCCACTCAAAACATCCAAAATGGATTGATGAGAGATAATAGGGACTCTCATCATATTAAAATAAAAATTATAGTACGAGTAATATAAAATAACATCCCAGTAATACGAAATATGATCTTTAAAAGGAATGACATAAAAAAGTGTACTTAAAAAGAAAGAGAGGAGTAGGATCCCTTACCTCGGGTCCGACTTGACTCTATCATTCCTTAATATCATGAATAATAAACTTGAGTTAATTTCTAATTCCTTAATAAACTTTATCAAGTTCATTATTAATTTTATATCACTTATTACCATGTCATGAACACTTTGTAATTATTTTAGTTAATAACGGTCGTTTAAATGATCATTGGTACTTGTGTCAAAATATGCTCTTTATAATTACATGGTGTTCATGTATCCATTATATCCAGAGGTATAATCATGATATATATATCATATATATCATATATATCTAATATATACATGCATTTATAATATTACATAGTCATTTAGAGGTATGAAATGAAATGCACCGTTCATGGAGACGGTAAGCCGTACGTACGCATGAACGCTACTTTCATTTCTATTTCATATTTTATAGAATGAAATCATAGTGATATAAAGGTATATTATAATTCCAGTATAATATCATATATAATACCATTAATTAAATCCTATATACGTCCCACATATGGCATTAATGAATCAAATCACTTTGAGGGGCGGTAGTCCGCACTTCCTAAAATGAAGATATCGCGTTTACTCATAATGGTAACAATAATGGATATTCCATAAATGGAAAATACAGAAGATTAAGTAAAACATAAAAATATTATATATAATATATAAATATAGTGACATCTTAATGGCCACCTTTAAATGTGTTAAAAGAATATTGAATAATCATCGTTTCGTGAGGCAGAAAATCGCCAACCACAGAAACAATATGTTTTTTAACCATTAGACGAAGGTGTGTATAAGTGTAGCTCGAATACTACTTATAAAAACATCCTAGTATATTTAATATACTGTATTTGTTATAAAATAAATGAATAAAAAGTGTTTAGGGGGTTGGAGAAGCAAAATAAAACAAGAGGACTCAAGTGAAGACATTACCTTAAAATCGGGTAACTCCCTTTGGTTTGAGCTCAAAGGATTCCTTGGGAAGACTTATGCCCCAAGTGAGGCTTAAAGGAGTTATAGAGGGATGTGTAGAGAAAATATTTTCAGGGTTTGGTCGAGCCAAAGGCTTTGGAAGTGTGGGTAAAGAGGTAGAGGTGGGGGCCTTTTATAAGAGGAGATGAGGAGCACTCTTGGAAAGTAAAGAAAGATTCATTTATTTTAAAATTATTTTCGGATTTAAAAGGTCCTACATTGATAGAATTCGAGGATAAGGTGATAAGGGTTCGAAATACACCCATAAAATAGGTTTTGGACATGTGTAGGTCTTATATTTTACATTGTCTTTCCATTTTATTTAAATCGTTAAATAATGATGTCATCGCTGCATCATCGTGATGTCATAAATAATATAATTTCTTTAATGTCTAAAAATTATAATAAAAATACTATGATGTAGGAAATAATTTTATCTTTCAAATGAATATTTATAGTGAAAAATATGACTTATATAACACCATGTAAATTTTTTTCAGTAAAACATCTCATGTTTGTGTCATTTTTACTTTAACATTAAATAAAAAGTTATTTATGTCATTTCCCAACCAAAGTGGCTCCATGGGGTCCCCAAGTTGACCCATGGATTTTATTGGTCTCCCATGACACATAAAATTAATGTAGGACATGTTTCATTCTCATCTAATATTATTAAAACATTATTTTTACCTTAAACTACTCTAATTACCTCTAATCGCGATTAAAAACTTAATAAGTTACTATTCACCAAAAAAACAATTTAATCCCATTGAACCACATTTAACTTCTTAATTACAACCATGTATGTTGGATTTTTGAAATTAAAAACACAAAGATATCAAAATTTCATTTAAGTGGAAAAATCAGTTTTTATAAGTACCACTTAGTGGTTTCACTATTAATCAAAAATTGAAGTTTTTCAGAAAATTACCAAAAATCCACCCTAAGCTATATTTGATATTTCGAATTCAAAAATTATGTCTATTTTAAAAAATTCAAAACATATTAGTTGCATTAATTAATTTCATAATTAATTCCCACTGTCAGAGCAAATAGCGTGTTTTTATGAAATAAAAAGTATCAAAAGATTGACAATAGTTTAAGTCCGATTTCAAAGTTAAATTAAATCCAAAGACCACTATTGGATTAAATGGTAAAAATATATTCTAATTTAACTTTATAAAAAATTCTAACGATAATCTAATAATATAAATAAATTAGATTAAAAAGTTGTTTTTAATTAAAATACAACATTTTTCACTATTCATTAAAAATTGAACTTTTTCGGAATAATACCAAAAATTTACACAAAGTAAATTTTGATGTCCTGATTCTAAAGAATAATTTTATTTTGTCAAATATAACACATAAAATTGTCAGAAGGTGGATTTAAAAGAGGTTCGCCATCAAAAGGCGGTTAATCGACCTTTTAAAGAATATTAGAATGTCTACGTTTAAAATTGGATTCATTCGCATTTTTAAACCTCTAAAATTTATTGTAAATAGTACAAATATTTTACAAACATATATAATCATTTTGTAGTTAGTTCTGTTCATTACCGCCATTACAACGGCTTCGCGTTAACTAGCATTTAAAATAATATTATTTTATTATTAGAGTGCAACGTAAGATTCCCAAGAAACTCGTTGTTGCGTATTGGGTACGCAATCGAGCATAGAATACACTTTAAAGTAATATTAATATTTTATTCAAAAATATGGATAAATATAAAGATGTCATATTCTTTATTTACCTGGGGTGTTACACTATGCCTTACGTACTTCCATGTTTTGTGTCATTTCTCAAGCTTTTTATGTTTAAACATTATGTTCATGTTTTTCAGTTCAAATGTATATGGTATGTTTTATTTTATCCATGCTTACCCTTACTGATCATTTGAGCTAACCCTTTTTATGTTTTCTTTTCCCCGGGATATAAAGAAAGGTTTTAGGTAAGAAAAAAAGGAAGATCTTTATGGGAGATGTTGAAGATCTTTCACCACAATTAGAAGATTACATTCCATGTTTCCAAAGACACTAAACTATTACGATCCTAGTGTGTCTGTTTTGGTTATGTATTAAGTATTCAGCTAAAGTAATGTAATGTCCATGTACGTCAAGCTTTGGGTCTCTACACAAACCCCACAGATTCACTAGCATACTAGTACACACCCACCCACCTAGATTCATCGGATTCCCATTATGTTAAAACAAGTTCAACAAGTTAAGAAATATATATTTCACATGAAAATATCATTTCCACCTCACAATTTCATGAAACATCACACATATACATCGCAGAAGTCACAAAATCCACTTTTTCGTCAAATGTATTTTGAAATCATACTCACACCAAAAATAGCCTACAACACATTTCACATTTCTTAATCACTTACAAAAATCCTATAAATAATTTTACAAAACCATTCAAGAAATACAAAATCACATAACATCACACTCAATTATCATATAGTACTTCATTTGTCCACAAGATTCTATTTGCACAACACACTCACACAAAACAGCCCACAACCATGTTTTGCAGCTCTCATTACTTTTGATAAAACATTTAACCACTTTATAAAGAATTTAAAAAAATATTTTCCATCTTATATAAGGACATTAACCTTAAAAAATCCATATTAGATGAACACACTCACCCAACAGTACATATAAACAATTTTACCTCTTTCTTAACCAATCTAAACATTCACAATTTTCATAAAACAAACCCAAGGGGTGTAACTATGCTTCTCACAAAAAACCCATTACAAATCCCTCATTCAATTCCAAATGCATTCTAATACCAATCCGTAATAGAATTTTTATCCCAAACAAAATTTATTAAACTACCCCCAAATGATATAAAAATACTTCCATTAACCCCATAAAAGACACAAATGAAAAAAACATGTTCTCTTTAATCTGTTTCAAGAAGCAGAACATGGTCTTACACCTTGAACCCCTTCCAAAAATCTATTTCAAGGCCTACATGACACTAAGGAATTAGAAAAATAGAATTGGATTCCCCTTTATACACCAATAAGTAACTTTCATGTGTTATAAAATACACCCAACCATTACCCCAAAAGTCGCCAAGGAAAAGGACACAGTTTCAACAATAATGCAACTATAAAATTGAACACATAACCAAATCCATCAAAAATGGTATTCGCACCACAAGAAGAATATGAGGAACTTTAGGACCTGTAAATAAAGCAATCAAACTCATAAAAAATTTCTTATACATGGAACAACCTACCTTTTGAGTCCAAACCCTTGAATCTCGATGTGAAACCTAATCCACACCTCCACTGCCCCACAAGGAATTGAAAATGAACCCTAAACAATAATATTTCACCCAAAAGACCCCAAATCAAAACCTTTTTACGAACCCTAACTTTTAGAAAATCTATAAATTCACAAAAGTTGGAGGAAACAATAAGGATAAAGATTGAAATTAAGAGAGATAAACATACCCAAATAAATCATTAAGAAAATGACCCAAATACACCATTATCTGAATTTCAAAACAACCATAAATGAAAGTGATGTTTGATTAAGGCTTAGGAGGTTATGTTGGAACTGGAAAGGAATAAGATGAGTAAAAATAGATGAAGTTATAAAGGGATCAATTTCCCTCTTCAAATCTTAAAGATTTGTGAAATCCAGAGACGTTTCTCCCAAATTCTCTATACAATTGACCTCCAAATTGAAGGAGTAGATAATGAGGGCGCACCTTGGCTCAGTGGTCTTGAGTAGGTGATGGAATCACTGAAAGCTTTTAAAAAATGAAGGAGATATTAAAGAATTAAAATAGTCATTTAATGTAGAAAATGGGCTTCTGGGTAGGCCCAATACCATAAATAAAAACCAAAATCCTTCATTATTATGGATTAATATGTGCTTCAAATGGATATGGGGGTTTTAATATACCAGTGTATTCTTATTGGGAAGTAGAATTGGTGAAAAATGATGATATATGAATGATTTATAAAAGAAACAATTTTTTTTTAAATCATGAAATGAGATCACGATTTTTCCCAAAATTTGAAAACCCACATTTCCACCAAAATGCATAGAAAACACCCATAAAAAAGAAAGGATAAAAATGAAATGAAACAATGCCTTGAAAACAATTCATGTTTGTGACAGTATATATGGAACCCATTATAATAAGAATGAAATTATTGTGATTGGTGTACTGAGATAGTGCTCCAAGGCATTGTTTGTTTATAATCAAGATACATTATGTTGGGATAGGGACGTACCTGATTCTTTTTTGAGACATTTTCTACCATGACGTTTTGGTTGTTTAGCATTGACATTTTTTATTATTATGTTTTATATGTTGTTTTCAAATTTCCAATTTTATGATTATCATGAAAAGTAATTTATTACTAGTCATGTTATTTTTTTCATCGTTGATATTCCTATTGTCTAAAATTTATCACTTATTCCATGTTTATTCCCTTATTGTTATTTAAAGATCACTAATTTTTTATTTACATCCCATGGATATCACTAATAGTTCAATGTTAAAAGGATTATTTTGAGCATGTTAAGTAGAATAAAATAAAATCTTGTTAATGATGTTATAAATAAGGTTGTTATATCCCATGTTCACGATGTTATGTGTTTTACCTACCTACCAAAGACACAACAAATACCAATATTTTAGGTTGTATTATGTCAAATTTTTTTAATAAATCATGTTTCAATGTATACTAAAGAGAAGGACTGTAATACAAAATTATTTCAAAAAAATCCTAAGTATCTCACCATATAGGTTTGAGTATGGATAATCATTATATTTACCTATGGAAATTTAACATAAGGCATTTTGGGTAATAAAGAAAATGATATTTTACATTTCATTTTATTAAAAAATTAAAATTATACCATAATGAATATGAGGAACATAGCATGGTATTATATATAAAATAAATGTTCTATAGATCTATATTTATTGTATAATAATATAGTAATCTCAACGGTAAACAAATTTAACCTAAATAAAACATGCTCTCGTATAGTTCTGAACATAATTTACACATGGGAATCTTATGGTATAGGTGTTCTGTTACTTTAATAGTGTATTATGTTTAACCTCATGGGGTAGTATAGAATCAATATTCTACTAATGGTCATGATTTAAATGCTAATGGTCAAAATTTTAAAAAATTTGATGAATAATTAATTAACGTTTAAATATATATAATGACCAACACTATTCATACATTGAAATTACATAATAATTGATGAATATTCCTTAAATAAAAAAATAAATGAAACCAAACCCATGTAGTTTTTTTAAAATTAGGAATCATTGAAAATTTAATAACTTGTTCATAACAAATAATCACCATATCCTACATATTAATTAAAAACTAGAACATTCTTTTAGATATCAGACTAAATACATATCTTCATATCAGGGGGGAATGAAACTTAGTAAAATGGTGAGCTTAGATGATCAGTATGATTGTACAAGGGTGATATAAGTCACCAAAAAGAATAAATGATTATGAACATGAGCATGAATTTTGAAAATTATACCCACACATCAAAGATCAAAGACATGATTTATTAAATAAATCACTGATGTTCATAAGACATGAGTCATATAAGAACATTAGCTACGGGGGAATGACATTTCCGTAAGCTATGGAGTGCATCATAAATATAAAATAATAACTTTTTGATCATGAATAAATATAAATATATTCACTCATCAAGTTAATGTCATCAAATCAGGCCCTTGATTAAATTTATGGTCATCAAACTAGGTCTGTTCATAATCATATGGACATAAAAACCAGGTCTATGCATAAATTTTTTATCATGAAATCAGGTTCATGAATAAACCATATGCCTCATGATCTACACATCATAAACCAATTCATTGGAGGGAGATATAATTACCACCCACCACTTAATATAAAAATATATGTTTTCTATAAGAACATAAATAACACATCATATAAGAAATCATGAAAGGAAATGGGTTTCTTAAGCATTTTATCATAACACAACTCATGAAAAAATTACAATATATCATAAATGTCATTCAATCACAAACAGAAGATATCCTTAGAAAGAATACGAATAATATACTATAATTATAATTCATGTAATTAATATCTTATAAGAAATTATTGTTTCTATGATGGGAAATATATATTTTTAAGGATCACATATAATTATTATTTATGAAAATATCATTTCTATTGTGATTTTTCTTTAAATGAAAATATGTTAATAAAGAAAACATTTTCATTGGAAATAGCCTTGCATTATTATAAATCAATCTTCAAGACATTAACTAGAAACGATGAATGGAAAATCCACACAAGTCATATATGTTAAATATCATTCTTTATGAATTTTTGTTTGAAAATTCATAAATAATATCTCTTTGAAAATGATAAAAAGAATATTTTGAAACCATTAAGAAAAAATAGGGAAAATATTATTAAATAAAATAGTAAAAATTAAAATATAATAATAACAAATATTATTATATAATTTGATTATATGTGAAATTGTAGGAAAATATATTTCTAAGGGAATCTTTATAATGATAATTTATCAATGAATGTCTATTATAATTACAGTTTAATTGAAGTGTGTCTTAATAAACATAATTTATTATATGTATTCACTATGAATCAAAATTTAAAAATTGAAATGAAACTATAATATAATCAAAATTAATATCACAATAATTCATAGTATGATAGAATTAAGGACGTAAAAGTTTATCTAAAATAATGTAAATTGAGATAATAATTCCCCTACTACATTATTACAAGTCAAATACCATGCACCATAAATGTATTAATTATCAAATTAAACATTAAATGACATGAATTTAATGATATTAATTATATTATATATCACATGGAATTATATATAAACCCTATAAATGAAATAAGTTGTGAATAAGTCTATATATCATAAATGTAAAACTGATATGAGAATCCATTAACTCAGAATTCAATTTTGTTTTTTTTCAAATCCTATGTAAACGTGCAGAGAAAGTTCTTTATTTATTCCAAGACTATAATTATTATAATAATACCTTATATATACATTAATAACATCTTACCACCCATTCATTAGTAATAATTAATTATTTTCATTATATTGGGAATGTTTGATTCATAGTATCTTAATTAGTGCCTTTGTGAATAATTTTGGTTTTGGTTTTAAAATGATAATGAAACACCATAAGTTAAATTTAATTGTATTCATTTACTTATACAATTTTATATGATGTATTTTATTTTTTATATGAGGACGAGTCACTTAAAAAAATGTTAATGATAAATGCTCATTTGATTTTAGTGGGTTTTTGACTATCATGATGTAGTTTCATTTTATGAACTACTATTTATATATATTAGCTCCCGAACAATTAAAATATTGAAATATGAATATTAAAATATAATTTTATAATAATTATTATTTTTAAGTATATCATTTATTGAAATGTTGTAAAATTAAAAATCATTAATCGCATAGAAGGTTAACTTCTATAATTTGGAAAATGATTTAATTTTTTTAATAAGAGGAGAAAAAAAGTGGTGGATATAATATATTCCATGAAAAAAATATTATACTATATAAATTATTTATCAGTTATAATTAATATATTAAATAACGATGTGATGAGAATGTAGAATAAGAAGAGAAAATAAGAGAAGTGGTTTGGGAAAAATACCTCCTGAATATCACCTCCTCGTAGGATTCACAAAAGAAATGAGAATTGGTATTTTGTGATATCCATAGCACATAGATGTTTTCATAGTAGGTATTAGGGGTTCTGGATGATATTTTAGACCATTTATGGATTTTTAGGATAAATTAAAAGTTTAGGGGTGTTATTTATACCTGAGGTGTTGTTGTTATATGTGAGTAAATAACTATTAATTTTTATTTATAACTGATCAAATTTGGGTGGCCTTAATTCCAATGACATAGATTCATAATTAATGATTCACAGGACAGATATAGTGTAGAAACACATAATCCAACCATTTAGAGTATTTTTTTTATGAATATTGTGATTTAACCTTTTAAAATTAAATAATTTCATTATGTTTCCTATAGAGTGGTAAATGCTATATAATTACCATTGTAATTTTTTTATTCCAAAAAATGAAAGTAAAAATAAAAAATAATTTTTACATTTTTATTGAATATATAAAATCTAATTTACTAAATTCAAATCACAAAATCAGAAAATTTTATATTTTGAACAAAATATGAGTACTTGATGAAAAATAGGGTTTTTTAGAAGTGTATTATTGAAGAAAAAAATTTATATTAACTCTATGAAAAATAATTAGAATTGTTTGAATGTAAATTAATATTTAATAATATATAATATATGATTGTAATTTAAAAAATTACCCATTTGGTATTATGTAAATGAATTTAAAATGAGATTCAATTGGTACTTTATAATAATTTATAATGAAAAAACATGTGTTTGAACCAAAAAATAAACATATTGTAAAACATGATATATATTTAATTAGATATAATTTATATGGGTCATCAAATTCTAATGTTCCCGCAATGCTTCCTCAAATTTTTTTTTGGTTTGCTGTAAAACATTAACCATGTGATTGTAATTGTTTTGTAGGACATTTTCTAAAAAATATAGAATATCTGTTATTTATTATTTATAAGAAATATTATTGTCAAAGTGGTATAACTTTCTGAGATTAGTAAATGCGAAGGATCAGGTATGTTCTTCCTTTGGAGAAAAACATGGGACACATCATGAACTTGATATTGTTTTAGTGAAAGTGACAATTGATAATCAACTGTCCATATAGAATCAAGAATTTCAAAAATATCATCCTTACATTTTTAAATTCAATGGTTGATATTTGAAAATATTTTTTTGGGAATCCCACATAATAAAAATTGTTACTAAATATTAATAATAAAATTAGTTAATGTATAAAATAAAATTCCTCCAAAAAACAAAGATTCTTATTAGGAGGGTATTAGTGGAAAGTGAAAATAAAAAAAAAAGATAATTCTATATTTAAATTTTTAATGGAAAATGATAGAGAAAATTCCCATGATATGGTCAATTGAAACAATCCAATAGACCAAATTGTTCAGAAAAAGGACATTGATACCATCTAAAATTATGGAAATAGGATCAGATTCTATTTCAATATAATTTGAGAAGATATACATTTTTATTTCATATCAAATGTACATTATTAATATTTAGTTCTGCCTTGATAAATATCCACATCAATTTTACTCTAAGAAATGGAGTTAACATTTTAATTCCTATATATAGTGGATCATAATATCGATTATGCGGTTACGAGTCATTCCATTTGTCTCTAGTTATCATAAATAAATTGATTTTAACAATTTATTCATTACACATATATATTCATTTGTTCAAGTAATAAAATAATCTATGAAACTCATCCAAAGTTAAAAAACAATTTCAAAGATTGATTCACCTATTAACCTTCAAAATAAATTAAACATCAAGACATTGGAAGGAATGTCACCAAATTATTTAAATTAACTTATCATTTATTTCCCAAACAACGTGAAGTAAATATAAATTATCACACATACACAAAATGAGAATATAATTATCAATTATTATCTTGAATCATGGTAATAACATATATTAATATATAAATTTTCAGAAAAATAGCATGCTTTCAAAAATTAACTCTTTCCCCATATAATAAATCAAAAAATTCTATAAAAAAAATACATAAACCACAATTTCATGATAATATAACTAAATTTCACGGTCATCAATAAAATAACATTTATTTTATAAAAAAATAAAAACATTTAATTTTTTTTATCTAAACATCATGCATATATTAGGGGTTATAAATCCACTAGTCATGTTCTTCCCAAACATATAACCTCAATAAATTTTTATTGTTACCATTACCATTCATCATATATTTTCAAATTGTTATTTAAAAAACAATTTTGAGAAATACATAGATGTTTTATTATTTCATAATAATATAAAATTTATTTAAAATCATTATTATTGAATTTCTATATATTAAAACTTATCCATTCTAGTTCAATTTCAAATAATTTACCAGGCCCCATCATTTTATTCCTTCACAGTTTTTCCATTGAATATGTTTTTCATTATCTATTAATCATTATCAATATAACCATCACGAAAATAAACTTTCCCATTTTATTCATGAGTATTTCCCCTATGGAATTTATTTACATAATTCCCATACATTCTGCATTTATAAAATTTAACATTGAATGATTCCATGTGAATACAATTATTCTTTTATATTATTTTAACTAAGGCTTTAAATTATACATTTCAATTATTTGAAGTGTTTCCTTATTTTACAAAACCAAGGAATATTAAAGATTCATTGAATCATTCACCTTGATGGCTCTTTTGAAGTGATTTAAATTAGTAAAATTGAACATTATTTCCCTTGTTATCAGTATGAAATTTAATCTTTATATTATAAAATTTTAAGGAATATCACCAATGATGAGATTATTTAACATATTATGATATTTATTATTAGTTATAATAAAAATATTTCCCCTTCTTGCTCATATTTCATTTTTTCTTCTCACCAGTATTATGATTCCATTGTCCATGATATTTAGAATTAACATTAATTCTCCGAGTTCCATCCATTGTCCAATACCAAAACAATTCATAATGTGTGAATGAATAATTATATTTTAAATACAAAATAATTAATGAAATTTTTTAATAAAATTATATTCTATGACCATTTAGGGTTTAATCTTATTTTATTGATCATAATTCCCAAAAATTATAGGATTGTAACAAATATATTGAATTCCCCTCAACAAACATACATAAGGTTTTCTCATTCTTGTTTCCAAAGGTTTACTAATCCTTTCTCTAATACAATCTACAGTGACCCACTCTATTCATTAAATGATATTACATCTCAATATATAAATAATCATAATATAACATAAAAAACATTGATATAACTATACGGTGTTAGTGTTATTGAATGTTTGGAAACATGAAAAACAATTTCATAAAATATCTATATCATACACCACTTATTCCCCCAAAAGTAGAACCCTTTTTGACATAACATAGATTTCAAATTTTATCATATCATTGGGAAATGAAACATAAAAAAATGGTGACTTTATATGATCCATAATGGTATACAAGTATGATATCACTGATAACATAATCATAAATAAATATTAACATGAGTAAAATAGTTAAAAATTATACCATACATATCAATAATCAAAATCGAGAGTCATTGAATAAACCAAAGGATTTATTAATCCATTAAAAAACAATAACGTGAGACATTATGGAATAACATCAACATAAGGCATAGAATGTTCCATATATATAAATATATTACTTTTTGAATTAGTATTAACAGAAATAGGTTGAGTAATTAAGTTATTGAAATGAAATATGAACCTTGAATAATGTTATGGACATGAAATTATGAACATTCAGGATCTCATGGAAATGAAAACAAAATCCATGCATAGATTTGTAATCATGAAATCCGGTTCACTCATAACACATTTCAGTCCGAACATTTCAATATTTACCAAATTCATTGGAGGCCAGTATATGTCACACTCATCACATAATGAAAATCATATATATATATATATATATGTTCCACATAAATTTAATGAGGTAATAATATTAGAAATCATGAATGAAATGGGTTTTATAAGTATTCTATCATTGAATATCACATAGAAAAATAATAGCATGTTATAAACAAACTTCCATCATAAATATAAAAAAAAAATAAAAATAATAAGAAAAATAAGATTTAATAATCATAGACATAAAGAATAATTTACATAAAATAATTTAATCTAAATTTGAAAAATTAATTTCTTATGTGTCACTTGAATGATTTATTGTCGAAAATAACCTTTCTAATTTTAAAACATTTCTCTTACAAATTATATGTTATTTGGAATGAATAATTTTTTCATCCAAAAAAACTTTCAATATTGTAATGTATGATTCAATGCATTAAAGAATAATTATGGTGAAAAAAATATGCAAAAATTTTATAAGTTTAAAAACAAAATGTTCTGTATTCTTGTCAAAAACATCAGAGAGAACATCTCTTAGAAAACAGATAATGGAATCCTTCCAAAATATTTTGTAAAAATTCAATCATCAATAAAAATGAAATTAATAAATCATTAAATATTATTAATGAAATTTTAGGAAATTATATTATAATACATGTCCATGAATGAGAAAGATAGTTTAAAGTTTAATATTCATGGATAAAGTTTTAAACTAAGTTACTTATAAATATCATATAATGTAATGAGTTTTAACTAAATTAAATTTTTTCTGTATTCTTTATAAATAACCATAAATTAGTTGAAATAAAATCATATGATAATCAATATTCATGTCATAATTATTCTTACTATGAAAAAATTATGGAGTTATAAGATTAACCTAATGAATGGAAATTGGGGTATGAATTCTCGTAACAATTGGTAATCTGTAGAATTGCATTCATCAAAAAATTAATAATTATCAAATTAAACATATAATTATAGTAAAATAATGTGATTCAAGTATGATATATCAATTGAAATTATATATAGACGACACATAATAAGAATTTGGTGAATAAGGAATATATATTAGAGAAGTAAAAGTCATATGGGAAACTATTCTATCACATTCCCCTTTATTTTTGTGTACATTAGCCTTATGAATAAAGAATAAAATGGTGACGTTATTTAATTAATTAAATATTATAATTTTATAACAACTTTCCATATTTTAATTAAATATTTCATTATTCTCCATATGTTGGGTTCATTCGTTTCATGGTTTTATGATCAGTTCATTTAAGTATAATAATTGTTTCTTTTATCAAAAGTTAATAAAACTTTAGAATATATATGAAATTGTATTAATTAACATCTATATGATTAAATGGTTCCTTAAATCTTTTCTATTTTTTATATGTGGGTAATTTATTTTAGAAACTATTAATTATAACCCTTTTGTTCATTTTGGGGGGTTTTATAACCATCGTGAACTAGTTTTGTTTTATTTAATGTTATGTATATTCACTTGTTACAAAACATGAAACTTGATATAATATTTGATTTAAAATATTATTTAAACCAAATATTATTTTTATGTCCAACCTAGAATGTGATAGTGGTATAAAAAAGTCATTATTTATAGAGTAGGTAAACCTATATAATTTTGATATTAGTTTTGCTTCATTAAATATGTAGAGGTAATTAAAGGGATGCATATATGATATTACCTTAATAACATTAAATTTCCTTATTTAAATGATTATATAGGTATCATTCCTTGAAGTATCAAGTACGTGAGGAGAATTTAGAAAATTAAAAGAATATAAGGGAGATGGAATGAGGAAATTACTTCTTTAATATCATAATATAGACCTAAGATTAGCATACTTGTATTTTATATCAATTTTTAGGAATATTTAATACATTACATAAATACATGACTGAGGACCATAAATGAATATTGTCTTTGGAAACATGGAAACAATAATCTTCTATCATGGTGAATGATAATCAATAACTAACATAATAATTCCCACATATGGTAATTCTACCAAAAACCATTCTATATAACATGGTGATAGTAAAAATAAGAAAGGGGTGAGATAATATTATTAGTAAGGGTAAATAAAAGAAATGAGTATGCATAACATAATGAAATTTTATGGAACAAGAGCATACCATTTTATGATAATAACCTGTATATTACAGGTCATAAAAAACATTTGCAGTTCATAACACATGGATCATAAGCGGATTAATACAATAAGGCATGAAATCATAACATAGGAATATGACATTGGAATTTTGGAATGAAAATTATTTTATAAAGTTGTGAATAAGTTCAAGAATATATTGGTTAAATCATTATGTTAAAGACCTGAAATGGGCCCCCACATAAACATTTGGTCATTCATCCTGGTCCATGCATAACATAGTGAATATGTAATCAGTTTCCAATATATCATTTTGAACATGTAATACAGTTCATGAATTATGTTTTGGGCATGTGACTCGGTCCATTAATAATTATTCTAACATGTAATTAGGTTCATTGGTAGAACTGTGAACATGTAATCAGGTTGATTCATAACATTATAGACATACAATAAGGTCCATGAATAATATAATGAACACATAATAAGGGTCAAAAGTAACATTATGAACATGAAATCAGAATCATGTGTAAACATATGGACATGCACCCATGTATAATCATATAATTTTGAACATGTAATTTGATACACATATAACATTTTAAACATGAAATGTGGTTTAGACGTAAAATATAAAGTCAAAAGTCATTTACCCAATGAATTAGAGGGATATATATGTCCCATCTATCTTATAATAGAATCATTCGGAAATTTTCCACAAAATATAACCTTAATCAGAACATGACCAATAAAATGACATATGTTTTATAAAAATAAAACCAAAACCCATGAATTGAAATTGGTATCTCTAACATTTCTTAAAATCCTATTCTATTTAAATTTATCAGTTTAGTAATCACTTCATGAAATCATTTCCCATGAAAAAAAGTTTTTTTTCAAAATCATATAAAGTTTGGAAGAGAAATGGGTTTCATAAATATCATTAAATAAATGAATAACCATTTATATATATAATATGAATGAAAAAATTAGATAATTTCCTAAAAATGAATGTGTAACACCAATGGATTTTATCGAATATGGAAAATATTATGAAATATCTTTTTAAAACTATTTTTAAATAATATATCATTTCTTCCATGGAAAATTATTTTTAAAACATGTATCCTTTTAAAAACTATTATCATGAAAACATATATGTGAATATTTAATATAATATTTACATATTTTCCTTTATAAACTTATTTATAGTATTATTTGAAAAAAATTAATATTTTTAACAAGTTTTTTAAAAAAACATTTTATTAAGGACCATTTGAAATTTTTTATAAACATGTTTTTTGAATAAAATGGATTTCTGAACAAATAGTGAAATATAATGAATTTTTTTTAAAAAATATCTTATTAATTATCCTAATTAAAAAAGAATAAAATAAATTGTACTAATAAATCATTATATCTAGAATAAACATGGGTTTCAGATTTATATAAATTTTTATGAGATATTTATCATAATATTTCATCAAATACAACTTAAACATAAAAATTCTTGAAAAGCGTGGAGATTGTTTCCATAAACACTTATCACTTGATAATTATAGATCGTACTCTTAGTATAACAAAATTAAATTAAAATAATTATGAAATTTAATTTAAAAAATAATATTCATTATATAATTTATAAAATTTATGTATATACAAAATGAAAAATAATTTTTGTGAATTACTAAACCTGCGTCTGAATGTTGGGAAATTGGGACAAAACTGTTTTACCAATTTGGTATCATTTGAAACATAAAACCCATGAAATAAATAGAACATAATGGATATGTAAATAACCATAAATTCAGAAATAATGATCATAAATTATAATCGTTATATGTAAACACACCTCACAATAGGAATTGGTGGTGAATAAAACTTGTATATCATGGAAATTAAAAGTGAGTTGAAATCCCTTATCTTGTGTCTTGAATCTCTTCGTACTCATACAAACATCATGTTTAATAAATGATAGATTATTATAATTCATATATATAATAATATTCTTATATATGAAAACATATATGGTTTTATTAAAACCATATATTACCCACTTGTTAACAATCCTTTGTGAAGGATTCAATTCAGGTAATATTCGCTTTGTTCTTCAAATGTGTCTTAATATGTTATATATTTTTCCATTAAAAGTATATCATGATTTCCATAATTTAAACAATTATATAAATATCTTTTATGTAAAAAATATTTTTATATTAATAATCTATATAATATATAAGTAAGAAATGTAATAAACCATTCATTGAGACGGTAAGTTGTATGTACGCATGAACATTGTTTCAGTTTTTATTATCATGTTGAAAGAAATAAATAAATTAAAATTTATCTATATATAAATATTTCATTATTTTAGTACCATTTTTATTTTTTATATATATCTTATATTTTCACTAAACCCATCCTTAATATACTCAATGTAGTGTGTGAATAAATCACATCGCTTTGAGGGGGTGGTTGTCTACACATCCTTAAATGAAATTATTGTATTTAAAAAAATGGGATGTAAAAAATGTATGTGTTTTAAAAGTATAAATATTCTTAAATAAATAATTAATATAATATATTAAATATATAAATAGAGTATCCATCATAATTTCCACCATGAGAGGTGATAAAGGAAAAATGATTAATAATTATTTTGTGAGGGGGTAGTTCAACATATATATAAACAATATGATCGTTACCCAGTAGATGAATGTGTTTATAATATATGTGGGACCCTTATAATTAAAAAATACTATTATATTTAATATAATTATTTTTATACAATCATGGAATAAGGATAGTGGAGGAGTATAGAAAAGAAATAAATGAATGGAGGTTTGGAGAAGGAATTATTTCATAATCAAGTAACTCTTTATGGTTTCTACAAAATGGATCCCTTTGATTGAATTAATACAAAATGAAGGATTCAAGGAGTAAGAGAGTGGTGTTTGGATATTATTATTAGCTGTTTGGATCAGAATATTTTGCTTGAGATGTGTGAGGAAGGGGTATAGTTCATTCCTTTTTATTGTTAAGGGAGAGTGACACTCTTTTAAATACCAAAGGTTATTCAATTATAAGAGGTATCCCTTAACAAATGATCCTATAAAATAGAACATTAATTCAGTAATTGGGAATTATGCTTGAATAAAATTTACATCACACAAAAATATTTTTATATTAATAATTTTGTTCCTTAACATTTAAGATTCCCCAATTTTATTATTTTGATTTTTATTAAAACATATTGTTTTTTAACCTTCGTAATTTAGCCATTAAGACTAAAAGAACATGATTTTTATTATATAATACATATAATTATAATTATAAATATTAGAACCTTATTCAACAAATAATAATCTCATCTTTTTTAAAATTAATTTTAAAAACAAGCACATGTGATGCGAAAAACACTTCATAAACATGAACGGTGATTACAATGTATTTATAATATATGGGTATATATTTAAATTATAAATGATAAATTGGTCCACAAATAGATCATATTTAATATTTTTTAACACTTAATAATCACTTTTTGGAATATTTTATTTTTATTTATTTTAAATCATTCAATAAAATATCATTTATTATAGAATAACAATAATATCAATTTTGACATTATTTATTCACTTTTAATATTAAAATATAAAACTAATATTGGGGTTAAAATAAGTTAATTATAAATTTTAATATAATGATAAATTAATCTTTAATAATAGTTAAAGATAATAATTCAATAAACCCACTTAACATTTTTCATGTATAGAATCATTTATTTTAGTTAATTGTTAACAAGATAATCACTATGGTGGAATATAATAATAATTTTGATAAACCAAATCATCTCAAAAATTTATTGATTAATTATAATTAAAGAAATAACCCATTTATATTTAAAAAGTATATATAATATCAAAAATCAGATGTTTCTTACATATGTCAATGTTATATATATATTAAAGGTATGGAATCTTCCATTTTTTATTTTTCTTTGTTGAAACTTTTTATTGGGAAATTAATTAAAATAATATCCCAATAACACATAAAATTCGAACCATGATTATATATGACCTAATTATTGGAATCCAATGACTTTTTTAGAAGTATCCAGGCCAGGTTTTTCCTTAAGATTCATGTTTTCCATTAATTAAGAATAATCATAGCTTAATCGCAACAATTAAAATTAGTCACTTCCACTAATTTTTTTTCAAAAATTATTTTGTTATCATTAGACTAAAAATATCGGACTTATTGAAAACAAGTATGTCTATTTTTCAAAATTAATATCATAGATGTATGAATATTATGTTTAATGCTAATCCTACTGAGATTACGAGAAAGCAATGATTTAATGTAAAACCATAGAAAAGATCAATACGTTTTTATAACCAATTTCCACATAAAAATAATTAAATTGACTTAAATTTTTTTATAGATGTATACTTGATATATTTTGATTTTGTAAATAAATTTTAAATATAATTTAATTGTAATCATTATTTAAATTAAAATAATATTTTTAACTAAATTGCATTAATTTTTACTATTCAATAAAAAATTTTGTTTCTCGAAAACATCCCTAAAATTCACCCTAATATAATATAAACCTTATGCATTGAAAAATGATGTTAGTTTTTAATAATATAATTTCTATTAGGGTCTAAAATTAATTTTTCTATTGATCATAGAAGGAAATATATTGTAGTTTATTTAATAAAATATTATATCTTGACATAGAAATACTTTACCAAAAATTATATATTTCATTATAAATATTGTCTATTTATTTGAAACGATGATAAATAATATATGAAAAATAGTAATTACTCTAAATATTACTATTTTTAATTTCTAATTCATAATTCTTACATTCAAATAATTATAAAAATTAAATGATTATTGGTAGAAACTTAGTGTTGCGTATAACACATACTAATTCAGTGTTTTATGTAGGGAAAGTGAATTATGTTCCGAGTGAATGTAATATTTAACATAGTGAATTCAAATAAAAAAATAAAAAATAATTCATTCAAATAATATTTTAAAGAATGAAATATTTCATAAAATCTTGGGGTGTTACTTTTTACTCCCATATAATGAATTTCACGTTTAATATTTGCATAGCATATAAAAGTTTTAATACATAAAATATTCTTTCATAGAATCTGAGATTATAACAATGAATACTAAATCAACCCTTAAAACGTTATTTTGGAACCATAATTGTTACAAAATAGAACTCGTAACAATATTCACAAAAAGGATAACATGGATTGGAAGTGAACACTTATACATGGAAGAGAAATCTTACCAACATGTTCTAATGGATACTAATAGTGAAAAAGCTCAGAAGAATGATAAAAATTAAAATTCAATAAGTATTAAATACCCTAATGAGTTTTTTAATTGATTAGGAATGGAGGTACTGGGTCAAAATTTTTGTCTAGAAGATCAGTATTCCTAATGTTGAATAATTTTCATGGAAAGATATACTTTTATGTTTTTTGGGAAATTTAACCCATTATTGTTGGTTAATATAATTATCCTATTTATGTAAAAAGGATTTTATATATTCCATTCATGAAGTAGAAACACAACATGATGCCCATGCTATTCCATCCCAACCATTATAAAAATAAATTAGTTTCATTATGATAACCAATATACATATACCCTCTTATGGAGAGATAACTCTTTTATGTTACATACTTCATCTCATGTTTATCTCAATATTTCCATAAATGGTTAACATTATAACCCTTTTGAAATATGGAAATTCTAATCTTTAGAAAGAAATTATGGAAATCATCTTATGTTGATCACCCACATTTAACAAAGCATCACTAGGTTGTCTCATTCCAAAAAAGGGAATACCTTCATCATATATTCACTTGAAACAAGGTAAAAACCTGAGTTACCACAATTCATTATTAAAAACATTAATTTCTACTTATATCAAAGTATTTTTTATATATTTGTTAAATCAAAACATGTTATAATCCTTATCATTTATTACATAATCCACTTTTTTAGAAATTACATCATGGGTAATCTGTATTGTCCAATTTACTTATTCATATCCTTCATATCATTATTCACTCATCATTATCACAACATTAAGAATTAAATAAGAGTTACCTTACCCTGATAAAAATATCATGTTACCATGAAATCACTATTCAATTTCTTCACCTTCATGCAACATGTCATTTTCAATACTTAATGAATACTTATACTGAATATACTTACATATTTCATGATTCATATAATATAATCTATGAACTCAAATAATAAGTACCTATTTTGTCCAATGTTTTTATTAAAACATTACAGGTGATTTATCAACATTTTCGTAATAGCTCATTCCTATAATATTAAATAAAAACTATGTCTCAAGGTTCCACAACCAAAATCTAATCATGCTTATTATGTTAAAAGAAAAAAATAATGGATAAATATCACATTTCATTCACATATAGTTTGCAGTCTCTATAACAATATAACTATAAACAATACTCATACAACATTCCGTGTTCTCATTATGAGATTTCCACTTGGGAAATAGAATCATATAATTCACATATATTTCACATCTGAGACATTTATTTTTAACCATTTTCATTCTATTTATCTCTACTAACTAAAATGAGAAAGCATAATTTGAAAAAAAATTCATATTGGGATACCATATGTTCCAAATAAATTACATATATGTTGATTAAATTACAGATCCTACTCCATTAATCAGTGATTCATTAGTTTTATCCTTGTATATTCCTAGTCATCGTCTATTTAAATCATTAATGACAGTTCATAAAGTGTTCATTAATTCTCAAATCAAATCACCTGGGAGTGTTCAACCAGGTGTGATGAAACTCCCATTTTCATGCACCAGATTACCACATGTTTTTTCCAAATGAAATAGTTAGCGTTGTTACTCCCAGGTTCATATATTTTAGAACAAAATCCACATATATTATAATGATATATATGTATTTCAAGGAAACCTATCACTCTATCCTTTACCACAATATAATGAAAACCATCCAAAATGATTAATCATCTATATAATTATCATTAGAGACATCCCTAGACATATCAATTGAAATATACCAATATATGTAACTAATGTTTTTTCATCATAGTTATCAAATATTAAATAAATCTTTCCTTTTATACCAACTATAGATACCCAAACATTGAATACATGGATATTAAACCATTTTAGATGAATATTGAGTACAATAATAATATACATGACTGAAGACTATAATTGTTTAATGTATTTGGAAACGTGGAAAAAAACAGTCAATCTTGGCGAATTAAATTGAAAATTTTCCTTAAAGATCTCCCCAGTTAGTTCTTATCCCTTAAACCATTCATCATAACCCATGGAATGGAACCCTAAGAAATGGGTGAGATAAGATGCTAAATAAGGGTAAGTAAAATAAATGTGCTAGCATAACATGAACATAAGGGTAAGGTTGTTGAGAATAATGTTATATGTTCATACCCGGAAAATTATATATAATAATATTTATTGTGAGTTCAAAAGAAAAGGATCATAATAGAATTGATATCATATGTCATGAAAGAATAAAATTGGTATAAGATATGGAATTTGTGGCATGTACATTTTTTTATAATGTTGTGAACTAGTATAAGTAGAAATAGTTTGACTGAATAAGATAATGAAATTAAATCAGGTCTCTACATCATCATATGGATATGAAACAATGTCCAAGTAATCAATTTGAACAATTAATCAAGTTCATGCAAAACATTGTGAACATTTAATCAGGTTTACAGCTAATGTTATGAACATGAATCCACATCCATGCATAATATTGTGAACATGTAAAGAGGTTCACTCATATCATTGTAATCATGTAATTTTTTTAACACATAATGTTATGTATATGAAACTTGTTCCATGAATAATATTACAAACATGCGATAATTTTCATTCATAACATTTTGAACATGTAATCAAGTCCATAAATAATCTTATGGACATGAAACCATGTCCATGTATAATATTATAAACAAGTATTCAAGGGAGTGCATAACATTGAGAAAATTAAATCATGTTCTTTAATGACTTATATACTCATGATTACTTTACAAAATGCATTGCAAGAAGATATATTTAACACAAATCTCATAGTATCATCATTCATAAATGGGAAAAAGGAAAACATTCATCATATCATGACACAAAAAAGACTTCGGTTTTATAAAAATAAAATCTTAACCCCTGAAATGAAATGGATGTCATTGACATTTTGTAAAATCATGTACATTGAAAAGATACATTTTTTATAATCCAATAATGAATGTATAACCCGTGAAAAAAAAAACTAGTTTGAAAAGAATATAAGTCGTAAAGGATACACGTGTTCTATAAACATCCTGACATCAAATAATAAAACATTTATATAAAGATTCTTAATGGAGCATTTAGAAAATTTACTAAAAGGGCATGAGTGACATCAAAAAATGTAATCTTAAATGGAAAATATTTTTAAATATCAACCGATAGAATTTATCGAGGAAAATATCCTTAATTTTTTTAAATGTATTTTTAAAAAATGAAACATTTTTAAAAAAAAATAATGAAAAAATATAAAATAATATTTGAAAATAAATTGAAAACATTTTCCATTCAAAACATCATAAAATCGTATAATGAATGCTTTCAATGATTTTTAGATCCATTTCAATTGAAAATGTTTAAAATATTTCATAAATTGATAACATTATTGAAAACAAATTTCATTGAAAATATAACTTAAATATATTAATTAAATATTTGAAAATAACAAATCGTTTTTAATAATTATTATATAGTTTTCGAGGATCATTTAAAAACAAATTTGAAAACAAGGTTTTTTGATAAAATTCCTTTATGACCATAAAAAAGATACCGTCAAATATTCATAGAACCATTTTCATATTTATCATAAGTATCAAATATTGGAAAATTGTACTAATACATGGAAGTGACATCAATAAAATATGATAATGAATCTCATGACTGATAATGAGATAATGATCATAATATTTCATCACAGACAAAAAAACATAAAAAAATCATTAAAAGATAAGAGATTATTTCAGTATACTCTTATCAGTTGTTAACAAGGTATCATAATCTCCATGTACGAAAAGAAAATTACATGAAAATTAAAATATCATGAAAAAAGGTAATTCATTATATAACACAAAAAATGGATTTATATGGACCTTGGAAATTAATTTCAGTGTATAAAAAACATGACTCTCAATAATGGAAAATTGGGACATAACAATTTATTGATTTGGTAACATTGGAAGCATAAACCCTATAAAATAAGTAGCATGTATTGTTTTGGTAAAAAGACAAAAATTAAATTATAATAATAATAGAGTACTTTCATTATTATTATAAACACAACAAAAAGGGAATTGCTGGTGAATAAAGCATGTATCTCATAGAAATAAAATGTGAGATGAATACCCCTTATATTGTGTCTTAAATCTCATCGAACTGTTACATTATTCTGGGATAATAAATGTATGATTATTATACATATTATAAATAATAAAACTCTCATATATATATTTCCATATGTGGTTTCATTTATAATATATATTACCATATTGTTAAAAATTGAATGTTATGGTTTTATTTAGGGTTATATTCTCTTTGTTCTTCACCTGTGACATAATTTATTATATCTATGGTCAGTATTCAAATATCATGATTTATAGAGTGTAAAACAGGATATAAATAAAATTAATATTAATTATATTCTTATTATAATAATCTATAAAATATATAAATTTGAAATGTAATACATTGTTCATTGAGATGGTAAGATGTACATACACATGAATACAATTTCAATTTTTATTTTTGTACTAAATGAATGAAATAAAATTACAGATAAGTATTGTAACACCCCAGGTAAATAAAGAATATGACATTTTCATATTTATCCATATTTGTGAATAAAGTATTAATATTACTTTAAAGGGTTGCTATGCTCGATGGCGTACCCAACACGCAACAATGAGTTTCTTGAGAATCTTACGTTGCACTCTAATAATAAAATAATATTATTTTAAATGGTAGTTAACATGTAGCCATTGTAATGGCGGGAATGGATATAAATAACTAAAATATGATTATATATGTTTTTAAATGTTTTTACATTTATCCAATAAAGGATAGAGGCTTAAAATACGGAAAGAATTCAATTTTAGGCGTATATGGCCTAATTTTCACTAAAGGATCACTTATCACCTTTTGATGTTGAACCATCATTAAATATAGTTTTTTTCACTCTTAAAAATACTTTTGGACCAAATAAAACTCTTATTAATAATCGGTACATCAAAATTTACTTTGTGTAAATTTTTGGTATCTTTCCGATGAAGTTCATTTCATTAATGAATAGTGTAAAATGTTGTATTTTAATTCAAAACCTCTTTTTAATCTAATTTATTTATATGATTAGATTATCTTTTTAATTGGGTTTATAGTGAAATTAGAAAATATTTTTACCATTAAATCCAATAGTGGCCGTTGGATTTGATTTCACTTTGAAATCGGACATAAACTAGTGTCAATCTTTTGATACTAATTGTTTCTTAAAAACACGCTATTTGCTCTGATAGCGGGAATTAATTATTAAATTAATTAATGAAGACTATATGTTGTGAATTTTGTAAAATGGAATTCATTTTTGAATTCGGAATATCAAATATAGATTATGGTGAATTTTTGGGATTTTTCTGAAAAACTTCAATTTTTGATGAATAGTGAAACCACTAAGTGGTACTTATAAAAACTGATTATTCCGTTTAAATGAAATTTTTCCATATTTGTGTTTTGAATTTCAAAAATCCGACATACATTGTTGTCATTAAGAAGAAAAATGTTGTTCAATGGGATAAAAATAATTTTTTGGTGAATAGTAACTTATTAAGTTTTTCATCGCGATTAGTGGTAATTAGTGTAGTTTAAGGTCAAAATAATGCTTTAATAAAATGAGATGAGCTTGGAACATGTCCTACCCTCATTGGTTGTGTCATGGAAGACCAATACAAGCCATGGGTCAACTTGGGGACCCCATGGAGCCACTTTGGATGGAAAATGACATAAATACCTTTTTTTAATGTTAATGTAAAAAATGGCACAAACATGATATGTTTTACTAAAACAATTTTTAAATGGGGTTATACAAGTCAGATTTTTTATTATAAATAGTAATTGGAAAGATAAAAACATTTCATACATCACAGTATTTTTTTCATAATTTTTAGACATTATATAAATTAAATTATGTATGACATAATAATGATGCAGTGATGACATCATTATTTGACGATTTAAATAAATTGGAAAGATAATGTAAAATCTATGAACTAAACATGTACAAAACTTATTGTATGGGTGTATTTCGAACCCTTATCACCTTATCCACGAAGTATATCAATGTGGGACCTTTTAAAACAGAAAATTGTTTTCAAATAAAGTAATATTTCTTACTTTCCAAAAGTGCCCCTCCTCTCCTCTTATAAAAGGCCCCCACCTATACCTCATTACACACACTCCTCAAGCCTTTGGATCGGCCATACCCTTCCCATTTACTCTCTCCACATCTCTCTCCTCATCCTAGAGGATTCCCTTTGGGCAGAATCCTTTCAAAGGAAGCCTTTAGGCTCAAATCAAAAGGAGTTACACTTTTAAAGGTAATTCATTCTCTCTTGTTCATTTGTTTTATTTTGCTTCTCCAACCCCCTAAACACTTTTTATTTACTTCTTTTGCAACAACACCAGTATCTTCAATATACTAGGATGTTGTTATAAGATTTATTCGAGCTACACTCTCACACAACTACATCAAATGGTTAAAGAACATACGGTTTCCGTGGATGGCGAAATTCTGCCTCCCGAAACGATGAATTTTCAATACTCATTTAACACTTTCAAAGGTGGACATTATGATGTCACTATTTTTATATATGATATATAATATGTTTATCTTTTCCTTAAGCTTCTGTTTTTTTTTCATTTTGGGCATACCTTTATGGTTTCCATTATGGGTAAACGCGATATCTTCATTTAAGGAAGTGCGGACTACCGCCCCCTCAAAGTGATTTGATTCGTTAAATACCATATGTGGGACGTATAAAGGATGGAAATATGATATTATATATGATATTATACTGGAATTATAATATACCTTTATATCATTATTATTCCATTCTATAAATTAAGAAATAGAAATGAAAGTAGCGTTCATGCGTACGTACGGCTTACCGTCTCCATGAATGGTGCATTTCATTTCTTACATCTAAATGATTATGTAATGTTATAAATGCATGCATGTACTGGATATATATGAAATATATGATATCTACATCATAATACAATTTTGGATATAATAAACATTTGGCCACACGAACAACATGTAATTGTAAGAAGTCCACTTTCGACTTAAGAACCAAATATCGGCAAAACAAATATTATTAACTTAAATGATTACAAAATGTTTATGACATAGTAATAAGTGATATAAAAGGAATAATGAACTTGAAAAAGGTTGTTAAGGAAGTAGAAATTAACTCACGTTTATTATTCAGGAGATTAATGAATGATCGAGTCAAGTCGGACCCGAGGTAAGGGATCCTACTCCTCTCTTTCTTTTTAAGTACACACTTTTATGTAATTCCTTTTAAAGCTCATCTTTCTTGTAATTGGGATGATCTTTTATATTAAACTTACTGTAATTTTTATGTTCAGGTGATGAGATACCCTATTCTCTCTCATCAATCCATTTTGGATGTTTTGAGTGGCGCCGTTAGGCTGCCGAACTTTCATAAGAGATCTATCCTCTCTCTTTCTTTTTAAGTACTCTCCTTTATGTCACTTCTTCTAAGCTCCTCTTTGTAATGTTGGGGGATTTTCCTTTGTATTCCTCTTGCTGTAAATTTTATTGTAATGTGATGAGATACCCTATTTGATCTCATCAATCCATATTCGAAAGTTTTATGTGGCGCCGTCAGGCTGCCGAGTTTTCGTAAGGGATTTTTCATCTCACTTTTATTCCCGTGAGATTTATACTACATTTGAAAAAAATTACATTGAGTGGTGTATGTACTGTCCATTATTCTACTCTTTGTGTAATATAATTTCGATTATGAGTATTTACATCAATGATCTATTGTCCTTCTTTCATGGGGTGTATGTTTTGAAAGATACCCAAGTCGGTAAGGGAACCTTTCACCCTCCTCTTTTTTAAAAGACTTCTTTTGTTGGGTATTTTAGTTTACATATTGTTATGTTGGTATATGTTCTCATATATCCTTATTTATGTAAATTTTATGTCCAAATGATGAGATTCACTTTTTATCTCTCATCAACTCATTTTGATGTGATGCCGTTAGGCTGTCAAGGGAACTTTTTAACCCAATTTCGATTTATTTGGGTTCAACATGTAGTCATTGAATATGTCATCCATTGAATATGTGTGAATGACCTTTTATTGTTTTACACTTAATATCCACTTATATTGGGTGTATTTATATTTTTCACACATATTTTTGAGGTTGATTTGTCCTTAATTTAAGGATACCTTATTTATAAGGGATTTCATCACATTTGACATTTCTATTGAGGGTTCATTGTTGTTATGCACCAATTCACTCTTATATGGTGTATATACTGTCCTTTGGAGTATTATATCATGAATTCATTTATTCTCATGATATTATAATGTTCTGACTAAATGTTATTCCTCAATTATTGTATTCAAGTGTCTCTAATTTTGGTAAAACCCCTTTAACCAAAATATCGTTTTAAATGTTTTAATTATTTGTTCTTATTAATATGAATGTTTTCAAAATGGTTTTAAGGATTTATTTATATGGATATTAATGGTTTAAAATTTTAAGCTTCAAGGTGGTATGGGACACTTTGATTCAAAAATCTTTTTATTAAATGTTTTAAATGGTTTTGGAAATGGTTTCTTTTTTAATGGATTCATTATTTCAATATACTAAAATGTTATATTGTGATTTAAATGTGTAAATGTTATGTTTCCTTTATGCATGTTTTATGTGACACATTTATGTTATGGTTTTTGGGCATTGTTATGAAAACGGGTGGTTCCGTGATAATCTAAGGGCGGGTGAGCCCGATATAGCTCTCCAATGCATTGGTTAACGCAAAGGAGTGAAATGTTAAGGTTTCTCCAAAGAGATTTAGGGAATATACTGTGATGGGTATTCCAAACGTAACCAAGAGGGTTACTCCCTACGTAAGAATTTTATGAATGCCTCATGTTACCTTTATGTCTTATGATTTCTATGATTTATTCATGGTTTGATGAGGTAGGTTAAAGTGCCTTTGTTTTATGGGTAAAGTATGATTTCATTCTTATGTATATATGAACTCTTGTTTCCGTTCCATATTTTTTATAACCCTTACTGAGCTTTTTATGCTCATCCCAAGTTTTTGAAATGTTTTTCACATGTCAAGGGAAAGGTACATGAAGTGATGATAGTGTCAAGGATGTTTAAAGAAAGAATCCATGTTTTATTTTCAATATGTTTCTGTTGATGGGAAGAATGAATATTGTCTTTTATGTAACCACTTTGTTTAAATGTGCAATGTAATGCAAGTTTCATGATCTAATTCTCTAAAACTCTAAACCTGAAAATATCCTCAACGTGTAATCTTGTGATAACTCAAGATTATGTAAGGTTTAAGGCTGGGGCCTTATAGTTGGTATCAAGGGTCGGTTTAGATGAGTTTAGAGGTTAGGGTATTCTCTAAGCACAAGTGACATTACCATAATGGTTAGGATTTCAGAAAGAGTCCTAGTTTTAGATAAAGTGAATGAGTAAGTATATCTTAGTGTTTATCTTCCTCATTAGTACATGATGGTTATGTTGATATACTCACACTGACCTTTTTGGTTTTAGTAAATGGCTGGATCTAGCAGGCACCAAAGTGACAATGGGTTTGAAGGAAGCTGTGGTGGTTCTATGATTAAGAGACTGGATGAGATGGGGGATTCAATGAAGAATCTCATGGTTGTTCTAAACCAAATATCAAGGAGTCATGATCAACCACTTCAACCTTGTTGAGTTCTCTAATGCATCATGTACGATATGTCCAACTCGATGTGGAAATTCAGGTAATAATTATTAAGGTAACCATTAGGGGTTATATGATCCTTAATTTTTAGGTAATTATGGGTTACTCTATGATATGATGGAAAATGAAAGGAATGAGATAAACTTGAGGTTAAAATATGTTATGATTATTCTTGAAGATTATATCTCATTTTGGGGAATGTTTTAAGAATTATATAGTTTTGGAAAATGGACAACACGCAGAACGTGTGACAACCCATCGCGTCGGACAAAGCTGCGGGAATCGAACCCACAACCAAAGTGCGACTGGTATTTATCACCTACCACTGGACTACGTGAAGTCCCTGGTTAGTTTGACTGATTCTTTTTAGTTATATGATTTTATTAATTAAGAGTAAGTTGATTTTTGGTTATTTATGAAAATTATTAACCTATCTTGGAGGATATGTGATTAGGTTAATTACTTTTCAATACGAGACTTTAAGAACAACTAATGTTGTTTGGAGACAAATGTTACAATTTAACTTGGAATACTATGTGAATAAATCCTTCAAATATTTGGGTTTCAATCATAGATTGGATAACTTTGATGAATTTTATGGACAAATTGTTTATCAGATGGTCCTCGTTGAACTTTGGATTTTGTTGGACAAATTTTGGAGATTAAGCATAGATTTTCTTTTTAAAGGGTTATCCTTTTCTGGATTATCTGACCTTGTACTAGCCTTTTTGGTTTTGGTTTTGGTTAAAGCCTAAAGACATGGGATGTATATAGTTCTCTTTTGTGGATTACGTGTTTCTGTAGAAGTTGACTATAGTACTCTTAATGCGAACAAGTCTCCCTAAATACTCGTCTTTTGGAAAAAATATGATTTTGATTAAGAAATCTAGTAAAAGTAGAAATTCAACATGATAAGTGATTATGTTTCCTTATGAACAAATTCCTCAATAAAAAGTAACTTAAAACAAAAATGTTGTTTATTAACTTTTCCTACTGGGGAATCGAATACCGTTTAACCCATCACAAGGTTGTGATTTTCTTATTGTTAACTTTCTTTTAGACATGTTTACTATCACTCTCCCTCAAGAACATGACCCTTTGATTTTTCTTCCATGTCCATGTTTTTCTACATGGAATCCTAGTATGCGTTAACTCGGGTGACCTCTGTACTTATCTTCATTTATTTTAAAGTGATTATTTTACCGACTCTTGTTCCGATGTGGGACGTTCAAGGATGTTTCCAAGCTCAATTTTAAAAATTGCGAGGACGCAATTCCCAAAAAGGGGGGAAGGATGTAACACCCCAGGTAAATAAAGAATATGACATTTTCATATTTATCCATATTTGTGAATAAATTATTAATATTACTTTAAAGGGTTTCTATGCTCGATGGCGTACCCAACACGCAACAATGAGTTTCTAGGGAATCTTACATTGTACTCTAATAATAAAATAATATTATTTTAAATGGTAGTTAACATGTAGCCATTTTAATGGCGGGAATGGATAGAAATAACTAAAATATGATTATATATGTTTTTAAATTTTTTTACATTTATCCAATAAAGGATCGAGGCTTAAAATACGGAAAGAATTCAATTTTTGGCGTATATGCCCTAATTTTCACTAAAGGTTCACTTATCACCTTTTGATGTTGAACCATCATTAAATATAGTTTTATTCACTTTTAAACAATCTTTTGGACCAAATAAAACTTTTATTAAGAATCGGGACATCAAAATATACTTTGTGTAAATTTTTGGTATCTTTCCGATAAAGTTCATTTTTTAATGAATAGTGTAAAATGTTGTATTTTAATTAAAAACCTATTTTTATTCTATTTTATTTATATTATTAGATTATCTTTTGAATTGGTTTTAAAGTGAAATTAGAAAATATTTATACCATTAAATCCAATAGTGGTCGTTGGAATTGATTTCACATTGAAATCGGACTTAAACTAGTGTCAATCTTTTGATACTTATTGTTTCTTAAAAACACGCTATTTTCTCTGACAGTGGGAATTAATTATTAAATTAATTAATGCAGCCTATATGTTGTGAATTTTGTAAAATGGACTTCATTTTTGAATTCGGAATATCAAATATAGCTTATGGTGAATTTTTGGGATTTTTTCTGAAAAACTTCAATTTTTGATGAATAGTGAAACCACTAAGTGGTACTTATAAAAACTGATTATTCCGTTTAAATGAAATTTCTCCATCTTTGTGATTTGAATTTCAAAAATCTGACATACATGGTTGTCATTAAGATGTAAAATGTGGTTCAATGGGATAAAAATAATTTTTTTGGTGAATAGTAACTTATTATGTTTTTAATCGCGATTAGTGGTAATTAGTGTAGTTTAAGGTAAAAATAATGCTTTAATAAAATGAGATGAGATTGGCACATGTCCTAACCTCATTGGTTGTGGCATGGACGACCAAGAAAAGCCATGGGTAAACTTGGGGACCCCATGGAGCCACTTTGGTTGGAAAATTACATAAATACCTTTTATTTAATGTTAATGTAAAAAATGGCACAAACATGATATGTTTTACTAAAACAATTTTTAAATGGGGTTATAAAAGTAATATTTTTGATTATAAATAATAATTGGAAAGATAAAAACATTTCCTACATCATAGTATTTTTTTTATAATTTTTAGACATTAAATCAATAAAATTATGTATGACATAATAATGATGCAGTGATGACATCATTATTTGATGATTTAAATAAAATGGAAATATAATGTAAAATCTATGAACTAAACATGTCCAAAACTTATTGGATGGGTGGATTTCGAACCCTTATCAACTTATCCACGAAGTATATCAATGTGGGACCTTTTAAAACCGAAACAAATTTTCAAATAAAGTAATATTTCTTACTTTCCAAAAGTGCCCCTCCTCTCCTCTTATAAAAGGCCCCCACCTATACCTCATTACACAAACTCCTCAAGCCTTTGGCTCGGCCAACCCCTGCCCATTTACTCTCTCCACATCCCTGTCCTCATCCTAGAGGATTTCCTTTGGGCAGAATCATTTCAAAGGAAGCCTTTAGGCTCAAATCAAAAGGAGTTACACTTTTAAAGGTAATTCATTCTCTCTTGTTCATTTGTTTTATTTTGCTTCTCCAACCCCCTAAAATCTTTTTATTAACCTCTTTTGTAACAACACCAGTATCTTCAATATACTAGGATGTTTTCATAAGATTTATTCGAGCTACAATCTCACACAAATACATCAAATGGTAAAAGAACATACGGTTTCCATGGATGGCGAAATTCTACCTCCCGAAACGATGATTGTTCAATACTCATTTAACACTTTCAAAGGTGGCCATTATGATGTCACTATTTTTATATATGATATATAATATGTTTATTTTTTCCTTAATCTTCTGTTTTTTTTTTCATTTTGGGCATACCTTTATGGTTTCCATTATGGGTAAACGCGGTATCTTCATTTAAGGAAGTGCGGACTACCGCCCCCTCAAAGTGATTTGATTCGTTAAATACCATATGTGGGACGTATAAAGGATGGAAATATGATATTATATATGATATTATACTGGAATTATAATATACCTTTATATCATTATTATTCCATTCTATAAAATACGAAATAGAAATTAAAGTTGCGTTCATGCGTACGTACGGCTTACCGTCTCCATGAACAGTGCATTTCATTTCTTACCTCTAAATGATTATGTAATGTTATAAATGCATGCTTGTACTAGATATATATGACATATATGATATCTAAATCATGAATAAAATTCTGGATATAATAAACATTTTTCCACACGAACAACATGTAATTGTAAGAAGTCCACTTTCGACTTAAGAACCAAATATCGGCAAAACAAATATTATTAACTTAAATGATTACATAATGTTTATGACATGGTAATAAGTGATATAAAAAGAATAATTAACTTTAAAAACGTTATTAAGGAAGTATAAATTAACTCAAGTTTATTATTCAGGAGATTAAAGAACGATCGAGTCAAGTCGGACCCGAGGTAAGGGATCCTACTCCTCTCTTTCTTTTTAAGTACACACTTTTATGTAATTCCTTTTAAAGCTCATATTTATTGTTATTGGGATGATCTTTTATATTACACTTACTGTAATTTTTATGTTCATGTGATGAGAGACCCTATTCTCTCTAATCAATCCATTTTGGATGTTTTGAGTGGCACCGTTAGGCTGCTGAACATTCGTAAGAGATCTAACCTCTCTCTTTCTTTTTAAGTACTCTCCTATATGTCACTTCTTTTAAGCTCCTCTTTGTAATGTTGGGGGATGTTTCTTTATATTCCTCTTGCTTTAAATTTTATTGTAATGTGATGAGATACCCTATTTGATCTCATCAATCCATATTTGAATGTTTTATGTGGCGCCGTCAGGCTGCCGAGTATTCGTAAGGGAATTTTCATCTCACTTTTATTCCCGTGAGATTTATGCTACATTTGCCACAAATTCCATTGAGTGGTGTATGTACTGTCCATTATTCTACACTTTGTGTAATATAATTTCGTTTATGAGTATTTACATCAATGATCTATTGTCCTTCTTTCATGGGGTGTATGTTTTGAAAGACACCCAAGTCGGTAAGGGAACCTTTCACCCTCCTCTTTTTTAAAAGACTTATTTTGTTGGGTCTTTTAATTTACATATTGTTATGTTGGGATATGTTCTCATATATCCTTATTGATTTAAATTTTCTGTCCAAGTGATGAGATACACTTTTTATCTCTCATCAACTCATTTTGATGTGATGCCGTTAGGCTGTCAAGGGAACTTTTTAACCCAATTTCGATTTCTTTGGGTTCAACATGTAGTCATTGAATATGTCATCCATTGAATAAGTGTGAATGAAATTTTATTGTTTTACAGTTAATATCCACTTATATTGGGTGTATTTATATTTGTCACACATATTTTTGAGATTGATTTGTCCTTAATTTAAGGATACCTTCTTTATAAGGGATTTCATCACATTTGACATTTCTATTGAGGGTTCATTGTTGTTATGCACCAATTCACTCTTATATGGTGTATATACTGTCCTTTGTAGTATTATATCATGAATCCATTTATTCTCATGATATTATAAAGTTCTTACTAAATGTTATTCCTCAATTATTGTATTCAAGTGTCTCTAATTTTGGTAAAACCCCTTTAACCAAAATAACGTTTTAAATGTTTTAATTATTTGTTCTTATTAATATGCATGTTTTCAAAATGGTTTTAAGGATTTATTTATATGGATATTAATGGTTTAAAATTTTATGCTTCAAGATGGTATGGGACACTTTGATTAAAAAATCTTTTTGTTAAATGTTTTAAATGGTTTTGGAAATGGTTTCTTTTTGAATGGATTCATTATTTCAATATACTAAAATGTTATATTGTGATTGAAATGTGGAAATGTTATGTTTCCTTTCTGCATGTTTTATGTGACACATTTATGTTATGGTTCTTGGGCATTGTTATGAAAACGGGTAGTTCTGTGATAAACTAAGGGTGGGTGAGCCCGATATAGCTCTCCAACGCATTGGTTAATGCAAAGGAGTGAAATGTTAAGGTTTCTCCGATGATATTTAGGGAATATACAGTGATGGGTATTCCAAACGTAACCAAGAGGGTTACTACCTATGTAAGAATGTTATGAATTCCTCAAGATACCTTTTTGTCTTATGATTTCTATGATTTATTCATGGTTTGATGAGGTAGGTTAAAGTGCCCTTGTTTTATGGGTAAAGTATGATTTCATTCTTATGTATATATGAACTCTTGTTTCCTTTCCATATTTTTTTATAACCCTTACTGAGCTTTTTATGATCATCCCATGTTTTTAAAATGTTTTTCAAAGGTCAAGGGAAAGTTACATGATGTGATGATAGTGTCAAGGATGTTTCAAGAAAGAATCCATGTTTAATTTTCAATATGTTTCTATTGATGGGAGGAATGAATACTGTCTTTTATGTAACCACTTTGTTTAAATGTGGAATGTAATGCATGTTTCATGATCTAATTCTCTAAAACTCTAAACCTGAAAAGATCCTCAACGGGTAATCTTGTGATAACTCAAGATTATGTAAGGTTTAAGGCTGGGGCCTTATAAATAAATATATATATATATATATATATCATTATTTAATTATTATATAAATAATATCATATAGGTTTACTAAACAAATACTTAATACATTCTATGTTGTTTCTAAACCAATCACATCAAATTGAGGGGGCGGTTGTGCACACTCCCTCAAACGAAATTATCGCATTTACATAGAATTGAAAGTTAAAAGTTTGGTGTTGTATAAGGAATTATGTATATTAAAGACATAATAAATGTAATATAAGATAAATAGAAAAATACTATCCATCATAATATCCAGAAATATAGGTGGTAAAAGAAAAATAAACAATCATTGTTTACTAAGGAGGTATCTCACCGTACACATAAAAAATATGTTTGTTACCCAATATATGGATGCGTGTGTAAGTGTAGGTCAAAAACATTTCATAAAAAAACTATTATATTGATTATAGTGGATTTTTTATATGTTCCTATAATAAATAGAATGGATGGTTAGGGAACATGAATAAAATAAAGGTGGTTAACAGAATGCATTAACTCTTAATCAGGTTACTATTGTTTGTTATTTTCCAAAAGGATTCATTTAATTTCCTTCTCGACAAAGGGAGGCATCAAGGAAGAAGGGATGAATGTTTTGATATTATTTTGGACGAGGATTACTGATCCAATTTTTATTGATAGGTATGGGAAAGGGGTAGAGAGAAATACTTTTTTATAGTAGAGGGGGAGTGGATATCTTGTAAATACAAAAATGAATTCGTTAATGAGAGGTAGCATTTATCTACTTTGGATCCAAAATGGAAAAAAATGTATTAATTGGAATATATGGTCTTAAAAAATCCAAAAAACCCAAAAATATGTATATTTTAATAATTTGGTTCCTTAATTTACAATATCCCCAATTTAAGTATTTTGGTTTTTTAATGAACCTAGATTTCTAACCTATGTAATTTTACCATAATGACTAAATAAAACTGATATTTATATTATATTATAAGTTCAATAAATTATAAATATTATTACTAATTTAAAAAATAAAAAACTACTATTTATTTGGAAATTAATGTTTAAAACAAGCGCATGTGACACTGAAAACATTGCTTAAACCTACATCGTTTGAATAATGTCTTTTCAATATCTGATTCAAAATTTAAATTATAAATTATTTTTTTACCATAATATAAAATATTTTGAATGCTTTATCCCATAAAATCCACTTGGAATAATAATGTATTTTTATTAATTTTAAATCATTTAATATAATATCATATTTTGATAAATAACAATAATTTCAATCTCCACATTATTTATTTCATTTATATATAATAATATTAATATAAAAATATAATATAAAAAATACGTTAAAAAATTTATATAATGATATATTAATCATGAAAAAAATAATGTTAATAATTAATTCAATTCACTTATCATTTGTTGGGATAAAATCCATGAAGGTAACATTGATACATTTTTTGGTTGTTTGTGTTTCTTTAGAAAAAGGTTTTACATGATATATTGTGGGGTTCTAGATAAATTTTTACAATATTTGTTTACCCCAATATTCTTTCTCCCAATGAAATGTCAAATGTGGTTTGACGTGATCAGAGAGGCTCTTACACAGAGGGTCAGTCAAGCCTATACACAGATGGCTACACCCCTCATTTCAGATCCTCAAGAATTAGAGAAAATATGGGACCCGATTCACGTAAAGTTTTTACATAAGAAGGTATTTTCTTCAAAAGAATATAGATTCATGTAATAGGATGTTTTAAAAAGAATAATATTTTAGTGCATGTTGGTTTTTGTGACAAAGGGAAAATGTTGCACATAAAGTGATAAAGTTTCATACAAGGAACACAATGTTTTCGTGAAATAACGAAGCTTCCGAGAAGTTCATTAGTAAAGGGGTATTCAACTAGTGATTGATTGTGAAAATCAATCATATAGTAAATATGGTGTAAAAAGTATTTATTCATGAAATAAATTGAGGATTTTCCAAAGAAGTAGTGACCACACATCAATTGAGAGAGTAGAGAGCTTTCAAATTGTGAATTGTTATAAACCGAGAAAGACATTGAGTCCACTCTGAACATTGTAAATAAAATTTTAATTTTAGTGGATTTTTTACATCAGTACATTTTTGTTTTATGATCATTGGATTTAGCCCAATGAGGGTTAACCATATAAAATAATTGTGTCTTATAAATGCATTAATTTTTTATTATACATTTCTAAAAGGAAAGAGAGGGGAGAGAATTTCATTTATAAATATAATGATCCAAAGGGGAAGTTGTATTAATATTTACTAACCTATTTAACCCCAAATATGGATATTTAACCATGTGGGGTATCCTGGAAACCACTTGTGTGTCATGAGGATGTGGGTGTCAGTAGAAAAGTATCATCGTGGTATCACCTATCAGTGCAACAAATCTACCTTAATGATCAGTTCCACCCATTGGTCTCACTGATCAATTTCACGGATCAACTTCACTGATAGGCTTTGTAGATCAACTTCACAGGTCAGCTGCACATATCAGTTTCATAGATCAGCTCTACTGGTTTCACCCATCGGTCTCACCCAATTGGTTTCACCGGACTGGTTTCACCCGATCAGTTTCACCCTTCAGTTTCACCCAATCAGTTTCACTAATCATCAGCACATGATGAGCATTACGAGATATGCTTCACTTGATCTGCTCCACTGATCAGTTTCATCGACCTATCTCACCATTCGGCCACAGAGGGGTGTTGGTTTTTCTTTCCCCAGTTTCTCATGGAACACCAATTTTAAGTATTTTAACATTTTTAAAGTTGTTCACGGCCATTTTAAGCACCATAAAAATTGTTTTAAATACCATTGAAGTTGGGAGACCCTCATTGAACCTATTTTTTTTCTTTAAATGAAATCACTTAATGTATCCCTGTTATGGCCACCCCTCTGATGATAATTAATAAATAAAAATAAATTCCATTTTGTATAACCTTCTAACCACGTGGTGAAACCATGATCCACCTTTAAAAACATTCAAAATTTATATCCCATAACCCCAGTATCTCGCATTCTTATCGCATGGAAATCCCTTCTTTCTTCTTCTTGTCTTGTCTCTTTCCTTTCCCCAATGCATTTGGAGTCCACCCCCACCCCTCCCAAGGCTAGTGGTGAGCATGTGTGGGAGCCTTTCCTTATCACTCTTAGATTCCCCAGAGTTCTTCCCCTACAAGTCGCGCATCCCAGTTATTGGTGCGAGGAAAAAAATGTCTATCATTGATAATCAAAGTCAGGTTCTTCCTTCATCCCACATTATTGTGTATCATGCGGGGTGGGAATGATGATGTTTATATGGGTATGGCTGAAATCGATCAATAAAATGATAAAAATGGTTTTAAATAATGAAGGTGTTTGTTTGATAATGTTGTTGAACAATTTTATCTTTTCCTATATGTTGTGAATTTAATGGTATTAATTCAAATGAAAATCATGGTCTTTGGTGGGCCTTATTTACTCATTAATGGACCACTATTTTATGCATATTTATGTAATTGAATGGATGTAACTTGGAAACTGCTAAATAACGTAAGCTCGGTTGATTAAATTGATTCTCAATTAATTATAATCCTTATGTGGTGACATTGGTTAACCAAACGAAAAAACCAAACTAAATGAATAGAATTTTCAAATTTAAGACACCCTTTCTCTATTCTAGTGATGTTTACATTCGATGTGTATGAGGTGAAGTGGGTGGGGATAGGATCTCCTATTGAGAAGTCATTAGTTTTTGGACCTATTTCAGTGTCGGTCAATATTTTGGGGCTTGGTTTGGTTCCAATAATTTGAGTTATCCCACAGATCCCATTGTTGTTGTGAATTTACAAGAGAACCAGGTGTGCATGCTTAAATTGCTGATTGGCCATTTTCCATTTCATAGAATCTGAATACACCAATTATTTTCCCAGTAGTGATGAAATTCAAAATGGAATAACTTTAATCTCAAAACAGGAATGACATCTGAGGGATTTTTCTTTCCTATAATGAGTTGTGACTTTGTTGTGGGTGTTGTGATTTTTTAGAATTAATAGTAAGGAGGGTGAATGAGAATATGATGGTTTGTTATACCCTAGGATGGGTAGAGTGATTGTCTACCTATATATATATTCTTAGTTCTTAAGTTTCTTATTCACACCTCACTCTTGTTGAGAACATCGTGTCGAACACCGCAATTTCATGGGGGAGGGTGTTTTTCCAACACTCAAATGAGTGGTTTTTTATTAGCTCTTTTTCTTCTCCCTTTCCCAAGAAGCCCAAGACTCTTCGGGAAGGATGTGATTGCCTGATTTCCATTATAGCCGAATGTTCTTCGAGCTGGGCATGTTGTGGTTGTTGAACCAGGTGTGTGTGTGTAGGTTGTTTCCAATGTGTCTTCAAGATGAGGCCAATGTGTTTTTGGGCATGGAGGTAGTTGATTTAGACCATGTGTCTTTGTTTGTGGTTACATGTGGATTTTGTGGACTAGGTGTTTATGGGTGGGATGTGTGGTTGTGGTAGCCTAGGTGTGTGTGGGTAGGTTATGCCAGCGGGGCTGCGATGAGAATGGTTGGGGACGTCTGATGTGTATGATGTCTTAAATAACCAGAGTGGATGTGGTGAAATGTACCCAAGCATTGATATGTTATTACGATTACATTACATGAACTGTGTTATTTGGGTTGTGTTCCTTGGTGAGGTTTTTGTGGATAGTTTCATTGATTGGTACCTTGGTTATATCCTTTTTCTCATAGGCAATTAAAAATCCTCCCCATTAGTGCATGAGAGCTTTTGCTTTTCCCTACTGATTATTCCTTTATGCTCACCATACATATATAAAAATGACATTAGGATTCTAGGGGGACTATGAGGACAGTGCGTGACTGTACTAGTTTGGATGCTAGGATATTTTATATTTATATTTTTCTTTTCTTTTGGTAATTCCCTTTGGGGTTTTTTGTACTTTTATTGAACTTTATTATTGGAACACTCATACGGTAATGGATTGTTTTAGCTTTACTTTTACTTCAAGATTTGGTTTTCTTTGGAATTTTCTATCTTATCTCCCCATACTACTAATCAAAAAGGGAAATTCCTTCCATATTACATGTGATTCTATACCATTGGTTCTAGTCTCCACTCTGAGGCCTATTTAATGAGGGTCTCAAAGGTCATTATCTCTCCTTCAATGTGAGGAAGGGTTAAGCAATCTGTTATCCAATACCTCATCTTGGTGAAGGCGGGTCGTGACATGATCATTTTAAAATTCTCATCATCAAAGTAAAAACATTTATTTTGTTTCCAATAAATATGGTTTGGATTCCATTTGAAAAATTAGTGACAGTTCCCCTCCATTAATGATTCCCAAATTCATTTTACAATATCCATGAACACAGGATCCCAATAAATCCTATTTTTTCTCATAACTGCATGATCCTTCTTATTCAATGAATAAGCAACCTATTTTCATTACATGGGTCATAGTTGATTGAAAAAATATATTCCTTTAGTAGCTCGAGAAATTTCATTTTTCTCATGTTGAGTTCATTATGTGAGAAATTTTAATTTGTATCATTTTGATCTGTATATATATCACATCTTTCACAATAGATACAATGCCTCCATATCTTCTGAGAAATTATTACAAATTCAATAATAGGATATTTATTTGGATAGTCCATTTCATGATTTTTTAACTACCATGATCTATATGCTATAACCCATTCATTCAGGATAAGGAGACAACTATGTCTTTTCCTCGATTCATCACTATAAATCACAAATCCACCATTCCTGATTATAAAACCATGATTAGTGAATTCACCAATCACATATTCAATTCTTCAAAAGATACTTCACACTCCATTCACCATATAAACATAACCCCTTCATGAGTAATATTGGTTAAGAATTTAGATAATGAGTCACAATTTTGAACAAATCACCAATAGTATGTTTCAAAACAAATGAAACTATGTTCCTCAGTTAGTAATCATGATATAATCCATTCATGTAAAACCTTTTTCATCACATGATCAACTAATATTCCTTCCATAGATACAATATAGCCACTAAAATAATAATTTTGAAACCATAATTCACTCTTTCCAAATACTGCATATATTTAATTTTTTTATGGGAGTCTGAAGAACAACACTTAAGTACTTCTTATTTTCATGATCATTCATATATAACACAAGATATCATCAGTAAATACCACCAAAAAATTATCATGATATTCCAATTATACTATATTAATTGGATCAACAAAAAAGGAGGTTTCATTATTCAATCAAAATGGAATTACTATAATGTCAAAATATTCACACATCAACTGAAATGACGACTTCAAAATATCATCTTATGTTACACATAGTTGATTATATATTGAATTAAGGAATTTCATTTAAATTTATTAATCTATATGATAATGTTAGAATTAACCATCATTTATTGAAAGAGGATAAGTATTCTTTATGACAATAATATTTCTTCCATATAAAAAATGCACAGTCTCCTAGATCGAAATTTATTATTAATTAAATGATAAATGTCCCCCAAAATGATTAACTATTTTATATTAATCCATTACCACTAAAATAATATATGTTTTTATTCAAATATACCAATTTTTGGTGGCCATTCTATGGAGAGCCTATGATATGGGTATTTCATTAGGGATTATGTAAATGAAATTATGATCTTATATTATTGTGGTTATCTAGTTAATCCCTCTGGAAATACTTCAATATATTATAATAAAATAAGTATATACTCAATTTTATTATTTCTGTTTTACTTATTTGGTTATTTCATCTCTTCAACTATATGATTCACATTTAGAAGAGCTAATAGAGGGTTAACTATAATAACTCAGACGATTATGTCTTTCCAATATTGATAATGATACCTCTTATATTTTCATGAAATATTCATATTTTCTTCACTGAGAATCAATTAATCCCCCAAATATTATGTCCTTGGCATTCACTAGGACCATTATCCATTTATTTCTATCATTTTTGACATATATATTGTAATCAACCCCACCACATAGGTATTTTAGAATCTAGAAAAAACTGATTTTGTCTTCAATAATATGATCTAGGTTCTTTCTTCATCCCACGCACAACCTTCATTAGTCAAGATACTCTGTTATCAACTCCATGAATGATAAAACCATTTGGATAAAAAATTAAAACATATTCTTCATGAACACCATTCAAAAATATAGACATGACTTCCATATGGAAATCATTGAACTTCCATTACACATATATGGCCATGAATAATAAGATTTTATATATCCTTGAAACATGTGAAAATCATTCATCAACATCAATACCATTTTTGGGAATACAATTTTCACAGTAGGAGTGCTTTGTTTCGAATCACCACAAAATCATCATTCTTCTAATTATAGAAGTCCCATTTAGTCTTTCTATAATTAATATATATTAGACACAAAAAAAATCTCTCATTTTGTATTCTTCTCAGTTTGGTCAATCTTTCATTAAAAGCTTAAATCCATTATCACCTACAGTTTCTTCTTTAAAACAATTATGCTCCGCCTATGATATGAATGATTCTTGTCAAAGAATCTTCCTCCTCATTGTCATCACATTCATTATTTGACTTCCATTTTTTTCTTCCTATAAATTTTATCTATTCTCTTCGATCATTTTATAGATAGTGGTATTTGTTTCATCATAATTATCTAAATCCTCTTAAAAATCATCCTACAGAACTAGATCATCCCTTGACATTTTTATCACTTCATCACTATCCGCCTCAGAAATATAATGTATATGCTGAAAATTATTCTCATTCTCTATTATAATTACCTCATTGATTAACAAAACCTTTTTCTAAGAACATATTGTATAATTTATATGAGTTTACATACTTTGAGTAGCTAATAAATATCCAATCCTCTCTGCGGGATTTAAACATCCTTATTTTCTACTTATTGATAATGGAAATATTACTTCTAAAGGCTCGATTGTATTTCATTTTTCGATTCTTTTCATAACATATCTCATACATAGACTTCTCTTCTATAAAACATAATTAAAATATATTTTATGTGTACAGTGATGCCATAAATACTTCTATCTAAACCTTATCTAGATGGACTTTCTCAATGAACATTATTCTATCCATGATGTTTATAATTATATTCCATCACTCAACTAATAAATTACGATGTGGAGTTCATTCTGATGACACTTGGTGCCTTATCCCATGTTTCTAGATATAATAATCCACTTTGATATTTGTGCAATTCATTCCATTACCTATTATTATCCCATAGATTATTTCACCTAGAATTTTTTTCACCTTAACATGAATATGTCATGAATACCGCATGGGAGAATCTTACATCGGGTGACCATGAAAGAAACCCAAATATCGCCGATCAAATCGGAACCCCTGATACATGATCAATCATAGATATCGTTGTGGGTCAAACACCTTCAAAGTTCTTGGAGCTTAATGATCCCAAAATATTCAGTCACTGAGTTCTGTCAGTGATTTTATTCTCACAAGAAGAGATTATATTCTATCTTCAGATATATGGTTTTCTTTGGTCGGTACATTTTGAAAATAAAGACATTCTCTATTTATTCATCGAAATATAATTGAATGCATTGGAATAAAAAATTTTAGAATCTAACTTTTGGATTAGTTTCATTTTATTTTTGAATATTATTCTGATGATGAATATTATATATTTTTGAATTGATGTTACTGGTCATCAGGGGGTTGCAGCATGAATTTTTAAAAATGGTCACTAAATTTTATTATTGATAATAAAGCCTATATCGTTCTTATAATGCATGGGTTCCTAAATTGTACATTACACATTTTCATGAAGAATTACTTATTTTCCATTCTATTCAATTTGGTCAACCCATCAAGATCGACATTGCCTCATTGAACTTGTAATGACTATCTATTGTTGGGATTTGTAATGAAATCGATATCTCGAAATTCATGCATTCGTTATTCTAGATTCAATGAGGCGAAGGGTGGATAACGTTTTTATATAGGATTTTGTCTTTGATAATGTCCCAATATTTAGCAAAAAATTATTAAGAATTGGTTAGTCTTTGAATCATTGGGACAATCAGTGGAATTATCCCCCTTACATCGAATATATTTGTTTAGAAAAGGAATCCTCAAAAGTTCCTTCTATTGCTCAATAGAAAAACTTTCTAATTGTTCTAATTTAAAACACCTAGGATATCTAATGAAGGACAATGGATTTTTTTCGATAATGAGATTTTGGTTAATAATGGTCAGTCTGCTAAAAATAATGGAATGGAAGGCCTGGTTTCTTCCCAGTCTGCTGCCAATACCTTAACTCCTAATCTTCTGGGGAAACATTAGAATCAATATGAATAAAATGGGACATGGGAAGAGGATCATGATGACCTCTTTGAATCTAGTGTTTTGTTACTATATTTATGTTTATATAACTCATCAAATTGAAGAAGAATAGATCAAATTGATTTATAGGAAGGGGGAACTCCAATGATGGATGTTGATGGAAAAATTACAATGAATACAAAATTAACTAGGAAACATAGTTATTATTATACTCTCATGATAATAATAATTACCTGATCACATGACCCCTCTATGAAGGAAAACACTGAGAACCCTACTCAATAAAGAGATCTTGACCCTATTTCAACCCCAGACTTGGAATATGGTGAATATGATAATTATAATGGCAATGAAACTATTAATAGATATGCCTATAATATTGTGGAGATGTATGTTGTGAGTGAGAAATTTATGCATTGATTGATTAAAAGGATGAAATAAATTCCATAAAAACATAAATGGTGATATTTCAGCTGATGTTTACATTTAAATTAATAAGTTTATTTTCATGTGGATGGTTGAAAAATAAAAAATGAATTGATTTTTCAAAATTAGAGATATTTCGTATCAATGACTTTTTCAAATAAAAGCTTTATTTTTGGGAAATTTTTTAGATATTTTTTCTTTGTTTTTATGTGAATTTAAATTTTCTATTTGATTAATATGTTTTGGATGGGTATTCTATTTCATTGGTTGGCATGTTTGAGTGAGAGATCCCAATAATGTGCTTATTTTGTTTCTTTTTCAAGTAGAACATTTGAACTGATCCTTTTATTTTCAAATTAGATGTTGGAGTTTGGTCACTGTTTTTGGAAGAATATCATTTTTTTGAGTCTTAATGTATTTTTGTGCTAGTCGTGTCTGGATTTGGATCATGATATCTATAGTTGGAGTTACAATTATTCAAGTGAAGCTGAAAATAAGAGACAAGTGTTCACTGATATAACATTCTAATATGATGTTGAGAATGTGGAATCTGTTGAAGTCGATGTTTGTCTATTATAAATGAATATGGTGGATGCCTTCTGGTGTTGGACTCCTTCTTCCATTCACGATTTCATAGAGATCATGCCATTATTTTGTTCAAGGATTTTACAAACTATTTTCTTCCTAGTTTGATGATTTTTTCTGTGTATGTTGATTGGATTTCCCCTTCAATCCTTGTGGTTGAAAAATCTTTACACCTTTTCTTTTTACAACTAATATTGTATTATGAATAAATTTTGTGCATGAATCGGGTGACCTATTCATGTCATTACTTTTATAAAAAAAACTCCCCCTCTATAAGTTGTAATTAGATTTGAACACCATAGATCTAATTTTTTTAAACTCATTCTATAATACTTAAATAATCAATAAATAAAACATTAAATGTCATCTGATTAATAGATCTTGGTGAAATAGGTCCACACACATCAATATGTAAAAACTCAATATAATATTTTTAATCATTTTCCCTTTTTTGTCCTATTTATTTAGAATAATCTTCCCATAATAACAAGAATCGCTCATTTAAGAATATTCATTGGATAACTTTCGGAGGTCTCGAGATGCAAAGTATTTCACCAAATATTCAATGAATTGTTGGCTCACATGACCGAGACATTTATTGCATAACTTTTTTATTATTCTATGTATAGAGAGAAAATATCTTCTTCTCAACAGACAATGTATTCATTCCCTTTTTTATACATTCAATGAAAATATTTCACCATATTTTTTCAATATAAAACATAATCTCTTAGAAACTATTATGGAAATTTCTCAATCACATAATTGGATGACACTATGTATGTTGTGATTGAGACCTTCAATATCCATTACATATACATGCCTCATGTTTATTCCCCTAGAATTTTCTTTTATTGAGCCAATAATTTTCTAGCCATCATCATTACCAAATCATTCAATACCTTCTTTTTCATATCAAACTATTTTCATGATTACATTATTTCCAATCATAAATTCAGTACATCCACTACTAATGATCCATATTCAAGTTCAATATGATGCATTAATGTAAATCTCTCCAACCACTTCTTATTCATGTATCTTTTTTATCCATGTTTTTAATTTATACATATTAATCTACATTGAATTATGATAAACAAAATTCATATTTTAATTTTACCAAATGATTTTTCATTTTCATTTCATTTTATGAAACATTTAAATCCAAATTATGAACACATTAATTATTCTTTATCACATTTCTCTTCACTATCAATGAGAAATATCATTCCATGTATCCAAATCATACACACATTTATCAGTGACCAAGAAATGATGTTATGGGTAATTGAGTTTTGTATTTTGGTCTTTATAAGTATTGTTCTTGTTTATATATCTTTATAAAAAAAATTGAATGTCCCATCATTCCACAAAAATATCATCTAATTCGGGTTTCATTCCTATGTCGAAATACTAGACTTCAGATTCTCCCTTAGGTTATCTAAATGTTTAGGTTCTGACTTGTAGCCAAATAAATTGTCAATCTCAAAGATGATGGTCATTTTATATCAACATTTAATAATACATTCTATTTTTGATCAAGCATCATATTATCCCTATAATTTGGATTTTAATTTTTCTTTGGTTATATTGTTCTTTTATGATCATGAATTATAATTTATATTACTTTAATGATCTTCTTTCCCGATGATGTACTATGAGTCAAATGTTTTTCCAGATCTTTAACACTATATCACTGGTTGATAACCTTCTCTTCGAATTCATTGATACGTTTTATTTGATCTTTTCTAGTGTTTTCAAACTAAAAATTTATATTTCATATTATTTGAATTTTTTCTTGTTCCTTCAATAATTTTTGAGCTCCCTATCATTTAAGACTTCAATTTTCAATATTTTTATTTCAATTAGACATATATTCTTCATGTTGTTTCACGTATGATTGGAATCGTGAAGGGAGTTTCTAGATTTATTCAATTTGCATCTCCAAAAATATATTTCCTAATGATATAATTCTTATTAAACCTATTGGATAATGCTTCCTTTTACATTTCTATCATCATTTTCACTTTAATCCCCTATTTTGGAATTTTGGTCACCCTCTGTCATAGCATCTGCATCATGATCCTTACAGTCCTCCAACTCTTCTACGAGATATTCTCAAGAAATATCATATTCATTTGAAGGAATAATATTTTTTTATGTAATTTCTCTTGAATGTTTTCATACCATTCAAATAGGCCAAATAATTTATCATGGGAAATTCAACAAAATCATTTTTATCTCCCCGAAAAATCTTTGAGAACCTTATTACATGATTTATTTTCTTTAGGGATCAAAAGCATACAAGAGGGAGCATCTCATTGAAAATTATTATTTATATTTTTTGATTTGAGGAATGGAATGATATCCTCTAATCCATTTCTTCTTCTTCCTCACCATATTCAATAGTGATCTTATTCTTGGGTTTATATAAATCTTTTTCGGACTTCCCTTATTCCACGAATTCATTATCTTCATTTCTCATACCATATGAAATAATGTAACTATGAATTATATCCAAATTTTAGATCATTTTGATCATTATTTCTAATATAGAAAATTTCATATTGAATTGAGGTGGAATTTTTCTCATGATATTCTTAACAATATTTATATCAACAACAATTTTCTAGGACCACACATGTCTTCCACAATTACATTTACCCGATAAAAGTATGGACAAAATGATTCATTATGGTGAATTCTGAGATCCCCAAACTACATCCATAGATCCTACATACTGTCTTTTCAGACATTCGAGTCACTTTGAAAACATATTGTAGATTTTGTGTCATTGCATGTGAATACTTACATGACATTACAGTTGAATACACTAAATTGAATTGGGATTCCTCTAATGCATTGATTCCTTTGGCATAGGAATGAAATTACTTGTTTTCCTCTTCCGATAAATAATTACATTCCATAATCATAGAGATAACACACATTTAAGATAAATAAATCAATACAAAATGGTCAAATGTTGCGTTTCATTCAATTTATCCATAGTAATAAATTTTTATCATAAAATATCTGAATCCCTTTCTGATTAACATATTCTATATCATGAAATGAGAGAGACCACTGACAGTCATCATTTTCATCTAAGAAAAATTCATCCCCATTAGGTTAAATAACCCGTGGTGGATGGAGTTGGTACTAAATCCATGTATGATATATTAAAACTAATACACCTTTGGTTATTGTATTGTTTTTGAAAAACAATCTTCTCTCTATATATCATTGCATTATTTGGAATGAAATTAAATCTAGTACGATACATAAATATTATAGTTGGTTCTCCCTAATTTTATAGTGTCCTAACCTTAGCATACATGTACATGACATAATATTAGATGAATATTCAGTACGTTATAGAAAACCATGTTCAAGGAACATAAATTTTTTGGGTCTTTGGAAACATGGTAAAAAATATTATATCCCGATGAATGATCATAAAAACTCTCATAAATATCTTCACCATTATTACTTCTACGTAAAACCATTCTTCATTTCCTAGGGAAATTAATAATAATAAATTTTATAGCTTGTATGCTCATTAATGGTAATTAAAAGAAACGAATATGAATAACATTAACAAAAGGGTATGGAACATGACCATAACATTTAAATATCATACCCTTCATATTAGATAACATAATAAATAGTATTAATTCATAATACATGGATCATAAGATAATAATTAGAATATTTCATGAAAGTATAACATTTGAATAAGTGATTGAATTTGAGGAATGCATCATTTTTATAATATTTTGAATGTGTATAAGTAGAAGAGTGTTCATTAATTAAGTTAAGGACATGAAATCAGGCCCCCGCATCGACTTATGGTCATGCCCCAAGTCCATGCACATCATTGTGAACATGAATTCATATTCAAACATAAAATTTTTATCATGTAATTATTTTCATTCCTAATGTTCTAGACAAGAAACTAGGTCCATGAATAATGTTGTTCCACGTAATAAGGTTCACTCATATCATTGTGAACATGTAATTATGTTCATATATAATGTTATGTACATACAAAAAGGTCTATGAATAATATTGTGGATACATTAAAAGGATCAATCATTAAATCATAAACATCTTATTATGATCATGCATAAAATTTCGGACATGCAACCATGTCAATAAATTAAACATTGATCATGTAATCAGGTTCACTCATATCATTTTGATCATGAAATCAGGTTTAAACATACCACATGTACTCATGAGTGCCATACCCAATGAATTGGATGGTTATAGGGTTCCCACCCATCTCATAATAACATAAATCAAACATTTTACAGGAAATAAAACATTAATAATATCTTGAACAAAAAAACATATCTTTTATAAACATAAAATCATAATCCAAGAAATGGAATGGGTATTATTAACATTTCATCAAATCATAACCGTTGAAAATAAAAAGGTATCATAATCAATTCATGAATGTATAAACATAAAATAGAATTGGGTTTCTAAAAAATATTCCTCAGATATGAGGAAAATGTTTAATAAACATCATGAAATCAAATCATAAAACATTTAGAGAAATAATATGTGTAGAAACATAAGATCATTTCATAGAAATTAATGAGTGACATCAATGGATGTCATCATTGATGGAAAATAATTTTAAATATGTTTTGAATACATTTCTTGAGTAAAACTCCTTCTTTAATTGGAAAATGATTTTTAAAACCTGAAACCTTTTGAGATCAATTTTCATGGAAATATATAAAATATTCATTGAAAACATATTGATAACATTATATTTTAAAAATGTATTTAAAACAAATAATTAATGCTTGAAAACATTTCATAAACATAAAAAATTCATAAAAACGTTTTTATTTGAGAATAGCATTGAAATATTATTGAAGGAATATTGGAAAAAAATATATTTAAAATACATTTTTATTGAAAATATAATTCAAGGTTTATTTGAAAATATTCATAAAAACATTCAATTTTTTTAAAAAACTGTTTCCCAACAGTAGAGAGATATTTAGTAAAATTTTATTAAAAACATTATCTTAAATTACATAAGTACTTAATAATGTATTAATAGTAATTATACTTGTACATATCATGAATAAATAAAGTTTTATGAAAATTAGGTGTGTTATTTGGATATGGATCATGAGATTTCATCAAAGACAACATAATAATAAACAATCCTGAAAAGATTGGAGAATGATTCAATTAACTCAATCACTTGGAAACTTGGGGTCATACACTCCAGGTAAGAAAATTTTTTTACATAATGATTAAAATTTCAGTAAAAAATGAGTATCCAGATATAACATGAAAATTGGATGAATACACACCTCAAAAACGAATTTAGGGGCATAACCAAACATGACTCTCAATGATGAAAAAGTGAAACAAAACAATTTTACCGATTTGATAAATTTTGAAACATATACCTCATGAAATAAAGATCATATAATGGATTTCTTACTACCGATAAATTTAATTACAGAAAAAAAAATCCAGGGGATGTTTACACCCCAAGTAAATGGAATGGGTGGTGAATAAATATTTTTTCTCACTGAAATAATAAGTGAGATGAAAGCCTCTTAATGTGTTTCATGAATCACATTTTACTCTTAAAATATTCCAGTATAATAAATTTATGTTTATAATAAATCTATTTCCGAAGAATATTATTATATCTAATGGTATTTATTTTTTGATTAAGTCCTCCAATTACACCTTTTTTAAAAATCCAATGATACGATTTCACTTCGGGTAATATTCACATTGTTCTTCACAAGTGCCTTAGATGGTTATATCATTGGTCTTTATACCTATATAATATATTCAAGATTTTAAAAATTATATATATATAATGTATTTATTAAATTATTATTATAATAATATATCGAATATATAAGTATAAAATGGGATACCCCATTCATGGAGACGATATATTATAGGTACACATGAAAATTGTTTATGTTTTTATTGTCTTATTGAATGAAAATGAGAAAATGAAATATAATAATCTCTCTATATATATAATTATTAAAATAACCTTATTATTTCATATATATATTATTGGTTCACTAAAAAAATCATTAATACATTAAATGTAGTGTTTGAACAAATCACATTGCTTTGAGGGGTGGTAGTCCGCACTACCAAAAATGAAATTATCATATTCTCACCAATTGGAAAGTAAAATGATATTTTTTGTAAAAGGAATATATAAAAATAATGAATAAATATATATAATATATGAAATATATAAATATATAATCCATCATAATGTCCATCATGATAGGAAGTATTGAAGAAATGAATAATCATCATTTAGTGATATAGTAGTTCTCCATACACATAAACAGTATGTTAATTTCCCATTAAGTAGATTTGTGTGAAATTTTAGGTGGAAAAATAGCATAAAACATACTATAATAGTTAAGATAATTATTTTTTATAAAATAATGGAATAAATATATTGGGGGGTGGAGAATGGAATTAAAAGATATGAGTTTGAGAGAAGGTGCAACATCTTAATCTGGAAACTCCTTTTGGATTATGCCAAAAGGATTTATAATATTTCATTATTACCAAATGTAAATTTCAAGGTGAAATATTTTGAATTTTGTAGAATATTTTTAAATATTTTTATGAGAATAATTTTCTTGAGTGGTGTGTGATAGGGGTGGGGTGCTTTCCTTTTTATAGTGGAGGGGGACTGACACTCTTATAAATAATGAGATGTATTCAATAATGGGAGCACTACATTAAATAATGAGACTCAAAAATAGATAAAAATGGATTAATTTTACTCTATGGTCGATCCAAATCCACAACACAAATAATAGGAGAATTTTAATTACTTGGTTTCTTATCTTCTAAGATTCTCATTCATTATTATTTGGATTTTCATTAACGAATCTAGTTTTCAATCCTATGTAATTTAGATATTTACAATAAAATAACCCGATATTTATTATATAATATAGGTACATTTTATTACTAACATTATACATATTTTAAAAAATAAAAATCTCATGTGTTTTGGAAATTAAATTTTAAAAGAAAATAATGTGACATGCAAAACACTACTTCAACTCAAGCCGTGCTAACAATGATTTTACAACATATGGGTCAATAAAATAATTACAAAAAATAAATTCATCCACTAATATACCAATATTCTTACTTTTTAACACATAAAAAATATTTTGGAAAATAATACTTTTTATTATTTTAAAATCATTTAATAAAATTTCATTTATTATGAAATAATTTTTATGTCAATTTTCAAAATATTTATTTCATTTCAATTCTAAAATATCATTATTATATCATAATAAAAATAAATTTAATTTTTAAAATTTTTTAATAGTATTTAAATTTTAAAAAATTGAAATACAATAATTAAATCATTTTAAATCACTTTTAACATTTAGAATATCAGTTCTTTTAGATAATTATTAACTAAATATTCACTATGTCGGCGTTTCTTAAGAATTTTTAGTAACTAAATCGTATCTAAAAATTATTGATAAATTATTATGACAAAAATAACCAATTAAAATTTAAAAATGATATCTACAACCGATAATATAATGTTTTTTTACATATACCAATGTTTTATAATTTTTAAAGTTAAGGCGAGTTCCATTTTTTCTTTTTAATTACATAACTTTTTATTTTGTGATACTCAATTGATTAATATCCCTAATACCCATAAAATTTGAATCATGTGGGTATATGGTCTAATTATTTTTATCAACTCACTTTTGGTCATTTTTCAGGTCATTTTGGCCTTTAAGAGTAAGGTTTAGTCCTTAATTAAGCTTAATCAAACCTTAATCGATGTGATTAATTTAGTCACTTTCACGATGTTGTATGGTCAAAATTTTAGTTTATCATATAATACTAATAATTTAATTCTAATTAAAAGTATTTATGTCATTGTATTAAAATTTTAATCCTAGAATTGGGAAAATTATGTTCAACGCTAATCCAGTAGACATAATGAGAAAGTATATTTTTAATGTAATAACGTTCATAAGTTTAGAAGGATTTTAATACAAATTTCTATATAAAATTTATTAAAATGAAAAAAATAGGTGAAATATATTTAGAATTGATTTATTTTGACTTCAAAATAAAATTTAAAATATTTTTATATTCTAATGATTATTTAATAAAAAACGTTGATTGTAACAAAATTCAAGAAAATTTTACTATTCACCAAAAAATGATGTTTCTCAAAAAGATCCAAAAATTTAACCCTACACCAATTTAAACCTTATGAATTAAAAAATGAAGTTAATTTCAAAAAATTGAATTTCTATTAGATTTTAAAATTAATTTTACAATTGTTCATAGAAGGACATAAAAAGAAGTTTCTTTAATAAAAAATAATATATAAAGACATATATAGATGTTACAAATAATTATATATTTCATTATAAATATGTTTTATTTATCATAAAAAGTTATGGAGAACATATGAAAATTATTTATTTCTATTCATATTACATATTATATTGTATATATTATATTTATCTCATTTAAATAATTATAACAATAAAAATATGATTCGAAAAAATGTGGTATTGTGTATAACGCACAACAAGATGAAGTCATGTGAATAGAAAGCATAAAAGGTTCCATGTGAAATAAATTCTTGAGTTAGTAAAATTAAATATGTTAATGAGTATTAATTAAATCGATGTGGAATGGAAAAATAACATTTTACTAAATCTCAGCGTGTTACAATCATCCCCCATAAAATGAATTTCTCCCTAAAAATTCATCTAGGTTATAAAATGATTATTTCCTGAAATATCCAGTCATATAAAATTAAATCATAAAAATGAATAAAAAAATACATAAAAATGGAACATTTGAACCATAATACATACCCAAGTTAACTCTTATCGAGATTCCCATATATGAGAACATAGGATGGAAGTGAAAACATGGGTGTGGAAGAGAAATATTACCATCATGTTCTGATAGAGAGTGATAGATGACAATATTTTGAGAATGTTAACAATCAAAATCCGAAAAATATTTTATTACCTATGAGACATTCTATTTTATTAACAACGAAGGTACCACGACAATATTTTTGGATTGATGATTTTTTTTCGTAAAGTTGATAAATTATGCTGAAAGGATATGCTTGCATGATTTATGGACAACAACACCCATTATTGTTCATTTACCCACTTCACATAATACTATAAAAATGAAAATTAATTTTTAATTCTATATGTATTAAATGATCAAGAGACGCGTGATATGACATCCTATTATTTACCAAAACATAGCAGGTTTAACATGCCATCCAATATGAAAAAATCCACATATGGTAAGATAACACTGTAATCTCACTAACATTATTTGATGTTTAACTTATACATTCTATAAATGAAATATTAATCATTTATTAAGGTTCCTAAAACTCAATATCATCATGATTATTATGTTTAATTAAAAATATATTACAATAACATCACATACATTTCAAATGTAATTTGGTGTGTCTTTAACTTAACTATTTTAACTAATACTCCTACCACCTTACTGATTCTCATTATGATATTTATACTAGGGAATTCGACCAACATAATTCCCATAATATCCTCATAATTATTTTAAATATGTATCTTCTAGTTCACTCAATTAACTAAAAATAGAAATCATTGGGATACGAACATTAATCATATTGGGATACCATATAATGCTGAAAATTTACTCATATGGTGCTTAAATATTGGCTTCAACTTGTTTATTCAATGAAACAATAGGTTTATCCTTGGATATTAAAATTCATCCTCTATTTTAATCATTCATGATGGATCAAAAAGAGTTCATGAATTTTCACATCATATCCCTCGAGAGTGTCAATCCAGGTGTGCGACAAAGCCCTTTATCATATACTGAATTATCCATAGTGAAGCATGAAACTTATTGCCATAGTTGTTACTCCACGGTACATCTATTCCAGAGTGACACCCTATTTTATTATATAGATATATGTTATTTCTATGAAAAAACTCACTATATCCTATAACCATTTTCAAGGATATTTTTCCTAAATGTTAACTAATTATTATAATTATAATTAGAGACATCCCTAGACATTTCCTTAGGAATATACACAGGGATCTAACTGAATCATTCTCATCCTAGTTTATAATGTTTGTATACACATTTACATTGATACCAAATATTGCGAACCGGGAAAAACATACAAGGATATCACATAATTTATATTAGTATTCAATACATTACAAAAATACATGATTGAGGACTATAATAGTGTAGTTTATCTAGAATCAAATAATCAAAAATATCATATCTAGATAAATGCTAATCATAAACCACAATAATGATATCCACCTTCAGTGATTCTACCTAAATCCTCTCTTAATAACATAAGTGAAGAAATCTTATGATTATTGTACAATCAGATAGTAATTATGGGTTAATATGGGAAATGTGTAATCATAAGATGAACAATATGTTATGGAACATGAGCATAATTTTTGAAGATCATACCCTTCATATTAGATTTCATAATAATGATTTAGAAAATATAAGACATGTATCATAAGATAATTAATATCATAAGTCATGAAATCATAACATAAGAATAATTCATGGAATTTGTGTAATGAACATTTGTTTATATCATTGTGAACAAGTATATATTGAATCATAGTCACTCATTAAGTTAAGGAAATTAAATCAGACCCCCGCATCAACATATTGACATGAAACCCGGTCCATGCACAACATTTTAAACCTATAATCATATGCATTCATAACATTAAAAACATATAATTAGTTTCATGCGTAATGTTTTTGAAATGGAACCATGTGTATAAATAATATTTTTAACACATACTGAGGACCACTCATAACATTTTGAATATGTAATTATTTTCTCACATAATGTTATGGATGTGAAAAAATTTACATGCATAATATTTTGAAAACACAATAGTTTTCAATAATAACATTGTGAACATGTACTCAGGTTCATCCATAATCATATGGATATTCAACCAGGTCCATGAATAAAGTTGTGAACATGTAATCGGGCTCACTCATAACATTTTGAAAATTAAATCAGGTTTGTGAATAACATATATACTCATTAGTCCTTTAAAAAAATAATTATATGGGGATATTGATCCCACTCATATCTTAAAATTCATTAATACATGTTCCAAGAAACAAAACTCTCATCATATAATGTCCAATAAAAATACATCAATTTTATAAAAATCAAATCATAACTAATGTATTGAAATGGGTGTCATTATGATTTTATCAACTCATTAACATTCAAAATAGAGAGGTTTTATAATCACTTCATGAAGGCATAATGTGTGAAAAAATGGTATCATAAATAGTATGACATAAAATATTAAGTCATTCATATAAATAATATGAATGGAACCTTTAGATCATTTCCAAAAATGACATGTGTAACATCAATTGATGTAATCACATATGGAAAATAATATCAAATTTTATTTTAAATCATTTATTATGGAAAATATCTTTTCTTGTTTGATAAAGTATTCTTAAAAAATGAATCATTTTGAAATATATTTTCATGAAAACTTATAATAGAATCAATGAAAATATATTTAAAATTTATTACAATGATACTTCTTGAAAAATTATAATAAAATCATGAAAACAATTTGGTAAACATTGTCTTTTAATACATATAAATTATTTGTTAAAACTGTTATAACATTTTTTAAACATATTGAATTATTAAAATCACTTTTTATTTGAAAGTAGATTTTAAATATCTTAAAGTAAAATTTGAATATAGTAAAAACAGTTACAAAATAATTTTTTCTTCGAAACGGTCTTTAAGTATCATTTGAAAACATTTTGGAACACATTTTTTTAAAATATAATAGATTTACAACCAGAAAGAGAGATACAATCGTATTTTCTTAATTTTTTATAATTATCATAAGTACCAATGAGAAAAGAACCAAACTAAAACATGGATATAAATTGGATAAAAAGTGGAGAAGGAAACTGATTAGTGTTCCTGAGGTATGTATAATAATATTTCCTCAAATAGAACATAAACATAAAAAAATCTTTAAAAACGAGGATATTGTTTCGATAAACTCGTTTCATTTGAAAAATTGGGAGCCTAATATCCTTGTAAGGTACAAACAATACATGAATAATAATGTATCATTAAAAAGAGAATAATAAAATAAGATGTAAAATAGAAGTACATACTCCTCAAAAATGATTTTAGGTGCGTAACAAAACATGAGTCTCAAGGAAGGGAAATTGGGAAAAAAAACTATTCTACCTACTTGGTAACATTATAAACATAAACCCAATGATATAAATATCGTAGAATGGATATGTAAATATACGTAATATTAGTTATATGATACATAAAACACATCCATGGATAGAATACACACATCACAGAAGGAATTTTCAATTAATAAAGAATTTATCTCATGGAAATAAAAAGTTAGATGAATCCCCCTTACAATGTATCATGACTCTATTCATTCTAGTACATGCTTCCTAAATAATAAAATTATGTTTATTATACATATTTTAAGTAAAAATATTCTTATATATAATTTTATATATGGTTTTATTGTGACTTTATGTTACCCTCATTTTAAAAATCCTATTTTAAGGTTTCACTTGTCATGAAGTGTCCTCAGGGCCCGTGTCGTGACTACCCCATGCCTGCCTTCCATTGGCCAGGGGCTGGCGACTAGAACCAAAGGTGTAAATCCCTATGCTGGGAAGACATTACCTTTATAAAAGTAAACTAACACAATAGAAGTAAGCACTAAGTAAACTTAGTACAAAAGTAAGTTCTGAAAAGTAAATAGGCCAGTACATAAACCCCACTATAATGTACAGTACAACTGAAATCTAGAAAAACTACAGTAAAGTAAAATAGTAACCACTGAGTCCTCCTCTGGGAATCCCACCTAAAGGGTGGGTATAGATGGCATCTTCAGCACCTCAATTTTGTCTGTCTGCTTTGTGCACATCCCGCCATGTGGTCGACCTCTGGGTACCATCCAGCTCTATAAGCCTCTTCCTTGATCAGTGTTTTCTGCCATCTACATCCAACACAACGTAGTGCGGGTATAGCCCGTTTAGGGTTGAGTATACAATACTAAGTAGGGACCCCAAGACCCCCGAAGGTCTCCCATAATCCACAAAGGATAGACCACAGGGAAAATATACAATCACAAAGTATCATACAACTCTACTTAGGTATATTCCCATACATATACCTATGTCATTAATCTTAGTTCATCTCCAACTCTCGAGCCAAACCACAACCTAGTCCACACATGAAGAAAAGTGAACACATCGATGAAAATGATTGAAAGTCAAGACTCAGCTCACACAGATATACATCTTTCAAATAGCGATATATATTATCAGATGTAGTCACTGATTCATCTAAGCTATCAGGCGCACATATGATACAAGACCAGCTAAGTTGTCAGACCTACATAGGATACAAGACCATCTACTCCTCTGGACCCACACAGGATACAAGTACAGAGGTCAAACTTCCTAACCCACACATGATATATGAACAGTAGTAATCTTCATCAAACCCACGGAGGATTCTAGTAGGCATTCGTCGCTGTCAAACCCACTAATGATCCTAGTACAGTAGTCGATGCAGTTGCAGCTAGCTCTAGGCTTCCTGCACACAGCACGCTCGATTCTGGGAGGGTTCTCTCCTCGAGAAAAAAGGGATAGATACATCAAATATCATGAAGTCCTAAGTTGATGTATATTAAAGTTTTGTCTCGTCAATAGAAACCCAATGTGACAGACAGCTCGTCAATCGGAAGCCCTGTCTGAATGATATTGGCTTTTCTGTTCGAGGGGCCCGGTTGGAATTACGCTCATTCCAAACCTGTCTATTTTCCAAAGTAGTCCAAAACACACTTACAGCATCGCAAAAGGTTTGCCTCGTCACAAGGGTCCCAGTGCTGCAGACGACGTGTCAATCAGACGCATGGTCGTGAATTTATTCTCATTTAAGAGAAACGGGCTTGACCCGTCAAGCCCGGTTGGTTGGTGGTTCAGCCCGTTCGGGCTCAGCGGGTCCGACCCGGCTGAAGGGCCAAAGCCGACCGGCTTTTCGGGAAAGAGTGACCCACCTAGGCGGGCCGCTGTTTCCTGTCGAGGCACCGTCAAGTGCTGTAGCCTTCATCAATTCTTTCGGCCTTCTGCCGGCCGGTTCGCCCGCCGATGCGGCCCATGAAGCGCGTGCCATAGTCCTCCGTAACACAATGCCACATGGTGCTACAGTCCTCTTGTTTGGATGGCTACGACCGACCAGTTCTTCTATGGCCGAGCGGCCAGGTTATGGGCCACCGTTTTTCCCTCTCCACGCGGCATCCGGTGCTACGGTCCTCTAACGGACTGGTGCATGGCGCATGTTACCACCACTTCCTCTATCATCACCGCCTCTTCCATCTCCGCCTCCATCGTAAAAATAATCAATCATTAACGGAGCTTCTTCGGGCCATGTTTGTTCGGCATGTGACCTCCATGTTAGGTGGTAGCAGATGGCTGATGATAATCCAAGAACAATCAATGAATAACAGGCTACAAATAATCACTTAAAGAACATAAAAAACATCTACCTCGTAATTGACATTGCATGTTGATGTGCCGCGGAAGACGAGCATCGTGGTATTCAGGCGTCACAGAATATGGCGTCGTGAAGAACAATGTCATCCCGTAAACATGGGAGGTAGATTCATTTTCATAACGTGGGAAGAGAATCCGAAGACAACATAGATTTACTTGACGTCGGGTTGGGTCTGTAGAATAAGTATCGTTGGAAGAAGTCCTTTGCATTCTACACCGGGGATGTTTTTCTTTGAAGAATGGTGTTCTTCGTCGAAAAAGGATCACGTCACTTCTAATTCTCCAGAGCCTCAACAATAGTAAACATCCAATGAAAAAGAAGTAAAAGGCTCCCAATTAATTGAATTATCATCTAATTCAAATTAATTCAAAAAGGTTCAAATAAATTAATGCAGATATTCAATAAATAGGTTGGCACATTCAATGGGTGGGTGGTAGAGAGGCTCCTCCATAATAAATATGAGGAGTTGTCAAATTAAAAAACGGGGTATTAATGGGGAGTTGAGGGGAGGTGAAAGGGTTTGGGTTCATGTGTTCCCACCACACTAAATCCTCTCATGGAATGTTATGTGGGGTGTGGGACCTACCCCTAAATTCCATTTGGAGGAAATAACCACCTCTTAAAATAAAATTGTTCATCACCCGAATTTTATTTAATTTAAGATAAATCCCCAAATTATAGCTTTGACTCGCATAAAATGCAACTGCGGTAAAGGTCCGCTTAAATGAATACTTGCGCTGCGAGTTCATTAGTGTCCTCAGATTTCAATTCCAAGCACCGGTCCAAAAGATAGAAAACCCCACACATACATTTACTGAACGTACCTATACAAAACTTCAGAAATTCATTGTAGGCACAACGGGCCTCAGAATCAGGCGCTGTTAAAAACTGTGGACTCGTAAAATTTATTCGTATTTAGGAAACGAAATTCATTCAAATTTCCAGGTCTTTACATTACGCCCAACTCAGGGCTTTACGTCCCCGTAAAGCTACAACACACACTAGGGGAAAAAATGGGTGTACTGAGCACACATAGGAGCCTCCCGCATGAAAGAGTTCTCTGGGAGGTTCTCGTGCTGCCAGCGAATGCATACAAGAGGAGTCGACCGACCACGTAGGACCCACTCTTGTCAATCCTCGATGTCCACAGGAACCTCCGTGAGTGTTTCCCCGCCATCAATTCCCCACTCCCCGTGATCAGTGATGTGGGACGGGTCGTGCACATATCTCCTCAGCTAAGATACGTGGAAGACATCATACACCCTGTGCAACTGAGGCGGAAGGGCCAGACGGTAATCCACCACGCCTTCACTGTTGACGACCTGGAATGGTCTGATTAATCATGGAGATGACTTGGCACCCAGCCAAATCTCCATAGACCTGGTTGCGGTGAGACCTGTAGGAAAACATGGTCGCCATCCTCGAACTCCATTGGTGTCCATATCAGATCAGCATAGGACTTCTGTCTGCTCTGTGCAGTCTTCATCCGCCCCTGGATGATCTGCAACTTATCCATCGTAGCCTACACCATCTCTGGCCCTACAAGTGCTGACTCCCCTGGGTCTATCCAACAAAGAGGTGATCTGCAAGGTTGGTCGTACAATGCCATGTAAGGAGTCATCCCAATGCTGGAGTGATAGTTGTTATTGTATAAAAACTACCCCAAGGGTAAGTGATCCTCCCAGCTGTGACCAATTTTGAGGACACATGCACGATGCATGTTCTCGAGAGTCTGAATGGTCCTCTCAGTCTGGCCATCAGTCCGAGGGTGGAAGGTGGTTCTCATTCGTAGCTGCATCCCAAATGCCTCCTGTAACCCCTTCCAAAGCTGGGAAGTAATGAGTGTGTCCCGGTCGGAGACGATCGTAAATGACACACCATGAAGTCGTACGCTCTCCTGTACATAGAGGCATCCTGGGAACTCTACTATGACCAGCTCTCTAATCAGTACGAAGTGGGATGACATGGTGAGTCGGTCGACATCACGCAGATAGAGTTGTGTTCTATGGATGTACGTTTAATCCCCGCCAATAAATCTATGGAGATTCCATCCCACTTCAACGCTGGGACCTCTAAGGGATGTAACAAGTCTTCTGGTACCTAGTGATCTGCCTTCACTTGCTGATAAGTGATACATCTTGAAACGAACACTCCTACAACCTTCTTCATACCCAGCCACATGTGTGGTCGTATGAGGTTCTGATATGCCTTCTCCACTCCTATATGTAACTCTAGAGGGGAAGTGTTGAACTCCCTAAGCACCTCCTACTATATTGAAACCGGTTCCATGTTACATCCCCTGACGAAGATAACATGCTGCCCTCATTCAAAAAAACTATTAGGGGCATGCCCTCTGGATATATTAGAACATCGTGTCTAACGGTCAACATCCCCACGCTGGGCCTATCAGACTCGATGAAGAAGTGGAGGAGTGACTGTGAGAGACTAAAGAAAGGCTTCTCCATCTATATCCACAATGGTTATCTGCAACACGTCAAGATACTCGGTCGCCTCTCCTCACAACTGAATGCCCGATCTCTTGCTGAGAGCATCTGCTATAACATTCCCCTTACCAAGAGTATGGACTATCTCAAATTCATAGGACTAGACGAACTCGAGCCATTTCCACTGTCTCAGGTTCAACTACCTCTATGAGAAGATGTACTTGAGACATTGCTGGTCAGAGTAAAATGTAAAGCACACTCCCATATGATAGTGTCGCCACATCTTCAAGGAAAAGACCACTGCTGCAAACTCTAGGTCATGGGTAGCGTAGTTCTTCTCGTGCTGTCACAACTTCCATGAACCATATGCGATCACCGCTCACTCCTGCATCAGGACACACCCAAGTCTAGTCCATGATGCATCACAGTAAACTACATACCCAACGCCCTCCTCTGGTAGCCTCAAGATGGGCGCACTAGTCAATCTCTTCCTGAACTCCTAAAATATCTTCTGGAATATATCTGAGCACACGAAGGGTTCCCCTTTTATGTTAAAGATGAATGCAGTGCTGCAACTCTCAATAAGTCTGGCACAAATGTACGATAGTACCCAGCCAGTCTCAGGAATCTCTGCACCTCTATCATGCTCCTGGGAGACTCCCAAGAAAGCACTGCCTTGATCTTTGCTGGATCCACTGCTAATCCCACCTCTGAGATGAAGTGTCCAAAGAAGTGATCTTCCCGAATCTAGAACTGGGATGTCAAGAGCTTCTCATATAGACAGTGCCCTCTGAGTGTATCTAGTACAACCCGCAAGTGGTAGGTGTGCTCCTCCTCAGTAGTCGAGTAAATCAGTATGTTGTCGATGAAGACTAAGACAAATCGATCGATGTAAGGATGAAAGATCTTGTTCATGAGACTCATTTACACTTCTGGAGAATTGGTTAAGCCGAAGGGAATACCCAAGCACTCGTAGTGTCCATACTGACATCTGATGGACATCTTCTCCATATCCTCGTCTTGAACTCTGAGCTGGTGGTAGCCTGACCTGAGGTCTATCTTTGAGAACCATCGTGCTCCCTTGAGCTGATCAAAGAGGTCATCAATCCTTGGAAGTGGGTACTTGTTTTTCATGTTCACCTGATTCAGGAGACAGTAGTCGACACATTGTCGCAAGCTCCCACCTTCCATCTTGGGAAACAAAATCGGTGATGCCCAAGGTGAAACACTGGATCAGATGAATCCCTTTCCCTGCAAGTCTTCCACCTGTACCTGCAACTCACGAAGCTCGGCGGGATCCATATGATATGCTATGGTAGATATCGATGTTGTCTCGGGGTACATGTCTATGTAGAAGTCTATCTCTCTACAAGGAGGATGTCCTGGAACGTCGTCAGCAAAAACATCGGCAAACTGATCCACCACAATAGGAAAACTCTGACACCGCACATCAACCGCTCTGAGGATGAGACTATCCAACTGATGTATGATCAGCTTCCCTCTACTTTTTATATGTCCATACTATGCTGAAAAGGATCCCTTCTCACCGGTGAAGCTTAAACTGCTCCCATCCGTGTGGACACACCGCACATTGCACCTAATACAGTTGATCTGAGCATTGACAGTAGATAACCAGTCCATACCCAAGATGACCTCGTAAGACCTCGACGCTACTACAAGAATATCCCAGCCGAAGCTCTCGCCTCCTAGAGTAAGCTCAAAATGCTGGCACCAGTGCGTAATCACCGAGTCTGCTCTTGTGGGAGTCTCTAGCCGTAAGGATCGAGCCAATGGCTCCGTCGAAATCACCGAGATCCGAACAAGGGAAGAAACAATAAAATAATGACCCGCACCTGTTTCTATAAGTACTTTGGAAGGGTGGATTAGACACAGATAGTACCTCAAATCATCTCAGGTGCGCCGTGGTTATAGGCCTTGAATGCCTAATTTTGAGCCCACCTCTGTCCTCCAGCTCCTTGTGGTTGGGGTGAACCTCTTGGTGGTGGTGGTGTAGAGCCTCAAAAAGTCGTCCACCACCTGATGCTCGGCCAACTCCTCTGCCTCGTCCATCCACTCTTGGTGGACCACCACGGTCAAACCTCTACCTATTCCTGGGAGGTCCCCCTACTGTCTTCTACTCGTCTGCATGGTGTGTCGGGCATTCAGGAACCATGTGGCCCTGCCCACCACATGCATAGCACTGCATACTTTTCATAAGGATGGAACTATTTCGTGTGCCCGGCACAAACGAATCTGTGTCCTGAGGTCGCCCACCTAGTGGCTTGGTCCTCTTTGACCTATGCGACATCAGTCTACTATCGTCTACAGAAGACTCCACTACATGTCGCCCTGCAGTGGGTCTCGCCGCTGGTGACTGCTCAGCGATAAAACTCTCAACTAGAAGGGCACGCTCCATAACCCCCACCTGCATCGTGATGCATAGGGGAATCGTTGAAGCCCTGATCTCATGCCACAGACCATGCTTGATGGTCTGGAACCTAAAGAAGATTTCTTATACCATATCCATGGAGTAGCGTGAGAGGTTAGTAAACCTTGATGAGTACTGAGCTACTACCAAACTACCCTACTGCAGATGTAGTAACTCTTGAATCTACACCGTGTGAAGGGTGGCTGGAACAAACTCTGAGTAGAAGAGACTCTTTAAGTCTATCCAAATAAGTGATGCTTCATCATTCCCCTGGATCATCAGGCTCCGCCATCTACCTGCTGGTGCATACAGAAGACACATTGCAAAGATCACTATAAGGTCGGCTAGTGTTTCTACCAATATGGAAACTCAAATCATAGCCTCCATCAAATCCTCAGCTGTTTGTGGTTCCATCTATCCACATAACATGGGCGGCCTGTATCGCTGGAACTCGTGAAACACAATCAGGCAGCATGCACCCTCTGTTGATTAGGCTGGTGGGATCAGTGGCCCAGTGGGTAGTGGTACCGTTGGTGCCTCCGCTGTGATGGGGCTCTGCACCGAGGCCTTGTTTCTCGGTGGGAAATCATCTAATACATAACATGGAACCCTAGCTGGAAGCCTTTATGGGGAAATCTTGAAAAGAAACAGTTGCACCACAGTCAAACAGTATACCTGGTGAGCTGACACAAAGTAAGCACAAAGAAAGCCTTTCAAAGGAAACACACATGCAATCAATGGTTTTGTGAATTGAGTCTGAATTCAAAGCTCAAGGCCCTAGGGTATGGATATGTCGGCCGCTGCACCAAAACTCGACTCGCTAGACTAAAAACAACACTTAAAACTCTTAACATTATTTCTTCACAGAAGGAATGATCAGAGTCCTATGTTCTGCGGTAGAACGGACTCCTCTAATACCAATTTGTCACGACTCGTCCTTGGGGCTAATGCCATGACTACCCCAAGCCCACCTTCCATAGCCCAGGGGCTGTTGACTACCACCAAAGGTGTAAATCCCTATGCTGGGAAAGAATATCCTTTATATAAGTAAACAAACACAACAAAGTACACAACTAAATTAAGGAATATGTAAACTGAGTACAAAAGTAAGTACTGAAAACTAAATGGGACAGTATAAAAAACCAACTGTAAATTATAGTACAACTGAAAGGTAGCACAACTGTAGTAAATTAAAACAGCAACCACTAACTCATCCTCCTGGAATCCCACCTGAAGGGTGGGTACAGATGGCCTCCTCAGCACCTCAAATCCATCTGCCCGCTCCATGCACGTCTCACCAAGTGGTCCACCTCTGGGTACCATCCATCTCTACAAGTCTCTACCTAGATAAGTTTTGTCCATTGTCTACATCCAACATAACATGGTACGGGCATAGCCCATGCAGGGGTTAGTATACGATACCCAGTAGGGACCCCGAGACCCCCGAAGGACTCCTATAATCCACGAAGGATAAAACACAGAAAAAAGATACAATCAAGATGTATCAACTAACAATACTTATGTATATTCCCATACATACACCTAAGTCATCAATCTTAGTTCGACTCCAACTCTTGAGCCCAAGGAAAACCCAATCCACACAATAGTAAAGTCAACCACATCGATGATAATGATTGAAATTCATGAATCATCTCACACAGATATACATCATTCAAATAGTGATAGATATGATTAGATGTAGTCACTGATTCATATAAGCTATCAGACTCACCCCAGATAGAAGACCAGCTAAGCTATTGGACCCACACAGGACACAAGACCGGCTACTCTGCTGGACCCACAAAGGATACAATTACATAGGTCAAACTGTTGGACCCACATAGGATACAAGAATAGTAGTCATCTCCATCAAACCCACAGAGGATTCCAGTATGGTACTCGTCGCTGTCGAACCCACGGAGGATCCCAGTACAGTAGTCGATGCAGTTACAGCTAGCTCTAGGGTTCCCACACATAACACGCTTGATTCCGGTAGGGTCCACTCTTTGAGAAAAAATGGGTCGATACATCAACTTTCATGAAGTCCTGAGTTGATGTATCCCGAAGTTCTGTCTCATCAATAGAAACCCAACGTGATAGACGGCGTATTAATCGGACGCTCGGTCAGAGAGATATTGGCTTTTCTGTTCTAGGGGCCTGGTTGGAATTACGCTCATTCAAAACATATTCATTTCACAATGTTTTCCAAAACTCACTTAGAGTGTCTCAAAATGAACGCCTCATCGCAGGGGTCCCAGTGCCGCAGACGGAACATTGATCGGACTCACGGTCGCGAATTTATTCACATTTAAGCGAAACAGGCCCGACCCGTCAAGACCGGTGGGCTGGCGGGTCGGCCTGTCCTGGCTCAGCGGGTCCGACCCGGCTGAGGGGTCTAACTGAACCCCTGGGGCACCGATCGACTCAGCCCGGCGTAGCCCCTCTTTCCCGGATGTCTTTTCTGGAATGAGAGGCCCAGGTGGGTAGGCTGCTATTTCCCCACGTGGCACCTTCGAGTGCAGCAGACTCTTCAACCTGGCTGGCTGGCTGCCGGCCAGTTTTCCCAATAAAGCATCCCAAAAAGCGTGGGTCGTGGTACTCCGAAACACGGTGCCACATAGTGCCACGATCCGATTGTACGACCCACTATGGCCATCCGATTCTTCTTCAGCTGAGAAGCCTGGTTGTGGGCCGTGGTTTTCCCCTCTCCGCATGGCATCTAGTGTCGCGGTCCTCTAACGGACTGGTGCAAGGCCGTTGTTTCTTTCGCTTCCTCAGTAATCTCCGCCTCTTCCATATCCACCTCCATTATGAAAATGAACAAGGATTAACGGAGGGATGCCGGGACATTTTTGTTCGGCCCACGCCCTCCCCGTTACGTGGTAGCAGATGACTGATGATAATCCAATAACAATCAATGAAGAGTGGGCTATATATAATAACTTAATGAATATACAAAACCATACTTCGTAATTGATGTCGCATGTCGACGAGCCATAGAACATGAGGGTCATGGTAGTCAGGTGTTGCAGAAGATGGTTTCGTGGAGAACAGTGACATCCCATCAACGTGGGAGGAAGAGTCATTATCGTGACGCGGGAAGTGAATCTTAAGACGACATAGATTTCCTTGCCGTTGGGTTGCGTCCGAGGAAGAAGCATCATGGGAAGAAGTCCTTCAAGTTCTTCGTCTGGTATTCTCTTCGTTTAATAATGGTGTTCTTAGTCAAAAAAGGATCACCTCTCTTCTATTTCTCTAGAGCCTCCCCAATAGTAAACATCCCACGCAAAAGAAGTAAAAGTCTCCAAATTAATATAATTTCCATGCAATTCAAATTAATTCAAAAGAGGTTCCAATTAATTAATGCAGGTATTAATTAGATAGGTTGGCACAATCAATTGGTGTGAGGCGGAGAGGCTCCACCATAATAAATATGAGGTGTTTTCAAAATAAATAAGGGGTGATAATGGTGAGTTGAGGGAAGGTGAAAGGGGTTGGGTCCGTGTGGGCCCCACCACACTAAATCCTTTCATGGGAGGTTATGGGGGTTTGGGCCCCACCCCCAACTTCCTCATGGACTAAATAACCACATCTTAAAATAAAATTGTGTATCACCACAATTTATTTTAATTTAAGATAAATCCCCAAATTATAGCTTCCGGCTCGCATAAAACGAAACTGAGGTAATGGTCCATTTATGTGCATACCAGCGCTGCGAGTTCATTTCTGTCCTTGGATTTCAATTTCGAGTACCGGTTCAAAAGATAGAAAAACCCACACATATGTTTATTGAACGTACCCAAACAAAACTTCAGAAATTGATTCTGGGAACAGAGGGCCTCAAAAACATGTGTTGTCTGAAACTGCGGAATCATTAAATTCCATAGTATTTAAGAAAAAAAAATTCCCTGAAATTTACATGTCTTTACATATCTTCCGATAATATTCACTTTATTCTTCACTTTCATGTTAATTGGTAATATATATTATCTTTATACTTGTATAATGATTTCTAGAATGTAAACCAGGATATAAATATAATTTATATACAATATATTTGTTTTATAATAATTTATATAATATATATGTATGAAATAGAATCCATCTTTCATCGAGATGACATGTTTTACATGCATAAGAACATTGTATCCTTTTGTATTGTCTTATTGAATTAATGAAAGAAAATGGAATCTAAGTATCTATATATATAATTATTAAATTGATAATATTAAATAATATATGTATATATATATATATAATATGTTTAATAAATTCATCTTTAAAAAAATCAATGAATTGTGTGAACGAATCACATTGCATTGAGTGTGGGGTGGCCCACACTTCCTCAAATGAAATTATCATATTTACACCAAATGGAATGTAAAAAAGGATTGTATTTTAAAAGGATTTTAGAAGATTATATAAATGATAAATATAACATATTAAATACATTAATATATTTTCCATCATAATTTACATCATTATATGGAGTAAAAGAAATATAAACAATCATTGTTTAGTGAGATGGCAGTTTGCCGTACAAATAGAAAATATGTTTTTTACACATTAGATGGATGTGTGTGTAATTGAATTTATAAAATGAATAATAACTAATTCCATGTATATTTAAGCTATTGTTTTTATAAAATCATGGTATAAATATAGTGGATGGGGTGGATAAATGAAATAACATAAAGGATTGTTGGAGAATATGTTACCTCTTAATGAAGTAACTATTTTTCGATTTTTCTAGAAGGATTACTGGGAAATATTTTTTCCAAAATGGAGGCTCTAAGGAGGAATTTAAGTAAGTTTTGAGACTATATTATAGTGTTTTTATGATCCAAAGTGTCTTGAGATATGTGAGAAGGGTTTTAGTGCTTTCCTTTTTATAGTGGATGGGGAGAGGAACTCTGGTAAATACCAAAATGCATTCGAATATGGGAGGTATCCTTTACATAATGTTCCTCAAAAATGAGAATAAAATGGATTAATTTGATATAATGGATTAAAAAAACCTACACCACACAAAAATATTTTCATTTTAATAATTTGGTTTCATAACATATATGATTCCCTAATTTTATTATTCTTATTTGTATTATAGCATATAGTTTTCAGACCTATGTAATTTTTCCATTTTGAATCAAAAAAGATAGATTTATTATATAATATATATCCATTGAATTATAAAAATGATAACTAATTTATAAAATTAAAATATCTTGTTTTTTGGAAATTGATATTCAAAACAAGTCCATGTGAGGCGTAAAACACTGCTTAAACTCGGACCGTGCCAACAATGTTTTTACAATATATGGCACAATAAGTTAATTATAAACGAAATTTTGTCTTATTAGTAGATGATATTTAATATTTTTTTTCAATTGAAAATTGATTTGAAAATATAATATTTCAAATAATTTTAATTCATTTAATAAAATATCATTAATTTTAATATTACAATAATATATTGTTTTACATTATTAAGTTAATTTAAATTCTAAAATATAATAATAATATTATTAATAGAATCTATTGTCTTTAAGGATGTATAAAATGATAAAATGTTATTTTAAAATAATTAAATACAATAATTCTATCAATTCACTTCTTTTTTAATATTTATAGTATCATTTATTTTAGTTAATTAATAACTAAATGATTACTATATTTTCATTTTTAAGCATTAAATGTAACTAAATAGTATATAATTTTTTTTAATAATTTTCTATGATAAAAATAACCCATTTATTTTTTAAAATGATATCTATAACCTCAAATATAGTTTTTTTAAATATCTCATTATTTTATAAATGATAAATGTAAGGAAGTTTCCATTTTTTCTTTTCCCCTATCCTTAAATACGAGGTATATCCATTTAATAATATCCAAAACCAAATAAAATTTGAAAAATGATGGGATATATTATAATTATTGCCATTAAATGGATTTTGGACATGCTTCAATGTCATTTTGGACATTAAGATTATGGTTTTGTCATTAATTACATAGAAAAAAACCTTAATCGATGTGATTACTTTCAGTTATTCTGACTTATATTTTTGTTAACATTTATGTTGACATTATTAGATTAAAAATATCATACTTATTAGACCATGTATAAATTTTTTAAAATTTTAGGAAAATGATTTTTGAAAATTACTATTATGCTAGTCTTGCAGACATGGGGAGAAGGTGTGGGTTTTATGTAAAAACATTCAAATGTCCAGCATATTTTTATAACCAATTTCAATATAATAACGATTCAAATGGACAAAATTAGTTTAATATATGTATAATTTATTTTATTATTCATTAAAAATCAATTTAAAATATTATTTAATTGTTATCATTTTTTAATGAAAAGGATGAATAGATCAAAATTGCATAAAATGTTACTGTTCATCCAAAAATGAAGTTTCTCAAAAAAATACCAAAACAGCACCATAATATAATTTAACTTATGAATTCATAAATGGAGTTATTTTTTTAAAACTAGAAGTATATTATTTCCTAAAATTAATGTTATCTTTGTTAACAAAAGGACATAGAAATCATTTTCTTTACGAAAATATGCTTTTTAGAAATGTAAAGACTTCACTAAATGAATATATATTTCATTATCAATATGTATTATAAATGTGAAAAAATTATAAATAATATATTAAACATTGTTATTACTATTCATATTTTTATTTTTAACATTTATTTTATAATGATCTAATTTAAATAATTATATCAACAAAATAATGTTATGTAGAAACTTAGTATTCTATATAACGAATGCCAAGTCAGTGTTGGGGGTGGAGAAAGAAAAGTCAATTCCATGTGAATGGAATATATTACATAGCTAAATTAAATACATAAATGAAAAATAATTTCTATCAAATAATAATTAAAAAAATAATATTTCCCAAATTCATGGTGTGTCACATACAAGGCTACATAACATTAGCATAAATAGGAAATGTGTCAATGTACCAAATACACTAATGATCACTTCTAAATTACAAGATTAATAAATTATCACATATATACCAACCTCAATTCCATTATAATATATAGTTTCAATTCATTTCTTTTATAAGGGACACTCCCTGAGTCTTTTTCTCTGGCTCATGTCTGGTGGAAAATATCACCTTATTCCCCTTCCATTATGCACTGCTCTAAAGGAACCAAAAACGGTATATGTACATGTAAGTCCTGAGATTTTAATCAATGAACACATCCTCAGACGTAGATATTTTTTTTATTGAATTCCCATTTTCACATATGATGAAATCCACTTTTCTACGTATTGTCATTTTACTGAAATTGCTTTTGTGAATTGTTTTAGTCCTTCTGTGAACTATCGTACATCCTTCACAAACAACCTTTAATCCTATATTAATTGGGATTCACCGCATTTCATGATTGGTTCTTAGACAACATATTCTTCCACTGACTGCCAATTCTTCTTGGGACCACCATTCATTCCATCTACAACCCCTAGTTTAGGAAATCATCTTTATTCCACAATCGACATATGCTCCTTGGTCACTTTTTCATTGTAAGATAGAGATCCTCACAAACTCGATTCACATAATATTTCACACAAACTTATTTCTCCACAGAAAAATCATACCTGTTGGACTCTTCTATTTTCTAGATTTCTCCTTCATGAACTACATTGTACATTACTAATTTTATCTCGAGAGAAGATCCTTTATAATGATACATTGTATCCGTAATGATATGATTATGAGTCTTTACAATTTCTCATAGATCCACAAAACATTATAATCTGACTTACCCAATACGTTGATGAAGTAAATCCTTCATTGTAGAATATTCTATATAGTCAGAATAACCTCTTTCATCGATTATGGTGATTGATTTCATCAACAAATGATTACCTCCTCATAACCACATTTAAAGACAATTCTAGGAACAAAAATAATTCAATTAACTATGACCCACCCATGAAATATTATTTATACGAGGAATACATTGTTTGCTTCAAGGTGAATATAGAGCTACTATGTAGTAATATTCTTCTCTGGATTTCCATCGCAACTCTAAATGCATAATGATTTTTGGCGATCAATCTTTTTCAAAAAACACAATCATCCTAAAAACACCAAGCCGAAACCTTGAGTTATTATTTCCCAATAATTGTGGGATTCTCAAATGAATGCAGTGTAGCCCTATGGGCCATTGTATCCAGGTGAAGGGGTCTTGTCCCAAATCAAATACTGTATGGGTATTACACATCATATATAAGAACCAACCATCCCGCCTCCCATCACAAGGCCTTATCTGAATTTGATGGATGTTAGCCACCATTTTGTTAGTAAGAACTATTGAAAAACAAACTCATGAGGTAAGGAATAAAAGTGGACAATATTGTGATGTAGGGTCCTGAATTCTATATTTTTATACTATAATTTTTTTTCAGAGTTGGTAGTAAAGCCAATGATTCTTAGGGAATGCACAAGGGGAGATTGTTGGAGTTCCCAAATAATGAATTGTATCCCTATAGCTCACAGTTACTGGGGGAAGGTCCATATCCTACATCATAAATTTTAGGTGTGTTGGGAATAATAAATAAGACCTAGAAAACCACATACCTTCACAATACAATTTCGAATGGTTGATGATAGTTATCCACCCTCGTGGTATGTGACCCCAATGTATGAACAATCTTTTGAGGTTGGAACCCTTTGTAAATATATTATTATGTACAGTTATGAAACCCCAATGTATATTCTAAAATTTTAAATCAATGACAACCATTGATCTTCATCTCCTGATATATAAGAAACGTATATCCCAACCTTCGCCCTTTACTTGTTCCCAATGTGATAAATACCTCTTCTGAGGAACTACTCCATTTCTCTTCTACTAGTGGATTTTTAGACACATTTAATGATGAATTTTTTTATGATATTAAGAATTATATAATTACATTTCATTTTGGGTTTGGATGCTTATTACGATTAACGTTCATGCTCATAATCTGAGTGAGATGTATTCATGTAGTTATATGTTGTTATGTTCCAGTTTTAGATCATTCTACAACAACATTATTATTTATAGAACGGATATACCTGTATGTATTACATTCATTGATACAATTACCATTTCATCCCCTTTTCACCATATCCATGAAAATGAAATAAAATATATTTGGTTATGAATCATATTGATTAATTTCAAAAATAATGAAACACTAAAAAAATTGAATATTTATATAGAATCAACAAAAATATATTTATCATTATTTTCCCCTAAATAGGGTTACATTTCACTAAGCAATGTTTTAAAAAATTTATCATCAAATTATTCTAATAAAAAATACATGACGCCATCTATAAGGGCCCCACATCTAGTATCCCTGAGTTCATGGTTACTATATTACAATTGAAATAGATAAAAGTGATCACATCCCAATAGAATTTATTTTAGTATTAGAGAACTAGATACAAACTTGATTTAAAAATTACATTTGAAACCATATAATACGATATAACAACACTATTCTAAATCTAATATACCAAAATCTCAATCATAATAAATATCAGGACATACTAGAATAAATAATCACATGAAATTATTGACAATAGATGATTAATAATGTTATGATGAAAAATAATACAGACAATACATGAATGATAATGAAATTATAAAATATTTTCAAATAATTCCACATAAAATAATCATATGAGATATAAACACATCCACGGGTATCATAAAAAATAAGATCATCAATAGATAAATTCAAAATGATGAAATTCATAGTAATGGATATCTAAAACATATCAACAATTCATTATCCAACTCTTATAGAAATATTATTGACGCCTCGACAATGAAATATATAATTTAATGGGTATGGACATAGCTAAAATATAATATAATTTGTCTTTTGATAAAAATAGATGCATATTGGGTCTATAGAGAGTATCAAACATCACTTTTTATGTCCAAACCATTCCTCGTAATAATAGATAATACAAACAAATCAATATGACCTAACAAAATCAATAAATATTTGTATTGGATGTACATGTCATAAAGAATATCAGTACATTCCCCAGTCAAAATTTTCATAAACCATGCCATGATATATTATTAATTGTAATATTATATAAAATCTTTACCATAATAACAATAATTTTTATTTACATTGATAAAAATAAATTTAAGTGATTTGTAAAATATTTCATTAGGAAAATACACTTTTCACATTGGAAATAAATATTAATATCTCAATACTATATACATAACTAATAAATCATTTCTATTAATATGAAATTGTAATCATGTAAAGGAAGGATCAATGAATTAATGATTCATGAGGGTAATAGATGACACACTTTCCATATAATTTAAAAATACTAACTTCATATTTTCTGGAAAATTCACAAAGTATGTCACTCGGAAAATTACAAAAAGATTCATTTCAAAAATATTCTATAAAAAGTCAAACATGCATAAAAAATATAATAAGAAAATATATGAAAATGTTAAATAATATTTGATTTTTTTGGAATACATGCACAAGTAAGAAAGATATTCCCCAATAGAGTCATAAACATAAAAAATCAAAAATAATGATGAGATTATGAAATATACACTTAACACTGGGATATCATTTGAATCATATGCCAAATGAAATAAAAAATTCAAATGAAGTTTTAATTTCCAAATAGACTAAGGTATTTATTATATAATATATCAAATAGATAGAATATAAAACATAACCAATTAAATATTTTGTGAATATAGTGTCTTACCGATGTAAAAGTGAGACGAGAAACAATTACCTTAGGTTGTACATTTTTTAATGTGTTCATAAATCATTTATAATTGTTTTCAAATTGTTATTAATTTATTATAGGACTATATTAAAATTTATTATATAATATATTACAAATTTATAACACATTTTCACTCATTAATTAATAATATTTCATTATGTTCGTAGTTACACCTCTTAATTACATTATTTTCGAATGAATATTTCTTATGATACTTACTGTACATTACAAAGGATATATGTTAATAATCTCCATAATGATATCATATTTAATAATTAAATAAATTTTTATAACTATTCTTAAATATTTACCTTTGAAAATGAAACACATCTTGTCTTGGAGTTAGTAGGACGTACATACTAACAAGCAATGATATCATGACCTTAATATTGAATGGGTTTGGAAAAGTATGATATACAAATTTTATAAAATAAATATCATTTAATATGTAATATAAATAACAATTATTAAAATATTTTTAACCATCTAGGTAAATTTATGAGGTTAATCTAATTTCACCACTACATGGAGACTATAAGTCCTACATCGACAGGAGTGGTGCGTTCGTTTTTCATAGGATAGATAAAATTATTGTTTATGGTTTTCTCTTAATAATTAAAATATATCAGTATATTTATTGTACTATAGTTATTATCATATTATATGAAAAACACAAAAATATTACATAAAAGAATAAACAAACATGAACGAGTTTGTAAAAACGATTACCAATTCATAGGTCGTCTTCATTTAGATATATTCTTAAGGGATCTAGGGTAGCATATTTGGAAAAATAATTATAACATTGATAAGGATTCTGGGATGTGGAATTATAATGTTCTGGTCTACATATGAGGCATAGATTCATTTGATCAAGTGAGGGATGCGAATCTATTTTAAAACAGAGGTGTGTGAACTTTTAAAATTTCTATAATTTTTTAAAATATATTAGAAGTATTATACTACAAAATTATTCTAAATTGACTATAACTTCATCAGGGATGATATTTTAAGGGATATTATATCTCATTTGGTCTTATTTATTAATTTTATGATTTTTATATAATTTAATAAAATGATAATGCCATAAAATAACAATATTGTCAAATTCAATAATATTCATTATAATTTACTTTTCCAACACATAAAAGTATTTAAAAAGATAAAAAAATATAATATTATATCCTAACAATGTAATAATAATCTATATAATTTTCGGATCACCTTAAATATATTGAACAATGTATATTTTAATATTTGGTTATAATTTATTTAAATTTTTCATGAATTGAATAATTATTGCATTAGTGTTGTATATGAATTTAATGTTATTATATATTAAATAGTAAAATAAATGAATATGAGGATGATAAATCATTAATAATCCATAAAAATATTTATAATGAGAACAATATTTTGAATAACATTATATCAAATATATTACAACTATTAAAAACAAGAGTGTGACTGGTTTAACATTTCTTTAAATAAAATAATGAAAACGGTCTTCAAGCCATCCATTCGCTCCAAATTTTCATAAATTGGTCCCCAAGTATTTTCCCCCAAAATTATTGATCTAATATATTTGGGGAAACTATTATAGTAATTTTTTAAACCTTATCATATTTTGTTTTACCATTAATTACGTAATTTTCCCTCAATCGTGGTAAAATAAATTACAATGGTTATTATTAATATTTAAAGAAATTAAAAGATACTTTTTTACTTAATTTGGTCATTAAAATCAAATTATGTATCCCATTTTTCTAAATTCAAGAGACATATTTTATAAAATCTAATATTAAATTATACTTTATAAAAGAAAAGAAAAACAATTATTCTAAAAAATGTCCTTTTAAGTATAAAATATATTTATAATAAATTCATATATAAAACTAATTTAAAAGATGATAAATTAAAGGAAATGTATTAATGATGTTTTTAAAAAATTACAAAATATAATTGGACATTTTAATTTTATTAAATGAAAATACAGTTTTCAATGAAAATAAGTATTTTTCACCATTTATTTCTGGGTAAAAATATTTATAATGTTATATAAAAAATATTCCTAATATAATATAGGAATAATGAATCCAAAAATTGAATTTCAATTTTTCAAATACCTCAAGAAAAATCAAATATCAATTACATTTATGTTTTTCATTGAAATAAATAAAAAATTGATTTTGAAGAAAACATGTTTTGAAGAATATAAAAAACATACTGAAATTTAAGTGTCTAAATTATAACATTTATTAAATAAATTTTTATTATATATATAATCGACATATATTTTATTTTTGAGAAATCTCTATTCCTATCCACTAATTCAACGACTATGTTGTAACAACCATGATAAAATTATAGTTTTATGTTATATCATGATTTTCATAAGATTGATGTTTTGTGAAAAAATATATTTAAATTGCATAATTTTATTTAAAATGGTAAATAAATTAAACAACTGAATTGTTATATAATTTATATGGAATCATGGGAGTCTCCATGTAATTTATGTAGTCAAACAAACTGGGGGTAAACCCTATAAATTTTTTTTTCCATGATTATATTTCCTATCATTTTATATCTAGATAGATAGTGATATAATGTTAATAATTGGGGAATGATTATTAAGATTTATGGTTTAATTAAATGAGAAGGTAAATATTAAAACATCAACATGAATTTAACTCCCCTTCTTATATTTCCCCACGTTCATAGTAACAGAAATGGATATCATATCATCTATGTTCTCTCTATAAGATCCTTAACTTTCTTATAATGAATTATCTCAAATATAGTATTATAGAAGTTTTAATACAATCAACATAAATAATTTTTATGGTGGGATTAAAATATTGTCAACTTATTGCCTTTCTCTTGACTTAATAGAGATCAATGAAGATATAGTTTGGTTTGAAATAATTTTTAATGATAATCCAATTACATTTTTTGATAAAATAAATTAAGAGATTAATAGGAAATCTTAAAAAGCTATTTATATGTCCTTATCAAGATATTTTTATATGTACGTATTGGGTCACAATAGAGTAAATTAATATTCAAAAAAAATATGAAATCATGTTCAAATGAAAAATTATTCTGATAGAAGTAATGTTTCAAATAATGATAATTATATATGAAGATATCGAACTATTGGATGTAAAGATTTTGGTTACTACATTACCAGAATTAATGAAATTATCAACAATAATATAAGATATAGATTTTTTGGAAGATAGAACCTTTTTAAAAAATGATTTCATGGAACATTCTAGATACGATTGCTCTTAAAATATCTAGTTTTGAAGAAAAATAATATTTATAGTTTAATTAATTTCTTAAATTTATTATTCCATATGAAATGTGAAAATATCCGGCATCAAAAATATTATTTTAGAAGTGATTGAATCTGAAGATAAACATTACAAAAAATTTAAGAATTAGAACATGTGGATGTGGGATTAATGTAATTAAATGATAAAGATGATGATGTTTTGGTGAATGGTTAGATTATTTCATTAATCTCTAAAAATTAATTGAAATGTATTGAAAACTACAAGGGATAAATATTTTTAACATTTTTGATGTTTTATGAGTTGGAAATTTCACTGTGAATTGTTTGAAGAATAAAGCTGTATAATGTGATGTTGATTATGAAGAAAGTATTCAATGTTAAATGTGGAGAAAACATCCATTGGTGAAAATCTATACATTGGGAGATAGAAAATTTACATCTGAAAAATTAAAATAACTATTTTTGAGTTATTGTTTTTCCTAATACTCAACTAGAAATAGTTCAAGAACACAAGAAAATATCAATAAGATTGTAATATTGTTTTCTAATGATAATGGATTGTGTGATACATAAAATAGTGAATAAGAAGAAGTGAAGAAACATATATGGAATATTTGTTGATTTCAAAAGATGGGGGATGTCTCGAAAAAAATAAATATCTAAGGAATGAAGCTAGAATACAAAAGAAGTAAAATCAGTAGGAATGTGGTAAAAAGGAATGGTTTGTCAAAAATTAATAAGAGTATATCAAAAAGATTAAAAAACAAAAATTAAAAGTTTCAAATCAAGGGAAGGAAGTGAATGATATTGATTAAAAAATACATCTATGGATTAACAACTGTGTAAGACACATTAAATATGTCACCAAGATATAATACACTGAAATATATAGAATAAAATCTAAATAGAGCAGTAGATGTCAAGGTTAAAACATCTCAAGCTACCTAGGTAACTCATCCTAAAAATTTGTGGAATCTAAACACCCAAAATATAAATTTTCATTTAATTATTTTAACTATGTATCTATTCAAATCATCTATTGGAATAATTTTGGATAAAAGAGAAATTAAAAATATATCACATTAAGCTAATTGGACATATTTTTTCAAATAATTTTTTCTAAAAATCCCTTCAAATTTTATTTCTGTGTTTTTTGGGAGATTTTATTTCATGAAAAATAACGTTTAACATGAAGTAGTATAGATTTTTTTGTCGAAAATGTATTTAATGTGGAAATATTCCCTAGTGATGACTAATTATTTCACGTCAAAATCAGTAGTTTTTTATCATGTAAAAGAATGGTTTTATACAAGGGAGTCTGTAAATCACAGTTCACAGATCGTGATGTACTATTCCTAGACCATTAAGGAAGTATGCCAGACAATGATGGAAAATCTTCAAAGGATGAATTTACATATTAAAGTGTTATGCAGACCCCAAATTATGCTACACAGACAATGGTGTTGTTTTAGCCAAAGTGTTCTGTTTGGGATCCCAAATTGAAATACCCAAACATATTGCTAGTATAAATCATGTATGGGGTCGACCCCAAGGGAGAGAGAGTAACGATGTCTTGTTTTTTTTAGTTTGTGATTAATTTGGTGATTTTTAATGGGTTTTTAGTGTCATTTTTTGATGTTTCAAAAATAATGTAACAGTTTCATCTATTTCATGATGAATTTCATTAAAGATAAAGAAAAAAATAAAATTGATTACAATGATAAATGGGAATAATGCATCAATGATTTGGATTTATTAGGTTATTAATAAATTAATTTTATTATAATGTTTTTGTCCAAAATAACTCAAATCTATGGGTTTAGAATACAACCGAACCCCCTTGATATAAAATGTATCATTTGAATCAATAGAGGCTAATTACACGGTCTTGAATTTGATTCATATTAATATAATTAATTTTATCCCATTTTTTTATTATAATTTCCCCCAACGATCATTGCTGTACTTATTTTAATCCCTCTAAAGATCCATATACATTATGATATTGGTCTGATAAGGGGTTTCTAGAGTTATTCACCATGAAATTTAAAGGGTTTATAATAGGGATATAAATAAAAAATGCAATAATACAGTTGATTAATTACAAACCATAATTATATAAAACCCAACACATGTGTAAATTAACTAAATATAGAGTAGCTAATGAATAACAAACTTTTCATAACCTAATAATAGATCACAACATCTTCGGATTGAAGATCATTTATAAGGAAGAGAGGAAACATCTCCTTTATTCTCATCTATCATTCTCTTTCTCTCTCTTCTTCTCTTAAATTTATTATCTTATTTTTTTTCTCTAGTTCTCTCTTATGTAGTGTAAATTTTTTGAAATCCAACCGGTATATTAATATTTTCAAACTACACATCATGTATAATAAAGTTCATGTCATTTTACCAAGTCAACTAGAATTTGATATCCTTTCTCCACTAGTAGGTGAACTGATTCACCACCCTTGACTTTGAAAGTATTATAGGTCAGTTGTTGGGCGTACACTGCATGTAGCGCCACAACATATGGCATGTATTTTCCATTTCATCTACCAAACACATCTAGAAGAGGGTATATGGGGTTTATATCAAAGTACATGGCGTGCAACATCTAGATGGAAACATGAAAATGTACTTTTTGTAGTTTATCTGAGTCTGGGAAGTGGTACATGATGTGTGTAATAAGTACATGTCGTGTATTTATGAAATAATGTTCGGATCTTCCTTGATGTATGTATTAAGTTGGAAAATACTTGATAATCTTCATGATCGTTGAATTAAATAATTTTATATGCAAAAACACAAATATCTGGTGAAAACAAGTTTTCAAAACTCAGTTGAATGTATGAAAATGTATTCATAAATCAGGAACATCAAACTCACCCACACATAGTCATTTTCTTCTCCTCAATCAGAATATGAACATAAAATCAACAGAATCCATACCCTGAAATGGGAATCATTAAATAATTATAATTGTAAATTCTATAATAGAGCACTTTAAAAATGAAAAAACATATTTTAATTCCAAATATATTATAATCAGTCCTTATGCATAACCATGTTAATGACATTCATTCACTTTTATAAACATTGTTTATCTATTCATAAATAAACATACCACATGATGATTTACCTCACCAAAATATACTACACTCATCACTCAAGATTTTTGTAATCAGTGTTATGCTCAGTCTTTAGTATATTCATTCTATCCATAGGCTTGCAAGTATTCTCATTCTCCACTTCAAAAGTCAAATCAAAAAAATTATGATGGATTTCAATAAGGTTAAAATGTTTCTAAGGCTTAGGGATGGTAGGTAATTTTGTGAAAAATAATCTCAGAGGCTTGAAAAAGAAGGCTGAATTGAAAAAAAATGCATGATATTCATAATAATGTTTATTGAAAATGTATCCCTAATCAAGATCTCTCAAAGGGTATCACCAACATTATATTGCCTTACCGACCTAGGTCATAAACCATAAATAATGTATAAAAAATTAATCGAGTCACCCTTTTATATTTTTTTATAAATACATTGATTTTTTCAATAGCAACGACCCGGAATATAAGGAATAGTGGTTTTGAAGAATTCCTCCCAAATGAACAAGTGGCATAATCCCCCATGTGTAAATGCATGGATTATCACCACTATATTCCATGAATGGAAACTAATCCCTCCTTATATCTCAAATGAATAATCATGAAAAATTATAAGTGAATTAGAGTGAGGTATCAATGTAAAAAAACAGTCATATTCCACAATCATTTTAATTTGATTTTAAAAATCAAATATTTTGAAGAGAAATTAAAAAAGTTCTTGTTGTTATGCATATCCTAAGAATCTATGATGAAAATGGGTTTATGAAAAATCATGTCAAAAAGGTGTAGAATACCTCTAGTGTATGAGGAAAAATAAAAGGTCAATCAGGTCATGATGTGAGCATAAATGAATAGACTAATAAATGCAAACATCCAAGAATTTAAATCTAAAATCAATATATATCTGGAATCATTTAAAAAACAGTGATATTTAAAATAAGAATTTAACATTTAAAATTAATTCTTTTGTTTATTATATAATATTTTAATTAAAAAATTCGACAATTTAAAGTATTTCAACAATTTGGGATTTCTCTTAGGGAAGTTCAAGGAAAGATACTAGTGTAATCAGTGACCCTTCCCCACACTAAATATGGAACAGTGTATACACAGGTGAAACACCATGGTAGAGGAAATGATGTTAGAAAACAGGGGCGGTCGTGATGAGGGAAAATGGTGAATGAAGTAAGTCCAAAAATAAAATGAAGAAAAACATTGAAATAACACTCCCCTCATGGTTAGTTGACAAAGATGGAAAGTGGTTAAATTAAAAGTGTCATACAATGCTCCATGAGACTTATGACTTGTGATAGAAAAATAAAAAGTAATATGAAGATATATATATCATTATTTCAAAGTAATAGCTCAAATGATATATATATATGGGATAAATTTGCCAAAAACCAATCACTTGGTCTCCTCAGAAGAGGCATCATCTACAATAGAGGGATCCACCATAGGAGGAGAATCCATCATGGATACTGGAGGCACCAGCTCAATGTTGGGAGTTGGAGGCACATTGAGAACATTCAATGTAGAAAGACGAGGAAGATTAGTCAAAGGGAAAACATTAGTTCCCTACACAGAATTCTCCACCGACACAACCTGGTGGGGAGCATGAGTAGGGGTGTCTGAGCTAAAAGTGGATTGGAGAAATGAATTGGTGTCTAGTGCTGTCATCGAGGCCTGGGTGGTAGAGGGAGGAGTAGATAAAATTGGATCAGGGGTTGGGGGTAAAAAGGGCCACAATTATGAAGAAGAAGGCCCAAAATCAGCTCAAGATGCGTTTGGGAATGGTGGATGGTAGTTAAATGGTGCTCTTGGATGTCCAGACAACATTCCATAGTTGCAAGACAAAGTGTGATGGGGAGATCAGCTAAGGGTATGGGTGGAGGCAGGAATTCAGAGGGAACATAAGAAGACGTAATGGTGGAAGAGGATAAAAGGGAGGATGAAGTGGGGTGGGTGGTGTAGGATCATCCACTGTTGGATGGGGTTATACCAACTTAGTAACACCATTGAGAGTATTTGGGTCATCTATCATCCCTAATGTGCTTGGGTCATCATGCATGAGTACATAGCCATCTCCCTTACCCTAGGACATTTTAATAAGAATAATAATGAGGAAGTCGATATGATGAAGAGATATTAAGGGCTCTTGAGGAAGAGAGGGCCCAAAACCACATTGTTGGTTTTCCAAGCGTGTATCATATAATCTGTTCTTCTTTCCACCCTGATGGCCATGGATTATAGAATGGAAATAGGTGGTCACAAGATATGGAATGTCAGAGTAATCACCTTATATAAAAGAAGTGATAAGATCCATGTTTTGCCAGGACACGACACACATATCCACTTGTAGTGGAAAAATAATTCCCCAGAAAAATAGATGGAGGAAAGCTAAGAGAGGGGAAATGATGAGCATGATTTTCTAGGATATGGGGGTGTACTGATGGTCTGGCCGAACAAACTCCCATCACATAGTGCTGAGGTTGGATCGCTCAGGGTGAGTGTGTAACACCCGAGACTTTTATGTTATATAAATCATCAAAGGAATCTTTTTCTACACAACACTTTCTTGGCTTGCTTTACACGCAATCGCGACCTTCCTCGATAGCTTGCGTCGTACGCAATACCGAGTTTCACTAAACAACAATATGCTATTAAAACTAGCCGTTATGAATAGTAATAACCACTTTTTGAAATTTTATAAATTTTATTTTTCAAAATGGACTTCATTTTTGGACTCAGAATATCAAAATTAGCCTAGGGTGAAATTTTGGTATTTTTCTGAAAACTTTCAATTTTTGATGAATAGTGAAACCACTAAGTGGTAGGTTAAAAACTGAATTTTGCATAAAACTTAATTTTACCGCTTCTGTGAATGGAATTTCAAAAATCCGAGAGACACGGTTAATATCAAGGACTAAAATGTGGTTCAATGAGATGAAAATAATTTTTTGGTGAATAGTAACTTTTTACTTTTTTTACCGCGGTTAATAGTAAATAGGGTAACTAAGGGTAAATATGATATTAATATTACCCTAACACATGTCCTAATTCTATTGGACAAGTGTAACTCGACCAAAAACAAACTTAGGAATAAAATATGACCATTTAGGCCCACTTGGATTAGATTAGGACATTTATTATTAATTTATTTAAAGAAGGGTTAAAAGAGTTAAAATCAAAGATTATTTACTAAAACATTTTTAATATGGGGTTATACATAAGATAAATTCGATTGTAAATATTCATTAGAAAGCTAAAAAGATTTCCTACATGATGGTATTTTATTTGTAATTTTTATACATCAAATAATTTAATTTATTTATGACACAAAGATGATGCAGTAATTATCTTGTTAACGAAATATTGACATAATTGATGTTATAAACACCAAAATAAATGTAATTTGAGACTTTTTATGAATTACACTAATTTTCTAGGTTACTATGATATATTAATGTTGATTTAATCAACTTGGTTCGAACATTTAATTCTGTTATGACTTTCCCAAAAATCATATATCAAATAGTGTCAAAATTGACACAAAATAGTTTTTAAATCAAATATTATATTATTAATTGTTATTGTATTCCTAAAAATATAAGGTTCGGCCAAATGATTTAGATAAGGATATATATATTAATAATAAACAATTTTGGGTTCGTTTGGCATGTTATTGTAAGTGTATTAACCATATAGTGAAAGAAAACAAAAAGACATGATAAAAGTTAAATTATTTAACTTAGAGTTAAATCTAAATGATAAGGTTAAAATAATATCCTAAACTTGTCTAAATTCTATTGGTTGATAGGATTTCGACCCCTCCCCACCTTATCTTCGAAATAAGACCCTTTGGAACCATTATAAACCGATTTTGACTTTAATATAAAATAATATTTTGAGATATTCCTAAGGTGCCCCTCTCCTCCCTTATAAAAGGGAACCTCCTCTCCCTCCTCCTCACACCAAATTGAGCACTCAAGCTCGGCCAACCCCTGCCATTTTCCCCTCTCCACTTCCCTAGAATAGTCCTAGAGGTCCTGGTCTTCTCCAAAGACCACTCTTAGTTCCCTAAGTGGAGGATTCAAAGAGGCGTTCCAAAGAAGAGGTAATATCCATTACCGATCTTTTCAATTTCTTTCGTCTTCAAATTCTTATTATTTAGTTGTTTCATGATAAAGTAATAACATCAGTATTATTTACATACTGATATGTTATTATAAATATGAAACATCCCTAATTCACCTTCTATCCATCCTACGGAAAAATGAAATCACCGCGCGTGCGTACGTACGGAATACCGTCTCCACGATGTGATGCGACTCGTTCTACATGATCTTCATTTCATAATGATTGTATAAATGAATTGAATGAATGAATATGGTATATAATACACTAATACCATTCTGGAAATGAATTATCTATAACCTAAAGATAAGAATAAGAATTTATTCGACAAAACACGCATAAGAACAAAAAGTTATAAAGACTCGAGTAACAAGTAACAATGAAATATTACTAACAAGAAGCTAATAATATGACCATATATGATCTCATATCAATATGTATGATTCTTGAATAAGTCAATAACATTATTTAAACCATTATACAGGAGCTTCGGACACGAACAAAGCAAATCGGACCTAAGGTAAGGGAAATATCACAATCTCATTTTTATCCAAGATTGTTTATTCGTAAGTATTTACTGGGGTGTATTTTATCATCCACATCCATGTTCCCTCAATATTTAATATTGTTTCCATCCACTTGAAATAGTTTAAATCCAATTTTACCCTTAGGTGAGTTTTTAGTAAAGAATATGAAAGGAATCTTTTGTCGTTTTTCCGTACGAGGTACTTTTTGACTTTTCCGACAAAAGTACGAAGAATGTTTTTTTTAACTTATACGGCATGAATGGATTTTTAAAACATTACTTCAAGGAAGCTTCCTTTACAAGTTTTCAAGTTTATTTTTAATCAACTTCTTTTATTTTAAAGTTGTATGACATGTTATGAAAGGAAAAATGTTTTTGAAGAAGAAAGGATATTTTCCTCAAGAATTCAATTCAAGTGTTTTATCAAAATTATTTTCCATCTAAGATAATAAAGGGTTCTGTTTCTATCCATATTTTTAAATTGGTTTGACTATGTTGTGATGGAATTATGTTTATGAATTCCTTTATCATATATGAATTGATTTATGATGTCATGATGTTTCAAGAATCCCATTTTTTTTATATGTGTTATGCGATGATGTATGTTTTATGATTATGTGGCACACATAAGAAAGGATTCATTATAAGATGGGTGGGACCTATATCTCCCTCCAATGCATTGGGTAATGATTTTATATCTCATGAGATAGACATGGCTGGAACGGAAGGTTATTTCGGTTCAGTGATACATGACTGAAACGAGGAGTGAACTCGGTTCAGAAAGGGACTTTGTCCACTAAGATAGTCTTGGCAATGATTCATGACTAACAAGAAATGATTTTCCATGATTATGTGTGCATGCCACAAAGATTCAAGTTTTATGTTATGATTATGGGGATCTCATTTTCACTTCTATGATTTATTTCATGTTAAGATATTATGATCTCTTTTACAGGTTTTGATTTTCATAAAGATATTATATGATTTTTATTTCCTTTATTTGCCCTTGCTGAGCATTTGAGCTCACCCTTTTATGCTTTCTTTTCCCCAGGTCAGGAAGATGGATATTAAGTAGAATATGCTAAAAGGGACCCTAGATATGATGAAATAAATGGGAGACACTGTAGAAGATTTATGAACCAGTTGTTTATGTTTCCCCGTTTCTAAAGACACTATACCTATACGGTCCTTTGTGGTTTTGTCATATGTTGTAATAAGAGTGCTTCAATTTTGAAGTATTAACAATGTATGTAAAGTGTGGGTCGTTATAGTTGGTATCAGAGGCAAAGGAGGTAGGAATGTATCCGATCCTTGGGAACTCTCACATGTGAGCGTTGGACGAAGCATGGCTCTCCGCCCAAGGGCTTCATGAGGAAATGGCTGCCACTGGGGATGGTGGTGTGTCCCGCCCAGGGGGTGTAGCCGCCCATGGAGTGCCCTGATAGGTATCAATTGTAGTCCACTGGAAGTAATTCTAGACCGCTATAGTTGGTATCAGAGGAAAGGTATAGTCAATCTTTGGAAACTAGGATGTGAAAGCCTTAGTAAGAACCCTAAGGATAAGTCTAAGCATAGAACACAATCTTAGTGTTTTAGAAATGGCCTTGAATAACCTAGGATAAGACCTTAAGCATGAAAATTTTACTCTTGAATTATGTGGTTTCCTATTATAATTAGTGTTGCTCACACTATTCTTCTTGGTTTTAGTCAATGGCTGGAACCCGAAGGAACCGTGTTAATGCGGAATGCGATGGGCAATGCAATGATTGTCCCCCTGAGCAACCAAACGATATGGGAGCTGGAATGCAAAATCTTGTAGCCATGCTCACACAACTTTCTCAAGCTATGAATCATGCAGGATTTCCAAACGAACAAAGGAGGGAGCAACATTCTGTTGAATCCTTCATGAGGCAGCGTCCACCATCTTTCAGCGGGTCTACTGATCCATTAGTTGCTGAACAATGGATTAGTACTACTGAAAAGATATTTTCAGTTCTTCAATGTTCTGAGCATGATAAAGTCATCCTAGCAGTGTATCGTTTGGAAGGAGATGCGGATCAATGGTGGAATCTTGTTAAGAATACGAGGCAAAGGGATGAAATTGAGTCTATGGAATGGGACGAGTTCAAGAACTTATTTTTCAATAAGTACTTCCCTCGTATTCTCCGAACAAAGATGGAGAAAGAGTTCCTTGAACTGAAGCAAAGGGATGATGAATCTGTTAGTACCTATGAAGCAAATTTTACAAGACTTCCAAGGTACGCTTCTGGTATTATTATCCAACCTGAGAGTAAGATCGATCGATTCTTTAGTGGCCTAAAACCAAGTCTTCGAAGGGCGTTAGCCATAAGGGACTTCAATAGCTACGAAGAAATCGTTCGATGTGCTCTCAAAGTCGAGATGGAGATTGGAGTAACCCATCAGTCACATGGGTTTGATAAGAAGAGGAAGATGGAATTCAAAGAAAAATCTAAAGAGCACACGGAAAATAAGATGAACTTTCCCTTATGCTCAAAGTGTGGAAAGAAACATGGAGGGAGTTGTCTTAAAGGGACAAGTAAATGTTTTAAATGTGGAAAGGAAGGTCATCGGGCATTTGAATGCCGTGATAATGGGAAGAAGATGTCTAATGATGCAAAAAAAGGAAGGGATACACAGAATGAACCTGCTACACTTCAATGTTTCAAGTGCAAGGAGATGGGGCATTATGCCAATCAATGCCCAAATCCAAGGGTTGATGATGATGGTCGACGTCAACAAACTCTTAAGGCTAAAGACAAAGGAAAGTCACATGCAATTTCTATCAGCGATGTGGAGTACGATAACGATGTGGTGAAAGGTACACTTACCATCCACTCTAAAGTAGCAAATGTTTTATTTGATTCTGGATCCACCCACTCTTTTATTTCTGAAAAATTTTCTAAGGGTATCACCGTATTACCTCAACAATTAGATGTTGAGTTAGCTGTGACAACACCTAATGGCACATCAATCGCATCAGAAGTTTATAATTCTTCTCCGATCGAAGTTTGTGGGAAAGTGCTTCCTGCAAATCTTGTGATCCTTCCTTTAGTGGAATTTGATGTGATTCTTGGCATGGATTGGCTTTCTCTACATAGAGCTCATATCAATTGCCAAAGAAGGGAAGTCACATTTCATATTCCAGATCAATCTACGATCGTATACCAATGCAAGGATGAACATAACCTTCCAGTGGAAATTTCTTCCATCTTATGGGTATTGATTCCACTAAATGAAGGTTATTTATCTCAAATGGTTGGTGAGAAACTCACGATTAAGAATATGCCCATTGTACGGGAGTTTGATGATGTCTTTCCAGAGGAATTGCCGGGTCTTCCACCAAATCGTGAAGTTGAGTTTTCAATAGAACTCGTACCGGGTGCTTTGCCTATTTCAAAGACACCTTATAGAATGGCCCCAATTGAGTTGCAGGAATTGAAGAAGCAACTCCAAGAGAATCTTGATAAGGGATTCATACGCCCTAGTGCGTCACCTTGGGGAGCACCTGTTCTATTTGTTAAGAAGAAAGATGGATCAATGAGACTCTGCATTGATTATCGAGAACTTAACAAGATCACTATCAAGAACAAATATCCTCTCCCACGCATTGATGACTTATTTGACCAACTACGCGGAGCTCAATACTTTTCCAAGATTGATCTTCGTTCAGGGTATCATCAATTAAGGGTCAAAAGGGAGGATATACCAAAGACGGCTTTCCGTACAAGGTATGGACACTATGAATTTATAGTGATGCCATTTGGTCTTACTAATGCCCCTGCTATCTTCATGGATCTAATGAATAGAGTCTTTAGAGACTATCTTGATCAATTTGTGGTAGTCTTTATAGACGATATTCTTGTCTATTCAAAGAGCAAGGAAGAGCATGAAGATCACTTGAGAATTATATTAAAGACCCTGAGAAAAGAGAAGCTTTATGCCAAATTTACCAATTGTGAATTTTGGCTTCAAAAAGTTGCATTTTTGGGTCATATAATCTCAAAAGAGGGGATATCTGTGGATCCAGCAAAAACAGAGGTTATCGAAAGATGGTCAAGACCAACAACAGTAACTGAGATCCGAAGTTTTCTTGGTTTGGCTGGATATTATCGACGTTTTGTAAAAGATTTTTCACGGTTATCTAATCCAATCACCAAGTTGACTCGGAAAGGAGTTAAGTTTGTCTGGACAGAGGAATGTGAAGAGAATTTCAAGGAGTTGAAAAGAAGGTTATCCAGTGCACCTGTGCTCACACTGCCTTGTAGTGGAGAAAGGTTTGTGATCTACAGTGATGCATCCAAGAAGGGATTGGGGTGTGTTCTTATGCAAAATGATATGGTGATAGCTTATGCCTCACGACAGTTGAAAATCCATGAGCAAAATTACCCAACACATGATTTGGAGTTGGCTGCGGTAATCTTTGCATTAAAGATTTGGAGGCATTACCTTTATGGTGAAAGGTGTGATATTTATACTGATCATAAAAGTTTAAAGTATATTTTCACACAAAAGGAGTTGAATATGCGCCAAAGAAGATGGTTGGAGCTGATTAAGGATTATGACTGCTCAATCCATTACCACCCTGGGAAAGCAAACAAGGTGGCAGATGCATTAAGTCGACAAGACCATGCTAGTTTATCCATGATGAGGATCACAAAAGATCCAATATTTATGGATTTACAAAGGATGGATCTTGGAATTATAATGGAAGGGGAAAAATCTTATCTTTCTCAAATGAATGTTCAACCATCTATACATGTGAAGATTAAAGAGGCACATAAAGAAGATGTCGAGTTACAAAAGAAGGTGAGAAATGTTCCTGAATTCAACCTTGATTGTGATGGGATAATAAAGTTCAGGAATCGGGTTTGTGTTCCTCCCATCCCCGAATTAAAGAAAGAGCTGCTGGATGAGGCTCATAGTTCTTCATTCTCTATTCATCCTGGAAGCACGAAGATGTATAGGGACCTGAAAGAGTACTTCTGGTGGGATGGCATGAAAAGAGATGTTGCTGAATATGTCTCTCGATGCTTGGTTTGTCAACAAGTTAAAGCTGAGAGACAGAAGTCTAAGGGGATGTTACAACCATTACCCATACCCGAATGGAAATGGGATAACATCACTATGGACTTTGTCACAGGACTTCCTAAAACATCCAAAGGCAATAATGCTATCTGGGTCATAGTTGATCGTCTTACAAAGTCCGCACACTTCATTGCTATTAGAGAGGATTTCTCTCTAGATCAGCTTGCCAGGATATATGTAAAGGAAGTGGTAAGATTGCATGGAGTACCACTTTCTATTATATCTGATCGAGATCCGAGATTTACCTCGAAGTTCTGGCGAAGTCTTCAGCATACTCTGGATACAGAGTTGAGTTTCAGCACTGCTTATCATCCCCAGACAGACGGTCAGTCTGAGAGAACAATTCAAACCCTAGAAGATATGTTGAGAGCTTGCTCTATGGATTTCAAAGGAGGTTGGGATCAACACCTACCTTTGGTGGAATTTTCTTATAATAATAGCTTTCACTCCAGTATTCAGATGGCTCCTTATGAAGCTCTCTATGGAAAGAAATGCAGGACTCCAACTTGCTGGGATGAAGTTGGGGAAAGAAAGCTATTAGGACCTGATCTCGTTGATGAAATGGCAGAAAAAGTCAGATCTATTCAACAACACATAAGAGCAGCTCAGAGTCGACAGAAAAGTTATGCCGACAACCGAAGAAAAGACCTAGAGTTTGAAGTGGGCGATAAAGTGTTCTTACGAATATCTCCCTGGAAGAGGGTTATGAGATTTGGAAAGAAGGGGAAGTTGAGCCCTAGATATATCGGTCCTTTTGAAATACTGGATCGTGTTGGGAAGGTAGCTTACCGATTGGCGCTTCCACCGAATCTCTCTCAAGTTCACGATGTGTTCCATGTATCTCTCCTGAGAAAGTACATACCAGATCCTTCACATGTACTCAGCTCAGAAGTTGTACCACTGGAGCAAGATCTTTCTTATGAAGAACAGCCGATAGAGATTCTGGATCGTAGCGAAAATGTCCTACGAAACAAGACCACTCGCTTGGTGAAAGTTTTATGGAGAAACCACCAACTTGAAGAAGCTACATGGGAGCTTGAGGATATGATGAGGGAGAAGTATCCTCATTTGTTTGTTGCAAAGTGACGAATTTCGAGGGCGAAATTCTTTTTAAGGGGGGTAGAATGTAACACCCGAGACTTTTATGTTATATAAATCATCAAAGGAATCTTTTTCTACACAACACTTTCTTGGCTTGCTTTACACGCAATCGCGACCTTCCTCGATAGCTTGCGTCGTACGCAATACCGAGTTTCACTAAACAACAATATGCTATTAAAACTAGCCGTTATGAATAGTAATAACCACTTTTTGAAATTTTATAAATTTTATTTTTCAAAATGGACTTCATTTTTGGACTCAGAATATCAAAATTAGCCTAGGGTGAAATTTTGGTATTTTTCTGAAAACTTTCAATTTTTGATGAATAGTGAAACCACTAAGTGGTATGTTAAAAACTGAATTTTGCATAAAACTTAATTTTACCGCTTCTGTGAATGGAATTTCAAAAATCCGAGAGACACGGTTAATATCAAGGACTAAAATGTGGTTCAATGAGATGAAAATAATTTTTTGGTGAATAGTAACTTTTTACTTTTTTTACCGCGGTTAATAGTAAATAGGGTAACTAAGGGTAAATATGATATTAATATTACCCTAACACATGTCCTAATTCTATTGGACAAGTGTAACTCGACCAAAAACAAACTTAGGAATAAAATATGACCATTTAGGCCCACTTGGATTAGATTAGGACATTTATTATTAATTTATTTAAAGAAGGGTTAAAAGAGTTAAAATCAAAGATTATTTACTAAAACATTTTTAATATGGGGTTATACATAAGATAAATTCGATTGTAAATATTCATTAGAAATCTAAAAAGATTTCCTACATGATGGTATTTTATTTGTAATTTATAGACATCAAATAATTTAATTTATTTATGACACAAAGATGATGCAGTAATTATCTTGTTAACGAAATATTGACATAATTGATGTTATAAACACCAAAATAAATGTAATTTGAGACTTTTTATGAATTACACTAATTTTCTAGGTTACTATGATATATTAATGTTGATTTAATCAACTTGGTTCGAACATTTAATTCTGTTATGACTTTCCCAAAAATCATATATCAAATAGTGTCAAAATTGACACAAAATAGTTTTTAAATCAAATATTATATTATTAATTGTTATTGTATTCCTAAAAATCTACGGTTCGGCCAAATGATTTAGATAAGGATATATATATTAATAATAAACAATTTTGGGTTCGTTTGGCATGTTATTGAAAGTGTATTAACCATATAGTGAAAGAAAACAAAAAGACATGATAAAAGTTAAATTATTTAACTTAGAGTTAAATCTAAATGATAAGGTTAAAATAATATCCTAAACTTGTCTAAATTCTATTGGTTGATAGGATTTCGACCCCTCCCCACCTTATCTTCGAAATAAGACCCTTTGGAACCATTATAAACCGATTTTGACTTTAATATAAAATAATATTTTGAGATATTCCTAAGGTGCCCCTCTCCTCCCTTATAAAAGGGCACCTCCTCTCCCTCCTCCTCACACCAAATTGAGCACTCAAGCTCGGCCAACCCCTGCCATTTTCCCCTCTCCACTTCCCTAGAATAGTCCTAGAGGTCCTGGTCTTCTCCAAAGACCACTCTTAGTTCCCTAAGTGGAGGATTCAAAGAGGCGTTCCAAAGAAGAGGTAATATCCATTACCGATCTTTTCAATTTCTTTCGTCTTCAAATTCTTATTATTTAGTTGTTTCATGATAAAGTAATAACATCAGTATTACTTACATACTGATATGTTATTATAAATATGAAACATCCCTAATTCACCTTCTATCCATCCTACGGAAAAATGAAATCACCGCGCGTGCGTACGTACGGAATACCGTCTCCACGATGTGATGCGACTCGTTCTACATGATCTTCATTTCATAATGATTGTATAAATGAATTGAATGAATGAATATGGTATATAATACACTAATACCATTCTGGAAATGAATTATCTATAACCTAAAGATAAGAATAAGAATTTATTCGACAAAACACGCATAAGAACAAAAAGTTATAAAGACCCGAGTAACAAGTAACAATGAAATATTACTAAGAAGAAGCTAATAATATGACCATATATGATCTCATATCAATATGTATGATTCTTGAATAAGTCAATAACATTATTTAAACCATTATACAGGAGCTTCGGACACGAACAAAGCAAATCGGACCTAAGGTAAGGGAAATATCACAATCTCATTTTTATCCAAGATTGTTTATTCGTAAGTATTTACTGGGGTGTATTTTATCATCCACATCCATGTTCCCTCAATATGTAATATTGTTTCCATCCACTTGAAATAGTTTAAATCCAATTTTACCCTTAGGTGAGTTTTTAGTAAAGAATATGAAAGGAATCTTTTGTCGTTTTTCCGTACGAGGTACTTTTTGACTTTTCCGACAAAAGTACGAAGAATGTTTTTTTTAACTTATACGGCATGAATGGATTTTTAAAACATTACTTCAAAGAAGCTTCCTTTACAAGTTTTCAAGTTTATTTTTAATCAACTTCTTTTATTTTAAAGTTGTATGACATGTTATGAAAGGAAAAATGTTTTTGAAGAAGAAAGGATATTTTCCTCAAGAATTCAATTCAAGTGTTTTATCAAAATTATTTTCCATCTAAGATAATAAAGGGTTCTGTTTCTATCCATATTTTTACATTGGTTTGACTATGTTGTGATGGAATTATGTTTATGAATTCCTTTATCATATATGAATTGATTTATGATGTCATGATGTTTCAAGAATCCCATTTTTGTTATATGTGTTATGCGATGATGTATGTTTTATGATTATGTGGCACACATAAGAAAGGATTCATTATAAGATGGGTGGGACCTATATCTCCCTCCAATGCATTGGGTAATGATTTTATATCTCATGAGATAGACATGGCTGGAACGGAAGGTTATTTAGGTTCAGTGATACATGACTGAAACGAGGAGTGAACTCGGTTCAGAAAGGGACTTTGTCCACTAAGATAGTCTTGGCAATGAGTCATGACTAACAAGAAATGATTTTCCATGATTATGTGTGCATGCCACAAAGATTCAAGTTTTATGTTATGATTATGGGGATCTCATTTTCACTTCTATGATTTATTTCATGTTAAGATATTATGATCTCTTTTGCAGGTTTTGATTTTCATAAAGATATTATATGATTTTTATTTCCTTTATTTGCCCTTGCTGAGCATTTGAGCTCACCCTTTTATGCTTTCTTTTCCCCAGGTCAGGAAGATGGATATTAAGTAGAATATGCTAAAAGGGACCCTAGATATGATGAAATAAATGGGAGACACTGTAGAAGATTTATGAACCAGTTGTTTATGTTTCCCCGTTTCTAAAGACACTATACCTATACGGTCCTTTGTGGTTTTGTCATATGTTGTAATAAGAGTGCTTCAATTTTGAAGTATTAACAATGTATGTAAAGTGTGGGTCGTTATAGAGTGAGGGTGGATAGAGGAGGTGGGGTAACAATATAGGTGTAGAAGCCTCACCCTTAACCAAACTCATCCATGGTCAATGAATAATTGCATCCACCCAGTATTAAGAGAACTAGACTTGCTAAATTAGTTGGAGTCGGGCAGTAAGTGGTCCCATCAAACTCGAAGGTCGACATAAAGTCCAAATATTAATCTATACATGTTGTAGTGATGAATTGGAGTGTCTCGAGTAGATTTGAATGTAAATAAATCTCCTCATCCTCCTCATTGATTCCTTGATTCTATGGAATGATGACATTGGGATCGTGGCCGCTCAACTATATCATCCACCATGAAAATCCCAATAATTAGTCATTGGTAGGGATTCCCTCATAAAAAAGGTAAGGATGTTACTGAGGTTGGGTAGCAGCCAGAGTGGGCTCAGCCAGTGCATTTTCATCTTGGATGGTGGGTCTAGAAGTGGCAGCATGAGGTAGAGAATATGCCTCTATAGTGTTCTCGTGTGGGTCCTCTGAAGTAGTTCTTAGCATCGATGGTATGGAGGTAGAAGAGGGTGAAGAAAAACCTAACCTCTTTTCCACTGTGTATGGTGTTGTAGAATTTGGAGGAGGATCAGCTATAGTAGGAGTATTGTATTGAAATCAAGTAGACTGGAAGATGATACAGATAGAGGCTCTGGTAGAATAGTCGGTAGTTAGGCCAACACTAGGGGTTGGGTAATAGTTAAATCAAATGAAGGCCACTCGGAATGCTGAAGACAGATCTAGTGGTTAATGGGTCTCTCACCTTCACTTGCATACGAAGGACACTTCCCACTGATCGGATGATCTCCTTCCGTAGATGGAGGAAATAATTAAAAAGAATAAATTGAAAAAGACTAATAATAAAGAAAATTATTAGAAAGTATAAAAAAATAAACAAGACATGTGGATCCAGGGTACACGACATGTAGTGCGAGATAGTAAGAACCTGGGTACTTTATATAGACATGCCGAGTAGTAATAGAATAATCATGTGGTCAATACAAAATGTGTCAAAGAGCATACATGTTGTGGGTACATAGATGGTTTGTATCCTGTGTAAGTGCCCCAACATGGTTTGGATCAGATGGCTTAGAAAACTAAGAACATGTGTGGAGGTAATACACATTTTGTGTAAGAACAAGGCATTTTAAGGCTTGTAGGGGGCCCATAAGGATTCCCTAAAGTGTTTGGAAGACACAAAATGTACCAAACATACATATATAGTGGTAATACATGTGATTGTGGTTGTGTTCTAGATGACATGGACTGGGTATGGAAGGCTAGGGGAAGGCACCGTACATGGCGTGTACCAAAAATGGATGAAATGTGTATTTCAAATTATAAAAAGGTATGTGTGTGGTCATGTACAATGTAACCCCTTGACCCTAGTTAACTATAGTTGGTGCATTATTAATTCACATTGAAATGATCACAATAGATCATGTCCCGAATGACTAATCAGATTAGTATCCTTGGAATTACTATATATAAACCCAAGTTTTACATTACATTATGAAAAGAAAAAACAGCATTTTATCCCCATATAAAACACTCATATCCCTTAGCTTATCCATGCAAGTCAATCATAATATACTTCTTCACATCCTGGGAAAATAACACATAAGAAAGGGGTGATCTCAATTTCTCAGTAAGGATAACAATATAGTAAAATCTAAAATAAGCATAAACATTTAAGGCAATGTATAAGACTAAAACAGAAGCCTTCTATATAAAAAAATTCTGCAGAATAAGGAATGTATAAATAAAATAATTCCGTTTAATTATGAACAAGAATATTCTACTAGTCAAATAATATCATCTAATATCAATAACTATTTTCATAATTATGGAATGCATAATGTCGAGCATAATAACAACATTTTCAAAGCCTCGTTCCCAGAATATAAATAATTTTTTATCAATGCCTTGTTCCAAGACACTAGTTTTTCTGATGAGAATACCGATGCATCAAGGGGAAATAGTCAACCCCACCCATCACTTACTACGTCCAATGCATTCCTCATATGAAAGGTTTTAAAACATAACATACAAATTTGTATTAAAAATAAAACACAAAATTTTAATACATTAACCATAAAACATTAATGGTATAAAAATATCACATCCATAGTCAGACATATCAGAAAAACTTAAATACAATATGGATGATGGTATCTAAATAAATCAACTACAAATAGGTGTAAAATCCAATAAAGGATGTTGACATAGATGAAATAGATCCAAAAATTATTTGAGAAAAATATAACATTCTACATTGAAATCATATAATAGTTTTCTGAAAATAAAGAATTTATTTTGGAAATATTCCAATAAGTTTTTAACTGATGTGTTGACGGTTTTATAACAACGGTAAATTATCGCACCTGCTAAATATAATACAGAAATTCCTTCATTAATTTTATAGAAAGGTAATAAAGTACTATTTTTGGAAAATAGTGGAAAGATTCCATTCAAAAGACTTTATAAATAGTATGAAAATGGAATAAATTACATTAACTCATATTCTAAGAAATAGTTAAAATATTTTGAAATACACTTTTAAGAAACATAGATGTGGATGATAATGAATTACGGGTAGATACTTTGGTATAAACAATCTCAGATAATAATGAGATTGTAAAATTAACCCTTACCTTGTACTTTTCCATAGTTGGGAGCATGCAAACCTACATTATAGTCGTTAAATCATTGTTATTAAATTATACAGTAACCAAATACATAAATATGATATCTTATATGATCCTCTAATATTTCAGTAGTATCATTACTTCAAATATTAACTGATTCATTTTTGTTTATATGTTTTCTTAAATAACTCATGTTTTTTATGGATATGATGTATTTGATTCATATCCACAATGATATTAAGTTCTTAGACATTATTTTTTAATCATCAAATGAACATTATTCTGGAATGGTCATGATTGGAAATGAAATCTCACCCCGTCGTGGAGACAGTAAGATGCATGTTCCCACGAGAGACAATATCACTCTATTGATGGTCCAATTATATGTAATTGGAAGGTATCTTATATATACTGAATATTTAATATGTTATATTTATTATTTACATAGATTTTAACCATTATTACACCCATACAAATAATTAATTGTTGAATAACTAACTAAACTACAAAGTGGAGACGGTAAGGTGTACGTACGCATGAATGGTGACTTTATAAATCATAGGATGGATAAAATAATTAATATGGTTGTAGATTATTTAAAATAACCTCATTGTTTTTACAATGTACTATAGTTATTATTTTGATTTGGAAACAACAAAGATAGGGGAAGTGGATGAAGAAAATAACTTTGAAAGAGCTGATGAAATAATTACCTCCTCTTCCGGTGCTTCCTTTAGATTTGAAACAAAAAATTGATTCATAGGTTTCCTTTCTGAAAAAATAAAGGAATATATGTTTATGTGAATATTGTTGGTAGGATATTTGATCAGTGGTTTTCTGAGCCTAATGGATTTGGAGGTGTGAATTTGAGATAAGGGGAAGTACCCATTTATTCGAGAGGTGTGGGGCACTTTATGAAGAGTTTGAAATATTAATTTATTATAAAAATATTTTTCCAATATAATATATTAAAATTTATTTATTTCTATGCTATAGTGGGTATGGCTCAAAATCCTCTCACATAATAGTTTTTATACATGTTTATTTCACCATATTAACCTTATCATTTAGATTTAACTCTTATTTAAATTGTTTAACATTTAGCATGTCTTCTTGTATTTTTATATTACATGGTTGATAAACATACTATAAAATTCCAAGAGAAACTAAAGTGGTTACTTAATGGCATATATAACCCTATCTAAGTCCTTTTTCCGAATCATGGATTATTTGGAATTCTATCATTTATCAATATAGTATTTGTTTTAAACATTCATTTTTGCCAATTTTCACAATATTTATTATTTATTTTTGTTAGATTCATCAAAACATTATGGCATAGAAAAAAAATAAATTGAATTAATCTTTAAATTTCATATTCACCTATAAAATTTGTTGATGGAATAAAATGTTTCAATTTACAATTATTTTAAAATTTATAATATCAATTATTTTAATCATTAAATAATTATGTAATTAATGCTTCATTGTTGTGACATTAATAATTTTAATTATATAATATCTAATATTAGTAAATAAAATACCATAATGAAGTAAAAAAATTATATTTGTAATGAATATTAATAGTTGAATTTAACTTATGTATTACCCCGTATTAAAATTATATTACTTATTAACATTTGAATTTAACACTTTTAACTCTGTTTTCAATAATATATAATAAATGTCATAATATAATCCATGTAAAAAATGATAATATTTTATTCCAATGGTTTATTTTTTTGAAATACACTTATCCAATTGAATTAGTACATGATTTGGGGTAATTATAATATCATTATTTCCTTTAATTACCCTACTTACTATTAATCGTAGTAAATAAAATTCACAAATTACTATTCTCCAAAAATTATTTTCATTTTATTGAACCAAATAAATCATACTGAATAAAATTTTGTTTTTTATAAGTTAAAAAATTAATTCACAGAAGTGGTAAAATTACTTTTCAGGAAAATTTGAAAATGTTCTAAGAACGTGGGTAAAAGGCGTTAGATAGTTCAATAAAATTTTATATATCTAATCTTATTATAAAATGACTCGAATGAATTACATTGGACTAACATACGTGTAATATATTTATTTTGACATTAAACTTATATTATATCAAAATAATTATAATTTCAATTAAACATCAGTTTTAAACAATAACGTTGTTTTTCCCTATTCATAAAAAATTGAATGTTTTTAGAAAATTATCGAAAATTTACCTTCAGATTATTTTGATATTCCGAATCAAAAAATGATGTCCATTTTGAAAAATAATGTTTTTAAAATTTTAAAAAGTTGGTATGACAATTCATATCAACTTTTTAAATAGCAAGTTTGATTGGTCGTGGTGTGCTAGAACTCAAGGCTGTGTAATGTTAAAGCTATTGTATTATTCAAAGAGAAACATAAAATGGATGATTGGGGTTTTATATTCTTCCCTCCTTCAAATATTTTCATCCTCAAAATATCTAGAATATTACTGCAAAAAAAATATTCAGGTGGTTCTTCATCCTAGGTTCCTGAGGTTCCCACATTGCCTCTTCCATTTTATGGTTTCACCAAAGATATTTTACTGGATGAGTTGTCCTATTTCTCAACACATGTTTTCTAGTATCAAGATTCTTGATAGGCTCTTAACAATAAATTAGATCAGGTCCAGTTTTATTTCATTATAGTTTAGTACATTCATTAGGTTAGGAATTATTTTCTCAATAGTGATACATGGAAGACATCATGATCATTGGAATGACTTACCGACATTACCAAACGGTAAGCTACAACTCTAATTCATTCCAGAATTTCAAAATGTCCAATGGACCTGAGAATTAATTTACCCTTATTACTGAAATTTATTACACCCTTCTATGGATATACATTCAAAAAAACATGATCTCCTACTAGAAATTCCAAATCATTCCATCGGTTATATCTATAACTCGGTTTCCTACTTTTAGCTCAATTAATGTGGGTTTGGATAATCTTAACCGTTTCCATGGTTTTCTAAAAATGTTCTAGGATATCATATTTCTTCCACAAACATTATCCCAAAAATTTGCTGTTAGACATCTCTTTCTATATAACGCTTCATATAGTTCTATATGAAGAGTGTAATGGAAGCTATTATTATTGTAAATTATAACTGAGGTAAATAATGATCCCACATACCAGGAAATCCATGTGAGAAGGATCTCAACATGAATTCTAGGGTTTTAATATTCCATTCCGTATGTCCATCAATTTGAGGATGGTAGGATGTGATCAATAGAATTTCAGCATCTAGGTCTTTCTCAATAATTTTACAAAATCATGATGTAAGATGGGGATCACGATCAGAATCCATAAGTAGTGGTACACCATAAAGTATTAAAACTTCATTAAGATATAGTATTGGTAAATGTTAAAGTGGTAAATCTTCTCTTATTTCAAGAAAATGTGATGACTTTGTAAGATGATCAATAATGACCCTGATTGCATCATTCCTTCTAGAAGATTTCGGTATCCCCATGACAAAGTTCATCACAACATCATCAAATTTACACTAAGGTATGGAAAGAGGTTTCATTACTCCTCTAGGATTTTGTCTTCCAGCCATCACATATTGATAGATGATACATTTTTTCACATAATCAAGAATCTCACTCTTCATGTTCTCCTATCTAAAATTGTCTTTCAAATATATATACATATGAGAGCTACCAAGTTGTATAGATAAAATGGATCTATGAAAATCTTCCAACAATTCCCTTTTTAGATCAATTATACTGGGAACATATATACTCTTCCCAAATTTCGATACTCAATATTCATATATGAATTCAATTAATCTCCAATCATTGTCAGCATTAATTTTCTCTTGACAATCTTCATCATTAGTCTCAAAATATTTTATCTTTTCTAGTAAAGATGGTTTTGAAAGCATTTGAAAAGGAATTAATGTTTCACCTTCTATGATTTTTCCCTTATCCATCATTACTTGATCCATGAAAATAGGATCCCTTTTAACTATCATCTAGTTCATGTCCCTTTGATCCTTTCTTCTCAAAGAAACTGCCAACTTATTTGCCTTCACTGAGTGGTAGTGTATAGTGAAATCATAATCCTTGAGTAGACCAAGACATTTCTTTTTCTTAATGTTGAGATAATTCTATGAGAAAATATAAGTCAAACTCTTGTGATCAGAATATATCTCACATGTTTTCACCTTAGAGAAAATGTCTCCATATCATTTGAGAAAACACTATAGCTGCTAAATCACGATCATTGGTAGGATAATTTGGTTCATGAATTTTTTAGTGTCACAATGCATAGTAAATAGATCTATCATTCTACAAAAGTACACAGCCATTTCCATTTTTTTATGTATCAGTATAAATAAAAAACCCATCATTCTCGGAAGGTATAGTCAAGATAAGATCATTAACTAATATTCTCTTCAATTTTTCAAAACATTCTTCACACTATTTAGTCCATACTAATTTATACAATTTACATATGATCTTGGTTAAAGGGTTATCCAATTGGAAAAAATTCAGTACTAAAATCCTATAGTAACCAGATAAAACAATAAAATTTTGTTCCTCGGTTATACTGGTCTATGCTGGGTATTCATGGATTGCCCTTGTATTTGAAGTATCAACAGAGATTACACCCACAGAGACAATATTTCCAAGAAAATAAATCAACTGAATCCAGAATTCAGACATTCTGATCTTCCCATATATTTCATTTCTTCTAATATTATTAACAATAGTGCGGAATATATTTTCAAGATCATTGTTGATTTTAGAGTGTACCAAGATATCATCAATAAATACATCAACTGATGATATCTATATAGATGGTAAATCATTAAAAATTATTGATCTCCACGATGTTGATCAAATAAATCATCAATGTGAGGTAGGGGATAATTTTTCATTATTTTTATAGCATCGATCACCCTATAGACAATGCACAAACTCATATATCGATCTTTCTTCTTAAAAAAAGAACATGGGCTCCAGATGGAGAAACACTAGGGTGAATAAATATTTTATTACTTAATTCATCTTATTGTTTCATTAGTTAATCTAATTCCTCAATGGACAATCTATAAGGGGTCATCAATATGGGCCTTGAACCAGGAATTAAGTCAATGGATAATTAAATTTGTTGTTCTGTAGGATGTACAAGTAAATCCTCTGGAAACACCTCAACATATTCTTGTAGAAGAAGTACATCCTCTATCTAAACATTACATTCCATTCCAATACTAATTTCACTCACTTCCTCCCAAATAATTCAATTTTTTGGAGCTACTATGGGCTGGTCTAGATGTGAATAATATGGTGATGTTTCTTCTCAAAAGATAAAGTATTTATTATAATCATAAAAAATTCTAACCACTTTCTTGTTATAATATATTTTCACATTGTGGTCCAAAGGCCAATCCCACTAGAGGATTATATAAAATTCCATTATTGGTATGACAATAATGTTTTCAGATAAATCACGTTTATATTCCATGATGGTAACTTGTTTATAAATATATGTTTCTATGATACTTCCTTTTGGAGTTTTTACTGACAACTCCCTTGTTATTTCAAAATGGAAATATCTAATTTTAATGGAAAACTTGGATGATATGAAAGAATGCGATGATCCAGAATCTAATAATGAATTGGTTAATTTTGAGTAAATGATTAAAGTGCCATAGAAAATGTCATTTAGAACTTCAAACTTAGCAGTAGTGATCACATAATCTTGGTCGTGAACCCTAGGCCTTTTCAGATGAAATTTTACTTGATGCTTAGGACATTCAGTTTACATAATGGCCAATTTCATTACAATTATAGCCTTCAACATTGGAAGCATTTTTATTTCCCTTGTAATCACGATCTTGGTGGAATTTTCTCTACAATTATAAAAAACTCATTTTCCCCTTTTGGCATATTCCATGATGTTTCTTCCCAAAATTACTGCAAAATGGAAATTCAAAATTTCATGTATTCCCTTTATTTCCTTTTTAAGGGTGTTCACCAAATCCCTTCTTCTTTTGATTCTCATTAATGTCTTAAGACATTGAGAATTACTTTTCTATCTTGATATAAAATGATACTATTTCTTCATACTATGAGAAGTATTATGAGACTATTTCTTAATATATAAATGGTTTTATCCCATAAAATAATTCGATCAATATTAATTCTTGGGTTACATATATAATCTAAAGCATTATTTTCTATCCTTGTAAATTTAGCATCATACATTGCGACATTATTATAATCCTTTTATTTGAGTCTTAGAAATTTCCTTTCCATATCTGATCGATGATCATGAGGAAAGTATTTTTCTATTAAAATATCATCAAAATCCCTCCATTCCATATTTGTTACTTATTCATCTTCATTTGTGTTTTGAACTAATAACCACCATTGATATGAATCTTCTGTGAGGTGAAAAACTCCCATAAAATTATTTTACCTTTCACTACTCCTCAATAATGACATATTTTCTCTAAGGAACTTATCCATTACATAGCTAAAAATGGATTTATAGTCCCATTGAATGTTGGTGGTAGTTTCCTCTTGAATCGGTCTATCATTGAACCTCCACGTTGTGGATTAGGGTGCTCTATACAGGTATAGTTATTATTCATAACCTGATTGAGTAGTCCAAGTATTGATATAAGATGTTCAGCACTAGTTTCATCACTATCTCCACTATAATTATCTTGATTTGGAGGGAAATCCCAACATATATTATGTGCGTTGATAATGTTTCCATTCCTTTTACTAGGGTCCATTTCAAATCAATGGAATATATTAGGTTAGTTTATGAATCACAATGCATAATTCCAAACTTGTAAAATACATAACATAAATTGAATAGTTTTTTCATGTAATCCATAAGAAAATTTCTTTGGGGAAGTATTAAATCATAAATCCTTCAGAACAGTTTGTAGAGAAAATGTGAATGGTCATAAGATTATCCCACGAGAGTTTCAAACCAGGTGCGCAGTAAGGCCCATTGTCATGTACCAGGAAACCCTGGGTGAAGCTCTAAACTCTATATCGGAGTTTTCCATCCTAGGTACATATGTACTAGAACCAAGTCCAATTATTATATCCACTCATGGATTTATTGCAGTAAAACCCACACAATATCTATATTACCAAAATATTTGGATGTTATTCTATACTAATACTAAAATTCTATCTTACTGAAATGTTATCTAATCAAATTTTTCTCATATCAAATTTCCGTGGTTTTTACTAAACTATATATGATTCTACACTATAAAGACCGACTCTAGTTAAAAAGAGTTAGTGCATTATTACCTATCATCGCCTAATCACAAGAGATCATGTCCTGAATAACCGATCAGTTCAGCAGCCACAGAATTACTAGATAAATAAAAAAGTTTTACATTACTTTATGAAATGAAAAAAAATTATCATTGTGTCTCCTTAGAACACACTCTTCTCTCTTAGCCAATACCTATAGGTCAATCATAATATAATTCTTTGCATCGTAAGAAAAATAAAACCTATGAAAGGGGTGATCTCAGATACTCCAAAAGTATAATAATATAGTGGAATTTAATATAAGCATAAATAATTGTTTCAATGTATAGGACTAAATGAAAACCCTTTTAAACATAAAAATCAGAATAATATAGAATATATAAATAAAATAATTCCATTTAATTATTCACAAGGATATTCTACTAGTCGAATAATCACATTTAATATCAATTGAAAATTTCATAATGATGGAATGCATATTGACAGACATCAGAACCACCTAGTCAAGGCCTCATGCCAAAACAAAAATTAAAAATATTGTTAAGTCCTTGTGATAAAACACTAGTTTTTTTCATGAGTCCTACTTATGAATTTTTGTAAAATAGTGGGGCCCACTCGTCACTTACTACGTACAATGCATTCCCTATATGAAATGGTTGAAACATAACATAACCATTCGTATTAAAAAATGAATTCTAAATGTTAATACTTTAACCATAAACAATTAATGGTACACAAATAACCCATCCATAGTCAAACATATCACAAATCCATTAATACAATATGAAAGATTGTATCATAATAAATTACCTTCAAACAAGCAAAAAATCCAACAATGGAGGTTGACTTAGATGAAATGAATCCAAAAAATATATGAGATAAATATATATTTTTTATTTGAAATAAATTAATAGTTTCATAAAAATAAAACATTTATTTTGGTAATATTATTATAAGGTTTTAAGGGAAGAATCCAAGGTGTTATAAATATGGAATATAGTCTCACTCTTTGTATATGTTAAATAAACATTTTTTCCATAATTTGTCGGAAATGTCATAATGTTCCTTTTTTGGAAAATGATGGAAAGATTACTTTCATAAAAATTTATAAAAAGTCCTATAAGATTATAAACGACTTTAAACCATAGTCTAGGAAATACTAAAAATGTGTTAATATACATTTTTTTGAAACACATAAGTGGATGATAAATAAGTCCATGTAGACAGGTATGTATAAATAACCTTGGATAATAAAGAGATTGTAAAATTGACCCTTACCTTCAAAGTTTCCATAGTCGACGGTTTGTTAACACCATATATTATGGTTAAATAATTGTTACTAAATAATAAAAGAACAACATAAATAAATATTATATCATATATGATCATAAAATATTTCTTTGTCGATAATATTTTCATAGTATCATTATTTCGATTATTAACCGATTCATTTTCCATTATATGTTTTTGTTACATAAGCCATGTTTGATATGAATAGGATGTATTGGATTCATATCCAAAATGATATTATCTTATTAATTATTATTTTTAAATTATCAAATGATCATTAATCATGAATGGTTATGATGGGGAATGAAATCTCATCTTGTCGTGGACATGGTAAGTTGTACGTACGTACGAGCGACAATATCATTTTATTGATGGTGAAATTGTGTGTAATTGGATGGTATATTTTTTATTCATAATCATTAACATGTTTTATTTATTATTTACATCAAATATACTCATTATTATACCAATCCAAATAATGATGTTTTGAATAACAAACTACAGCAGGACGTGGGGACAGTAAGTCGTACATATGAAAGTTTAGTGACTTTTTCATTCATATGATGTATATAAAAATGAATTTGTTTGTACAATATTTATAATAGCATCACAATATTTAAATGTTACTTGGGTTATTATTTTGGTATGGAAACAACAAATATAGAGGAAGTGGAAGAAGAAAAGACCATTGAAAGCGATGATGAAATAATTATCTATTTTTCGGGTGCTTCCTTTTGATTTGAAAAAAGGGATCCTTAGGTTAGCTTTATGATCAATATAAGGCCACGATGTTGAAATGAGGTATGTTGGGAGGAGTTTTTATCATGTATTGTCCAACACAAATAGTTTTGGAGATGTGATGTTTTGGGAAGGGGAACTACACTTTTAATAGAGAGAAGAGGGACACTTTAGGAAGAGCTTGAAATATTAATTTATTACAAAATTATTTTTGGGTTATAATAGATTCAAATTGATTTATTTAAAGGATAAGGTGCGGATTGATCTGAATCATCTTTACCAATATGTTTATATAAGAATTTTCTACTATATTATCCATATCATTTAGATTTAACTCTTAGTTAAATAGTTTAACAATTACCTTGTCTTCTTGTATTTTTATATTACATGGTTAATATACTTCCTATAAAATAAAAAATGATCCTCAATAGGTTTATTAATGACACATATAACCTTATATTTTTCCTTTGACCAAATTTTTTATTTATAGGAGTATTATATCATTTAGTGAAATAATATTTGTTTTAAAAAAACATTTATGTTAATTCTGACACTATTTAGTATTTGTTTTTAAGTCATAACAAAATGATTAATAAGAAAAAAATACATTAAATCAATATTATAATGTCATATTACTCTAGAAAATTCATGAATGGAATATAATGTTTCTGTTTACATTTATTTTAATATTTATAATATCCATTATTTGAATTTATCATTAATAAGGTAATTACTATGTTATCATTGTGTGATAAATAAATGTAATTATTTAATGAATAATAATAATAAACAAAATAAGATGATATATGAAATAATAATATATTTATAATGAATATGTATAGTCTAATTTATCTGATTTATAAACCCATATTAAAAATGGTTTAGTTATTAAATGTTGAATTTAATACCTTGAAATCTACTTAAAAAAATATATAAAATGTCATAATCTAATAAAATTGGATAAAAAGGTTAATATTTTATTCATAATGATGATTTTCTTCTAAATATACTTTTCTAATAGAATTAGGACATGTTTTGGATTAATTATAATATCTTTTTTACCTTTAATTACCCTATTTACTTTTAACCGTGGTAAATAAAATTCAAAAATTTCTATTTTGAAAGAATAATTTTCATCCTATTGAACCAAATTTTTTAATCCGATGACAACCATGTCTATTGAATTTTTTAAATTGATTTCACAGAAACTGTAAAATTATATTTTATGCAAATTTGGAAATGTGCCTAAAGGGTGGGTAAAAGATGATAAATAGTTCAATAAAATTTCATAAACCAATTTTTATTATAAATTGACTTTAATGAATTGAATTGGAATAATATAAGTATTATGTATCTATTTTGACATTAAAATAAATTTAATGAACAATTATTTTTTTTTAAATAAAAATTCTGTTTTAATCAAAAACATAATATTTTGCAATATTCATCAATAATTAAATGTATTCAGAAAATTACCAAAAATTACCCCTAAGCTAATTTTGATATGTGAAATCAAAAATTGAATGCCGTTTTAAAAAATAAAATTTATAAAATTTCAAAATGTTGGTATTACTATTCCTAACTACTTTTTAAATGGTAAGTCTGATTGGTCGTGGTGTGCTAGAACACATGGATGCGTACAATGCAAGCTATTGTATTATTCAATGAGAAAAGTATCATAGTAGCGTGGGGTGTTTCATAAATGATTTACATGACATGTGTTCTTCAACCACTCAGTGTACTGCAGGTGGAATCTGAATGGTTGGTCGATCCAGAAATCAACCTAAATGCTATGAAAACATGGAAGTAAAGAGGGAATATGGTCCTTCTTAGACTGAGGATGAAAATGCTGGAGAAATTAGAGTGAAAAATGAACAAAAACGAGAGATTTATAGGAGGAAGGTAGAGTAGAATGTTGTAGGAGATGAAAAGAGGGGGGTTTGTGCTACCCAAGCTCAGGCTTGGTAGGGTCATGGACTTTCTAATGGAACACCACTGCTTGTCATAAACTGTACTTGCCGTTTATGAGTTTTTTTAAACAAATAATAAATATATTTTTCAAAAACATAATTATTTATATAAAAAAGAAAATATTATAATCAGAATCAAACTTATACTCATAGATTATCAATGTATGACACATCATATGTTCTGAAAATTGAAAAGGATTACTACAACCTTTGGCATGGTAGTTGGGGCGTGATTCGAACCAGAGACTGTCCAATCCAAATGCAAGCCTTCCACCATAGGAGAAATGGATGTAGTGTTGTTTGATTTTAGTTACATTTAATAATTAATTTATTGGTACATTTCTACATAATAAAATGAAAATGGGTGAAAATTGGTTTTAATTTGATTGATTGGGATGAAGCTAGGAGATTAGTCGAGCACGAACTCGGGTCTTCCAAATCGAGGATCGAGACTCAAAAAATCATCCAACTTCACTCACAAATATTTTATTATTTTGAAAAACATTTAAATTATTAATTAAAACATGGCACACAAGACATATGCTGAAATTCATTGAATGTGGTTTTATTACTATGAAAAATGATGAAACTATGCTAGTTGTCTGGATTCGAACTCGGGTCTTTCAGATCCAGTTTACGACCTCGACCATCCAGTCCATTCCCATTATGGGTTTTAATTTATGTATAAAAACGTATTTTTTGTTTCGAAAAATCCCTCACAAATCTTTTAATTAATCTTGGGATAAAAATGACTAACCATTTACCGAATACATATAGAAATTGATTCGAACTGCTGATAGCTCAGATACATTTCGGTGACATTACCTTGAGCACATGAATCATCCATATTTTTAACTTAATTAATATATAGTTATACTGATATTTATATTATAATATACATTAAAAAGGAATGTACATTTTGTGTGAAAATTTTATACCTGATGTGTGGTCTCTAGTTTTCCTCTATAGAAGCACCGTAGATTTATCTATATGGATAGACCTTACTTGAGCCTCATGCTATCCGAATTTATTGGAGGATATTGTACCCACCATGTATTCTATATGAAGACAGTATTAGAGATGATCCCCATTCAACTTAAATGGTTGACCATATTCTCCATCTACTTCCACTGCAAAATGGGGGAATAATTTTAAAACTATGAGGTTTCCAACTACCGAGACGTTATTTTTTCATAGAAATAATCTCAAACAAGCGTTAAAAATAGTACCTCATCGCCAGGCTGGAATGTCATCCGAGAGATCATGTGGTTATGGTCCACCATGGTATTTTCTTTATACAATTTGGTATTCTCATATTTCTTCCACCAAATTTCATCGAGCTCCATCAGTTGAAACTTTCATTTCCCTTCCACGGCCTTTTGATCATTATTTATAGCCTTCAGAGCCCAATGGGTTTTTTTCTCAAGTTCCACTAGTAAATGGCATGGATCCCATAGATTAAACCGAATGGGGACATACCTAGAGGTTTCTTGAAGGCAGTATGGTATTCCTAGAAGGCATCATCATGCATCATGGACCAGTCCTTCCATGAGGATCCCATGATTTTCTCTAGTATTTTCATCAGTTCATGGTTGGATACCCCCACTTGTCCACTGGATTGAGGATGACATGGTGTCCCCATGTAATACTTTACTTCATATTTCATGAGAACATTATGTATCAATGCATTGTCAAAATGAGTTCCTCTATCACTTATCCAAAACCATGGGACACTAATCCTACTAAAAATATTCTTCATCATGAATGTAATGATATCCTTTGTTGTGTTGTGTGTCATTGCAGAAGCTTCCAACCATTTTGATGCATAATCCACACATACCTATATGAATGAGTTTCCAAATGATGGGGGAATGGTTCCATTGAAATAAATATCCAAAACATAAAATATCTCAGCCCCAAGAATTGGATTATTAGGTATTTCAGCTCGATGACCCATGTTACATGTCTGATAACACCTTACATAGCATGCCACAAAATATCGGCATCCTTGTGTATGGTAGGTCAGAAACATCCATATTGAATAATTTTTTCTATTCTTCATTCTAAACTGTGATTCCCCCATGATGGGGAAGAATAAAAAAACTATAGAATTCTTGTAATTTCATATTTTGGGATTCATCATCGTATCACCCCTTCTCCACATGAACAGGACAATAGACAGCCTTCCTTGGAATATCTTTTATACTTCAAAAAAAATTATTTAGTTTTTTTGAATGTAATATCAGGATAAATGACTCATATCAAAAGGTATTTGGTGATTTCGACATTCTATAGGAGAGGTGTAACTTCAACAGGGAAATGATGCATGTCCAGATGTCATCCTTAATTTCCCAATCATCATTACTTTTTAAATGAGTAAATTCATAATGGGAGAGTTTATCAAGGATGACATTCTCAATTACATTATTATCATGGATTTCTGAGTCAATCTCCTTGAAAAAAGCACCAAAAGGATGAGACGGTTGTCACAACCTTCTTGTTTAGAATTTTTTTAATGCATGGTCATTATAAACAAAAAATTATGAAAGAACCAAAAAAGAGAATAACCTATCAAATGTGAAAACTACTTCTAGAATTTTCACCTCCAGGGTGGCATAGTTAATTTGTGCTTCATTTTGAGGTCTACTGGAATAGTAAAAAGGGATATGATTGAGTTGTTTTCCATGCACTGCGTCTATAACATAATCACTTCTGTCACACATGATATCAAATTGTTCATCCCAGTTTGGGGAAATCATGATATGAGCTTCAACTAATAGTTATTTCAATAGTTGAAATGTTAGGGTGCATGTTTCGTTGTATTCAAATATTATCTATTTTTAAAGGAGATTGATCAGTGGTTGATCTATCTTAGAAAAATCGAAAATTACTCTTTTTATCAACATGCATGCCCACAAAATATTTGGATTTCTTGGAAAAAATTTGGAATGGATTATTTTGATATGAGTTGAATTATGTTAGGGTCAACTTCATTATCATTGATGGAAATCTGGTGTCCTATGACGATACCATTCAGCACTATAAAGTGAAATTTCACCCAATTTATAACCATATTGGTGTTTTAACACCATTCTAGGAACATTTCTAAATTTCTCAAGAAGGTGTTGAATTATCTTCCCTAGAATGGAAAATCACCCACAAAGAATTCTTGAATTTTCTCTACCATGTCATTGAATATTGCTAAAATGAATAGTTAGAAGGTGAGTAGATCATTGCATATTTTATATACCATCCTTCTATTGGAAATATTTCTATATAGTTATGTGAATACACTCTTCTCTGGTCTTATGGGACAATAGTGATTTGGTTATATCCATAATAACAATCTAGAATGAATGAAAATTTGGGCCCTGCCAATGGATCCAATATCCGATCAATGAAATGAACTGCAGAGGGATCATTCTTTGTGGAATCTTTATGCTTTCTATAGTGTACAAAAACACTCAATCATGTGACCATTCTTTTAAGGGAGAGTTCATTTTTATTTGTTGGTAATGATGGTGAACCCCCCCCCCCCTTTGGGCCCCACTTTTAAAGGAAATACCCATAGACTGTTGGACATGGGTTAGATGATTCCTGCATCCAATAGATTGATGAATTATTTCTTCATAGACTTGACACAGGAGGGTTTAATTATCACTATGGTTTTCAAGCGGGTTGGCTTCCTCCTCAAGTAGCAACTTATGGGTAAAAATGGTTGGAATAATTCCATTAAGATCAACAATTTCCCACCCAATAGCATGTTCTCATCAATTTATAACCTATATAAGTTCATGTTTCTACTCTTGACGGAGGCGGTTGCATTGTGTATAAATGTGGGGTTTGTTTACCAACTGAATAGAAATATTTTAGAGAAGATTTTAGAGGTTTTAGTTCATGTTTTAGGGCTTTAATAACTGAATGAACAATTGTTTTGATCTTTTCTCACACCAAAATATCAGGAAAAGTGCACACATCCAATTATGAATGACCTGGAATTTCATGAATTCAAGCTCCTATGGTTTATAAATAGGATAGATGTCCTTGATGACTAGTTTATCAGTGACATAAAACATCCTATATCATATTCCATGTGTCCAATGTCATTTTCCACTATTGATAAGGTGTAACATTCATTATTTTTTGATAAGTTATATTGGTTTACTAGATTTGAAGAAATTTTAAGATACCTTTTAATCTAATAATCAAGTGATGAATTCACCTTGGTGAACATCGATCAAAACATTCCCAATATACAAGAAGGTTCTTCCCAGAATAAGAGGTGCCTCTTGATATTCCACTATATTGTGTATGATAAAATTAGTAGGAATAATCTAAATTCACATGTTCACTACCATATCCTCATGTAGCCATTTAGGATATATATTGGAATGATCTTCTATCTGAAGGACCACTCTAGTACGTTGTAAATCATTTAGCCTGAACTTTTTAAAAACTACAAGGGGAATAATATTGATTCTATCTCCTAAGTGACAATGAGAATTCACAAACTCACATGATCTGATGGTTCAAGGGATTGTAAAACATCCATTATCTTGGATTTTTGATGGAGGAGGGTGATTCACCACCACTAAGAATTCCATAGTGATATGAATGGCTCACAAATCCTCTACAATCCAATTTTTTTAGAGGATTTCTTCAGTGAACATTATATATGGTGGAAATTTAGATAATTCCACTATGAACGTAATATTAATGTGATGTTTCTGGAATACCAACATGAAATTCTAAAACTATTTATCTAGATTCATCATCTTCATTTGTGCGGGAATAGATAAGGTGGGTTCATATGGTTCTATAAGTTTTTTCCCTTATGATTTTATGCCACCTTCTCTTTTGATAGGCCTTATATTGGGGGGAATCCTTGATCTCAGCTGCATTATTTGAATAGGATGTTGGTACAGATTGATTTTAACCATGATTTGCAGATATTTTTTGGGGTAGCTCTTTCCCACATCTTAATGAGAGAGCATTAGCCCCCTCTCATGGGTTCTTCTCAGTGTTACCTTGTAATGTACCAATTTTAGATCAAGTGAGTTCATTGTACAGATTAAAAATTTTGTTCTCAAGTATTCTAATTGATTCCTCTTGATTTTAAAATCATGTCTCAATAGTGGTTATGAATATTGACATCATTTCTTATCGCATTGATGGGTGTTCTTATTTTGGTTTTTGTGTATCAGGTTGAGGTTAGGGTTGCCGAGATTGTTGTGTCAGATGAGGGTTTTGATACTCTTGATGTTTGAAGGATCCCAACCCCTACTATATAGGATATTTATTTTGGTATTCATATTGACCATTACCCATCACCCATTGGGGGAGGGGTAGAGACTTTTGTAGTTGGATCCCCCATCTTGTGTATGCGTTATCAATAAAAATCGTGTTTTGGTATTGAGGTTAAATATTTTTCCCTATGTTATCATATATATTGCACAACTCATTTGTTGAAGGACCAAATATTTTAGGTGGACATTCACCCCTGACATGATTTTCACCACATTCAATGCATGATGGATGATTCACTACTCGAACAAGAGAATAATTTTTTAGATTCAAAACATCAATCTTTATGAAAACAACATCAATTTGGGATCAAAGAATCGTAGTGGAATAAGTTTTATCCATTAACATTTATTTATTACCCCGCTCCAAATTCCATTGGAAGCTATTTTCTGACAAATCATCTAGTAAGTTGGAGAGTTCCTCTGGGGATTTCCTCATCATTGATCCTCCTGATGCTGCATCCTTCAATAAAATGATGTTTTTCATAACACCTCCATGGAATTTATTTACATGATTCTCCAATGGAAGGACATAATGAGGTAACTTCCTAAATATTTCTCTGAAATGATCCAAGGATTCATACAATGATTCATAATCATGTTGCTAAAATGGTGAATTTTGTTCTGCATTGTCACCATCATGGAGGATGTGAAATACATTGATAAAAATAACTAGGCCAATGATTCCTATGAGAAGATTGAATATTAAGGTAGTCCTTTAATCCAGAATTTCGCTTTATACCATATATAAAAGTGGAATATGTGATGGTGATTGGAATCATCGGACACCACATGGTAACGAAATGGGTCACAAATCATCAGATATTTGGAGAAATGATTATTGGGGTATTGACTTAGAAAAACTCCAAATAGAAACATATTTTGGATGAGATTAATGATGTTTGGATCAATCATAATGTTTTTGGCTCGCACATATGGTTTGAAAATACCAGTATCAGCCCCATGGGTGGAGGTAAGATTATACTACATAAGGGTATGGTCTGAATAATGTTTTTTTGAGGATGTGGGGGTAAAAATTATTTCTAAAGAGAAAAAAAGGCCTCTAGTTAGGTTTAATGTATGGAAACCATTTCTTGGATACTATTGGGGCTTATGCGGGCCATAAATTAGAAAAAATGGAGCTAGTTTTCTTTTCTGGTCCTGTGGCATGAAATCCATGATTTTTTCTAGTGGAAGATGGTTTTGCTCATCCTCAGTAGCTAGTGGGTGGTTCTAGTAATCATTAGGTATGAAATGGTGTCCAATGCCTTGGGCAATATCATGAACTCTTTATTCTATATTCTCCAAGGGAGCATTTTGGTTGGGGTGGCCTATAAGTGTCGGACGTCGTCCTAGGATCATTCATTCAATATCTGAATAATGTGGAAAGATATCCAATGACTCATTTCTCATGGGATTCGTGATTCATCCAATAATGCAATTGTGATCCTTCTAAAAATTAAAAAACACCCCAATTATAAAATAGGAAGACTATAACAATGAAAAACATGAATTAAATTAAGAACAAAATTATCAGAATTTTTTATTTTTATTAGCACATTAGTTGACTTAAAATTGATTTTACAAAAAACATTAACAATATATCCCCATAAAAAATCTATACTTGGGGGTTGTTTTATCCAAATTATTATGTTTGGAAACCCAAATTCAAATTCCCAAACTTATTACAAGTAGTTTTCTTGAATGGGGTCAATCCGCATGGAGAGAGAGTAACTACGATCTGTTCTTCTATATTGTGATTAATTTGGTAGATTTTAACGGAATTTCAGAGTATATATTTGATGTTTAAAAAATAAACTAACTAATTCATCTATTTTTTGATGAATTTCATTAATTATTAATTTAAACGTAAAATTCATTTTGATTATAATTGGTAATGATACGTCAGGGATGTGTATTTTTTGGTTATTAATTTTTTTTTCTTATCATGATGTTTTTTATAATATCTCACATATTTGGGATTATAATATAACATAACCCCCTTTCTCTAGTATGTTTTGTTTGTATCAATAGAGACCAATTCCACGGTTTGGAATTTGATTCCTTTTAATTTTATTAACTGCAAGCCATTTTGAGAAGATAAGTGAACCTGATGATCATTGGATTACTTTGTCGTAATCCCTCTAAAGATAACATGACATTCCTTTCTTGGTCTGATAAGGGGTTTCCATCTATATTTTAAATGAAATTACAAAGGATTATGAGAGGGTTATGAATAAAAAAAATACAAAATGACAGTTGATTAATAATGAACCATAATCATCCACAAACCCTACACATAGGTAAATTATCTACACATCGAGGTTTTAATCACTAAAAAACAATTAATACCTGAGTAACACATCATAGAAGCTTTGGATTGAAGATATTTAGGAAGGAATAATGAAGTCACCTCATATATTCTCTTCCATATTTCACTTTCTTTTTTTCTTCACTCCCCTTTCTTCTCTTGTTTCGGTGTCTCATGTTCCCCCCTCCTAACGTTTCCAAATTTGGAAAGACTTCCATCATATTATTAGTTTTTAAAAATATACTATGTGTACCATAAAGTACATTTCATATACCCATTTCATCTTGACTAGAATTTTTTTTCTCCACTGGTAGGTGATCGGCCACACCGCCTTTGACTTTGAAGGTGATTGTGGTTGGTTTTTGGGAGTACACGATGTGTAGCGCTTCCCACATGGCATGTAGTGTCCATTTCAGCTACCAAACACTTCTCTAACATGGGTACACAACATGTATACTTATGTACATGGCAAGAAACATCTGTCAGCAATATGGGAATTTTCTTTTTCTGGTTGCCCAATGTTTAGGAAAGGGTAGACGACATGTGTAATAAATATACGCCATGTATATATGAATTTTTGTTCCGATCATCCCTGATTTGTGTCTTAAGCTTGATAAAACCTAAAAATCATCATGATCCCTTATTTTAAGCATTTTATATAAAAAAATACCAAAATATCATGTGAAAACATGTTTTAAAAACTCAACAGAATGTATGTTAATGTATACACAAATCAGGCACATCAAACTAACCCACACATAGTCATTTTCGAGACCTCAAGCACAATCTGAACATAAAATAAACATAATCAATACTCTAAAAATGGAATAATTCATCTAAATAAAATTTTAATTATGACAACATGGAATTTTAAAATTCAAAAAACATATTTTAATTCCAAAGAAATTTCAATCAAGCCTCATGTATATTCCAATTTATGATTTTCATTCCCTTTTATGAACATTTCATAACATTTCATAAATAAAAATTACACTTGATGACTCACCTCACCTATAAATACTACACTCATCACTAAATATTTATGTAATTAGGGTTATGCTCAATATTATGTATATTCATTCTAAATATATGCTTGAAAGTGTCCTCATTCTCCATTTAAGAAGTTAAATCACAAAAATCATTAGGGATTTCAACAAGTTTCAAATTTTTTTCAAGACAAGGGTTGGTAAGTAATGCATTGAAAAATAATCTCAGAGGATTAAAAAATGAGACTTAATTATTAAACAATAATGTTTGATATTCAAAACAAGTCTTACTGGAAATTCATCCCCAGACAATATATCACAACGGATTTCATCAATGTGATATTCCCTTGACAACATGGTTCCATAAACCATCAATAATGTTTAACAAATGAATATGGTCCCTCGCTTAAATTTTTTTCTCAATACATTGTTTTTTTACAATAGGGACCACCAAGAATACATTTTATAGAAGTTTTTGAAACCTTATTCCAAAATTAACAGGTGTAACTCTAACCCACACATAAATTTGTGGATTCTCTCGAAAATATACCATGAATGAAAAAAATCCATCTCTAAAGATTGAATGAAAAATCATAAAAAATTATAAAATAATTACGGTAGGCAAGGTAAAAAGGTTTGTAATGTGGCATCCTATCATGGAAGATCATGGTTTTTATGGGATTTATGATGATCAGATGTATAGTAGGTCTTATGGTCAATGGGGTTAAAGAACATTCAAATGAATGAACCATTTTAATATGATTAAAAAATTATCATTTTTTGAAGATAATGACTAGAAATTTCAATTATTTAGCCTTATTCGAAGAATCCCTCATGAAAATTAATATAAGAAGGATTTTTTAAAGGATAAGAATACTTCACCTGAATGATGAAAAATAAAATGTAAAATAGGTAATTATAAGAGTATAAATGACTAGTCTAAGAAATGTAAATGTCCAATACATTAAATCATGAATCAATCTATATTCGCAATCATTTAAAAATACATTGAAATTCTATATAAGCATTTATCTTTTAAATTTCCCTTTTATGTCATTATTATTTATAATTAAAATTAATCAAAAAAATCCTAATTGTAAAAAAATATTTCAACTATTAGTGATGTCTCCTAGAGCAGGTCAATGGGAAATAATCGTGTAGTCAAGGACCCTCCCCCACACATAATATAAAACATGGTCCCCAATGCGAAACAACAAGGTAAAGGAGAGGATGTGGGGAGACATGAGTGGTAATGATGAGGTAAAATAGTGACTGATTTAAACCCAAAAGAAAAAATTAAACTCATAAATAATATTCCCCTCATGGTGAGATGAAAAATATGGAATTTGATCTAATGATAAGTACCAAGAAATGCTCCATTGATCCTATGACTGGTGAGTGGAAATGAAAAATAAATCTGTAGAGACATACATAATCATATCATTGGCATAACAAAATAGATATATATATATATATATTAAGGAAACCAGTGTGCTAAAAACTAGAAATGGGGTCACCTTAAAATAGGGATCATCTACAACATGGGGATCTTCCAAAGATGGAGAAGCCTCTATCGAAGCTATAGGCACCGTCTCTGTGCTGTAAGTTGATGGTGTAGTGGGAAAAAACATCACAGAATGAGGAGGAAGGGTATCTCAAGGCACAACATCGGCACCCTTCATAGATGTCTCGATTGACACATTCTTGTGGGAAGAAAGAGAGTGAGAATCTGGGATAACAGTGGGTATGAGAACTGAATCAGTGACCAGTGTCGTCACCAGGGCCGGGGTGGATGATTTTGGAGAAGATAATGGAGTAGTAGGGGCTGGGGATATATTAAAGCCATGATGCTGAAGAAGAAGGCCCAAAAACCACATAATAATTTTTAAGACTAAATGATTGTAGTCTGATTGTGCTCAAGTATTTCAAAACGAGGGTCAATGGTGGATAGACATAGGGTGATAGGGATATCATCCCAGGGTGCTAGTGGAGGTGGGGATTCAGAGGGAACAAAATAAGAAGGAATTGTTGAAGAAGATGGAATGTTGGAATAAGTGGGGTGGGGAGGTGAAGGAGAATCTTCTAGTGGATGGGTTGGTACCTTCTCAGAAACACAATCATGATTAGTTGTGTTTCTCTCAACATAGAAGTAGTTGGGAATCCTGAACAATCACATAGTAATATCCCCTACACTCGACCATCTGCATGAGAATAAGAATGAGGATGTTGAGATGACGAGGATATCCTAAGGGTTCATGACAGAGAGAGGTATCAAAAACACCTAGTTGGTTGTCCAGGAGGGTGTAATAGAAGCTATCATTCAAGAATACATGACGTTCATCAATCACTGAATGAAAATAGGTGGCCGAAAATATATAGAAGGTCAAGGAAATCACCTTAGTAGAAAGAGGTGTGAAGCTCCATGTCATGCTAGGCAAAGACACCCATATCATCATGGCGGGGAAAATGAATGGCGCTAAAGCACCATTGGAGGAAACATAAAAGAGGGGAATTGATGAGAATTTTTTTTGGATATGGGGGTGTACTTATGGTCTAGCCCAACTAACACCTACCACATAACGATGAGTTCAGAGCGCTCAGGCCAAGTGAGAGGGGAGGTAGGAGGTGGGGTGACATGATGGGGGTAAAAGACACTCTCTCTGCCAAACTCAGCCATGTTCAGGAAAAAATGGCATCCGCCAAGCCTAAAGGGAACTTTGGTGGTTGTATCAGTGGGCGTATGGCAGTAGACGGGACCAAAGAACATGAAGGTCGAGATAATATACTAAAATAAATCTCAATTTGTTGTAGGGATTACATAGAATGTCTCAACAATATTATTATGGAACATGAGTGGCTCAATCGCCACCCAGATGTCCAAATATTATGGAATTATGATGTTGATATTGAGAGCATTCGGTTTTATTTTCCACCATGAAAAGTGCAAGAATCAATCTATGCTATGGTTGACTTCAGCAAAAATTATTCTTGGATGTGGCTGAGGTCGGGCAATAGCTGTAGCGGGCATAGGCAGGGCTATAGTGGTTGGTGTGGCATGACTTTTAGTGTTAATAGTAGAAGGAGTAGCTAAAGCCATAGTGGTATCAGGGTAGTCCACTGAAGCAGTTATCGACCACGAAGGTACCAAGGAGGAAGAGGGAGTCATGACACCAGAGAACTAATCCATTTTGGATGTTGTGGTAGCAGCTGTAAGAGGATCAGTCGTGGTAGGTGTGGGTTTCAAAGAATTGACTGGACCAGTGGATGTGGCAGATAGTGGCATAAGTAGGAGAGGAGGAAGTGAGGCCAACGATGTGGGTTGGAAAACAAAGAAATTGAATACGGGCCACTCAGAACGCCAAACACAAATCTGACGATGAGGGGGTCTCTCGCTCTTAGTATCATAAGAGGGCCACATCAACTCACAAAATCATCACCATCCATAGATAAATGAAATAATTAAAAATAAGAAAAAAATCAATAATAAGAAATAAAAATGTGAGAAAGTAGAAAAACAAATATACATTAAGTGTGGATATAGGGTGCATAGTGTGTAGTGTGAGCAGATATGAACAGGTGTAATCTAGATAGGCAGGCCGAGTAGGAATATGATTATCATGTGGCCATTAAATTGCATGTCATAGAGTGTACATGTCATGTGTATGATTATGGGGTGTTGCCCATAGAAGTGTCTGGACACAGCTATTCTAAGAGGGGTCGGACTACTAAGGACATGCCTTGTGAAGGGCATACATGACGTGTGTATGAACATGGTGTGCAAAGGAATGTACGAGATCCACACATATACCCTTTAAAGTTTAGGGGTCATCACATGTACCTAAGATAAACTCCATGGGGATAGACATTTTATGAAGACCATGTTCCAGATGAAAATGATTGGTCTAGTTGGCTAGTGGATGGCACCATACATTGTGTGTTCAAATCTAAAATTCCATGTGTATTTATATTTATAAAAATGTTTTAATGTCGACAAGTACAATATGTACATGGAATGTTTTATTTTTCCACTCAATGTATTTCATGTTGAAGGTGAATGGTCAGTTGATAGGTAAATCATTCTAAATGCAATGAAAAAATGGAAATTTTGTGTGCAGAAAAATGTACATGGATAAATAATGGAAAAGGAGGAGTAATAGAAGTGAATAATGAAATGAAATGGGAGATTCATAGTAGGGAGGAAGAGTGAAGTCATGTGGGATAATAATATTGGGAGGGTTGGTGGTTGTGTCAAATCGTATTTAGTCGGGTTGGTCCCCAACCTTTATACCTAAAATACACTTCTTCTCATTAAGTTTACATGTCGTGTTTGATTATTTTTATACAAAAATAATAAATATATTTATTTACAACATAATTATTTATATATAAATGAATTTATTATATTCAAAAATAAACTTTTACACGTATTGTATCAAATTATGAAATTTTAATTTGTTTTAAAATTTCAAAAAGGGAACAAAAACCTTTGGTACGGTGCTTGGGGCGTGATTAAAACTGGTGGCTGGGCATTTTGAATGCAACCCCTTAACCACTGGAGAAAAGTTTTTGGTGATGCACATTTTTAGTTACTTTTGATAATTAATATATAGGTCTAGTTCTACATTGTACAAAGAAATCTCATGGTGTGTGGTTTTAATTTGAATGATAGGGATGAAGCATAGAGATTATCCTAGATTGATCTCGGGTCTTCTGATTCCAGGACCCAGACTCTTCCAGTCATCCATATTCACCCACATGTATTTTATTATATTCAAAACTGATTTAATTTTTAATTAAAACATGGAACACAATACATATATCGAAATGCATTCTGTGTGGTTCTATTAATATGAAAAATAAGGGAACATGGCAGGTTGTCAGGATTCAAACCTAGGACTTGTGGATCTAGTTGACAACCCAGTCTAGCCAGTCCATCACTATCATAGTTTTTATTAAATGTAAAAAAACTTATATATATTTTTGTAAAATACCTAACATGCTTTTTAATTAAAAACAAGTTAAAATGGATGAATCATGTACTGAAGGCAGATATAGAGTGATTTGAATAGGCGACGACTTAGATACATTATGGTGATCTTATCATCAGCACAAGCACCATCCCTATATATTAACATAATTAATATATACGTATACTACTAGTAATATTAGAATATAAATGAAAAATGAATGTATAACCCATGTGAGAAGGTGATACATTGTGTTTATTCTCTAGGTTTCCTCCCAGGAAGTGCCTTTGTTTTAGGTCTTTGGCAAAACCATACACGAGCCTCTTTCTATCTGAATTGTTTGGTGGAGATTTTAAACACCATGTCTAAAAATGATAAGATAGGGTATGAGAAAATACCCATTCAGCTTAAATGTTTGACCATATTGTCCAACTATATCCACTGCACCATAGACGAAGACGTTGATCACATAGAAAGGTCCCGACCACTAGGACATCATTTTTCCTAGAAAAAATCCCAAACAAGAGTTAATCAATAATACCTCATCATAAGGATGGAATGAAATCTGAGAGATTATGAGGTTATAGACTCCATTTGTCTTCCCATTATAGATTTTGGAATTCCCATATGCCTCCGGAGCAATTTCATCAAGATCTATTAGTTTAAACATGCATTTATATTCTGTAGAACCACCAGGATTAAGTTATGAATCCTTTTTTATGTTTTTTATGTTTTCAAAGGGAACGAGATTAGTTGAGAATATGTTGGGAGTGTTTTGAATGGTTATGAATATGTTTGGTGGATTTTCATAGGGTGCACAGTTTGAGCACAGTTAAGGGAAACCATGTGGGTTCTCTAGGAAACAGGGAATGGAGAGGTAGTAGGCTTCATACATCCTACACACGGTTTTCCAAATGGTGCGAGGCAACTATGTGGACCCCTCCTCTCGAGACTGTGGCATGCGCACGGTTTTCCAAACCATGCCGACTAACCGTGCGACTAGTTAAATAAGGGTTTTTAAATTTTGGTTCCATTAGGCTTGACCTATTTTACTCCAAATCTTATCCCACTCAAACCTCACTTGGGATTTTGGATTCTCAAAGGTTGAAGGTGCTCTCCCACTTGTTTTGGGAGCGATTCAAAGGGGTTTCTTGGTGTTTTGAAGGTGGTTTCTCCCTAGTAAGTCTCCCATCATGGTTTCTTGGTGGTTTCCTCTAGATATTCATCTCTCTATCTCTCTCTCTCTCGGTATTCTAGATCTACATCCTTTGAATGTAGATCTAGTGTTGGGGTTGCCATGGGTGTTGATTTTATGGCTTGTGGATGTTAGGGAAGGGGATATAGAGCGATTTTGCTAGTGCATTCGTCAGATTTGAGGATGTGTGGTAGCTTGTGGGTCTATTTCGTCAGAACCCCAAATGCATGTGGCTTCTCTCTCAACTCCACATTTCTAGAAATTAAATCTTGGTTTCAATTAATTTGTTTTTCTTAATATTAATTTTGTTTTGGATGTGCGAAATTTATTGGAAATCCCATTGGGTGTGTTTGGGGGATATTTGGGAAAGAAAGGGTATTTTGGGTAAAATTCTCTTGTTTGGATTTTAAAATGGAAATTTTATAAATGGTTGTTTTGTAGAATTTATTAACATGTCTTGTAAAATATTTTTTCAATAAAGGGTTTGTTTTATTGAAATTGGAATTGGTGTGTAAAAAGGGTGCAAGGTTGTTTTAAATAAATGTAGGATTTATTTAAGTGTTTAATCATGTAATTGAAATGGTTAATTGAATATATTGGTGTCCATGGTGGGTTATATGCTTGTTTATGGCTTGTTAAAATGTTGTGTGGAACTAGGTTGGAGGTACCACTATAATAAGGGGATGGGTAGTGGACATAAGGGCCACCATCAATGGTAAGTGGATGGGAAGTGCCACTATAATAAGGGGATGTGTAGTCGACGGAAGGGCCACAATCAATGGTAAGTAGACTGGAAGTGCCACTATAATAAGGGTATGGGTAGTGGATGGAAGGGCCACCATAAATGGTAAGTGGGCGGAAAGTGCCACTAAATTTGGGAAGGAAGAAACATATTGGAGGGAAGTTTCACCATGATTGGTATACCAGTATCAGGTTTTGGAACCTTCTGTGGTGCATTGCTTTGCCAGATGGAAATTGTTGTGTTAATATGAAATGATGAAATGTATTTTGGCATGTTTGTTTGGCTTTCCCTTGGTTTTCATAGATTCTTAATGATATGTTTTTCTTATAGTAATGGTTTCACTTGTGATTGTTTTATATAAACTGCTTGATATAATTTTACAAATGGTTTTATCATAGTGGCATCTGTGGGGAAGTCATTTGGGGAAAACATACTGAGTATTAGTACACACACCCATGCATTAATACTTTGGTGATTTTTCATATGTCATATTCCAATACCCCTTTAAAGGTAAGACATCTCGTTGCTAGTGGTTCATGGTGTTGCTTGTGAGATGTGGTGACGCTTGGACCAAGGAGCATGGGTGGAGTCGTGGAGTGCCGCTTGGTTTATTTTGCGTCTCTTGTTTAGTCTTCATCATAATACTCTGATATCATTTTAAATTGTGTTGTATTTTTCTTTTATTTTGGATTAACTTGGTTGTCTATTGGGAATAAATTCTTGAATGTTTTATTGACATGCATCATATAGTGGCTATTAGTGGATCGTTTGGTTAGTTTTTTTGTTAAGGGTATATCATTCCCCAATATTTTCATGAATCCCTTGACATTCATTTCCATCCATTGGCACCTTATGAATGTCACTTAAGGACATGTAACCCTCACCACATCCTCATTCCAATGAGTTAGGGGAAGGGTGTTACAAGTGATGGCAGATTGCTCGGTCATTTGGAGTTGAATATCAGATTTGGAGTTGAAATTATTTGTGGTATATTCCTTGATTCAGGAGGGTAGAAAGGCGTAGGAATGTTGTAACATGGAATGTATAGAATAAACAAATTTAGCTAACACTTTTATGCTGAAGTTCATGTTACCGGGGAGTTGGTTATATAAGTGTTTTGGAGACACTTATAGGAATTAGAAATGTCATTTTCTTGGGTTTAGCCAATGAGATGTGCATGGCATATATTGTAGAAATGACATTCCTCTAGGATTCATATTTCGTTACGCATAATGATTTATGGGAAAAATTGAGAAATGGGTTTTCAAATGTGTGAAATTGTAATGTCAATAAATTTGGTATTTTTCAAATTTTTTTGGTTTTCATAAATTGTGAAACGTGGGAAATGTGGAAATGATGAAATCCTTATTGTGTTAGTTTTGTGTAATGTGATTTGAAATGGGAATTATTGATGTATAAGGATGTGAGTCTCATGTTTGTTTGTTTTTCTATTTGTAGAAATGGCACTGGGTAGGTGACGTAGTGACCAACCAGAAGTGGTCGATGAGAACGTGGTTGCACCTGAGGCCACGGAAAACCAACAGTTAGTCCCGAGCATAGTTGATGAAATCCAATCTATGGGATGTGTGAATTGATTGTAAGAGCCAATTCATGTTTATTATGAGGCTTAGTTAAAAAATCAGGATCCACCCATCTTTAGGGGTGATTCAGACCCAAAAAGAGCAGAGACACGGTTGTCCCGAATGAACAAAATTTTTGAATTCTTGGGGACACCTGTAGACCTGAAAATAAATATAGCAACATATAAGCTAGAGGATCTTGCTCTCCACTTGTGGGAGTTGGTAGTCTATGTGGGAATAGACCTGGTAATTATCTGGGAAGGCTTTGAGGAATTTTTTAATAAACAATTATACCCACATACTTTCAGAATTCATTGCAAAACAGATTTCTTCAGTCTGAAGCAAAGCATATATCTGTGATGGAGTATGAGTCTATGTTTATGAGCATAGTGTGGTTTGAACCCGAGGTGGTGGGTATCATGTCATTGAGGGAAAGTATCATAAAAGTGGGGTTAAGGCAAGAGATCCATTCAAAAATAACAGCGATGTGTATCAGTGATTACACATAGATGGTGAATCGAGAATTTGTGGATGAGCGGGATATGAAGGGCGCCCCGGGCGGAGGAAGCATGGCGGTACTCATGGGGAATTGGGGGGACTCTAACACTGGGTTCAAGAGGAGTAGGGACACTAAATCCTAGGGTATAAGTATGGCACATAATTCGATGGCAGGATAGGTTAATCATCCTCTGAAGCCCCAGATCAAACTAGGATGTTTTTAGTGTGGCTCTATGACACACATCAAGTAGGATTGTACAGAACAACCTCGGGCATGTCACAATTTCTAGAATATGGGTCATCTTCAGTGATATTGTAGGAATTCTCCGAGTTCAGGTGCGCGTGACGCACATCAGGCATCGCAAACATCGTATGCTACGATGGGATGGGGACCGAAGCATAACACTTTTCAGTAGAGAAAAGTCAGTCATGGTGATTATAGGAACACAAAAACTCCTTATTAGGGAAATAAATTGAAGAGTGTGGCAACCAAGTCATTTCTCATGGCCAATAAGGTTGTGGTGGATTATCAGTCGGGACCATCCACGATGCGAGGTACTATACTTTTAAATTATACCTTGATGAAACTGTTGTTTGATAGAGGTTCTTTACACTTTTTTATTGCTACACGTGTGGTTGAGTTGCTGGGTTTATGGGTAGAAATGATGCCTTCAGTTTTGAAACATCAAACACCTCTTGGTTGAACACAGATTCGGGCCTTCTTGTGTTGAGCATGTTGTATGGTTATGGGCAAGGTTGATCTAATGTGGAATTTCTCAATGCATGAGATGGATGGGTATTATGTAATCATGTGAATGGATTGGCTGGTGGTGTTTAAGGCACACATCGGTTGTAATGTGTGAAAAATGGCTTTTATGACACGTGATGGTGTTAGACATCTCTTTAGAAGAGAGAGGCATGAAAGGAAGGGTGCAATGGGTTTGTTGGCACAAGTATTAGTCACATTATCGTATCATTTGGCGGTGTGTCGTTGGAATCAGTAGAGGGTGTTGAGCAGAGTGTTCTTCCAACAGTGGTGGATCAGTTCAAGTATGTTTTTCCAGAAGATTTCCATGGGTTACCTCCTGTAAGAGAAATAGATTTAATGATTGATCTCATTCCTGGAACCAGTCCTATCTCACTTCTTCCTTACTGAATGGCACCTACTAAATTGTAGGAATTGAATCTCCAGTTAGAAGAGTTATAAAAAAGGGTTTATCTAGCATAGTACGTCTCTATGGGCATCACCAATGTTGATTGTAAAAATGTATGATAGAACATTGTGGCTCAATTTTGATTATCATAGACATGATCAAGATATGATAAAGAATAGAAATCCACTTCCACGAATTGATTATTTGTTCGACCAGTTGAGGGGAGCCCAATGGTTCTCCAAGATTGACCTGAGGTTGGGATATTAACCAATACGGGTGAGGAAAGATGATATTGCTAAAATAGTATTCATAAGTAGATATGGCCACTATGAATATATGGTTATGCCATTTGTTCAAACTATTGCGCCAGTGGTGTTCATGGTATTGATAAATCAAATATTTCAGAGATATCTACATTCATTTATTATGGTGTTTGTAGATGATATTCTGGTGTATTCAAAGTCAAGGGTGGAGCTTGAGTAGCACTTGGAGACAACGCTGGGGATCTTGAGGGATCATCAGTTGTATTACATGTTTTTAAATTGTGACTTTTGGATACAGGAAGTCCGTTTTCATAGCTATGGGATTTCTGATAGGGGTTTTTTAGTGGATCTGGAAAAGATAGAGGCTATTATACTCTAGAAACAACTAATGAATTTTTTTGAGGTACAGAGTTTTCTTGGTCTAGCTGGGTATTATCAACATTTTGTTTGTGATTTTTCATGTTTGGGATCACTGATGATAAATTTTACAAAAAATAATGTTCCATTCCAGTGGAATGAATAGTGTCATAAGGGTTACAAAGAGCCAATGGTTCTCCTTACATCAGAACAAATCTTGGATTTTCCCGAATCCAGAAATTGGTATGTAGTGTATTGCGATGAATCGGGATCAGGGTTGGGGTGCGTTCTCATGCAAGGGAATCATGTGGTTGTGTATGGCTCATGACAGTTGACAGTGCATTATAAGAACTACCCAACACATGATTTGGAATTGATATCAGTGGTCCATGCTTTGAAAGCGTGGCGTCATTATCTCTTCGGTAAAAAATTCATGGTATATACAAATTATAAGAGCTTGAAGCACATTTACTCACAAAGGGATTTTAACTTGATGAAAAGGATATAGAAGGAATATCTCTAGATGTTTGATTTTGACTTGATGTACACAATGGGTAAGGTAAATTCGGCTGTAGGTGCATTTGGTAGGAAATCATATGATCAAGCGGTGAAACAGACATTATACCAGTGGATGTTGATGTCAGTTATAGCTAACATGTGGTTGGAATGTGAGGACCAGGGCAATAGAGCTATCTTCATTCTGTTTTTATTGATTCCTTACTTGGACGGACTAGTTAATGGTGTATAGATATCTGATTTAAAGTGTGTGACAATGTGGTCAAAACTCAATGGTGGGGAGAACATTGATGGTTGGCCACTGAATGGAGATTCAGTTTTGTGTTTTTGGAATAGGATGGTTGTACCAGTTGCTTTACTAGAGGATCGTCTCGGGGTGTATCATCAATAAAGGTGGGATGTTCATCTTAGAATTCAGAATATGTATAATACATTGAAAGTGTAGATCTAGTGGACTGGAATTCAAAGGAGAGTGTATGAGATTATTTTGAGATGCATGACTTGCCAGCAGGTCAATGTTGAGCATCAGAGGCCAGCAGGAATGTTGCAGTATTTACAAATAATTGTTTGGAAGTGGGAGAAAATAGTGATGTATTTTTTCATAGGTCTCCCATGAATGGTTAGAAATTATGATGCCATTTGGGTGATGGTGGATCAGCTAACAAAGTCGGACCATTTTATTCCAATTATTGAATCTCATTTGGTGGAGGATCTGTACAAAATCTATATCTGGGAGGTTCTAAAGTGTCATGGTGTTCAATTTTCAATGGTATCTGATAGAGATCAGAGGTTAACATCTTGTTTTGGGAAATCCTTATAGAAACCCCTTGGAACTAAGTTGACCATGAGTACAATGTATCACCCTCCGACGGATGGTCAGTTCGAGAGGATGATACAATCATTTGAGGATATGTTGCTGGCATGTGTCATGGATTTTTGTGGCTCATGTGAGGATAACATGTCATTGGTAGTGTTCACATAAAATAAAAATTATCAGGCATCCATACATTTGGCTCCGTTTGAAGCATTGTATGAGCGGCAGTGTTGTTCTCCACTATGCTAGGTGGAAACGGGTGAGTTTTTGATGGTTGGACTGAGCATTATCCAGGAGACTATAAAGAATATCAAGTTAATCAGGAATAGAATGGAGACGGCTTAGAGTCTTCAGAAATTGAATGTGAATCATCGTCGATGGGTGTTTTTGTTCGAGGTGGGTGATCAGATATTCTTGAGGATCTCTCTATGGTTGGGACATCGTCAGTTTGGGAAGTAGGGACAGTTATCTCTGAGGTATATTGGACCTTTAGAGGTTATTGAGTGGTTTGGAGAGGTTTCTTATCATTTGGATTTTCCACCTAGGTTCAGTGAGGTGCACAATGTGTTTTATGTGTTGCAGTTGAAAAAGGATCAGTCGGATCTAGGCCATGTTATTCGATGGGATCATTTTGAGCTAGATTCAGATGCTTCGTTGGTGCATGAGCTAGTGTGGGTTGTGGATAGCCAAGATAATTTCTATCAGGGTAAAAGCATCTGTCTAGTTTGGGTTTTGTGTAAGCATGGAAAGATCCAAGAGGCTACGTAAGAGTGGGAGAAAGTGATGGTAGAGCAATGGCCCGAGATCTATTGGTAAAGGGTGGGTTCACTACTTTCTGAGGATGGAATGTCCAACAGTGGGAGAATGTAGCATCCCCAGTTTGAGGTATGTCGCCTTTTTTTATCTTTTTTATGGGTTCAAAGGGCATGGGATGAGTTAATAAGAGGTTGGGAGAGTTTGTAATGGTTTGAATAATTTTGGAGGCATTTCTTAGGGAGCATGGTTTGAGCACGGTTAGGGGAAACCGTGCGAGATCTCCTGAATACAGTGCAGGGGGAGGCAGTTTTATTCACACGAGCTATGCAAAGTTTTACAAACCGTGCTAGGAAACCGTGCTAATCACTCCTCTCGAGATAGTGGCTTGCACACGGTGAGTGCACGGTTTTTCAATCCGTGCAGACTGACCATACAGCCACATAAAGGAAGGGTTTTTATATTTGGGCTCTTTCAGGAATGACCTATTTCACTCCCAATATTCTCCCACATGAGCCTCACGTGGGACTTTGGGTTCTTAGAGGATAAAGGTTTTATCCCTCTCATATTGTAAGTTATTCAAAGGTGTTTTTAAGGTGTTTTGAAGGTGGTTCCTCCCGGGTAAGTCTCTCATCATGGATTCGTTGTGGTTTCCTCTCAATCTTCATCTCCCTCTATCTCTCGGGTTTCTAGATCTAAACTAGTTTCATGTAGATCTAGTGATGGGGTTTCCTTGGGTGTTTATTTTAAGACCTTTGGATGTTAGGGAAGGGGATGTAGAGCGATTTTGGTGGTGCGTTTTCCGGATTTGGGGTGGTGTGGTAGCTTGTGTGTCGATTACGTCGGAACCGTAATGGCTGGTTTCATCTCCCTCGACTCCACTTTTCTTGAACTTGAAGCTTTGTTACAATTAATTTGTGTTGTGTAAAATTAAATTTTTTGATGTATGAAATTGATTAGAAATCCCTTTGATGGTGTTTTGGGATGTTTTGGGAAGAATGGGGTTTGGGTAAAATACTCTTGTTGCGAATTTAAAATGGATATTTTACAAATGGTTGTTTCGTTGAATTAATTATGATGGCTTTTGAAATATTTTATTAATAATAGGGTCATTTTACTAAAATGGTTATTGGCTTGTAAAACAGTTGGAAGGGTGTTTTCAATAAATGTTTTATTTATTGAAGTGGTTCGGCGTGTAATTGAAATGGTTAATTTCATATTTGGGTGACCATGGTGGGTATTATGCTTGGTTATGGCTTTTTTGAATGTTGCATGGAAGTGGGTAGGATTTACCACTATAATAAGGGAATGGGTAGTGGATGGAAGGGCCACCATCAGATGTAACTGTACAGGAAGTGACACTATAATAATTTGATGGGTAGGGGATGAAAGGGACACCGACAATGGTATGTGGACAGGAAGTGAAACTATAATAACGGGATGGGTAGTGGACGAAAGGGACACTATCAATTGTAAGTGAACAGGACATGCCAAAAAATTTGGAAAGGATGAAATGGATTAGATGGAAGTGTCACCATGATTGTTATACAATTATTGGGTTTTGGAACCTAATGTGGTGGATTTCATTCCTAGATGGAAATTGTTGTGGTAATTTGAAATGATGAAATGTCTTGTGGAATGTTTTTTTTGGATTTCCCTTGGTTTTCATGGCTTGGTAATGATATTATTGGCTCATAATAATGGTTTCACAAGTGATTGATTTATATACACTAATTTATATAAATGTCCTAACAGTTTTATACTAGTGGTGTTTGTAGGGAAGTCATTTGGGATAACCTACTGAGTATTAGAACTCACCCACTCCTTTGGAACTTTGGTGCTTTTGAAGATGTCATATTCCAATACATAGTTAAATGTAAAGCATCTCATTGCTAGTGGTTCATGGTGATTCTTGGGAGATGTGGTGGATTTTGGAGCAAGGAGCTTGGGGTGGAGTTGTGGAGTGTGTCTTGGTTTATTTTGGGTCTCTTGTTTAGTCTTCTGCATTGTACCCTGATATCGTGATGGATTGTATTGGTTTTGGGTTATATTGTGGATCAACTTGGATTTCTATTGTGAACACATGCTTGAATGTTTTATTTACATGCATCATATAGTGGCTTGTAGTGAATGGTTTGGTTGGTTTTTTTAGGGGAAAACCGTTCCCCAATTTTTTCATGAAGCCCTCGAAATTTATTGCCAGCCTTTAGTGCCTTGGGAACATCACTTAAGGCCATGTTACCCTCACCACCTCCTCAATCCAATGATGCAGGGCTGGGGTGTTACATATTATGTGGACTTTAGATCACAATTCATGGCCATCAAATCCAAATATTCTTCTTGCTCAACTTTCACCGGTAAATTAAATGTATTTCTATATATTAAACGAAATGGGGACATATCCAGAGATGTCTTAAAAGAAGTTTGGTATACCAATAAAGAATCATCTGGCATCATGGACTAGTCCTTCCATGAGTCTCCCACAGCTTTCTCTAGGATTTTCTAATTTTCTTGGCTGGATAACTTCACTTTTCCACTAGATTGGGGATGATAAGTTGTCCCCATGTTATAATTTAATCCATATATCTTGAGAAAATTTTGTATCATTTAATTTTCAAAATCCCTTCCTCTATCAATTATCATAATCCATGGAACACCAAACCAGCTAAAAAAACTATTCTTTAAGATGGCTATGGAGACCTATATTGTGTTTTGTTTTATGGTAGAAACTTCTACCCTTTTGGATAAATAAACAATAAATACATGAATGTATGTGTTTTCAAATTATTTGGGAAAGGGGGCCCTGAAATAAATAACCCATATGTCGATGATATTGACCTCATGAATGGGATGTTGAGTTATTTCATCTTGACACCCCATGTTATGCATCTGTTGGCACCTATCACAGTGTGCCTCACAATATCATGCATCCTTGCGCATGGTAGGACTGATAAATCCACTTTGAAGAAATTTATTATTTCATTCTGAATGAATCATGATGCACCACAAATTGATAAAAATGAAAAACTCCATAATTACTATAATTTCTTCTTTAGGAATGTAGAGGTGGATCACCATCTCTCCACATGAAATAAAGTGCAACAGGTCTACAAAGAAATATCTTTTTTACTTCAGACAGAATTATTTTTTGAGGAATGTAAGATCAGGATGATTGAATCATGACCCCAGGTAATTCGTGATGTAGGCATACCATGGGAGATTCATATCTTTAAATAAATAAAATATTTTCGTCATGGGAAGTCCTCATTTATTTCTCTATCATCCTCTCTTTCAAAAAGACGCAATTCAAGACTTGAGAGATGATTGGCGAAAAAATTCTCACTTCCTTTCATTTCAGGGATTTCTAAGTCAAAATCATGGTGGAGAAACACCCAATAGATGAGATGTGGATTCACATCCTTCATGATTAGAAAATATTGTAATGCTTCATGTTCCATGTAAACAAGAACATTTGATAGCACCAATTAAGAGTAGAACCTATCTAATGCAAAAAATACTTCTTGAATTTTTGTATCCATTGTGGTGTAGTATATTTGTTTATCATTTTTGTATTTTCTAGAATAGTAGATAGGTATTTATAAATTATTTATTCTTTTTACAAGTGATAATAATAAAATATAATATCTTTCATTACACATGTTTCAAATTGTTCTGCCCAGTTTGATGAAATCATGATTGGAGTTTCAACTACTCATTATTTCAAGAGAAGAAAGGTTACAGTGCATGTATCGTCAAATTCAAAGATAATAACTTTTGAAATTATATTAGTTAGTGGTTAATCTATATTTGAATATATATAGATGATTATTCTCTAAAATCCATAATTTCCATGAAAACATCAGATTGCTCAGAAATAAGTTGGAATGGGTAATTGTGATATGACTTCAATGTTTTTAAGGTCAACTTCGATTCCATTGATGGAAATATGGTGGCCTAAGACGATACCATTCTATACCATAATGTGAAATTTCTACATGTTTAGAACCTCATTGGTGTGTTTAGACCATTCCAGGACCAATTCCATATTTCACAACTTGTCTTTGAACGTTTTTCATAGACTAAAATATCTTCCATAAAGACATCCTTAATTTAATCTGCAGTGTGATTGAATATTTCTAACATGCACCATTGTAAGGTGGATGGAGCATTGCACATTCAAAAATAAATATATTGATAGGAAAAACCTTCATATGTTGATGTGAATGTACTCTTCTCTTGGTCTTTAGGAACAATATATATTTGGTTATATCCATAAGAACCAACTAGAAATAAAAAAAAATTGTTCACCACTAATCTCTCCAACATCTGATCAATAAATGGAAGTGGGAAGTGATCTTTCCTTCTGTCATTATTATGATTTTGATTGTCCACACATACTCTACATCCTGTGACAGTTCATTTTGGGTTGAGTTATTTTTTATCATTTGTAATTACGGGTGATACCACCCTTTTGGGAACCACTTTTATAGGATATACCAATGAGCTATCCGAGATGGGTTAGATGATTCTCCCATCCAATAGCATGCTCACTTCTTTCTTCATGAACACCATCATTTGAGGGTTTATCTATCCTTCATGTATTTTTAGAGACCATAGAATTTTACATATAATGTTACATGATTTTATTCATAATTACAAAATAGAGTACAAAACATGTATTATAAAGTCTAGTATCATGGAAGACTAGGTACATAATCAAACATTATATGTAAATATGTTTTATTTATCCTCTATAATGAGATTATTTCATCCATTGTTCACATACATATTCATAGGATAACATTGGGATAACATGAATAAAGGGATGAGCTAAAAATCCTAGCAAGGGTATAAATATAAGAATAAATATTTAGCCCATTGGATAGAAGGCACAACATGATGACTTAAAATGTAATGTACCAAATGTAATCATAACATGTAAATAGAGAATCAAATAAACATGAAGTTGTAGTAATGTAGAAGAAACATAAAACATGAATTTATCATGATTCATGTCTAACCACCAAGACAGTCGCACATGATACCACAATCCATGTCTAACCTCCAAGCCCATCGTACATGGTATCACAATCCATTATTTACATCCAAGATAGTCGTACATAACGACTCCTGAGGCTCAAGATTACCCAATTCATTAGATCACTATCTAGGATTATGCATTTTAAATTTTCATGAATTCTTTTTCCACATTATTTATTGTACATAATCAATCATTCAAAAACATAAGGGTACCCATAGAGAGAAATGGTTATCATAATCATGTCATAAAGTGGAATAAATGGGTGTGTCATACTAGTGTCAATGAATGAATGGAATTAAAAAATACAAAGAAATTAATAAGGTAAAATAAGAATATATAATTTAATGTTATGTCAAAAATAAATGTCAACATTAAAGAATAATATTTAATAAAAATTTTCATTAAAATATTTTATGCCGGTTTAAAGAAAATATTATGGATCCTTTAAAATAGAAAAGGGAACAATAGTTTATAAAAAAATATAAATGAACCAACACGTTTTTCATAATAAAAATAATGATCATATATAGAAAATGGGGTCATAAAATAGATGATATAGTGCACTTGAAATTGAGTAAGAATTCAGGAAGTTCCTTTAAAACAAGTTTGCTTATCGGGAAGTACTGAGGAGGGATTCACATAAAAACATGTATATACCAGAAAAAGAATGATTAGGGTCTTGATAATTGAATTTGTTTCATTTAAATAGAATTTAAATTACACACATAAAAATATAATATTTCGTCATTTTGGTAATAAGAATTTTTAAGGCAACCTGAATGAATAATGGAGGTTCGAGTAGAATCCCTTGATGAATATTGGCATGGTATCAGGTGTACATTAGAGGGAATAAAGATAGGTAAAGGAGTTTCTAATCACTTATACATCATGAGGAAAGTATGGGGGAGGGGTTAAATAATACCCTATCATTAGGTGTTAAACATAAAAGGGAATAACATATAGTACATTCTTGAATAATTGTGAAATAGAGAGGATACCTTTCCTTAAATTTGATGGTGTTCCCTACATGATAATAATGACATGAACAATCAAATTTGGGTCATTAATTAAAAATTTAAGAAACTATTATATATGTAAAAGATATATTGTAAACATTTTATGATCATTCATGACCATTTTTATTTGTCATTAGGTTGAATTTCATTCTTCGTGTTCATTTTCATCCATGGTTTTAATAACCAGTCAACTTATTCTTGTTCAGACACACATGTATGGTGATAGTAATTGAATAGAATTGGAGTTAAATTTTATTAATAAACATCCAAATGGTTTCATGTAAATAAATTTAATTTTTTCACATTTATTGAAGATGAATCATTATATAAAACATTAGTGACAACCTATTGGGTTAATTGGCAGGTTTTGACCACAATGAAAACATTATGTTTTATTTATAAAAACCATGTGTTAAAAAAGTTTCTAGTTCCATAGATGATACATAATAAACATGTTACACTCTAGTTTATCCATGTAAAATATATCATTACCTAAATTGAATATCGTAATAGTAATTGAAAACTCATCGTCCTTGAAAGTGGTAAATTAACACACCTTTGAAGGTGTCTTTACTTTTATTATAAAAGAATAGTAAAGGAGAGATGATAATAAATTATTCCATTATCAAAACAAAATTCTAGTATGTCTATGTTACTGATATTTTTAGTAAATTTATATGAAAATTGGTAATGATAGGAATGAAAGAAAATGAACATGAAAGGAAATTGACATAAAGGAAAAGATGAATTTACCTCATGATTAAATCTTTTGTGAGAGCCTATTAAGTGGAGATGATTTGGTCTTCTCATAAGACAAGGGGATGTTGGAATTGGAGGAGGATATTGGAAAGAGATTTGGTAAAAATTTAAGAAAGAAAAATACTTGAGGGGAGTGAAGAAAAAAGGTAAGGAGGGTGGTATTTATAGTGGCTGGGAGGAGGGGTTTCTTAATATTTAATTATGTAGATTATCAGTTTCCCTAACAAACAAAAATAGTGATGATTCAATGAAAAAAATAGTAATAACTTCTTGTGAGTTTGAACAAACTGGGCTTACATAATTAGAACAACATCCCTGAATCCATTAATTATGTATTTAGTTTAATTTGAAAATTATTGTATTTTACAAATCATAAAAAATTCAAGTATTTTAGAAAAAACTAAAAAATTCACCCTAATCATTTTTTTACATTTGAAATCCAAAAATGAACTTCATATTTCAAAAATAATATCCCAAATATAATTAATTTAGTTTTTATTTAAATTCAAAATTTTTTGGGAAAATTCAGATTATAAAATTAATTTTTATTTTTAATCTTTCTAAAATTACATAAGGTATTATAAATTATCTTTAAACTATAAGTAATAGAATTGTTAATTAATGAACAACTTTTAAGAAAATACATTTTCTTTTAATTTAATTATTTAATTTAAATTATTTATTTATAACATACAAATGTAAAAATACTTTTACTATGTTCATATTATAACATATAAGATGCCTAAATTTTATTTGTACATTCATGGGTGATGATACTATTCTATTGGATAGTTTATAATTCATAAGGGTCATATTTCTATTCATATGGTTGTGTTATAATTCATAAGTGTATGATACTATTCACCAAACAATTTATTTTATTTTATAGGAATGAAAACATCTTACTGATCAAAACCTTGTATATCAGATTTTCGAAATTCAAATCATATGATCAAGAATATTATGTATAAAGGGTACAGAGAACTTTGTATTTCACTTTGTTGTGGTTTTATGTGATTATATGACATAATTATAAGATGAAATTTTCCATCGATAAAACATCATGTCATTACCATATTCCCCCCTTATAAAATTTAGACTTCAAAATTTAATTTCACATTTTAATCCCTATATAGGTGATGGTAATTTTCCTTCATTTCCTCCTCCAGTTCCCATGTGGCCACTTCATACATATGTTTCCACCATATTACATTGGCCATGTGAATAATCTTTTTACGTAGAACATTATCTCCATGATCCAATGTAATCACTAGATACTCCCCGTATGAATGATCATCCTCAAATTGTACCACCTTTTAAGAGAGAACATGTGAAGGATTGGGTATTTAAATCTTTTACAGGGATACATGAATGATATTGTGTACTTTTGACATGGTAAGTTGATGTGAAAGACAATAACCCACAACCCTGGCATGATCAATAATCTCAGAGGGGATGATGTACCCTATACATATATTTCATTTATTCCCAAACCTCATTACATTCTTCCACGGAGATATGTGGAAAAATTCAATGTCTCCAACTTTGAACTCAATGTCTCATCGTCGATTGTATGCTTAACTCTTTTGTTGACATCAAGCTCCCTTGATGTTTTGTTGAATGGTTTTCACCTTCTCCACCATTTCATCCTCCATTTTAGGTCCTAAAATATTACCTGTACTTACTTCATCCTAACACTATGTTGTTTTTCACCTTTTACTATAAATATATTCGTATGGTTCCATAATAATTCTCAAGTTGGATTTATTGTTGTAGGATAATTAAATCCATGGAAGATGTTGGTCCCATCTCTCTTTGAAGTCAATAATACATTATCTATACATGTATTCTAGTGTTGGAATAGTTCGCTCAGATTGGCCATTAGTTTGAGGATGATAGGCTGTAATGAAGTTCTGTTCAGTGCTCAGAGAATGTTGGAGATTGGTCTAGAACATTTAGTTGAATCTTGAATCTCTATCAGATAAAATAGATATTGGAATTCCATGAATCCTTACCATATATTAGATATATATCCATTCATGTTAATACAATTAGAAGTTTTATTGAATCATGAATGTGTGAGTGGTATTTTTAAGATGATCCTCAATGACACATATAGCTTTATTTCCTCTGGATTTCCTTGGATGTTCAATGACAAAATCCATGGAGATGTTATCCCATATCTATGTTTTTATGGGTAGTGGTTTCATCACCCCCTTATAATTCTATATTTTATCCTTAAATTTATGATATACTAGGTTCCTTGATGTATGTTCAGCAATATCAATCTTTATATTTTCCAACCAAAATTTCTCTTGGAGATCTCGATACATCATTATACTCCCTGGGTGAATATAGAAGGTTGATCTATGTTCATAAATCCAAATATCCTTCTTTATATCTGGATAAAATGGTAGATATAATCATGAACCAAATCATCCACCCGATCCTCATCATTAATTAACTCATAAGATTTCCCATTTTTAATGGCTTCGACCCTTTTTTGAATTTCCACATCATTTCACTGAGCATCTTATATTTTATCCAATTGGGATGATTGAGAAATAATTTTATAATATATTGATGATGTTCATACCTTAAAGATTCCAATATCCAACCTCTTCAAATCAATGAAGATCTTATCCTATTCAATTCTCATCATTTATAATGATTCATGATCTTTTCTACTCAGAGAGTCTTCCTCCTTATTTGCCCTTCCAGGATGGTTGTGGTTGGAGTAGTCGTAATCCATGATGTTGTTTTTTGTATTTTTTGGACCATATTAATATATTTCTATGTAACTATATATTTGAGACTCTTTTTATAATTATATATCTCAATATCCTCCCCATAAAGATAATTTGCCCAGATTTTTAATGCAAATATAACAGTCTCCCACTCCAAATCATGCCTAGGATAGTTTTTCTAATGAAATTTTAGCTTCTTTAAGGTGTACTCTATTAGTTAATAATTTTTAATCATCATACATTATAAGACCTTCTTGGAAGAATCAATATACAGTTAAAATAATTCTCCACTTGTTGGGAGTGTGCGTAAAAGCACTGTGATTAGCCTCATTTTCAACTACTAATATAAATCATCATATTTCATAGTCAAGATAATAATTACCCCCTTACATGTCATCTTGGTCGTTTTGTTTGGTAGTCGGGAGAGGTTCTTCATAAATCATCGATAATACCCAACATGACCCATAAAGCTTTGGATCTCCATTAGAGTTGTTGGCCCGAGATACTCTTCAATTATCTTTTCCTTGGTTGGGTCCATAGATATTTTTTCCTGTTGATAACATTCCCCAAGAAAGATACATCCTCTATACAGAACACACATTTACAGTACATTGAATACAGATTCTACCATTTCATGTTCCTTAACACAATTTTGAAATTCTATTAAAGTTCTTCATTTCTCTTAGAGTACATAATAATAACATTGATAAAGAGTACAAAAATTTGTCAAGGTAATATCTAAAGAATATATTAATTAAATACATGAAAATTTCTGGAGCATTAGTGAGTCCCAAGAGAATCACTATGAAAACATATTTTCCATACATCTTCTACAATGGATGTCTTGGGAATAACGTATTTCCTCGCCTTTAATTGGTTATATCCCGACCATAGGTCGACCGTAGTAAAATAATTGGCCACATGATGGTGAACAAAAATTTCATTAATCCGATGAATGGAATAATTGTTCTCAATCATGATTTTATTGAGCTCATGATTATCAATGAATAGGTTTATTGAACCATCCATCTTTATGAAAAATAGGAATAGCGCTCCTCGCAATGATGAATTTATGCATATAAAACACTTCTTATGATGCTCGTATAACAGCTTCTTTAGATCGTCCAACACTATGGTGGCCATTCTATAATGTGTCTTTGATATATTCAGATATCCAGGAATATGTTCAACTGATAAATTACCATGTCATTCATGAGGAATACCATGCACCTCTTCATGAAATAAATCAGTGTATTCCCTCACGAATGGCCTATCATCAAGAACGATTCTCTCCATTGAATAAATAATTTGAGGTAGATATGCATTCTCATAAGGCAGAAATATCCTACCTTTAAATGATGATTATAATGGAGATTGAACTTCCTCCTTATAGTTGTAATTAATTAGAGGATGCTTTGGGATGTGATGGGTGATCACGCTTTCCCGACAGTTGATGTTGACTTTTTATTAAGATATAAAATCCATACCCATGATTTCATCGATCACCACTAAAGGATGTATGAAACAATTTTATCGGAGTTTCATTCAAAAACAAATTTACTATGGATGAGTTATAAACCAAAAATTCAATAATTTCCCCATTTTCTATTCTCACACATTACTTTTACTCTCAATTGTGAGGTTGTTTTTGAATTACTCTACTAAGCATGAATGATATGATAGAATGTGTAGAACCCGAATTAAATTGTAAGTTTGATATTCATGAAATAATAAAAAGAATACTTATAACCAAATCATTTTCTGGATCCCCCTCAGTAGTTGTGATAGCATAATTCTATGATTGTTTCCATGTAGGTTATTTTTGATTTCTTATGTAAACCCACAAGTTTGGTAAATTGTTTGCATAATGCCCATGAACCTTTCAGTTGTAGCACTGCACTGTTGGTAGAGTGTTGATACGAACCTTCCATTTTCATCAACATATGCATGATACTTCATATCATATAGGATGATTTTTCCATATGTCCCAAATTTCTACAATTGATATAATTCCTTGATTAATTTAGACAGTTCCTATTATACATCTACAAAAATTTATTACAAGTGGGATGATAAAGCATCATTCCATCATGGAATATGATTGTGAAACCCCCCAAATTAAATTAAAATTTCCCCTTTTTTCATGCCACATGATACCACTCAGAGTCTCTAAAATCCATTTCTACATTAATATTGATCTTCCTTTTTCTTGAGTCCTAGGAACTCTCATTCCATCTAGAGATGGTGGATTCTGGGAAATTATTTATTAAAACATTCTATCGAATTCCTCCAAATTCAAGGAATAACATTCCTCATGGGGATTGGTATTATTGATCAACGTCTACTAACAAGTGCCTGTCATGGGGTGTGACAAAAACAAATAAAACCTAAGGTAAAATGTTGTAAATTGGTTACCTAGGTTGTCTCCAAATAGTATTGCACAACAATTATGTTGGTCAGTTAAATTAAAGAAAGATGAAGAGGTTGTTTTTGAAAATTTTTAAGTTGAATAATAAAGAAAGAAAATTTAAAATAATGGTTGAACACTAATTGATGAAGATAGAGATGGGGTCAGGGTAGGATCACCTTTTTTTAATTTCATCATAGTCACAAAGATCATCTTACCTCTCTTCCTTTTTAATGACAAATGAAAGACTTCTTGATCAAGTTATCTATCACCATTTGTTAAAGAAGAAAATAGAACTCAATCTTATGTGCATGGAAATTCATAAAAAATCCCTAAACAACTAAGGAATGTCCTGATCAAGAATTTTTGATCCATATAACTTTATAAAAATTCCACTAGTTCCACACACGTGCCAACGATTTTTGGACACTCACCACCTAACACAATATGCTCGATCGAGACAAATTTCACAAGGCGGAGAGAGATTAAAAGTCTTTAACCCAATATATTTAAAATGAATACCTAAAAATAAACACATGATCTCATTAAGAAAATAGTGAAACAATGATAATAGTATTCATTAAAAAAATAGGGTTTTACATTTAAGCACAAAACTCCGACATTACAAAAGTAAAACTCCCCTTCCACGATCACTCCAAGGTTTTATCCCTCCATATGATGGGTAATAGAGTTGAAAGGGGAATAAGAGAGCATGATGAAATAATGAAAATAGAAAATATAAAATACAATTAAACTCAACAACTCAATCCTCCAGCACAACCTCTCTTTGACCTTCTTCATCCCCTTTGAATGGAAGCACACACTCTTATTTATAGACATTTGGAGTTTAGAATTTCCCTCAAAACTTACTTCACTGAAAGTATGAGTTTGGTTGGAATATTAAAGGCCAAATATCAGGAATGAGTATTCATAAATGTTGTTATAATATGTATCTTCTTTAGGCTCATGAATTTTCAGCATTATTGGCCAAGTGTGGAGAGAGATATTCTCTATTTACTCTGAATCATTAATTCTTCCAAACAGACTCATCGTATTCCAATGCATCAAGTTCCAATGCATTAAAGTCCTTTAAAATGAAAAATGAAGATGCGACCATATTAATGAAACATTTTCTGCCGGATTTCATCTTGATCCATATAATATTTCAGATCTCGAGGCTCGACCATTTATGTGATATGCGCCCAACAATAAAAATCACCAATTCTATGCATAGTTTTTATGGGTAGACTTGTGAGATGGATTCGAGCTTCCAAATGATGGATTGTGATTTGGGTCCATAAGGATAAAACTAATCCCATGAGCATCTAAATCCTAAAAAACGAATAATACAATTTGGATCAAAAATGCCAAAGATATGCCTGAAATACAGATGCTACACAAAACTCTTAAATTTCTAGAAATAACCAATTTCCATAATTAAGCCCATAATTCATCAAAACACTAAAATGTTACAAATAAAATCAAATTGATTAATAGGAAGGGGTTAAATCATTGAAAAAAATATGAAAAATAATGAAAATTTTATATCTATCAATTACCCCACACTTAGCAATTGGACTCCCCGAAAAGTCAAAATCAAAATCAAATAAAAGAAGATTTAAAACACATGCCATTGAGATCCACCAATTCTACACCATGAAATAGAAGATATCATGTATCGTCCATAACCATTATTACAGGTTCTCAAATCAGATCATTCAATATTTTTCCTATTCATTTATCATCCCATGTACACAAGACACCTACCTCACATGCGTTTTCTCTCATCTCACAAATATCAATTTTCAGCAAGGTTTTTCTCATCCAAACCAATTCAAGGGTCACCAAAGATTTCAAAAACTCTGAATTTTACAACCAATTTGAGTCATGGACATGTGATTATCATGGGTAATTTGTAGGGTTGTTCTTGGACTTTTGGTTGTTAGGATTTTAATGTGAAAAATTCTGAGGCTGAATGAGGAGGGCTTGGCTCTTTTTGAAGTAAAATTGCAGAATTCTAATTTTCCCTCAAGTATGGTATCATCATCACTCCCCTTAGTAGAAATTCAGCTCCATCATCCTAAAATCTCAAGAAATGTTCAAACATTTCAGCATTTCAGCAACACAAATTTCAATCTTATCAAACATGATTTTTCTTGAAAGCTTCAGAAAAGGCACAACTTTTTACCTCCATTAGAAGCTCTAGAAAGGCACAACTTCTCTTATCATGAATGCCCTAAAAAATGCACAACATTCAAATAAATTATTTTTCATCGTCACACACATCTCATAAGAATTTTATTTTTTTACCCAAACATTCACCAAATAAGGCAGCACAACAAAAGAAAGCTTCCCCCAAACATAAGTTCAACTATATCAAGCAATTTTACATCAAGAGTATATTGGATAGAGAAAATTATCTTGTAATGTGGCTAAACTAACAGGTTGTTCATGGATTCTATGGGCTACAAGGATTAAATGTATAAGGTATGCCGTAATGAAAGGGGTTATCTATAAAATGTGGCTATAAAACCAATGAAATGCCTCAATCATTTTAAACACATGTACCCCAAACACTTTTGTTTTGAAAGGAATGAATCAAATTCTGGTTAAGACAATCATGGTTTAGTTCTCTCAAGAAGTGAGGTGAATGAAATGAATACAACAATAATGGTTCATAATCTTCATGAGAAAGTGATTTCAAAGATTAATACAGTGAAATGTCGTATGAGATTAAATAATCAGAGTACTTTTCATGAAATTACCAAATAATTTAACTTGAAACAAAATTATTTTAAGCATTCATTTAAGCTCAGTTTAATGGAATAATTTTTTTCACTCAATGACATGGGTTTCAAAAATATCAATCAAAATAATTTCATCTCAAAAGTTTAAAATACACTGAAAAATCTGAAAAATTAACACACACAATATTTAAAAACAAATATTTTTTTTGTTTTTTTTGAAAAACAAACAACAAATGAAAATCCAAAACTAAAAAGTTTACCTCCCCCAAACATAAATGATGTATTTTCCCCAATTAATTAAAATGTATTAAACATGTAAGAAGATTTTAAAATGAATCACAATAGCAAGAAAGTGTAAATTAGTGGTACAACCTGATGGATCTTATTGATAGATAGGTTGGAGGAGTGGATCTCCTCCACCGAATCTGATGGAATGGTCCCATGAAATTTCATCATCCTATGCCCATTTATAGGGAATGGCTCCTACTCTCCATCCTTCATAATTAGCATAGCACCGAATGGATATACATTTGCAACTAATGGAACCTCCCAACTGGAACGAAGTTTACCTAGCATCAGCTTGACTATTGAATTGAAAAGAAACACTTTATCTCCAGGATGGAAGTCTCTTGGATGGATCAGCTTGTCCTGAGCCACACTTGTTATCTCATTGAAAATATTGGTATTTTCAAATTATTCTCTTCTACTTTCCTCCATCTCCTGTAACTGCATCCTTCTCTCTATCCCAGAACTTTCATGATCCAAATTCATCTTCCTCACAGCCCAATACGTCTTATGCTCCAGTTCCACAGTTAGGTGCCAACTTTTTCCATAAATTATCTTTTATGGAATCATTCCAATATTGGTCTTTTAGGCTTTCCAATAAGCCCATAATGTGTCTTCTAGTTTCTGGCTCCAATTCTTCATGTTTGGGTAAACAGTCTTCTCCAAAATTCCTTTGATTTCTCTATTGGACACTTTAGCTTGACCATTTGTTTTTCGCTGATAGGGTGTTGATGTTTTATGATGCACCCCATAATTCTTCCACAAATCCTCCATTCTACTATTGAAAAAGTGAGTCCCTTGATCATTGATGATGGCTCGGGGCACTTCAAACCTAAAAAATATGATAGTCCTAACAAAATCACAAACAATTATAGCATCATCACCCCAAGTGGCTTTTGTTTCCACCCATTTGAAAACATAATCAACTACAACCAATATATAAGAATTTCAGAATGAAATTTGTACTGGGCCAATAAAATCTATCCCCAAATCTTCAGAAATCTCTAAAAAATTTAGTTGTTGTTGGGGAATTTCTTGTTTCTTTTAGATGTTTCCAGACAATAGAAATTTTGGACCCCTTTTTCAAAATTCATGAGAATCATTAAAAATTGTTGGCCAATAAAGTCCAGATTCTAAAATCTTCTTTGATATTCTTTGAGGTCGAGAGTGGCCTCAAAAAGCTAATGTGTGACAATACTCAAATACAGAACCAATGTTTCTCCCAAGAAAACATCTTCTTATCAATTGGTCATTGCAAATCCTCCAAAGAAATGGATAATCCCAAATGTAATATCTAGATTCACCTTTCAGTTTATGAATTTGATAAGAATTGAAATGAGATGTGAGCTGAGATGTAACCAGATAATATACCATGTCAACATACCAAGGCACTTCTCCTTTAACCATGTACAATTTCTCTCCTGGAAGGTGATCATTTAGTCGTTCTCATTCTAGAATTTCAGCTTCAACAGTGTTGGGAAGTATGCTTAAATGATCATCCACTTGGTTCTCCGATCCCTTTTTGTCCTTGATTTATATGTTGAACTCCTACAGTAGTAACATCTATCTCACCAGCCTCAGTTTAGCTTCATCCTTCTTTATCAAGGATTTGAGAGCAACATGATCAGAAAATACAGTGACTTTAGTTCTATGAAAATGTGAACTAAATCATTCCAAATCAAAAACAACTTCTAAAAACAGTTTTTTTGTGGTTGTGTAATTGAATTGTGCTCATACAAGGTTCTTGAAACATATTCCATGACATGTATCCTACCCTCAATTCATTGAGAAATGACTAATCCAACTGCTTGGCTGGAAGAATCACAAAGTGGCTCAAATTTTTCATCCCAATTTGGTGGCTACATCACAGTTGGTTCAAACAATCTCCTCTTCAACTCATCAACGGATTCCCTAAATGAACCATTGAAATCAAAATAAGAATCTTTCAAAAGAAATCTAGAGAGAGCGAGAGAAAATGTACTAAAATCCATGATAAATCTCTTGTAAAATCCTACATGTCCTAAAAAAGATCTAACATGCTTCACACAAATTGGGTAAGGCAAAAAATTTATCACTTAAATATTTTGACTTATCATATTCAATGCCCTTTTTGGAAATGACATTACCAAGAAAAATCCATCTCTCAGCCATGAAATGACAGTTTTCAAAATTTAAAACAAGATTCTTTTCAATGAAGGTTATCAAAAAAAATTTCTAGATTTTTCGAATTATGCTCAAAAGGGTTTCCAAAAACAATGAAATCATCCAGGAAATCCTCCTTGAAATGTTTAATGTGATCATAAAATATACTTAAAATGAACCTATGAAATGTACCTGGAGCATTAAATAATAAAAATGGAATTCATTAATATGAGAAAGTGACAAAGGGACGTGTAAAGGATGTCTTCTCTTGATCCTCATGAGCAATGGGTACCAGGAAATAACCTGAAAATCCATCCTGAAAGCAATAATGAGTTCTCCCAACCAATCTATCTATCATATGATCAAAGAATAGAATGGGGAAATGATCTTTCCAAGTGACCTAATTCAACTTCGTAAAATCAAAGCTCACTCTCCAGCTATTTTGGATTATCACAGGGATTAATTCATTCTTTTCATTCATCATAGTGGTTAGGCGAGTTATTTTGGTACTACATGAATTGGAATAATCCACTGTGAATATGAGATGGGATAGATGATACCATCTTCTAATAGCTACTCAATATCCTTATTTACAACCTCTATCAAAGTGGGATTCATCCTCCTTTGGGGTTTCCTGACAGGTTTGGAATCTCCCTAAACAAAAATTCTATTTGAGCATATTTTTGGGATGATTCCTGAAATATCACCTAAAATCCACCCTATCGCTTGAATATTTTCTCTCAAGATATAAATCAATGATTTCTCTTGTGTTTCAGAGAGATTATTATCAATTATCATAGGTATTTTCTCTCCCTCCCTAAGGTAAACATATGTCAAATCAGTGGGGAGTGGATTTCGTTCAAAATCATGGTGATGCTAAAGAGATGAAACTAAATGGAAATTTCCCACTTCCAAATTTTGGACCTCCTACACACAGTAAACCATATCATATTCCTCATCATTTAACAGATCATTAACGAAATCCGATTTTACCTCTTCCACCCTTATGAAATCAGAATCTCCATCATGTTGGGCATCCACATGTTAAATGATATTTTCAATGTAAAAAGTATCTCACAATTATAAGAATTCATATGACATAGCTGATTCTTCAATGGGATCTGCAACAACATAATGGCAAATTGAAAAGAGGGAGAGGTCATCTGATGGGTGCCTCATGGATTCAAAAATATTGAAGTGGATAATGGATTTGGTCATCTTCAAGAATGTTCTCCCCAAAATGATGAGTTAGTTTGATGGGATTCTATCTTCTTCTATATTGAGCACGTAGAAGTCAACTGGGAACAAGAGATCTTTGACATTCCCATGGACATCCTCCAAAACTCCTACAGGGAAAATTGTGGATATGTTTTCAAGATGGACCACCACTTTTGTGGGATTCGTGTCTCCCATATGAAAATAAGTTTATACCGAGTAAATAAACACGTAAATTTAAGCACCTAGATCATACAAAGAATTAGTTAAATTTAAAGAACCAATGGTGCATGGAATAGAAAATGTCCATGTATCATAACATTTTGTTGGCAATAGTGGTGTCATAGAGGCTGAGACACTTCTTCCCAATTTGATCCTTTCATTCCCTTGACGTCTCCTCTTCGTGGTGCCTAGATCCTTCAATAATTTAGAGTACTATAGAATTTTTTTTGACTACATCAAGTAAGGGTATATTTATTTCCTCTTTCTAGAAGGTGTACATAATTTCTTTTTGAAGTGCCTCCTCTTGAAATTTATTTGATTCAATCATCCTTGATGGAAATGGAGGAGGTATGTATTTATTCCCCTTTTTTTCATTGAAATTGTGTTATTGTCTTATTTTCCTTGTCCTATCCTTCTCTTCCTCCTCTTTCTTCTCTTCTTCACAATGCATTTTCAAAAAATTTTATGAGTTTACAACTTCATTCTCCCTTATCCCAAGTGTTCTGGTTTCAGGTTCATGGGATGTTGGTGGTGAAAGCTCTCTTCCATTTTTTGTTGGTATTATGATGACATTATTCTTTGGTTTTGGGATTTTTTGGGAAGTATGTTTCCGAGGATTTTTGGTTAGGAAGTCCATGAGACCTTTAAACATGGTGATCAAATCTTTTACAGAGCTTTTTCTCCCCTCAATATTAGATATATGTTGTTGGTTCAAAATTTTGGGTTATGCACTATTTGATGGCTCCTCATAGGATTTTGTAAAAGTGGGTGGTTGGTGATGATAAGGCTGACTATAATATTTATTTTGATTAATTGGTGGGGGGTGGAATTGTTGCTGGAATGGGGGTCTATCTTGATTATGCTGATTTAAAAACCCATATTGAACATGGTTTGGCTCTATCCATCCTTGATTTTGGTAGAATTGCCTTTGTTGAAAAGATGCTGCAAAAGTTTCCATTCCTTGTATTTCAGCACATTGGTTAGTGAAATTATCATGTGATGAACATAAACCAGATAACATAGCTGGTACTTGTTCACCGCCCACATGTTTCAAGGCTATCTATCTCACAAAACTAGTTATCTCTTAAATCATAGTTTCTAGTAAGGGTTTTGGATGAGATGTTCGTACCTCATGAATACCTTTTGTGGTAGTACCTATTGTACAAAACTGTTCTGAGTTCTGAGAAATCATATCAATCAAACCTTTGGCATCATCTGGTGACTTGTCAATAAATTCACCTCCAGATGATGCATTAAGAAGGTCTTTATCATTGTCTAGTAAGACTTGATATAAGAAGACAAGACTGTGATGATCCTCAATGTCATGATGTGGATAGCTGGCACATATATTTTTAAATCCTTCCTAGTACTCGTAATTGGTTTCTCCAGATGATTGTTTGATGGAATAGATCTCCTTTCTGATGGTTGTGCTTCTAGAGGTGTGAAATAATCTTTGCATGAAGCATCATCCAAGGCTATTACAATCATCCACATCTCTAGATTGTAGTCCATACAACCATTCTTTATCAGCTCCTTCTAATGAAAACATGAACACCTTCCACCTTATTTGTTCCTCAGCAACTCCACGTGGTCTAAAGGTTGAGAAAACATGTGAGAATTCTTTGATATGTTTGTTGGGAACTTCACCTGCCAAGCCTTGAAACTTTGGGAGAAATGGTATCATATTAGGATTCATCTCAAAATCATTTTGTAACACTGGAATAACATGTTGATTATTCTGATTAAATAATTTTGTGGCATAATGGTCTTTAAGGGTTGTGTTTTTATTTCCATCCAAGATAACAAGATCAGAGTAAACACTTAAAGTTTCACTCGAGTATGTAAGAGAAATTTCCTCAAATTATGGTTGTAAATTGAGGTTTCTGAGCCTATTAATCAAATTTCATTCAATTTAAGGCTCAATATGGAAGGATTCAGTGTTTTAGGTTCTATCCATGCTACTTTGGAATGCAAATAAGAAAAGAGAAAAGAAATAGAGAAGAAAAAAACTGTTGGCAGTACCTCCCCGACAATGGTGCCAAATTTTGACACAAGACTATCTTTGGGTGAGAAAAAGACAAATAAAACGTAAGTTAAAATGTATTATAGTGGGTAACCTAGGATGTCTCCAAATATGAGTGCACAATAAATATGTTTTTCACTTAAATTAATGAAATAATAAGAGGTTGTTTTTTAAAATGTTTAAGTGGAAAAATAAAGAAATTAATTCAAAAGAAAGGTTGAACACTAATGGATGAAGAGAGTGGTAGGGTCAGGGTAGTATCACATTTGGTTATTTCATAATATTCACAAATATCATCTTACCTCTCTTCCTTTTGAATGACAAATGAATTACTCCTCGATCATGTTATCTATCACCCTTTGTTATAGAAAAAAATTGTAGTCACTCCTATGTGAATGGAAGTTCATAAACAATCCCTAAAAAAATAAGGCAAGTACCGATTGATAATTTTTTATCTTTATAACATTATAAAAACTTTACTAGTTCCACACACGTGCCAACAATCGCTGTCCACTCACCACCTAACACAATATGCTCGATCGAGATAATTTGCACTAGGCGGAGGGAAATTAAAAGTCTCTAACCAAAGCTATTAAAAATAAATACACCAAAATCAAAACATGATCTCATTAAGATATTATAGAAACAGTGATAATATAATTCATTAATAAAAATGTAGGTTTTACATTTGTCCACAAAAATCTAACATTACAAAATAAAAACTCCCTCTTCCCCGATCACTCAATGGTTTTACCCCTCCATGTTAAAGGTAATTGAGTTGAAAGGGGAAGAAGAGACCATGGTGAAGTAAAGAAAATAGAAAATATAAAATACATGTAAATTCATGAACTCAATATTTCATAATATCCCCTCTTGCACCTTCTTGAACCCCTTTTAATGGAAGCGAACACTCTTATTTATAGACTTTTGGAGTTGAGATTTTCTGTCCAAAATTACTCCACCGAACGTATGAGTACAGTTGGAATATTATATGTCCAAAAATCGGAATTTATTATTCATATATTTTGTTCCAATATTTCTCCTCTATAGGCTCACAAAATTTCAGCATTATTAAACAAGTGTGGATAGAGATATGATCTATTTACTCCGAATCATTAATTCTTCCAAACATACTCTTTGTATTACAATGCATCGTGTTCCAATGCATTAATGGCCTTGAAAATGAACGATTAATACGTGACCATATTAGGGTAACATATTCCTCCAGATGTATTTTCAATCCATGTAAAATTTCAGATCCAAAGGTTCAGTCATTTATGAGATATGGTCCCAACAATAAAATTCCCCAATTCTGTGGACAGTTTTTGAGGCTTGACATGTGAGCTAGATTTGGGCATCCTAATGATGAATTGAGATTTTTGTAAATAAGGGTAAAATGAATACCATGAGCATAAAAATCCTAAAAATTAATCATACAATTTAGAACAAAAATATAAAAGATATGCCTAAAATGCAAAAGCTACACAAATCTGCTATCTTTCTAGAATTAACCAATTTCGACAATTAATCCCATAATTAACAAAAACACTAAAATGATCCAAATAAACTCAAATAGATTAATTTTAAGGGGTAAATTATTTAAAAAACATATGAAAAATAATGAAAATATTGTCTCTGTCATCCACCAAGGATCATCATTTCCATCATAACAATAGACTGCCAGTAATAATTTCTCATTTTATGAGCATTGGAGGACAGAGATGTCATTTTTAGTTGAGGTAATAAACTATTCCACAATGTGGGGATCTGATAATCAACTAAACTTGCGAGTTATTTTCATCATGAATGATTCAATGGAAAATTTTTCTTTTCTTGGATGAGGAGGGAGTTACACATTATAAATGTTATTATTGATAACTTGAGCCAGCTGAGCATGTACTATCATGAAGTTTTGGCCACATATTCCCGTCATATCAGTCATATAATTAGGGAAATATTCACATTCCCCGTCACATTGATTGTTTTAATGTGTTCTTATATTTCCATCCATTAACTAAGAAAAATAACATACAGTATTAGGGATTTAATAATTACCTATTGTGTATAAAAAAATAAACTTTGAACATTAGAGGATAAACTTGTAATGGAGAATTATATAGTAAATTGTGATTCCATATGTTAAAATCTAGGATATCATTGAAATAATTAGTAATTTAAATTCTTATTGGTAGATTCCATTCTCTTATTTGTGGTTTCTATCAAGATCATAAATTTATCAATTTACATCCCCCAGGAGTGTCAAAAAAAGTGGGAAGAAAGGCCCGTTTTCAAGCACTTGTTCGCGTTTTTATGAAGATTGATGCGATGTTTTCAGGTTGTACTCATAGATACATCTATTCCAAAGCCACATCAAACTTATTTTATATAGAAAATTATTTATTTTAATGAAAACCACTTAGTCTATACATACTAAAATTTGTGGGTGTTTTCTTATACATAGTCTCATCATTAAGGTTCTTACATAAGTACTTTATTCCTAATCTCCAAAAGAACTAGACCATCCTATGATACCAACTATAGAGACCCATTATTTTTCATATATCATTACATGATTTTAGGAAGAATTATATATCAATGTACAAGGCATGGATCATAAATTCTAGTGTCTTATAATACTATGTACACAATCAAACATTATGAAGAACATATTTTTTTATTTAATCTCCATAATGAGCTTCTATCATACATTGTGATGATATATAATCATAGGATAACCTAGGGATAACATAGACTATGGGGTGAGCTAAAAAAACCAGCAAACGATTAAACATATGAATAAAGCCTTATCACTTGGGATAGAGGGTATAACATGATGGTATAAAAAGAACTGTATAATATGGAATCATAACTTATAAACAGGAAATAATATAATCATGGATTCATATTATTGTTTTCTAAACATAAACCATGACAATATAATGATACAAGGGAAACATCCAAGACCATATCCCATGGTAGAACATGCCACGACTAATCAAAAAAAAAAACTGTCTCACATGGTAGCACTAGGCAGGCCTAACCGCTAAAAACTTTTCACGTAACGTCTCATGACTCTCAACATTACCCAATGCATTGGAGTGGTATTTGCATTGATAATTCTTAAAATTTCATGAATATTTTTTCCACATTAATAATCATACATAATCAATCATCCATAAACATAAGGGTACCCAAGGAGGTAAACTGTTATCATAATCATTTCATAAATCATAACGAATGGGTGCATCATACAATTGTCCATGAAAGAATGGAATTAAAACATACACATACATTCATAATTTACAAAAAATATATAAATTTAAGTGATATCAAGAAGTATTCACAACATTAAATAAGATTATTTATGAAATTTTAGATTTAACACATTTTTATGCAATTTTATGGAATACTTATAGAGCCATTAAAATAGAAAATGAGAAATATTTTATATAAAAAAATGTGAAATAACTTGTTTTTCATAATTTAAAGATTGATTTCATAATTAAAATGGAGGAATAAAATATATGATAGAGTGAAATTGATATTAAGTATGAATTTGGGACGTTCCCATAATACAAATTTCTTTATCATGAAGTATTTTGGAGGGAATAGCATAAAAACGTATATATCCCTAAAATAAAAAGTGGAAGTGTCTTGATAAATTAATTAGGTACATGTAATTAAGAATAATTAATGATAGTGAAAGGAGTTTCTCAAAAAATATAAATCACGAGGGAATTATGGGGGAGGATCGAAATAATATCTCATAATTAGGGATTAATCATAAAATGGAATAACATAGAGACCATTATTAAATAAGAGTGAATTAGAGAGGATCACTTACCTCAAGTCTGATGGTGTTTTCCACATGAAATTAATGACCTGAACAATAAAATTCGGTTCATTAATTAATAATTCCATAACCTATCTTATATTTAAAATATTTACTAAAACATTTTTATATTAATTGATGACCTTTTTGATTGGTTGTGAGGTTCAATTTCATTGTTTAGGTCCATTTGGTCCCTTGGTATTAATGATCAGTTCCCTTTTTCATGTTCGGACACCAATTTATGTTGGGAGTGGTTGTACAAAATTGGGGTTAAAATTTATTATTGATAATATAAATTTTTTTATTGTTTTAAATTTAATTTGGTTACTTTAAATGATGGTGAATTATTATATAAAACATTAGTGAAAACCTTTTGGGATAATTGGAAAATTTTGACCAAAATGAACATGTATTATTTTATAAATCAAATACATGTGTACAAAATAATTCTAGAACCATATATGAGACATTATAAATATATTATTGTTTTATTAAACCTTGTAAATGGTTCTCTTTCCAGAATAGATGATGGTAATGAAAATTGAAAACACATCGTCATTAAATGTGGTACATTAATACATCTCAGATAGTGTCATTACTTCTTGTTTAAAAGAAGATTAAATGAGAGATGATAATAAATTATTCCATTTTCATAAAAAAATTCTAGTACATGTAATGTACTGGAGTTTTCATAACATTTTTATTAGAAGAGGTTATGATAGAAAAAAGACAAATGAAACTGAATAGAAAATGAAATAAAAGAAAAGAGAAATTTAACTCTTGATTCATTCTTCCTTGAGAGCCTATTAAGGAAAAAGGATTTTGTATTTTGGGGTGACTAAGATATGTTGGATGTGGGGGAGGATAATGGGGAGAGATTTAGTCATAATTTATGGAAAGAACAAGGCTGAAGATGAGTGAAGAGAAGAGGTAAGTATGGGTAGTATCTATAGTGCATGGGGTGGGTTTTCTTAATATTTAATTCCATAGTTTATCAGTTTCACACAAGACCTGCAATACTAATGATTCCATAAAACAAATAGTAATAAATAAATGTGAGTTCGAACCAACTGATCTTACATCAGTAGATCATAATCCTTGACCCTATAAAGAATGTATTTAACATAATTTGAAAATTATTGTATTTTACTATTCATAAAAAATTCAAGTATTATAGAAAAATCAAAAAAATTCACCCTAACCAATTTATGACGTGTAGAATAAAAAAATGAACTCAATTTTTCATAAATATTTTTCTAAATATAATGAATTTAAATTTTAATTAAAATCACAATTTACTTGAAAAAATACAAATTTTAAAACTATAACTGATTTTATAATATATCAAAAACTACATAAGGTTTTATATATTCTCATAAAACCAGTTGCAATAATATTTTTAATTTATGATCACCATTTTTAAAAATATAATTTATTTTAATGTATTTATTTTTTTGTAATGAGTTATTTATGACATAAAAAAATACCAATTTATTTAATATGGTCATATTATAAGTTAAAAGATTCATAAATTTTATTTATACATTCAGGGGTGAGTATACTATCCATTGGATGATTTAATATTGATTAGGGTATTATTACCATTCATAATGGTAGGTTACTATTCATAAGGGTATGTTAATATTCACCAAAAAATTATGTTTGTTCTATCGGACTCCATACAACATAATTTTCAAAACCATGCATGTCAAATTTTTTAAGTAAAAATCATATGTGTGACAATATTATGTTTAAAGGTCACATATTACATAGTTCTTCATTGTGTTGTGATTTCATGTGATTATATTACATAATTATAAGATGTAAATTTACATAGATAAAACATTGGATGTAACCGTTTTTGACAGGGAATGTCTCTCTCCTAAAGTAGAACATTATGGATGAAAACGTATAGAAATATTGCTTTATGAATAGAAATTGTCCACCCAATGGCCTGCTTTCATTTAATTTGATCCTACAGAAGTTCATGTTCTAGCTCTTGAGAGAGAGATGCATTGATTAGAACTAGTAGTGTGTGTTCGTTTCTGAAATAAAAATATTTTATAGAATATTATAGCAGTTTTAATTCATGATGTGGAGTTTTAATAACTGAAGGAACAATCAGTTTTACTCAGTATTTCTCTAGAAAATCTAGAACAAGTGTATTCTACCAAAAATGTCCACCCTATATTATGATCAATAGCCGCTCCACTGGTTCATAATCAGGATGGATGTCCTCTAAGACTGTTTTATTAGTGAAAAATAATCATTTAATATCATCTTTGATGTGTCCAATGTTATTTACCACTTTTATTAGTGAATAATAGTACTCATCTACCATACGAGATACTTTTTTAACATCGTTGAGGAAATTGTAGGACAACTTTTTATCTAATACTCTGAAGATCAACTCGCCTTGGTGAACATTGATCAATGGTTTCCTAGTCGGTAAGAAAGGTCTTTCTAAAATAAGAGTTGCATCTTGATCATTCTCCATGTTGATAATGATTAAATCAGAAGGAAGAATCAGTCTTCTATCATTCACTAGAGCATCCTCATGTAGCCTTTTAGGATATTTAATGGAATGATCTTCTAGTTCAAGTTCCACATGAGTAGGTTGTAAATCAATCATCCTTAGGTATCTGAAGACTCCATAGGGAATCAGATTGATACTAGCCACCCATCCACAAAGGGATTTCTGAAACTCACCAGATCTGATAGTACAAGTGATTGTAAAACATCCTGGATCTTGTAGTTTTCGAAGAATGCAGTGATGTACCACTACTGAGCATTCCTTAGTGAGAGGAATGGTTCCCAAATCCATCTTCTATTTTGGGGGAATCCATGATCTTAGATTTAGTATATGTGAAGGGTGTAGGTGGATATATATTTCAACATTGATATAGAGTTATTTTCAGGGGTATCACCTTCTTACATATAAAGTGATAGCATTGGCCTTCTCCCATGGGTTCTTCAATGTGTTTCCTAGTAGTGTTGCGGGTTTCCATAAATATAATTGACTGGAATGCTTCCAAATTTGATTCTCAAGGATTATAATATATGGATCTTGATTCGGAAATCGTGTCTTATAAGTTGTTATGAATTTTTAAATCATTTATTCTAGCGTTGATGAGTGTTATTAATGATGTTGTTGTTCATCCTATTGATGTTATGGCTATAGATGTGGTTTTGATGGATGTGGTTTTTGATACCATTCATATTTTAAGGAAACCTATTACTGTTGTTTGAGATATGGATTTTAGTATTACAGTAGGCCGTAACCGGTCAACATTTAGGGGTGGGGTAGAGAATTTGTTGCTGCTTCCCCCAGTACATGTTCACGTTATCTTTCCATGCTGTGTTTTTTAATGAGGATAAATATTTGGCTCTCTATTATTAAATACATACCTCACCTCATTTTTTGAAGCACTAGAATTTGTCACCGAGAATTCAACCATGGCATGATTGACACAAAATTAACTTCTTGTTTGGTGATTCTATGGTTTAATTAGAGATTCATTTTTTAGATTTAATGTATCAGTATTATGGGGACAACATTAATTTGGGAAGCAAGAAATTTATTGGAATCAATTTTATGCATTCCCCTATTTTTTGTACCCTTCTCAGAATTCCATTGGAATATGTTTTCTAACATATCTTCTAGTAAGTTGAATAGTTCATCTAGGGATTTCCACATCACCGTTCTTCCTACATCTATATCCACCACTGATTTGGTGTTTTTTGTAAGACCACCATATAATTTTTAGACTTGAATCCCTAATGGTTGGGCAGGATGAGGGAACTTCGTTAACATTTCTTTAGAACACTCCCAGGATTCATACAATGACTCAGAATCATGTTGATGAAAATAGTAAAAAAAATACTGAAACGTCACCATCTTGGAGGGTGGGAAATACATTGATAACTATTCCTATGACAACACCTCCCAACTAAGGATGGAATGTTGAGGAAGTCATTTAATCCATCCTTTCACTTTATCCCTTATGGAGAATGGGAATAAGAGAAAATGAATGGCATCCTCGGACACCTCATTATAATAAAATGTGTCACAAATAACCATAAATAAGACATAACAGCTTTGGGGTATTCACTTGGTAATCCTATAGACTAAACTGTATTTTGGATGAGCCGCATCATGGTTGGCATGATCATGATGTTTTGGGATTACACAGGGGTCTAAAAATACATTTATGATCCCCTTGGATAGAGGTATGACCAAAATCTATATGGCTACGGTGTGGGGGAAGTTGTTATTGAGGTGGTGGGGTCACAAATTGCAAATAATGTGGAAAATAAGGCCCTTGTTTAGGCGGCATGTATAGAAACCTCTCTAGTGGATACTACCAGGGTTGATGTGAGCCATAACCTTTAACAAATGGATTAAGTTTTCTTTGTTGGTTTTGTGGCATGAAATCCATGATGATTGTTGGTGGAACCTATTTATTCTCATCATCAGTATCTATTTGGTGGTTCTGGTTTTAATTAGGTATAAACTGTTGTCCAAATCCTTGGACAACCGTCATGTCTCCTTCTTCTATATTTGCTATAGGGGCTTTTTTGTTTGGGTTTCCCATAAGATTCCAACGTCATGATAGGATAATTTTTTTGATCTCAGGATCAAGAAGAATGATTTATGATGACTCAGTTCTCTTAGAATGAGTTATTCATCCACTCATTCAATTTTGATCCAGAAAAAATTAAAACAACACACGAAGAATAAAAGAGGATGACTAAAATAATGGAAAACATAAATGAGATAAAGAACATGATTTTTAGAAATTTGTATTTCTATTTTCACATTATTTAATGGAAACATAATTTTACATAAAAATTTAATATCATATCCTCATCAATGACGCCATAATTTGGTGTCATTTTATATAAAGTGTTATGTTCGAAAACCCAAATTAAAATACCAAAATTTATTTCCATTGTAGTGTAGGTATGGGGTCAATACACATGGAGAGAGAGAAACTATATTATATTCTTCCAATTTTTGATAAATTCGGTGAATTTTAACTAAATTTTAGAGTTCATATTTTATGTTTTAAAAATAAAATAATGGAATCATCATTTTCATGATGAGTTACTTTAATGATAATGAAAAAAATAAAATTGATTTTACTGATAAATGGGAAGAATGCATCAGGGTTGTGTAATTTTTTTACATTATTAACAAATTGATTTTCTTATCATATTGTGTTGTTAATAAAAATTCACGTCTCTTGGTTTTGAATATAAGAGATCCCCCTTGATCTGGTATGTTTTGTTTGTATCAATAGAGACCAATTCTTTGGTCTAAAATATAATTCCTATTAAATTTATTAAATGCTAGCCATTTTGAGATGATATGTAAACCCAATGATCATGGGTGTACAATATCATAATCCCTATGAATATCATTGGAAATTCCATTATTAGTATGATACAAGTTTTCCATCGATATTTAGCATGATATTCTGAGGAATTATGAGAGTTATATAAATAACTCAAATACAATAAGACTGTTGAATAATGACAAACCAAAATAATCAATAACCCCAAAACATACTCAAATTAGCTACACATGGAGTTTATTATGTCTAAAAAACTCTTAATACCTGAATAAAACACCACAATAGGTTCAGATAGATGATCGTTTGGATGGAAGAGCGATAACACCTCCTCTATTCTCTTCCATCTTTCTATTTATCTCTCTTCTTCTCTCTCATTTATTTTACCATTCTGGTTTTTTAGTTCACCACTCCTTCTATGTAAGAATTTAGAATGAATACACTCCTATTTAGAGTTTTTAAAACAACACTACATGTACCATAATGTACAAGGAATATACCCAAGTCATCTTGACTTGGCTCTTCTTTCTCCACTGGTAGGTGATATTTCGTGCCACCCTTGAATTTGAAGGCATCAATGGCCAGTTGGTGAGAGTAAATGGCATGTAGTTCTGGAGCACATGTCATGTAGTCTCAATTTCAACCACCAAACACTTCCGGATTGGGGTACATGGCATGTTGAAAAAATTACACAGTGTGCAACATCTGGCCGACAACATGGGCTTGTACATGGTCTAGTTGATCCATTTTTGGGAAATGCTACATAGTCTGTGTAATAAGTACACACCTTGTGTATATGAATTCTAGTTTTGATCTTCGTAGATTTGAGTTTTAGGTTAGAAAATATAATAAAATCATCATTTTAACCGAATTAATGAATTTTATCTCCAGAACAGAACATATATCGGGTGAAAACATGTTTTGAAAACTCAACCGAATGTATGAAAATGTATACAAAAATTGGGAACATCAGACCGCATAGGGAATAACATTTTATTGGAGGCTAATAGATTATGTGAGTCTAATGGTTCATAGGAGTCAATTCATTTTATTAATGAGGTAGAGATTTGGGCTTCAAAAAAGGGACAATTTGTTTGAAGAATTCATTATCCATCATTGAGGATCAACTCACTATTCAGACCACATAACAGTATATGGTGAAGGGTGTACCACATCAATCTTTTTGGTTATTCAGATTAGTGGCCTTTTCAGATCTATTTTAATTTAAAAATACCCATAAACCATTGTAAATTAGTGAGAAAATTTCATTATAAAATATCATCGCTCAAGGATGAATTTCATGAAGACTGAAGTAGTTCTCCAGGGAGAATTCCATTAATAAGGTAGTTCATATGGAATAGTTTGAAAAATGGTTTTTGGGGTTCAGAATCCCAAAATGGAAAATCTTTTATGAAATAGTGGATCTCTATTGAAGTGGTGGCCATACGTAAATAAGTTGTGTTCCATGGAAGTAGTGGAAATATTCAGAAGAGGTGGTGGTCCATAGCAGGGGACATGGTCGATGAAAAATAGGATGGTATGTAGAGTAAGAGGTGGTATGTGAAAAAATCGCACCACCCAATGAAATACAGTACATAGAGGAATCATGGTTGTTTGTGGAAGATTTAATGATTTTTTTCAAAGGCATAAAAATAGTTTTCAATAGTAATATATATATATATATAAACAAATAATATGTGGAATAATTGATTTTATATACAGGTGAAAAGATAAAACCAACCAAGAATCTATATAAAATTGAATATATTTGTATTCATTGATTTGATGGGACCTCTATGTCCATAAACATGGTGTGTGTCATTTCTATATAAGTGTGAAAAAGATGTGTATAGAAGTGATCTATTCCATAGGTAGTGAGAAAGAGAAAAGACTTTGTGAGTGACCCTTGAGAATGTTGTGTACTGACACTAAAAATTATAAATTTAGTGATACATAGCATATGATTGATTTATCATAAACATTGTATTTTAAAAGTGATTCTTATTTTAGATGCTATATCATCAGAATATCATTTTATATTCCACGGAAGTTTTCCAATGAGGGTGATCAATTTGAAATTGTTCTGAATAATGCAAGATTAAAATTATGTTCATATATTTCTACTGGAAATGGAGAGAAGATGTTTTCATAGAAATGAATAAATATCCATGTAGGACGTTTTTATAAATATTTTTCACATTGATTCACAACCTCTTAGTGTTTGTAACATATATTGGAAAATAATTAATATTAATGGGAAGGGTTTAAATTCAATGAGTCTCTCTCAGTTGAATAAATGATGGTTTTCACGAAAATCGATTCAGGTCATCAATGGAATAAATTTGAAATTATGGATGAAATAGATTTAGAAATATTTCCGATCATTAGGAAAGGATGTGTTTTAGAAAATTTCATAGAATTCCATCCAATATCAACAGTGGTGCCTTATTTTAAGTTGAATAATGGAAATTGGTTGATGATGTTAAAGTTATCAATACATTATGGGATCCCTTTCTATAGTGATATATACGAATATGACATCATGAAATTCATAAATCTCAATGTGTGATAATATGTTGAATATTTATGAGGGAAAATCAAAATTTAGAGAAGAAATGAAGAAGATTCTATGGAACAATTTTTGTGATCTTTGAATGCATCCTAATGAGTATGTTGTTACATTAAATGACCAGCTATTTGTATTTGTGTAATAAATATATTGCATCAGAGAAATTATTGATGATATTGATATTTTTAAGCATATATATGATAAAAAATATACCCTAGTTTTGTCTGAGTGATTCAGTATTGAATGATAATGATATGATGAAGATAAAATTGGATAACTTATACAACACAATTATATAATTTGAAATGAGAAATTATGGTAATGATGTTGTGGAAAAGAGGTATTCCAATGAAATGTCATTTGAGGCCATGAAGAAGCTCACCAAGGAATATGGATAGGAATATGAAGATAAATATGACTTTATGTCATTACTTTCCTCAACTCATCAAATAACAAAAGGAAATTTCAATAGGAAAATTTTTATTTCCTGCTTCGATGTGGGAGGGTTGGACATCTTTAAGAAAGGTGCCCCAAGAAGTCTCAAGGAGATGAAGAGGATGAATATGAAGTTAATATGAGGAATTTATGAACCTATGTGAAAGGAAGTAATGTTTTAAGATGATATTCATCAAAAATAAGTATCCATTTTCATGAAAAGTTGTCAATTCATTAGAATATATGGTAGAAGAATTTTAGGAATTTAAGGACCATGAAGTAGATTCAATTTTGGTAGTTGTAAAAAATTACATAACAAGAGAATAAATTGTCAATGATGATTGATTGATTGATGGAATAGATCAAATTATGATTAAATTATAGGCCTCTCTTGAATAAGAAGATGTTTGGAAATCCAAAATGATGAAATCCAAAAAAAAATGTTTTGTGATACAAAACATTATATGAAGTTGTAGGAAAAATAGATGTCCGAGTTGGATGAAAAAATTAAAATACTGAAGTCATCAATACTAAACAACTGAGGTATGTTTTTTGAGTGAAATCTCAAAATTGAAGGATAGAAAATAGAAATTTATAGTTTTAATGAAAATTTGAAATTGTTAAATCAGATATATCAATGAAATTGCTGATGAAGTCATCTGTCTACAACAAAGTGTTAAGGTTCGTTAAAACTAGTAACACTCAGTATGAAATTAGTAATTAATATCATACACACACAAAATTTGAATTTGAACCATAGTAGTCTAATAGAATATAATCAACCATCAAATCCAAATAATGTGGTTGATATTGGGCTTGATCGATAATAAAAAGTAGTAATGGTTGAAGTCGTTCTATAAGAACTCACTTTGAGATTCAAGATCAATTTGGTTATGAAGTAGACTCATTAGATTCATAGAATCCATGGGATAGTCAGTGGATTATTATTTAAACATAGTTTAATGGATATATATATATATATATATATATGGGAACTACAATAGGGTAGGGGTGGCTTAGTGTTTTAAAACATTATTTTTAAATAATTAGGTTAAAATAATTTTAACAAATTGAATTAAAAAACATATGTATTAATGCAATAATCACAATGTAACTTTTCATATAATGTATATCATAATCTTGTTAATTTCGATATGTATTCCCCATATGATAATTTGAATCTAATCATATTCATAATACTAGTGGAATGTATCCACATCATAATGGTTATGATGATCAGTGTAAAACAAAATAATTATTCTATCATAAAGTGTATAGAATCGTACTGACTATTTGAAAAAATCCTAATCATGGTAATCATAACTATAATTTAATATAATTTAAAACAACTAAATAATAATTAATGTAATTTAGATAAATTAATATTGATATAAAAATGAATTAAATCAATTTTTATTTGAATGGTAGTAGAAATCAAATTCAAGAAAATGAATACAATTTTTTAAACCCAAAGAGTTTGGTATCCAATAACATAGGATAAAGGTACCTTGATTTATAATATCATGAAAGTCTCTCTTACCCAAACCAGGGTAATCCCACAACATGATGATCGTTTTTAGTCTATCTTTGTATCCCCGACATACCACGATCAGGAAAGTGACTGATTAAATCTGTCTTCGTACATATAGAATCCCTCGATCTGGATACTGATCAACACCACTATCTTCCTATCTGTAGAAGCCCTATCATAATCATAATGACCAGCATTGCACAAAGCAAAACTGACTTTATAAAGTTATAGGGTTATGGAACAAGTAGTTTACAACTTGTATGCATCGAAGTATACAAAAAATTAACTCATCTAATGTTCTAATTGGGTGATTATCCACCTTAAATATTATTGTTGGATCAAAATTTAGATGTCGATGAAAAACTAAAATATGTGGGGGTGAATTGTAAGATTAAAAACATTTTTTTTAAAATCATTAGATTTAAGGAATTTAAACATATTGAATTCAGAAAACCTCTTATGTATTAAAAAATTGTAATACATGGCATTTGGATCCAATCTATATCATAATCATGATGATTTCAATATGTATTCATCATGTCATTTATAGAAACTAATCGTATACATAGTAAGATTGGTAAGTATCGTAATCACAATGTTTATGATAATCAGAGTAAAACTAAATAATTATTATATCATAATGTGTCTAGAATCATACAGAGTAATTGGAATTATTGTGCTGACATAATTAAAAATTATAATCTAATACATTGAAAAAAAATTATTATAGTTAAAGTAACTACGATAAATGAAATACAAAATGGTAAATGAATTTATTTAATTTCAATTTCTGATGTAGTGAAAATGAAATACATGTAAATAAATACAAATATTTTTTCCCAATGAGTAGGGTATCTAATAACCTAGGATAAATGTCCATTGATTTTTACTTCAAATAAATTATGTCATGCCAATCTAGGGTAATCCCTCGATATGATGATCAACTATAGTGTTTCTGCCTATCTCCTACATACTTCAATAAAAACGGTAATCGGTTCTTTTTTCTTCCTATATCTGGAAGCCCTCGATCAGTATAAGGATCAAAACCACTCCGTTCCACTCCATAGAATCCCTTAATCATAATCATAGATACCAGGGTGGACCATAGAAAAACAAACTCTAGAAATTCACATTTTTATGGTACACATAATTTGATACATAAAAGCATTAGAGCATTCATACGTAGAAAATTTAGAAGAGATCTCGTATAGTGTCTCAAATTCTTGTCATGATATTTTTTAAATGACCTTTTATTTATTGGTTTTCATCCCAATGGTCATCATCAACTCTAACGACCATATTTTTCACCATAATTCATTTATGGACCGGGAAAACTCACACTTTCTGGATCATTTTTAATAGAAAACACAATAGATTTTAAATTAACATAAAACAAAATACAAGAAATCATTATTATTTTTAAGATATCTTAACAAAAATGGTCAAATATTTAGAATACGATAAATTTAAACGAGTCGGATGATTTAACATATAAGATTTTGTACGAAAATATAGATATTGTTTATGATAAAAGTTATATCCATTGAGTACAATATAAATATCATCCATTTCTCGTTTTTAAATTCATTAAATGTTTTATTACTATAATTATCTTGAGAAAAAATTTTATTGTATGCATCATATAAATCATAATGATAAAGTATTAAGTTATTATATAAAAAATAAAATAATTTGGACCTAAAAGAGTTAGTAATTAAATATTTTAAGAAATAGTGTGTGATTTCCCAAACCAATTTTATATAATTGTAAAAAAGAAACATTTAAATCAATAATCTCCACCTTTTGGGAAATCACAAACCCGAAGACATAAATATAAAATTACTTTATAAAATATAATTATAAGATTGTTTTAAAAAAAGTTCATATTCAGACCTAAAAATTAATACTTATCTCGCAATGTGTTTATAACTCATATAATTACAATGATGAATTGAGTAACTCCCGCATATCATAAAAATCCCACAAATATAGTGTTTTATTTAAAAATATCCCCCTAGCTATTGGATTCTCCATTGTTATATAAATTTATCCTCCTTTTTATATCATTTTCCACCTTTGTTATTTATTCAATGGATTGGAACACATAGAAGTGACATTTGAATCAATATAGGGATGCACACTACAATAGATGGATTTTTTTTAGAATGATGGGAATGTCAAACAAATTTATCATCACTAGATAGAAGTTATATAATAGAACATGACGAACCAAGGTAGCCATATGTATTTCGATATTATATGTAAAACCCCGAGATTTTATGAAAAATATTATTTTAATTTTATTGATGACTTGGGTTGTACGTTACACCAATATTATCATGTGATATACACAACACCATATTAGCTTATATTATACGGAAACACTATTCTTGGCTGGCATTACATGAAATCGCGACCTTCTTCGATAGCGTATGTAGTACGCAATACAAGGATTCACTAAACAACAATATTTTGTTATAATATTATTATGGACTAGACATTAGGAATATTATTAACTTCATTTTTAATTTTATACCATTATTTTTCATCTTACACATTTTTTAAAACATGGTATGTGAACAAAATAATTTTTTTGGGTAAAATAATTATTTTTACAAAAATACAGTTTTGCCACCTTTTGATGGAGCACCCACATTAAATCTATTTTTTGAAAGGTTTATAAGTTAAATTTTACAAAATAAAATTCTTCTTTGGAATAAGGATCTAAAAATTTATTTTGGATAAAATTTTCAAATTATTCTAATAACTTTCATATTTTAATGAGTAGTAAAAACACGCTATATTTTAATTAAAAACAACTTTTTTTCATCACAATAATTTATATCGTTAAATTATAATATTGAATTGATTTTAAGTATAAAAATAATAAATTTTTACCATTTAATATAATTTATGTCATTAACATTAATTTTACATTGAATTCATAGGTAAAAACATTTCAATCTTTGGCAATGTTTTAACTTTTAAAACACATTTTGTTACTATGGGATTAATTTTAAATTAATTACTGCAACTTATGTATTTAGTATTTTGAAAAATGGATTCCATATTTGAATTCAGTAGTTCGAAATTATGTTAATAGGTTACTTTTTTTTGATATTATGAATAGTGACTATAGTAATTTTTATTTACAACAGGTAAAGGTAAATCAGGTAATTACAGGTACATATAAGATTATAAAATTACACTAACACATGAAAAAATTCTATTGGATAACTAAAAGACGACCCATATCACCTACAGGTTAGAATAGATTAATTTTATGGACTTTTGACCATGAAAATAATTTAATTATTATTAAAACCTAAAAAAGTGACAACATGTCACTCTCTTAAATCTTATAAGTATAATAATTTTAATTTATTGATAAACATAATGAATCATAGAAAATGAATAGTCTCCAGAAATCTAATAAATGTATCTACATCATGTGAAATTATTTATAATTTTTAGGGTTTATATACTTATCATTAAAGGTGACACAATAGTGATGTTGAAATTATTTTATTGATTGAAATATCAAATAAATGGTTTTAAAAATATTAGAATAAATATTATTTGATCTATTTAATGTACTCCACTAATTTAATAGATAAATATGACATTTTATTAATATATTAATGCTTTTAGTTCGAAGATATATTCTGTGATGATTTTATTTAAATTCAAATAAATGAATAGTATCAAAAGTGACACTATTGTTATTTTATACAAATAACTAAATATAAAATTGTTTAAAAATCAAAAAAATATTTAAAAATTATATATTAATACTTATATGGTATAAAATGTCATCAATTATCCAATTATGGACAATTAACAACAAATAAGTAATTATTTATAACAATTTAATATTTATAATCTTATTACCACAAATAAAATTAAATAGATTAGATAAGTATAAATCTAGTTGATAATGTTTAAAATAAATTCCAAACACTTATATATTTTATTGGATGATGAAATTAGAACCCTATCTCATCTAACATTCTGATTTGAGTCATTTTGGAAGTTTTTATGTGGGGTTTGACTATATTATAAATTAATAATTTTGAGGCTTCCGAAGGTGCCCCTCTCCTCCCTTATAAAAACGCACCTCCTTCCTCTCCTCTTCACAACACATTGAGCCTTCATGTTCGGCAAAACCCTACCCATTTAGCTTCTATACTTCCCTAGAAACATTCTGGAGGTTCTATTATTCTCAAAAGACCATCTCTAGTTCTTTAAGAGGAAGCTTAAAGGAGGTGCGTCGAAGAAGAGGTAATCTCTTCTACCAATTCCTTCAAATTTCATTCTTCATAAATTTCATCTTTATTAGTTATTTTATTATAATGTAATAACACCAGTATCACTTATATACTAATATGTAATTATAAATATGAAACAATTCCATTTCACCTTCTATCCATCCTTCGGAAAATGAAATCACCGTGCGTGCGTACGTACGGAACACAGTCTGCAGCCATGGTGTAATCACTTTTCCCACCACCACCTTACATGGATAGGTATAATGGTGTAACGAATAACTATATATGGTTATTATAACCTCATAATGATTAGGAGATATTATATCATCCACTCTACCTCTATTAAATAAAAATGGGAATGATATCATCGCACGTGCGTACGTACGAACTACCATATCCACGAACGCGATGACATTCATTTTCCATGATTAACCATTCAAGTATGATTATAAAGAATATATATTAAATAATCATGAAATATATTACGTAATAATTATACTGTATTTATATACATGTAGATTTCATTTACTTAATTTCATTTAATTCAATAATGAAATGAAAATAGCATCCATGAGTATGTACGACCTACCGTCTCCATGAATAGTGTATTTCACTTCATTTATCGATCTATAATATATATTTATATGCTGAATATATATTATATATAAATCATGTTTTACATTATGTAATTATGTAAATTAGGATATAAGTAATAATATCAAGAACAACAGGTCGAAGCACGTACAATAAATGAAACGATTTTACCCAAAACACTCCTTTAACATGGAATTTAAAAAATAATGGTTAATTTAATGTCATAAGTGAACCATATATGATATAATAACAATGAATATGATTCTGTAATAAGTCAATGACATTATTTAAATCATTATATAGGATTTTCGGATACATATGAAGCATATCAGACAGAAGGTAAGGGATAATTTTTCAATCTCATTTTTATCCAAGATTGCTTATACGTAAGTATTTACTGGGGATATATTTTTTATCCATGTCCATAAATTTGTTTTTCATAAAGTGTTTAATATTCTTCCATGTATGTTTAAAGACATTTTTACCCCTCTTTGACATTTACTTGGTGTTATGGAAGGAATATTTGTTTTGTTTACCATACGTCGTACTTTTTGACTTTTTTGTTAAATGTACGAAGAGATTGTTTTTTAACATATACGACATGAATGGATTTTTATGGTTTCATAACGCCTTATTTTCATTGTAACACACCAAGATTCTATGTTACGATTCTCTTTGAATAATGCAATAGCATGTGTTGTACGCAACATTGAGTTTTAACACACCAAAACCAATCAAACTAGCCAATATGAATAGTACTACCAAATTTTTGAAATATATAAATTTTATTTTTCAAAATGGAATTCATTTTTGGATTCAGAATATTGAAATTTTCCAAGGGTGAAATTTTGGTATTTTTCTGAAAAACATCATTTTTTGATGAATAGTGAAACCACTAAGTGGTAGTTAAAAAACTGAATTTTTCATAAAACATAATTTTACCTCTTCTGTGAGTAAAATTTTGAAAATCCGAGAGACATGGTTAATATCAAGGAGTAAAATGTTGTTCAATGAGATGGAAATAATTTTTGGTGAATAGTAACTTTTACTTTTTTTACCACGGTTAATAGTAAATAGGATAATTAAGGGTAAAAATTATATTAATATTATCCTGACACATGTCCTCATTCAATTGGACAAGTTTATATTGACCAAAAACAACTTTAGGAATAAAATATTATCATTTAGGTCCACTTAGATTAGATAAGGACATTTATTATTATTTAATTCAAAGAAGAGTTAAAAGAGTTAAAATAAAAGATTATTTGTTAAAAAAAATTTAATGTTGGGTTATACATATGATTAATTGGATTTTAAATAATCATTTGAAAGATAATAAAATTTCCTACATAATTATATTTTATTTATAATTTTTAGACATTATATAACTTAATTTATTTATGACACAACGATGATACAGTAATTACCACAATAGTGAAAAAATTAAAAAGTTGATCTTATAATTACCCAAATAAATAAAATTTGAGACTTTTTATGAATTAAACAAATATTATAGGTTAATATGAAATTTTTAGATTTATTTAATTAGCTGTTATTGAAGTAATTATTCTGTTATGAGTTTCACAAAAATCAATTTTCCAAATAGTGTCAAAATTGACAAAAATGGGTTTTTAAAACAAATATTATATTATTAATTGATATTCAATTCCTAAAAATATAAGGTTCGTCCAAGAGACTTATATCATGATAGGTGTATCATTAATGGACCACTTGGGGGTCGCTTGGAGGTATATAGTAAGTTTATAAACTATATAATATAAAAATACAAAATGACATGGTAAGTGTCAAACTAATTAACTAAGAGTTAAAACTAATAGATATGGTTAATATAATGACCCAGACCTATATAAATTCTATTTTTTGAGTGGTTTTAGACCAATACCCACACTAAACTTTAAATAATCCACTTTTTAGCTATTATAAACCGAATATGAATTTATTATAAAATAATATTTCTAGCTTTTTCAAAGGTGCCCCTCACCCCTCTTATAAAAGGGAACTCCCCCTTATCATTATTTCACACCTTCAAAGCCATTTGGCTCAGCCAAACTCTGCGAAAATACTCTCCCAACTTCCCTTACTTCAACATAGAGGCCTTATTTTGATCATAAATCCCACCTAAGGTTCCCTTTTGATCAAATCAAAAGGAAGAACTCGAAGAAGAGGTAATGTTTTTCACCACCCTCTATCAAGTTCCTTTCTTCTTCAGCTTCTTCATTATTTGTTATTCCCATTCTAAAATATTAACCCCAGTATCTTATATATACTTCGATGTTATTATAAATATTTTACAACCATATTTAGTATTCTATCCATCCTTTGAATGACATGTCACCATACGTGGAAACGTACGGCTTACCGTCTCCATGTTGTGGAGTAATTGTTATTCAATAAATTATTATTTAGATGGGTATAATAATGATGTGTAATTAATTTAAATAATAAATATAACATGATAATGATTATTTATATATGATATACCATCCAATTATATATTATTTTGATATCAAAAGAATGATATTGTCACTCGTGCATACGTACGGATTACTGTCTCCACGAACATGATGAGAGTAATTCTCCATCGTATCCATTCATGTATAATTCTCATTTGATGATTAAAAATAAGGTTTAAGGAATTGATATAATTCTAGATAAGAATAAGATACAACCTATCCATAACAAACACAGATTATGTATCAAAACAAATAAAAGAAAACGAGTAAGTTAACACCCGAAATGATCATAATTCTAAGATATTATTAACAAAGCAATGTTAAGAGATCATATATGATATCATTTTAATGTATATGATTCTTGTATAATTTAATATCAATTATATAACCATTATACAGGAGGTTAAACTACCCTCAACAAAGGAAAAGTACAAGGTAAGGGTTTATTTCTCAATATCTTCATTATCCTAAGTTGTTTATACGTAATAATCTACAAGGACATCATTAGCATCCACAACCATGTTTCTTAAAAAATGTATTTGAAAACATTTTTACTATTTACTAGAATATGGATTAAAGTCATTTATACCCTTGTTGACTTTTATACGTGGTTTATAAAGGAATGTTTCTATCATTTTCCAAACAAGGTCCTTTTTAACCTTTTCGACAGAATTAAGGTAAGAATGTTTTTTAACTTATACGGCATGTGTGGCTATTTTATGCCGTTATAAAATCGTCAAATATTCCCTTACAAGCTTATAAGAATATTTTCATATAAAATGTTTTATTTTATAAATATATGACTCTTAAATGATTTCAAAATATCAAGAGATATTCTTCAAAAAAGAGTTTTGATTTCATCTATGTCAACACCCTTTGATGGATTTTACCCTTATTTGAAGTTGATTTATTATGATACAAAACTTCTATATTGTATTAAAGGTTTTGTGATATGTTTGACTGTGGATGTGTTATTTTTATAACATTCATGGTTTATGGATTAAGTATTTACATTTCGTATGATAGTTTTAATGTGAATGATTATGTTATGTTTAAACCTTTTCATATTGGAATTCATTGGACTTAATATGTGATGGGTGGATCCCGCTATAGCACCTCGATGCATTGGTAGGTCTCACGAGACAAACTACTGTCTTAACATAAGGTCTTTAGAAAATATTATATGTAGGCTTGGCACGAGCCTTGGTTATGTGGTTATGATAGTCTGGCATTATACATTCCATCATTATGAAAGTGGTTATTGATATTGCATTTGATCATTCGATTAGTAGAATATCCATGTGAATAAGTAAATGGAATTATTTCATTTTATTTTTTCCATACTATATTGAAGTTCATGTTTAAAAGGCTTTTGTTTTAGTTATACATTTCTTTAAATGTTTATTCTTATTTATGAAAGTTTCCGCTATATTGTTATCCTTATTGGAATTTCAGCTAACCCCTTTTCTATGTTTTATTTTTCACAGGATGTGAAGAAATAATTTTTGAATGACCTGAAGGGATAGTATGAGAGGATAAGAGTGTGGAAGATTGAGACTATGTTGTTGTAGTATTCATTTTTAAGATGTAATGTAAAACTTTATGAATATATCTAGTGTTTCCAAGGCTACTAAACTAATCAGTCTTTCGAGATTTAATCTTTCTTGTGATCATGCTAATGTTATGTAATAATGCACCGAATCTGGGTAACTAGGGTCAGGGCCTTACAGTTGGTATCACAGGAAGTTTAGTACAAACCGTGGAAGCTAGATTTAGATAAACTTTGATTACAGAACATAGAGCTAAGATGGACTTTGAGGATTAGTATAGAATAAATTCCTAGAATATTGGTGTCGTAGAGATTTTGTGAGTTTTCTGAGCTATAAATCCCTGTCTAGATACGAGCAGGTAGAGGTGGCTCTAGCACAAATGTACTTAGTGGTAAAACCCGAAAACACCGCTTTGATCTAGACTCAAATGGGAACTGGTGCACGACAACCGGCCGTACTGCACACTTGGTTAAGACACTCCCGGGGGATATGCTTAGGATAACTCTCATTTTCATTACAAATCAGTATGAAGGGTTTATGAGTATATACTTCCTCAAATAAACTTTTTTTATGATTATGTATTATATCCATAAATATTTCAATTTATGTTAAGTGTTTTGCAAGTATGGAATTATGTATTTTGATTCATATATTGATCTACGTTATGTCATTGTTTAGAAATGGAGCCTAGTGGAAGAAATGGAAACAGTATCAATACGCGCACTCCATGTAGGGATTTCCCTCCTGCTCAAGGTAATTATAGTGGAGTTGGTGATGAAACTGGTGCTGATCAACTAATCACCATATTGGGACAACTCACTCAGGTTATGAATAATAACCTTACCTTTATGGAGCACCCTGATCCATTTCATGGAGGATCAATGATAGATCACATCATGAGGCATCAGCCACCAATTTTCAATTGGAGTAAAAATCCATTATTAGCTGAGAAATGGATAAGTTCCCTAGAGAAAATATTTCAGGCTTTGGGAAGTAGTGAAAGGGAAAAGGTTATCGAGGCAGTTTACCGCCTCACAGGAGATGCTGATCAATGGTGTTCATTGATTAAAAACATGAAGGAGGGTGATTAAGTATCAAATATGGATTGGAGGGAGTTCAAAGATCTGTTTTTAGAAAAATAATTTCCTCGTAACCATCGTGCTGATATAAAAAGGCAATTTCTGAGTTTGAGAGAAAAGGAGGATGAGAATGTCGTAATGTATGAGGCTAACATTACAAGGATGGCAAGGTATGTTGGAGATTATATATGTAACCCAAGAAGTAAGATTGATCATATTTTTTATGGGTTTAAATCATTTCTCGTTCGAGTATTAATATCACAATCCTTCTTATCATACAAAGACATTGTCTCATGTGTTATCAAGACAGAAAAGGAATTCTCTATGTCTTATGACTTTAATGCAATGCAAGAGAAGAAGTGATCTGCTGATCTATCTGGGAATGGAAATAAGGGGAAGAAGGTAATGTTTGAATATCCATCCTGTGGTAAATGTGGGAAGAAACACCCCAGTACTTGCTTGAAGGGAATGGGTGTCTGTTACATGTTTTGTGAAAAAGGCCACCGAGCTTGTGATTGCAAAGGGGAGAAGGAAGCTACCAATGTTCAGTGCTACAATTGCTAGGAGATGGGACATTATGCACATGAATGTCCTAAGCGTCAGGGGAACTTACCTCAGAAAAGGCCAAGGGATCAAGGCTAAGCTTATGCTATCACTACTGCTGAGGTAGAAGCTCCGAATGATGTGGTGGCAAGTAATTTATTGGTTTCTTCAAGTTTAGAAAATGCATTATTTGATTATGGATCATCACAATTTTTCATATCTTCCATGTTTTCTAAAAAATTAGATATTTTTAATTTGATTTAACAAGGGGGTTTTTAGTTAATACTCTTAAGGGAAGTATCATTGCAACAATGTTTTGTGAATCAGTCCCCATTAGAGCACAAAAATGTTCTTTATATGCTAATCTCATTGTCATACATATGATTGAGTTTGATACAATCCTAGGTAAGGACTGGATTTTGGACCATGATGCGATGATTTATTGTAAGAATAAAGAGGTTATGGTTTTTGATGATGATGATAAAGAACAACTTATCATTATAGCAGAATTGTCACCCCCTAATTCTTATATAGATCCACCCCCAGTAGCTCAACTAAATTCAATTATTGGAAAGGTGTAGAATGAAATGACTGTGGGTGAGGAAAGGAATGATCAAATAGAGGATATACCTATTGTGAACGAATATGTAGATGTGTTTCCAGAAGATTTACCAGGACATCCTCCAGAATTAGAAGATGAGTTTTCCATTGATTTAATTCCTAGATCAAGGCCAATATCGAAGACCCCTTATAGAATGGCCTCTATAGAATTAGTTAAACTAAATAAAAAACTACAGGAATTGAGTAATAAGGGATTTTTTCTCCCTAGTGTTTCTACATGGTGAGCCCCTTTTCTTTTTGTTAAGAAAAAAGATGGATTTATGAGGTTATGTATCGACTACAGGGAGATCAATGCTATAACAATAAAGAACAAGTATCCCCAACCGAGCATTGATGATTTATTTGACCAACTGCATGGAGCTCAATACTTTTAAAAGATTGACCATTGATCTAGATACCATCAGTTTTGTGTGAAGAAGGAATACATTCTGAAGATAGCATTTCGAACCAGGTACGTGCATTACGAGTTTATAGTAATGCCTTTTGGATTGACTAATGCACACTCTGTATTCTTGGATCTGACGGATAGAGTTTTCAAGGAATATCTAGATGAATTTTTGGTGGTATTTATTGATGATAACTTGGTATACTCCAAAAGCTACGAAGATCATGAAAATCACTTGCGCATTATCCTGAAGACTCGAAAAAGACATGAATTATATTGGAAGTTTAGAAAGTGTGAATTCTTGCTTCAAAATATTTCTTTCCTTGTCCATATTGTCTCTAAAGATGGAATCTCTGTTGATCCTTCTAAGAATATCCTGCACTGACATGTATAACTGAGGTACATAGTTTTATTGGTTTTGCTGGTTATTATCGACATTTCGTCCAGAATTTTGCTCGATTGGCTAACACATTAAAAAAGCTCACACGTAAGGGGGTTAAATTTTTTTGGACAACAGATTGTTATGAATTTTTTGATGAACTAAAGAGGATATAAGTCAATTATCTTATATTGACTCTACCATCGGGGAATGATGGGTTCATTATTTATAGTGATGCATCGATGAAAGTACTTGGTTGTGTCCTTATGCAGAATGATAGGGTTATTGCCTATGCATCACGATAGTTGAAAATTCATGAGCAAAACTATCCTACTCATGATCTCGAGTTAGTAGCTGTGATATTTGCTTTGAAGATATGGAGTCACTACCTCTATTGTGAAAAATGTGATATTTATACTGATCACAAGAGTTTGAATTATATTTTCTCAAAAAAGAACTCAACAAGTGGCAAAGGAGATGGATTGAATTACTCAAGGATTATAATTTTACGATACACTACCACTCAGGGAAGGAAAATAAGATGGAAGATGCTTTGAGCAGAAAATATCATGGAGTTTTGAACAATATGAGAATTGAAAGGGGTCAAATTTTCATGGATCTAGTGAAGATGGAGATGGGAATAACCTGGGATGGTGAAACATCAATGCTTTTTCAAATGATTTCCAAACCATCTTTACTAGAAAGGATTAAGAGTTCTCAGACTGATGATGAAGAATTTCCAAAAAAGATAAAAGCTGTGAATGATGGGAGATTGAAAGACTTTGTGTATGAAGATGGAGTTTTTCAAATTTAGAAGAGACTTTGTGTTCCTGATATACCTGATCTGAGAAGGGAATTGTTAGATGATGATCATAGCTCCAATTTCTCTATACACCCTGGGAGCACCAAAATGTATACAGATTTGAAGGAACATTTTTGGTGGGACAACATGAAGAGGGAGATTGCTGGTTTTGTGTCAAGATGTATGGTTTGTCAAGAAGTTAAATCTGGAAGGAAACATCCTGGAGGGGTCATGTAACCTCTTCCCATACCAGAGTGTAAATGGGACAATATTATGACGGACATTGTAATGGGTCTACAAAAGACTCCTAGAAGGAATGATGCAATATGGGTCACGATTGATCATCTTACCAAGTCAGTATATTTTCATGCTATAAGGGAAGATTTACCACTTGACTAACTAGAAAGAATATATATTAATGAAGTTGTGAGACTTCATGGAGTACCCTTATCGATTGTTTCTGATCGTGATCCCCGTTTTACATCAAGATTCTGGAAAGTTATTCAGAAATCCTTGGATACTGAACTTCATTTGAGCACTGCCTACCACCCTCAAACAGATGGACAATCCGAATGAACTATTCAAACCATAGAATACATGTTGAGATCCTTCTCACTTGACATTCAGGGTATGTGGGATCAATATTTTCCTCTGGTAGAATTTTCCAATAACAATAGATTCCATTAGAGTATTCAAATGACAAGATATAATGAGTTATATGGAAAGAGATGTCACACACAAACCTGTTAGGATGATGTTGCTGAAAGAAAACATGTAGGCCCAGAACTGGTGGAGGAAATGATGGAAAAGGTGAAGGTAATCCAAAACCATATCAAAGTAGCTCAAAGTAGGTAAAAGAGCTACACCGATAATCAAAGGAAGGATTTGGAATTTCAAGTCAGTGATCATGTTTTCCTAAAGGTATATACATGGAAGGGAGTCATACGTTTTGGTATGAAAGGTAAATTGAGTCCTAGGTACATTGTACCTTTCGAAATTCTAGAACGAATTGGGGCTGTAACTTATCGTTTGGCAATGCCGCCAAGTCTCTCCAAAGTTCATGATGTGTTCCACGTATCTATATTGAGGAAATACTTTCCTGACCCAAGACATGTACTCACCTATGAGGAATTAGAACTGGAACCCGGTCTGTCTTATTGCGAAGAGCCGGACAAGATTCTTGATACGAGAGAACAAGTACTGAGAAACTGGATGACTAGTCTGGTTAAAATCTTGGGGAGAAACCATAATATGGAAGAGGCAACGTGGGAACCCCAGGAACTTATTATTAAGAACCACCCTAGTATTTCCATGCGTTAGTATTATAGAAATTTCGAGGACAAAATTATTTGAAGGAGGGGAGAATGTAACACCCCAAGCATCTATGGTACGCTTATTTTTGAATAATGCAATAGCGTGTGTCGTATGCAACATCGAGTTCTAACACACCACAACCAAACAAACTAGCCATTATGAATAGTAATACCCACTTTTTGAAATTTATAGATTTTATTTTTCAAAATGGACTTCATTTTTGGATTCGGAATATCAAAATTATCCTAGGGTGAAATTTTGGTATTTTTCTGAAAAACTTCATTTTTTTTATGAACAGTAAAACCACTAAGTGGTAGTTAAAAAACAGAATTTTTCATAAAACATAATTTTACCACTTCTGAGAGTGGAATTTTGAAAATTCGAGAGACACGGTTAATATCAAGGAGTAAAATGTGGTTCAATGAGATGAAAATAATTTTGGTGAATAGTAACTTTTACTTTTATTTACCATGGTTAAAAGTAAATAGGATAATTAAGGGTAAAAATGATATTAATATTACCCTTACACGTGTCCTAATTCTTTTGTACAAGTGTATCTCGACCAAAAACAACATTAGGAATAAAATATTATTATTTAGGTCCACTTGATTTAGATGAGAACATTTATTATTATTTAATTCAAAGAAGAGTTAAAAGAGATAAAATAAAAGTTTATTTACCAAAATATTTTTAATGTAGGGTTATACATAAGATAAATTCTATTGTAAATATTCATTATAAAGATAAAATGATTTACTACATAATGATAGTTTATTTATAATTTTTAGGCATTAAATATTTTAATTTATTTATGACATGATGAGGATGCAATAATTGATATTATAAATACCGAAATAAATATTATTTGAGACTTTTTATGAATTACACTAATTTTCAAGGTTAATATGACTTGTTAGTATCGACTTAAATAACTTATTTTTATGTAATAATTCTGTTATGATATTCACAAAAATACATTTTCCAAATAGTGTCAAAATTGACATAAAAGAGTTTTTTAAAAATATTATATTATTATTTTATATTCAATTCATAAAAATCTACGGTTCATCCAAGAGATATATATCATGATAGGTGTATCATTAATGGACCACATGGGGGTCTCTTGGAGGTATATAGTCAGTTTATTAACTATATAATATAAAAATACAAAGTGACAGGGTAAGTGTCAAACTAATTAACTAAGAGTTAAAACAAAATCATAAGGTTATATAATGACCCTAACCTGTCTAAATTCTATTGGTTGAGTTTTTTTAGACCCATCCCCATCTTTACCATTAAATAATCCACTTTTTATCCATTTGAAACCGAATATGAATTTATTATAAAATAATATTTCTAGCTTTTCCAAAGGTTCCCCTCACCCCTCTTATAAAAGGGAACTCCCCCTTATCATTAATTCACACCTTCAAAGCCATTTGGCTCGGCGAAACTCTGCCCCAATACTCTCGAAACATACCTCACTTCAACCTAGAGGCCTTTGTTTGATCATAAATATAACTTAAGGATCTGTTTTGATCAAATCAAAAGGAAGAACCCGAAGAAGAGGTAATGTTATTCACCACCCTCTTTCAAGTTCCTTTCTTCCTCAACTTCTTCATTATTTGTTATTCCCATTCTAAAATAATAACCCCAGTATATTATATATACTATGATGTTATTATAAATATGGTACAACCATATTCAGTATTCTAACCATTCTTTGAATTACGTGTCACCATACGTGGGTACGTACGGATTACCGTCTCTAAATCGTGGAGTAATTGTTATTCAATAAATTATTATTTGTATGGGTATAATAATGATGTGTAATTAATGTAAATAATAAATATAACATGATAATGATTCTTTATATATGATATAACATCCAATTATATATTATTTTAATATCAAAATAATGATATTGTCGCTCGTGCATACATACGGACTACTGTCTCCACTAACGCGATGAGATTCATTATCCATCGTATCCATTCAAGTATAATTCTCATTTGATGATTAAAAATAATTTTTAAGGACATGAAATAATTTTGGATATGAATAAGATACTAACTATCCATAACAAACACGTCTTATGTGACAAAACATATAAAAGAAAACGAGTAAGTTAACACCTGAAACGACGATAATTCTAAGATATTATTAACAAAGCAATGTTAAAAGATCATATATGATATCATATTAATTCATATGATTTTTTATAATTTAATATCAATAATTTCACCATTATACAGGATTTAAACCTACCCTTAACCAAGTAAAAGTACAAGGTAAGGGTTTATTTTGCATTCTCTTCATTATCCAAGGTTGTTTATATGTAATAATCTACTGGGACTTCATTATCATCCACATCCATGTTTCTTAAATATGTATTTAAATACATTTTTACTATTTACTAGAATATGGGTTAATGTAATTTATACCCTTGTTTACATTTATAAGTGGTTTATAAAGGAATGTTTCTGTTATTTTCCAAACAAGGTCCCTTTTATCCTTTTCGACAGAATTAAGGTAAGAATGTTTTTTAAATTATACGGCGGGTGTAGATATTTTCCACTGTTATATAATCGTCGAACCTTCCCTTACAATGTTATAGGAATATTTTCAATGAATTTTTTTAATTTTATAAATATATTAATCTTAAATGATTTCAAAATATAAAGAGATATTCCTCTAAAAAGTGTTTTGATTTCAACTATGTCAACATCCTTTGATGGATTTTATGCTTATTTGAAGTTGATTTATTATGATACAAAAATTCTATATTATATTGAAGGTTTTGTGAAATTTTTGACTTTGGATGTGTTATTTTTATACAATTCATGGTTTATGGACTAATTATTTACATTTCATATGCTAGTTTTAATACAAATTTTTATGTTATGTTTAACCCTTTTCATATGGGAATGCATTGGACTTAATATGTGATGCGTGGAGCCCGCTATAGCTCCTAGATGAATCAGTAGGTATCATAAGACAAACTAGTGTCTTGGCACAATGCCTTGGAAAAATCTTATCTGTATTCTTAGTACGAGGCCTTGGCTATTTGGTTATGATAGTCTGGCACTATGCATTCCATCATTATGAAAGTGGTTATTGATATTGCATGTGATTATTCAATTAGTAGAATATAAATGTAAATAAGTAAATGGTATTATTTCATTTTATTTTTGCCATACTATGTTGATGTTCAGGTTTAAAATTATTTTGTTTTACTTATACATTTTCTTAAATGTTTATTCTTATTTATGAAAGTTTCTGCTATATTGTTATCCTTACTGGGAATATGAGATCACCCCTTTTCTATGTTTTATTTTTCAAAGTATCTAAAAAAGTAAATTATGAATGACCTGTAGGGATAGTATGAGGGGATAAGAGTGTGTAATATGGAGACAATGTTGTTGTAGTTTTCATTTTTATGATGTAATTTAAAACATTATAAATATATCTAGTGATTCTGAGGCTACTAAACTAATCGGTCTTTCGAGATTTGATCTTTCATGTGATCATACCAATGTTATGTAATAATGCACCAACTCTAGGTAACTGGGGTCAGGGCATTACATTCATGAAGCTTACTCTACAATATTTCATGACTATTTTCAAAAAAATATTTTTCTTTTAAAATTGCAAGGAATTTTGTGAAATGTAGTTCATGATTAAAAAATTGGGTGATTTTGAAGAGAATATATTCATTGATGACCATTGAAATATACTGTTATTTCATAAACCATGAATTGATCATGTGGTCTTATATTGTGTGTTGAGTAAATCATTGGATCGTTATCTTAAACACAAGTTGAAAAGGGTGTAAGATGATACAATAAGATTCAACAACATATAAAAATTAGATTATTTTTCAAAAACCCAATGGTGGAGATTATTAGGAAAAATTCCCCCAAGGTCAGTTTATGTTTTTTAGGGTGATAATTGTTTTTGAAAATGTTTGATAGCAACTAATTGGTATGGTTTTAAATTTCCATTGTAAATATTTAAGGTGTCATAGTTTCAAAGTGTCTGCTAAATTTTTGGGCCTCAAAATTGGGATTGGTTTATTCGGGAAAAGGAAGGTTTTATACTAAGGAGTCTGTGAAGTACAGTTCATGAACTATGAATCATGGTTTTTAGAGAACAAATTAGGTATGAGTAAGGATTATTAAAAAATTTCAAATAAAGGATTTCTGCATAGCAGCTCAATGCGGACCATGAATCGTGCTACTTGGACCACATAGGAAAATACTATTCACAGATGGATCAACGTTCAAGGGATGATAAGGGTTCGTATGACGATTTTTATTTTCATATTGAGGTGGATATTTGGGCTGCCATAAAGAAGATATTTGTTTTTTGAATTCATCAGCTACCACATTGGATCAATGAACATTGAGGACTTTCTAGATGTACAATAAGAATCTATTACTTCATTGAGGCATTGGGTCATTCCATGTAGTGGGATTTCTAATATAGATTCTTATATAACGACCCCTAATATATATTTATGATGTTATAAAATTTCATTAGAAAACTTATTATCTTCATGATGAATTCAGTGTATAATGATGTAGTTTGTGGGGGAGAATTATGTGAAGGTGGTAGTTTACAGGGAATAAACAGTGAAATGGGTTTTCGAGGCTTAGTAGACCACAAAGGAAATGGGTATTAAAATAAGGGGTTGCCTATGGAAGAGTATGTTGTCAAAAAATTAGGGGAGTTCCATGGATGAAGAGGAAGTCAATCGAAGAAGAGACAACCCTTAGAAGATGAGTTTGTCCGCGAAAAAGAAGACAGTACACAAATGAAGATTTGATGCCTAAAGAACCCATTCCACATGATGGAAGATAGTTCATAGATTAAGTAGTTAATTTTGTAGAGGAATCAATGAATTTTTCAGTGGAATTAAATTAGTTATCAAATATAATTTCAAAAAACTATTAGTATATGAAAAATGGGATCTCCACTATTTGAGAAAATGAGATATCAATAGGGTATCTATCAAAGACATAGGATATTTGTATTCACAAAAATGAAGGGACCTACCTTTCCATAAACTATGTCGGGATCCATTCTATATAAGTGAGAAAATGAAAAGGAAGATAGTGATCCCTTTCGATTATAGTGAGCCAGTGAAAGGGACTTGTGGAGTAACTATTAGGAATTTAGTGAGCTAACCCTAAACAGTGTAAAGGAAGTGATCCTCGTTATAGAAGTTATCTTGCCCAAAAAATGTAATTCAAATGTTATCCATTGTTGATTTGTCAAATCTGAAAATATTTTTTTTATTCTCATTGAACATATCCTACTAATGGTCAACCAAGTAAAACTGTTGTTCTTTGTGCAATTTTTCAATTATGTTCATACATTTCAATGGGAATGGGAGAGAAATGTTTTTTGTTTAATGATGAAATAAAAAAAAATTTGGTTGTTGTTTTAATATGTTATACCCTAATTCACCCCCCTCTTAGAGTATTTATCCATGTTGAGATAAAAATAATATTTTCCCAGTCCGTGTGAAATATGACGGTGAAAGATATTAATAATAAAAGAAAACATAAAATTGGGGAAACCATGTTTTTATTAATGTTGTGTTTTAAAAGATTTTTTTGTCAAGTAGTATATATGGGAATAAAGGATATATTTGATTTCAAAATTTGTTTATCCCCATTTAAAATTATTAAATGAGTGTTGGGGAATGATTGGGAAATTTTTATGATTTCTTATTTTAAGGAATAATGAAAATAAAAGACAATATAATATAAAAATATCTGAATAAAAAATTAATTTGACTGATAAGAGAATGTTTATGGAATGTGTTTCCAACTAGTTCACTACTAAAATGATCATATGGAAGCAGTTCTTGAATATATATTATAAAATAAGTGAAAACAAGAAGCATAATTTTGATGATATATCATTTTCAGTACTTCTCTAAAAAAAGAAGAATAATACATGGATTATTTATTGACATTACTCCTCATATATGAAAAGTGATATGAAAATATTTATAAATATAAAAAACTTTTAACAGTTACATAAATAAATGTTAGTTCCTTAAAAATAATAGTAATTAACAATAATAATATTAATTCTTACAAAATCAATTAAATGGATGTTTTTACTTTTTATTGGGTTAGATTAGGCTAACAAGTGTTCTTAAACACATTGATGATGGTATGGAAGTTATTCTCATAGAATATTAATAAATCATATGAAATTCAAAATATAGGAATGTTTTTACATGGGAGAAAGAACTGGTAGTAACCTATACCATATCAGAGATCCTTTAAATTAATTTCACATAATTAATAAAGATGTAAACAATTTATGGTATGAAAAACATGTGCAGTCTATCCAGAAGAGTATGTTAAAAATTCAAAATGATGGTTCCTTTACAAGAATCCAAAAATTAAAAAATAATGATGAACATTATTATACTAAATTTCTTGAACGGAACGATGGTTAGTTAGAGACATAAGAATGATTAAATTCAATAAAAAATACCTCTTGATATCATACCCTTTTCCATATATTGAATTAGGACAAGTCAATAAAAAACCAATATGTACATGATTACATTAATTGATTATTCCATTGAGTTGAAAAATATAATATTCAGGAAACATAAATTAGATTCTACATAGTTGTTTAAAATTTTTAGCAGGGATATTGTTAAAGAGATGTTTATATATATAGTGAATCTAAGGATCAATAATGGAGAGGATAATAAAATATAATTCCTTCTAGTCATAAAATAAGAAAAATAGAATCAAGCACTAGTTTAGTGCACCTTACAATCCCCAATAAAATAGTGGTTCTGAAAAAATTTGTTCATTTAATATGGGAATATCTATTGTTACTATATATAATCATTTAAAGAAATTCTATTAAGAATTTGTAAATACATTTTTTCATGTTATATGTAGATACATAGTTTTTCTAGAATAAAAATTTACTCCATATGAAAAACGGTATAAGAAACGTATTATAGTTTAAACGTTTATGGTTTTGAGAGTCCGTGTAAAATAATGATAGATATTCTAGATCTAGTAATATTTGTAGAAAAAAAGGAAGAATGAATTTCCAATGGATACTCAATTGGTTAAAAAAGATATAATTTTCGGAAAAAAGTTTTATATAATTTGGTTTATTCCATTGATGTTATAGTTATTCAATACCAGTACACATTAAAAAAAGTAGTTTAATATGATAATAATATTTTTTTGAAATATAAAATCATGACTTCCAAACAACATAATGTTGAAAATATGATTGTAAGACTTATCATTCAAAATGTATTTATAGAATTCTAGTGATGATAAATGTATGATTGTAAAAATATTTCAGAAGTTTTTAACATTAAAAAATAGGATTAATCCAATTACATCATCAGAAACCATTAAGATAATATATAAGAAATCTATAAATTTATATTTCAACATTAGATAATTCTTTCCTAATAGGTTTTTATAAATTCAATTTCAAATGTAGATGTACATACTGATTGGTTAATTGCAATGAATTATGTGTTAGTCAAAAAATGATATAAATTACACCTATAATATTTTTCATATGCTAGTGGAAAAAAATATTATATGGAAAAATGTTCATTCAGTAATAAGATATACAACAATAGAGATATTTTTGTAAATTAATCAAAACTAGTTTTGAAATATTTCTCACAACTATAATGTATTGATAATGGGTATTTCTTTCCCTTATGAACAAAATGATACTATAATACTATTAAACATAGTTTTTTATATAAATTAAAAAATTAATATGTAATGGTTGTTAATTAATTTTTCCTAAATTGATAGAATTAAGAAAAAAATTATATTGAGCAACATAGTGGGTTCAAACATGATATTGATGTACCCCTAGTGTGAAAATTGAAGAATTATTTTTTGGGGTTACAAAATTCAGTCATTAATAGTATTCAAAACGTGATATATTGTTGAAGAAAATAATGATATATAAATGAATAGTTGATAAAAAAATTTATGTGATGAATATGAGCATAGATACCCCTATTTTTGTTGTATTATGTTGATGATATAATTTAAATAGTAGATAGTTATATGGAATTTTAAGAATATTTCTATAAAAAGATGATACATTTAGATGTCAAAAATGGAGAGTTTAACTACATTCACGATTTACATGATTAATATAAATAAATTGAAATCATTTTATCATAGGGAATATATATAAATGTGTTGTTATAAATGATTTTCATTGAAATTTTTTTGAAGGATTATATGTGTATCGTAACATATTTGAACATGGGTAATGATTAATATAGATATTGTGTGAGTCATAAAGAGTATCCAATTTTGGTAGTTGGTTTAATCAGTCATACTACTTTAATAAAGGATATTGTTTTTGTTGTAACATTGTGTGAAAAATTTCAGAGTGATGTATAGAAATCAAACATGTTGAAAACTATGAGAATACTCAAGTACTATAATGGGAAAAAAATTAATGTGATGTGCATAATATGTAATCAGATAATATTTCATAGGTTCACTGATGTAGATTGGGAATAATGTTATAATGATTATAAATAAACATTAGGAGGATCATTCTTCCTTGGAGAAAGTTGTGTGAGCATGAATAGTATGAAATGAATTTATTTTACATTCAGTATAGCAAGAATTGAATGTATTTAAGAAACCTAGTGTTGTGGGGAATAGATTTATATGAAATATTATCTATAAAATTTTAGATTGAATGTTATGAAACAATTTTAGATACATTTTTTTTATTAAAGTGACATTCATATCTCTAAAAATTATGTACAACATTCCATATCAAAGAAAATTGATAATAAATATCATTTCATAGAGGAGAAAGTAGTAATTGGATATTTCATGATAGATTGTATGTCCAAAAAATCAATTTTTTAATTTTTTTAACCCAATTGATAGCTTGAAACAATGTTTAGTAATTGAGAAGAACGTGTTTATCCTCTCATAATTACTAGGTAATGTATTTAATGACATACCTCAATAATCTTTTAGGATCTGTTCAAAAACTAGGAGAAGAAGTAAAACCGTATACATTTATATTTTTTTAATTGGAATCTATTATTATAAATAAAGTGGGATTTTATATTATCCTTGGAATAAACATTCATGTCACAGGGGAATAAAATTTCATCAATAAAATTTCATTATATAGAAATTTTGTTACATGAATCTTTAAAAAGAAAAGAATGCATTTTGATAAAATATTTATTAAGAATGAATCCCACAAATCCAATGGTTTGTATTGAATATCATTTGGGTTTTTATAATATTTTTTATACCATTTTGAACATAATTATTTTATTTTTTTTACTTAAATAATGATAAATTTTCTAGAATTGTTTAATAAATTATCATATTAATTTATAAATAAGGTTAAGAATCATTATTTTATAATTTCTATGATTATTTCCTAATCCTCACATTCCTAAAATCAATAAAATACTATTGCATCTATGTATCATTGAATGTATTGGTAAAAATTGGAAAGGGTTATTTTCTAGAAGAATATCATGATGTTTCTGTACAATTTTCTAGCCCCAGTAATTGTAAAATTTGTGGCTAATTATCATATATGACAACATAATTTCCAATAAAATAAGTCTACAAAATGGTTGTATATGAAGATACGATAATTTCCCTTATTAAATGAACTTAAATGAGAAATGTGAAGGTTGTAATTTAAAAAATTATTCAGGCTATAAAGTCGGGGAATTACTTTGAAGGGAATCCTGGTGTTTAAAATTTCTAATGTACAAATTCTAGCCTTAAATAGAATTTATTAAATTTCAAGAAGAACAAGAGATCCCTAATGTCTTCTTCTTGGATAGGTGAAAATTTATATAAAACAATGATGTATAATGTTTATTGGATAGATTTATGTGTTCAATTTTACCAGAATTATATCCAGTTGATTTGTGTTTGTAGAATATTTTAGACCGAGTCATATATGGAATGATGCTGATGGTGATCATACATAGAAACCTGAGATGTTTTATTGGATAGAGTGAACCATTTCTATCATATAAAAATTTCTATATGTTTTATAAGATATGCCAATATGATTTCAAAGGACGGATGATAATTTATCACATATAAATGATTTCATCATATTGATGTCTCAATATAGATGAACCGATGTGATTTTTTGAGTTCCAAGAAATGAATAATGTTTCCAAGAATAATGGTTGGTCATATGTAGATATTCCACATCATTGGTGTGATGATGTGTGGTTAAAAATATTTCAAGTACATTTGATTGAAGAGGAATGTAAATAGAACCATAAATATAATGTTTGAGTAAAAATGACTATGTCGATCAAGTGACCTATATATGATAAAGGAGATCCAGTAAAGGTATAAGATATCCATTTGATGGTTTATGTTTTCAAAATCATTACATAAAAATATCATTGTATATAATTGTAATGGTTGAATACTATTATTTTAATATTAATTCATTAATCTAGGTTCATAACAAGTTAGATGAAATCCATGGACATTATTTTTGAAGTAATATCTTGACAATTATATATTTTGTGAAGGTTTTATAATGAAGTTGTCTTGACTGGGAAAATTTAAGTGTTGAGTTTTTAAGAACGTATTTTTAAATGGGGATTTTAATTAAGTGTTCCAATATAAATAGGTTATGGAAGGGTTTGAATGTAAAATATTCATGACTGGCAGATAGCTGAAGTGTTGGATATTTTCATAGAATAATTGTCTGAGTTTCCAACAAAATTATATCTTGTTATAAGAAGAAGAATAATCAAAATGAATTTAGGTGTATAAGATTGATGGGTATTAGATTCATCTACTAAGAAGAATAACCATATAGAGATATAGTGGTTAGATTCATCATATGAATGTTAAATGGACTGATCTTCACTGATTATAGGCATAATAGTTGGAGTTATAGAGGATGAAGATAGTGTTTCCCTGAATAGAGAAATATCAGATGTAGAGTGTACCAGTTTGATAATTTCTAAACAATAAATTTTTTAGAAATATTTTTATCAGGATCAATATATAATATAAACTTTTAAATAATGAAAACTATTATAATTACACATCATGAGATAGAAGGATTTTCATAAATCAGCTCAAATATCATGGTACACTGATTCCCATTCCATCCCAAAGAAGTCTCAAAAGATGTTTCCAATCACATGGTATGGTAACTAGACCCTGTGAATCCAAAAAAGTTAGATGTATATATCTTCTCCATGAATAATCAAAAAGATATGTCATATGAAGATAAAAAATGAATAGTTTGTATTCTAAAAAACAACCTAAGGAGATGAGTACCTGATGAAGTCAAATATATATGTCACTATATTCAATCAAACAAAAAATAAAAAAACATCCATTAAGAAAAAAACCATAAATTTCATTATAATATGTGGTTCAAAGCCCCATAGTTCACTATCATCACTAATGTCTTAGAAATCATTCACAATCGCCACCAAAATTTAGTGCATTCATTTTTCCTAAAACATTCATAAGACATATTAAAAACTCCTAAAGTAATGAAGTATACAATGTGAAAAATTTCCCATTAGGAGTCCACATAATTTTTAATAATTTATTCCTTTATAAATAACATAATTATGCTTTGACATAAATAAATATACGTAATATTCAATTATTTTAAAATTTAATACTCAAAACATGTTTTCAAATATAAAACATGGAAAGTATATCAAAATTTAATTAAATAAAAATTTTCATATTAATGTGAATAAATAAAATATTCATATAATCACATAAAATAAATAATCAAATCATAAAAATTCACCATATTCATATTCCCTTAGTTCAGTTAGATTCTATCCAACACTACTCATTCAATAATCATGGCTCAAAGGGTTTTCACAAATCAGTAAGTCTCATTCCATAAGAATATAATTAATTTACACACCATCATGAAAAATTCATGTTCAAATTAGAATAGTTATTTTTTCCATCACCAATCCATTTCAGGGGATTCAGATTCCCACTGTGCTTATCATAATCAACCAGGAAATACATAAGTTCACATGTTAATTCAATTAATTAATTGTGGGAAAATAAATCTAACTAAATTAAATTCATCACTCATAGTTAAATTTCACAATATGGATATTCAACATGTAATTACAATTTTCTAGAAACAAAATTGTGGTGTTTAATTCAAATTCATTACTTAAAATCATCATTTATTTAAAGGAACTTATCTCAAGGATTCACATCAAATCCTTTCTTATTTCAATCCATTTGTTCACAAAATCAACAAATTGATAAAAGCCTTGGGAAGGTGTTTTTATTTTAAAATCACAGTCCAATTCAAAATCATTTGTAATTTATATATAATAAAAAAAATCATTTCATTATATATTTCAAGTCAAGAAATTTATCATTGATTCAACTGTTTAAAATCCTTATAGAACACCATATAATTAATTACATGACCAATCAGTAAATAACAAAAAAAACTAATAATTAAAATCCAAATATGAATAATATCAAACAAGAAATAACAAGATTGTTTTTTTTAAAAATCACGATTTAGATCCATCAATAACATAAAAAATATTTACTCTTGAAGAAGGGGATAAGTTTAGATTGAAGAGTTATTCCAAATCAAAGAGGATTAAATTAAGAATGTTATATTAATTTCATCCACCAACCCTTTTATTTATTATAATATGGGTTATTGGATCAAAATAATTTATCTCTTGAGAGCCTCTATAGCCCATGGATGAGTTAGGGACAAACGGGAGGTGTTTTTGGTCAACAATAGGGGTCATTAGAATTTAATTAGAATTTTTGGAGATTAATATTAGGTTATAATGGTTTATTGGGTTAGTACACATATTTATTAATAACCATGTGCCTATAGAATAACCCTCACCAGGACTATGGAAGATTTTCAATGATAGATCACATAGTTTGACAAACCATGAACTAACCAAGAAATTTCCAAATATATGATGCCACATGTTTTACTAGAGAGACCTCATATTGTGGACTAACTAATTGCAAACCATCTACTCCCATAAAAAAATCTATACATGGAACAATGTTTCCTATGTTGGCCTTAAATGTTTTACCTACCTATGTGCTATCATTTTCAAGTAAAAAAATCGTTATAAACAAAAAATTCTCAAAAAATCAGGAATATGACCTAAACAATGGATGTTTAAAAAAGAGATAAATGTTCATAAATTTTGGCAATCAGATTATACAATATTCCCAACAAAATTCATTTCTATTCTATAATGAATATGAAGAAGCCTCCATTTCAATGAGATGATGAAATTACTCTCTCATTGCAGAATTACGGTTCCATATATCACGAGACTCGGATCAATGTTGATAATGAAAACTAACTAGATGTTTTGACATCCCAGGAAGAACCTTCATCTCAGAAAAAAACTAGAATGGATGATTCATTACTAATAAACCATGTCCACCTTACTATTCTTTCTATAAATGGAATGGGTCATTAACCCCTGACCGATGAGTGATATGGTTTTCATGCCTACCATTTAACTACATGATATCTAAGTTGTGTATAATTATTTTTGATGAATAATTATTTTTGATGAATGAATAATGTATCTTTTTATAATTAGATATTATTTCATTGACAATATTTATTTTTAATAATTACTATAGATGAATTTTAACAGTTTTCTTTGCTTTATGGGAAATAATATTTGTTAAATGTGTATTTTAGTTCTTTGAGCATCATTGTTAATTTCTGGACATCCAATTCATGAAGTAATGGATGAATTGATATTAATTTCCATCACAACCATTTAATGTGGTTTTATTATTTAAATATATCAAGTATGTATATTTCCATATTTTCGTGGTTAATAAAATAATTACATAAATATATGATAATGATAAAAAATTTCTTAATATCTTAATTTCTGAGAAAATAATGGCCTTATAAATCATCAATGTTTTATGATGTTTATTACCTCAATTTTTCATTTACCATTCACTTGTTTGTGATTTATAAAATCAATAACTCCCTATAAATATTTACGTTTTCCCTCTATGTCCAATCCTCACTCCCAACCAATGTTTTCCAATATAGAAACATAGTTAATTTGTTACATTTGATAATATTTACGGTTCAATCAATACATTTTTAATGGAAATTTTAGTATTAATTTTTACATTGTGGGTTTCTATGAAATGGATTTTCAAGAACTTAACATTTAATAACCAAGGATAATTTCAATGGTGAAATTCCTATGAAGGTGGGTAGAATGTATCCCCTCCAAGATTTTTTGAAATATATATTATTGAATAAAATTTATATTTTCATATATTGAATTTCACATAACAGTAATTTTATTTATATTCAATAAATATTTCAAACAATTCATTGACATTGATCTGACTAGGATGGCAATACATGCATCACAGATATGACCAATATTACATGTGACACTGAGTATCTATGAAGCATCATTGTTTTATTATAATGATTTAATTGAAACATAATAATCAAACATTGTAATGTGAATATTAATAAGTTAATTTCAAATATTGTTTATAATGGATTTATAGAAATAAAACATATTAGATAATGAATGATATAATTTTTTGTTAAAGTCATTATATGTTTACAAAATCCCATTTTTCTCAATTAATCTTTCTTTCATATCCTTCTGCGATAAATAGAAAATTTATTTTTTAAAAAAAATTGATAAAATAATCATAAATTTTAAATATATAATATATAAATTATCTGAAGTCAAAATTTGGTGAATTTTAAGAGAAACGCCATTTTGGATAAATTGTGAAAAATACAGTATTTTATTTCAAAACTACCTTTTCATCTAATTTATTTTAAGGATAATATATATTTTATTTTGGTTTAATAGTTTATTTAGATGATATTTATATCCATTGATAACCATTTGGCCATGGGAATCATTTTCAAATTGAAATTGGGTATTAAATCAAATAAATCATTTGGATGTCTTTACTTTAAATCCTACATTGTAGTCCCATCATCAGGTGTAAATTTAAATTAATTTCCCCAAAATTTATTATTACAATTGGGAAAAATATTTTCCATCATTTAGATAATAATAATTTTTAATATCTAATATATTCACCATAATTGTTTACTTAAAAAACTAGTGAGATATATTGAATTTAATTACCACATTTAAGAAAAATATTTGGTTATCAAAGTACGGAATATTAATTTTAACACCCAAAACAACCTAAAAAGTAGTCCAACACCCATTTTATAGATATTATTCTTCCATAAATGTTATAATATTAATTTTCATTTGTTTGGAATGAATTTTTTAGTTAAAAACCAGTGTACACATAACATGTTTTAAAAAATCCAATTATGACATTTACCTTCCCTATAAAAGGTCACCGCATATCCCTTTTCATTAAACATATTAAAACAAACATTATCAATCATGATCAAAAAATCCAATTCAAAAAACACATACCTTCACACATTAATCCCCATTTTTTTTAATGCAATCCATGGTCCTTTTGTTGAAAACCAAAATGGGTTGCCCGATTAAGAGGTAACACCGTATCTGAAGATCCTTTTTTTTATTTCTTTTCTTTACCCCCTTCCTACTCTCTTTATTCTATGAATGTATAAAAAATAGTATCCTTAACATAATTGTAATTTTTTATTACAAGGGTCTTACCTACACTTACAAATAACTCCATCTAATGGGTAAAAAATGTATTGATTTGGTGAATGGGGAACTACCACCTCACGAAATGATGGTTGTTGATTATTCATTTACCATAACTCTTGGTGGGAATATTGATGTAAAATCGGTATTAATTTTTTATATATTATATTTATTTTGTATTTATGATTCTCTATTTCTTTTAAAATAAATATCATTATACATCAAAATAGGTGTAAATAGGATAATTTCTTTTGAATAAGTGTGGACTACCACCCACTCAAAGTGACGTGATTTGTTCACACACTACATGTAATGTATTAAGGATGAATTTATTTAATAAATAATATATATATATATATATATGAAGTAATAATTCCAATTAAATTTTACTACATATACATATACATATGTCAATGTCTTTCATTATTTTAATTCGAAAATAAAAATAGAATCGACGTATATGCATACGAATGACTTACTATCTACATGAACAATGTATTCAATTTAATTCTTAATTATTAAGTAGATTATTAAAATACAAATATAACAAATAAATATTATATTTATATAATTTATTACATTCTATAATAAATTAAATCATGATCTATGTAATAAAACTAAGAATAACAAGTAAAATAACATTTGATTAATAAGGTATTTATCATATGAAGCATGGAGTTATTAATAAATGGGTATTATATGTCCTTATGAGAATATTATATGGTATTATATATTTGAATTTGGTTCTGTTATGGATTTATAATAATCTTATAATTATCATACATGAGGTTTTATAGAGTGTGAAGAATTTCAAGACACCATGTATGTGGATTTCATCTCACTTTTAATTTCTGTGATATATATGATTATTTCACCACCCATTTCATTTGTATGGTCTGTATAATGAACATGGATGTATTATATGATAATTTTAATTAAATTTATGTTTACTTACAGGCCTATTATATTTTATTTTTTTCATGTATTTTATGATTCAAAGATACCTAATCGGCAAAATATTTTTTTCACATTTGGTATTCATTGGGACTCATGTTTAGTTATGCATATAAATTATTATTTGAGATTAATATAAATCAATTTTACATTTTATATAATGAATATACTTCTTATCAATTGATTTTAATTTTCATGTAATTTCATTTTCATACATTTATAATATGATCCCAACTTATGAAGGGATAATAGATTATTGAATCCCTCTCATCTATTTTAATGAATTTTTATGTTTATGATTTTATTGATGAAATAATATTATACTTATATAAAGAACACTAATTAGTTAAATTATCCGATAATTATTTAATATATAATCATGTATTAATACAATTTTACACTATTTGGTACTTAAGATAATTAAGAATCATTTTTTTAGAAATGATTACTGTATTTCTATATTCGGTTTTGAAATCAGTTTTATTTCACAAACCATGTTTTCAAATATGTGTTCAAAGATGATATCAAATAATTCTTGATGATAAATTTAATAGAAAAAGAATTTTAAAAATGTTATATTGTTTTCAATGATTCTATTAAAATATATCAAAGCAATTTTCAGTGATAGATGTTTTCAAAAATGTTTTCTGTTTATGAAATGTTTTAAAAGTCATCAAACATTCATTATGAGTGTTCATAATAAAATGATTCAAAATGGATTTGAACGATTAATTTATATTTTTTTTATTGTTTGTTACCTTGTAAATGGTTTTCCAAAGGTTTTATGTTTTAAAAATAATTTTATTTCATTGATGAATGTATATTTTACTCTAGAAATTTTTTCTAATGTTATTTCAATATTATTTTCCAACAAAGATGAAATAAATTTATTTTAGTCAGGCCATTAATGGGAAAAACATAAAGGATCCAATAAAATTAATTCTATGAATTGTTTATTATTTGTTATGATGATGTTTATGAAACCTGTTTCTATTCTATGAGTCATACGCTTTTGAAATCTGATTCTTCTCATGGGTTATGATTTTATGAAGTTATTAATAAACCTATATCTTTTCAAAACAGACAATTTGATGAAATTTTAATGATACCAATTTCAAATCATGGGTTATAATTTACTATTTATAAAAAATATTTTTATTTTTTTTGGTTTATGATGTGATGATTTTTTTATTTTGTGTCATAATTTTTAATGATGTTATTATGGGATTGGATGGAACTATTTCTACCTCCAATTCATTGGATAAATATCGATAACACATGAGTATAAATGTTATGTGTGAACCTAATTTCTTGTTCACAATGTTATGAATGGACAAGATTTCATGTCTACAGGTTTATGTGTGAAACTGATTATATGTTCACAATGTTATGAGTGAACCATATTATGTGTTCAAAATATTAGGCATGAACCTAGTTTCATGTCTATAGGTTTATGCATGGACCAGATTACATGTTCCAAATGACATGCATAAACCTAAAAACATGTTTAAAATGTTATGGATGGACCTAGTTTCATCTCTATATTAGTATGTCTAAAACTGATTACACATTCATAATGTTTTTCATGTACCTAGATTCATATACATTTGTTGATACGAAGGATTGATTTCATGTCCTTGAAATAGTGAGTGAAACTTTTAATAATTATACAAGATCATAATGCTATAAAAATGTGCATGGCACAAATTTTAGGAAATTTTCCTATATTATTATTTTATGACTTATTATCTTAATTGAATTATGATTCATGTATTATGAACTTCCAATATTTGTTATGATTTATAATATGTAGGGTGTGATTTTCAAATGTTACTCCCAACTTCCATTGATTTTTTTTTGTAATGCATATTCATTTCATTTTTATACCCCTTCTGAGAATCTAATATCATGCATTTCTTATGTTCCTTTACCCATGTTATGAATAAATTATTTTGGTGGATGTAAAAAAGGTGGAGATATATATGGGAGATGTTGAAGATTGTTCTCTTGGATATCCTATTATGTTTTTTATTTTCTAATGAAAATAAACAATTATTGTCCAGATGAATTTATTTTTTTAATATACTAATTAATCATATGAAATGATGTAATATAAATATATAGTAGGCTTAGGTCATTATATAATTGCAAATGGTATGACATGTCTCCAATCTGTTAAAAACAATAAATATCCCCCTGTATATTGTTGAAATAATTCTTTATATTCTTAAATACAGGTGATCTGACTAAGGAGAAACTCTCAAAAACAAAAATTCACCAACTGTAAATGCCAATCATCATCATCAATTCTCAGAAAAATATATATACTATCTTTATCCATAACCATCCTCTAAAAAAATATTTATCATCATCCCTAGGCCAAAGTTACAAAAAATTAGCTATGCTTTACCAACCTCTTACTGACATAATGGAGAATTATATGGATATATACACAAAGCATAAAAGGGTTATATATTTATATAATCCTAAAAACTATTGTTTTAGAATAACTCAACTAGTCTAAAATTATAATGACCCATCCTTTCATGAATGTCGGGATCTGCATTTTTCTAGTAAAAACTCTCTGTGTATTCTTGTTAAGTGTTCCTAAAATCAAAAGGATGTAATTGGGAGTATTTAGATATTTTTGGGATATAGATTCAGAATAAATTAAAGTGAAAAACTATGTTTTACGCTTATCACCAAGTTAGTGCTAACTTTGGAAAACAACCATACAAGGGACTCAGGGCACATTAATATGCCACATTATTTCTCTCCAACCATGTTAACCATGTGTCATGACTCTGTGGGAAATATATACATATTGATAGAGATATTTTGAATTGATTTTTCATATTTAGTTGAACTATTTTTCCTAGACAATGTGATGGGGTTATTGGATAGTGATGGGTGCATGGTTGGTGTACAGTTTGGCAACCATGAAACCAACCTGTTTGACACCCCAAATAAAGGGTAAATAACTATTTAACCGAACATTATTTAAACCATTATCCCTCATTTAATTCATATTCATCGAGATATGAATCCTGTATTCCTCTACTATAGATTTCTCCAAAGCCTAAAATAGGCATCCTAATTTGTTCTCCATATGATATCTATTTTCATCACCATTGAATATATAAAATCCTCAATGTGGTGATCCATAATAATATCATATCATATCAACACATATGATCCTACTATAATTTTAGATATGTGTGAGGTCATTTGTCATATTTTCAGGTCACTGTTCTATTCTTCTGATTTCTCATGTTCTTGCATAATTCAAATCCTGTCACTAGATGAGGAGAGTGAGCCGAGAATAGGGTTGTTGATATAGCACACTTCCCTAGAATATTATGTGTTTTATATCATTCCAATTAATGTTTTGCATTATATAAATTTCTTTATCAACCTTAAAATGTTTTAATCATTCAAAATAATTGGATCTTGTAATATTATGCCCTCCAAGCCTAATTAATTTGTTAAAGGATGTATACACAAATGATTTCCACCCCATTGGGTGGGATAAATAAAATTCCTACTTAAATTTAATTTTGTAATACACCAACCACCTTATAATTGGTCCATCATGATCATGAGTTGTATTTTCATTTTTTAATATATTAAAATGTATTAATTTTATTTATGTGGAGTGGATAGAATGTACATGACACATTTTACTTATATATAATTGAATTGAATAAATTTTTATACTATTAGTTGAGTTTAGAGCAATGATTATAATTATTCAAGAAGTTCTAACTCACAACTATTATGATTAGACCATTGGTATTGGTTGGTGAACTAGGGTTAATGGAATTGTGGAGCATTCCATTATAGGATCCCTCATATTGGGTGATGGGCAAGAAATCTCACACTACTTACTCATTCAAGGATTATGAGAAGGACATTCCACGTTCCTATGATTATAGTCTTTGGAATAAATACTCACCCCAATATATCTATTGTCTCGCATAATGTATCACACTCATGTGAGATTCAGGCACATACACTTGTTGGGGATTTTTGATTGATATACAAGTCATTAAAACCTGACTAATTCCTTAAACCATCTAAAATCCATGTATATTCAAATATATTTCCTCACAGATATATTTTATATACATGAATATATATTATATATGATTACATGTATACATATACATGTTGTTATTGAGACTAGAAATATTATAGCTTATGATGATGTAGATAAAGTCTTATAAATGTCCTACCAAATCCTGAGATGAATAGTATTTATTTTTCGTCATTGTTTATTATTTACTATACCTACACACTACCATAATATTTACACTAAATATTTTATTTAATTGATCATTGACTATGAACTCTTGAGATTATTATCAGACCCTACATGGGTCTCCCTTGGTACCTAATTAAATATTATGGTTGTAGGTATAAACAAGTGAAAAAACCCAGTCATATATGCTGGATTTGTTTTTCATATATCTTGAATAATGGGACTATATGACTGAGTGTGTGATCTTGATTTTATTGGATCTATATTTTGGTCTTTTGGTTTTTTTTATTTTTATAGATTTTGTATATTATTCTACATTGTATCCCCTAATATTCCAAATTTTTTAAATTTTCTTTCCATGATAAAATTATTTTAAATACTCACCCTATAGAATGATTCTTATAGTGACATGTATGTTTATATTTCTATTATTGATTATTAAAATTTCCTTCAATGGGGTTTTTGTTAAATTTTATTCTTTTCCTATAAATTACCTTTGTTTATTTCCACTAGGACATTATGATATCAGTGTGTAGTCTCCCCAATGTACCACCTTGGACCGTAAATTCTAGTTGGATCCTCTGGAACATATGAAGGTAATCATGAGGACATGTGGCCCTCTATCTTTGGCACTTTTTTAGTGGTCCTCAGATCATGGAATTATAATGTGGCATCATAGCACTTTTTAGTTTATCTTATTTTTTGGGTATTCAATAAGAGACTAGCAATGTATCCAAATTTTGAAATGATCATATTCATGGTAGTAGAAAACCCATGTCTAGGGGAAACCAAAATTACCTAGGGTGGGATATTTTTGTTCTGATTTTTTCTGATTACAATTTCATTGATATCACTGTTGGGTAACATACATTTCTTATTCAATTATATTTATTGATATTATTATTATAGAAGTTTTCCAAGACATATTGTGGAAAGGAAGTGTCATCTCATGCATCATCATAGGAACTTTAGGAATATCTCCAATGCATTTTTCCATTCCTTGATTACCTTATACATGTATTTAATACTGAATATTGTTAGTTCTTAGATTATTATATGATGAAATGTGATAACATTTATTATGGGGATAACATTTTTGAAGTAATTAATGTTCCTAAATCAATATAAACATTTTTCTAGTTTATATAATGATGATTACACCTTCATTAGCAAATTATGTTGAGTTTGATCCATGAACCATTGGTTTTAAGAGATGAAAGATTATTTAATAAGGTTCCATGAATTGAAATGGTAATATATGGATAAAATAATTATATAAATATGAAATGGTAATTCATGTAATCAAATAATTTCACATGTCCTCTTACATCCAGATACTAGATATAATGGTCATGATGTAGTTACATGATGCGCTAATAGAAATTTATATGATTATGAATTTATAAATTGTGAATGGGGATAGATTTTAGTAGAACATGATATGTACATACAAATGAGTAATAATAAAAATTTAATTAGACATTAAAATTAAATCATTAATACTAATTTGGGATTCTAATTTCAAATTAATGGGTGTTTCCCTCTATAATTTTCAATTGTTACTCTATATATTGGGACAAAAATAATGTCATAAAAGACCTAGAACCAAACATATTTTTTGTAGTGGGTTTTTGGGGATGTCTATTATTGTTCATATGGGTTTTATGGTATTCCATATCACCTTAAAATATATTTTAGAGATGGAAGATATGTGTGATGTTTTCTATAGTATGTCAATGTACCTATCCAATTATATATCTATTGTATTTTCAACAATTACATTATCTTCAAAGGCATGAATTTATCATTATACAATCATGTCACCATGAATAACATGATTCATATTTTTGGATGTTGGTTTTGACCATGTACAAGAGTATGTGAGTCATGAGCTGCTATATTTACATCCAATATTTCCACTTGAGATACCTCCTGATATTTCAAAATTGGTGATCGCCACCTATTATTGAGTGATTTTTCTTTGTATGATGAATTATGTGTAAGGATTTAATCAACCTATGCCAATTATGGAATAGTCGAATTATGATTTAGTGGAAACTTACACTCACATTCTCAAGGGATGGTAGACCTCATGATGTTAATTCCAAGATGGAGTCCATGATTTCGATATTCCAGAATATGTGGAATCCTTTGGAGAGGATTATCCTGATCAATGACTATTTTTCTATAGTTATTCCATGCGATGGTGTGATTTCATTTCCTATGGGTGCTATCAACAAGATATGATATGAATGTACTTCTATAAGGTATTTTATGATAACATCATTCCACATACTTTGAGGGATAACTGATCAAGATAATTTATGAACATGTAATAGTGATCAATGTATATAATGGAGTGTTAGTATAGTTTTTCTAAGATAATGTGATTTTAATAGACTCTAAATTATGATAGGATCAATATTTTGATGTGAATTTAGGATGGGATATCATACATGATCTGATCATTGGTCACTATTTTTCAAATTAATATTTTATCGAATTAGTTACCAAATCGATCATTACAGGGAAATATTTTATGGAAAATAATAGTGAAGGCTAGGAAATTTCATTGCCCAGAATAGGTAACAGTTCTTGTCGTGGAATGAATTAACACTTTGATTTTTCTCATACTGGATTTCTAGATAGATATATCATGACAATAGTTTCATTATCTATCATCAACAAAAAAATAGGTTTATGAAGGATCCATCTAAGAGAAGTTGATATGGAAAGGTGGAACATATTTAGTGGTTTTAAGGGCCATTCCACCACGTCCTAGTGGCCGAGGATCTACATCTACTCCCCATTCTGGATTGGGGCCAATATATTCCTACTGATATGGAACCTGGAGTAACATCAGATAGTCATAAAAAGGTGGTGGATGATGGATAATTAACCAGATTCAGGATATATTGTATCGGAAAGGCAGGCCTACACTCTATTGCGAGACTATATCCTAGGGTCATTTTATTGGACATTATCATGAATATTGACCTATTCCAAAGGATGAAACACAAAATTCAACTATTCAATGTACTAAACTATTAGCATCTAGTATAGTGTCCCATTTATTTGACGCTAGTGAAACACAATATATTATACATGTAGCAATTATGGAGATTATAGGAATTAAGATATAATATAAGGAATGATAATACTTGATACCTTAAAGGGTATCCAATATGAGATTTTTCACTAATGTAATGAGTGACCCATTGTTCTAGGAAGCTATCTATTCTTGTAGAATCTTCTCACCTTGATATGATATGGTTTGATGAAATTATTGGGATGGATCGGTTTGTTTACTATAAATATATTAATGATTACTATCCCTAGATGGAGATGTTTAAATCACCAGAGGGTGGTAGAATTATTCAAAAGATCGAATTGGATTCCCATGTGTCTCGTGAAGGACATTTTCATTAAGGGCATGGCAGAGCCATATCCCATATTGTTAGTATTTTTATGAATGATCCTATAATGAGACCTACTATTTTACCGCCCATGTTAGATCATTTCAGTGAAATATTCCATGAATAATTCGTTGGGATACCTTTTATGAGAGTGCAATAATACACCATTGAGCTCGTTCCTAGAGTGGAACTGGTGTCCATTCCTCTATATATGATGGAAATCTATGGGTCATCTTGGGCTCAAGAATAAATTTTAATACTTAGATGGTAATGTTATTATCCAATTTAGTACCCTTCCTTGGGGTTCACTAAAAAATGTTTTAAGAAGGGGGAGGACAACCTTAGATGATGTTTTCAAAATAGGAGGCCAAACCAACACATATTTATGAATCAATATCCACTGACTCTGATAGAAGTCATATATGATTAACATTGTGGAGAAAGGATTTTTTTCAATGATTGATTTTGGTTCGGCTACTATCGGGTGCTTGTAAGGTATCCATACATACCATGTTCATCATTAAAAAGTAAATATAGTGTTTATGATTACCTAGTAATGGAATTATGTCTCAGGCACTCAGCTAATATTTTCATTGATTAAATGATTCATGTGTTTGAATAGTATCTGTAATCATTTTTCATAGTATTTTTGGATGACATATTATGTTTAAATTCTCTCAACATGACCGTGTCCAAAATATTAAGATCATACTATATACAATTATATAGCACTCAATTTATGATAATATCACAAAATTTCAAATTTGGAATGGTAATGTCTACTTCTAGGGTAAAATCATCTCGTTGTTATGAGTATCTATAATCCCAATGAAGATGAGTGTTGTAGTCTCCAAGGAGAAACCTATGATTGTATTCTATATACTATGTTTATTAGGGAAGTTATGTTATTATAGACACTTAATCAAGAATTTACCACACCTTGGAATACCACATATGTGAATGAATAATAAGGATGTGAAATTCATATTAAATTAATCTTGGAGAAGGCCCTTTTAGAAATTTAAAGTCAATTTGACATCGCGTCTGATACTGATTCTACTAGATGTAATAGAAATCTATAAAGGATATTTATAGGCCATAGGAATCAATTTGGGAGTAGTTATGTTGAATGAATTGTGTGTCATATTATACATGTCTCATAAGTGGAGCCCTCATGAGTATAATTACCTGATGTATGATCATGAGGTAGAAAAAGTTATACATGATTACAGTATTGGAGAAATTATTTACATGGGAATAATTTTTCGATGTTCATTGATCACAAAATAATCCCATATATCTTTTTACAGCATGATCTGAATCTTAATCAGTGCATATGGGATGAATACCTATAGTACATTGATTTTGATATTCCATATATGACCATATGAGGAAATATAGAAGTTGATTCTCTGATCTAGAAGAGTTGAATACATTCATTTATGGAGCCTAGTAGTTGGTGGTATCATATAGATTTATTTTCATAAATACATATTGAGGTCTAAGAGTATCATGATGTGATCATCCACAGAGCATCATTTGTGACCTCTACCCATATTGACTAGGTAATAATGAGGAATCTTTCAGATCTAGATTTAGTGGTACTATGATTGAGTATCTTATTTATGGAATAATCACCTATATAGACAATCTATGGGTCTGAGACCTAACACATACATGGGACTATTTGGGTTCTGTCAAACATCTGAGTGGACCTAATGTGATAATCACATTCCTTGACATGTGATGTTCAAACCATTTTCATTAACATGTATCAATACATTCATCACCAATAGTTTTCTCCTACAATGAAATGGGAGAGAGAAGGATATATTAAGAAATAATCCACATGTTAGAAAGTGTAGGTCAAACATCAGTGACCGATGAAAATTTTATTGTAATTATACACTCCCGAGGGAAAATGTGTTGATATATTAATTTATTTAGTAAGTATTTTTCTTATATTGTCTTGAGGTAATGATATATATTGTTTAGTAATTGATTGGTTGATAAAGGTCACCGATTTGATACCTATTAGAGATACCTTCCCAGTAGTTGATCTAGATAGGATATACATTAGGGAGGATACACACCTTCATGTATATCAATTTTTAATAATAAGTGACAGTGATTATAATTTTACATAATAGTATTAGATGGAGTTGTAGAAGGACTGGGGTACATAGGTTTTTCTGATCATGGAATACCACCCTCAGACCAATGGGAAGATGGAATGAATAATTATGCTATGAAATTAAATTCCTCTGGAACAGATCAATAATTTTGAAGGTTCTGGAATGAAACACATACCCCTTGTTGAGTTTTAATATAATTATATTTTTCATTATAAAATAAGAATATTTCCATAAAAGTCCTGATATTGTTTGATATTTCAATAAGCTCTATGATGGTTGCAAGAAGGGGAAGACTATTTTATTGGACCATGTCTCATTTGGAAGAATTCTTCAGAAATTCTAGTTTACAAGATATCCCATGTCGATTGATAATTCCAAAAAGTTGTCATTTAAAAACCTTCATCGACAAACCCTTGAGTTTGAGGTCAAGGATCAGGTTTTACTGTGAGTTATTCCAATGAGGTGATGTCGATGGATTCAGAATCAAGAGAATCATTCTACTTGATTCAACAGACCCTTTGAGTTTGTAGGGGGATTCAAACCAATTGCTTAACATATATTACTTCCTTAGAGACACTGGGTTGTACATGATGTTTTTCACATATCTCATATACAATTATTATTATATATAACTTGATCATGTTTTAAATGATGTGAATGTTTGAGACACATGTGGATGATTCCATCAAGGAGTACATAGTTCCTATAATGAATCAGATAATGAAGACCATTTGACGTAGGTCAGTTCCTTTTTTGGGTGCTATGGAATCATGATTGAGTAAATAATGATTCCATGGAGCGAAATGCTCATATAAATGAAAAACAAGAAAATAATTTCATATATGATCTCTATTCAACCTTATTAATTCCAACTCAAGTAAAATATTCATTAACTAGGGGAGTTTGTAATGAACCACATCATCATTAAGGTACATACCCTTGTTTTTTCAATTTAGATTAATTATTTTGTCTTTCTAAAAATTCCATACAATCCAAGGAGAATATTAGGATAATGTAGAGAATTTTCAGATCTCGTAGAACTCAAAATTGTATAGAGAGACCAGGACACATGGTTTCACTGTGATGATGCTAATAGTGTGACTCAAATGTGTGGGGCACTCACTACATAGAACGAGGCATCATAGTTTATATGTAACTATGTGACCTAAGCATAACATTCATATGGGAGTTTAAGAAAAATTTATAGTGGTATTTCGAATGGATTATGCATTGTTACTCAAAATTTACACAAAGCATGTTCAAGGGGTTCTTGGAAAGTGTTGGAAACATAGTTGGTGCATTGTTTGACCAACCATGTGGCCAAACTATTCAACCCCTTAAATAAAGAGTAATTTTCACATTTCCCTTGAAATATTCAAACCCTTAACCCTAATTTATTTTCCCATTAAATATATGTGTAATGATTCTTCATCTCACATGGATTTATATGAATAAAATACTATTCTTATTGATTAATTATGCATTTGTCTCTATGTTCATCACCGATAGGTGTATTAGATCAAAAACGGAAACCCATATAATCCTCTTCCTTCCTAACATCATTTATCTTCCCATCTCTTGTGTTATTTTGATGCGAGATCATTTTATATATTTTACTCATATAAGTATGTTCTTATGATTTGTCCAATTCTAGATTTATGAAAAATCCAACACTAGGTTAGCAGAACAAAATAGGCATAAGGTATGTTTTCTAGATATAATATCTAAACTTTTACATGTTTTATAGCATTTCCTATGATTTTCCTTAGGAAAGACATTTCGTTGAATTCCTTAATATATTTTTTCAATTCATAAGAAATTGAAATATTCTATATTATTCCCCCTAAGACATGTAATCTTATTATAAGATGTCTACCCACTAATTTCCACCCCATTCGGGCGATATAATTTAAATTCAACATTAAATGTACATTTGTAATTGAAAAACCACATTCATATAAATTTTATCATGATTGTGAGTTCTATTTTCATTTATTTATAATTTAAAATGGATTAATTTAATTTAGTAGAAGTCAGTGGAAACATCCCACCATGTGTTTCTTATTTATAAATTAATTATAGGAATTTTGAAACTGATTATTTGGTTGGGTTTAATGAATTTAAAAGTCTAAAAGTTGATTCCTCGTAATTATTATTATTTAAACATTTTAATTGGTTGGTGAACAATGGTTAAGGGAATTGTTGATCCTAGGAAATTAAGAACCCTTGAATTGGGTGATTAAAAAGATGTCTATCACTGGTTTCATACACAAGGACAATAAAAATAACATTAAACATTCCTCTACATTAGGTGTTTGGAATAATGACTCACCCCACTATCTCAAGTGTTGGGAATTATATATCACTCGCATACTTGATCCAGGTCTTGGACAATTTTTTGAAATTATATCTTGTTTGACTATTAATGGTTTCTTGAGTTACAACCCGGTCGAGCTAGCACATAGTTTCAATTTATCTTTTCTATATATTTCCCAAATAGATATAGTGTATATACAAGCATTCATATTATATACCATTGCATATATATGGTAACACCTGGTAGCTGATGTAAGACTCATTTTTGGATTATCCTCAAACATGAAATATCTTCCATGATTCCTACAATAATGTTATTTTATTTGTATTTATTTTCCTGAATTGGTTATTGTTTAGTATACATACACACTAAAACTCTATATAAACTAACTAGAATATTCTATACACTATTGGTGGTGCCTTAATAAGTTTATTCCCACACAACAATCAGGCCTCCCTTGGTACACATATAGGGTATACAGTTCTCTGTATTGAGAAGTGAATGAATCATTACATGGATACATTATTTCTTTTGATTAATTCATTGATCGTGATAGGAGATGATAAGGAAAAGTACCATGATTATAGTGTATCAATCTTTTGGTATTTTTTTTATAACATGTTGTATATGCATATTTTTGTATCACATGTATCCTAATTTTGTTTGTCAACATTCTATGACATAATTTTACATATGAATCATTCTATTCATTGATTATTATGGTTTCTTGAATTTTTATAATTCCACTATTGATTATCATATTTTCATCTATTATGTTGTTAGTTACCATTAATGGTTTAGAAAATTGTTATATTTTTTTATTTCCAAAGTTCCATTATGATATGTGGGTATAGTCTCTCCACCATACCACCACAGACCCTGTCTATATATCGGAAGCCTATAGCATACATGGAGGCACACTTGAGGTCATCTGACCCACCAGATTGGGCACCATTTCTATGGTCTGTGGGCTTGGATGTTACAAAATTGGCTTTCCCCAAAACAACCAAATTCATGAATGTAAGTATGAAGAATGTCCTCAATAAACGATATATATCATCATATCTAATAATCCATCCACATATTACTTATTATTTTCAATCAAATCTGGGATCCCATTGTTTCACAGTGGCCTCTCTAAAAATGAGTAGTTAATAGAGGATTCCTATCAGAAACTATTACCGATGGAAGTCCATGAAAAAAACGATCCTCACCTCATATTGACTTTTGATGTCCTTAAACATTGTTGTATAAAACATTAGGAAAATGTATTCTATTTTTATATTAATACGAACACAACTCATATATTGTTCCCACCTCAAGTGGCACATGCAATCCCTACCATGAAATCCCCTAAAATTGCAACCCACATCCATGTTATAAAATGAAGGGTTAATGAATTCATGAAGGCTTTTTTTTCATAGCCTTATTTGGGTTAAAGGTATAAAAAAGAAAAACAAAACCAACAATATCACATCTCATACATGGACACTATAATCATTTCCATATATAATATATCATCTTTTTGGGGACTAGGTACACTACACAATGTGTATTATAGAAATCACACATTACATATGTTTTCATAGGAAAATGTATAACATACTGATTACTAAAAAATAATATACATACAAAAACTAATGAACACTTATTGATTGTATCACCGCCACAAATAGAAAACCTAAATCCAAAGAATTCATCATCCATATTTTAACCCATATATTAATCGCAAGAAGTGTGTAGGTTAGCTGAAATATTCCAAAACAATCTTAGCCTCATCGTCATAGAGTCATTTGTTCATAGGGGAAAAGAGAGCTATCTGATTCCCCTATTTTTAAAATTCATTAATATCATGGGTCATATGTTTCTTGTTTAATGAATTAGAATTGATATTCTCCTTTTTGGGTGAGTATAAAATATAAAACTAAATGGTTCATATGAATTCCACCCCTAATATATGATAGAGATTCAAATATTTTTGTGGGAATATATTACTCAATATTTTTTATCAAAAGAGATTGATAATTTATCCCCAAAAAGATAATGTGACAATCTCGTGGGAGAATTCATCCCAACTGCATGTTGATATTACAAGATTTCATGGGTCTTCTAATGTCTCAGAAGATGTAAAAAACCATATGATATCATGTGATCACACAATATTATAATGTATCCAAAACCAAAAACATGTAGTTTCATAGGAGACCACAAAATACTTCACGACATTAAAAAATTCAACACTAGAATTGATGTCAAATGAATTCTTATCACGTCAAAAAATATTTACATTTATAATCATATAATAACTCATCCACATTACATGTGATATTTATCATCAATGAATATAATTTTGAGACATCAATGTTAAATCAACTGTAATAGCACACTACTCCCAAGAAGAAAAAAATCTCAAAAACCTTGTGTGGTTGTTCCCAGGTCATAGGATCCATCAATTTATTATGATAGACCAAAATAACATGGTATGAGACCATGTTCCCCAGGAAAATCACATCCTAAATCTTGAAAATATAGTTTTATAGTTCTGTATAATGTTAGTGATATCTAAAAATATTTTGAGACTTTCTCAAATGACACACATTATCCTCCATGTTTTTATAGTATTCTCAGATGTAATCCACAAATACCACAATGAATGAATCAGGATACTAATGGTTTACCTTATTTATTAATTTCTTGAAAAAAATAAAAATCATTGGTTTCATCAAAGGGAATAAAAATATAATTCAAATGGGCATAGCTACAAAAAAGGATGACTTTTGAATTTCAGATTTATTTATTTTCATCACCTGATAATTGGACTGATGATCCATATTGTAAGAAAACTTCTTCACATTCAACAAGATGTATAAGTAATTATTCTATTAAAAAATATATGTTCTATACCCTAAAATAGTTGATTTTTTGGTAATCGTCACAATGTAAATGTGATAGATCATATTTCTATAAATATGGAAATAGTACCTCCCAAGGTGACATTCTATTCTGAATAAACCCTCTGTTTAATATATGTTATATATATAAGTATTTATGTATTTTAGTTTATACGGTACCATATAATAACAGGGAATAAAGATATGTTGGGTACCTTATCACAAGTCAATATAGAACATTAATTCACATAATAGTGGATAACTTGAAACATCAAATGAAATCATGTCTACAAACTCAATGAAAACTAGAGGAAGATAAGCAATAAAAGAATCTCAATCAAAATAATAAGTAAACACTAATATCACCCTTCCCAAATTTCTAATTACAGATCCATCCCCACTAAACCTCTTGTCCCATTATTAATATATGTCGTGTAACTCCCCATTCAGGGCATATAAGAGACCCAAAATATTATAAAATCAATATAGGATTGATGGAAAATAATCCAATTCATCCTGAGAATGAAAACCAATTGATTCATTTTTAGAACAAAATAACATAGGTGATCTCAAAATATAATAAAGATGAAGTAAAACCCCATGATTTTTTGAGATAATTTTTTTAAATTTCATTAATGTCTATTTTTTTATACTACACTGAGATATTCTTCTACTATATGTAGCAATGTATTAGCTTGTGGTACATGCAAGACTATACATTGCTTGTGTTACACACAATTTCATGTTCTTTTGGTAGAATTAATTTCACAAAACACTGAGTATAGACTTTTTTCAATACATAGGTGAAACATTTTACGATTATGTTATATGTAACACCAAATGAATATTTCACTACATGCAATACATACCTGACTTGCATCTATAGCTTGAATTTTACGCAATACTAGGTTTCAATAAAAACAACATTTTATTAAAATATTATTATTTAATACGATATAAACCAGCATATGTGAATACTATTAACCCCATTTTGTATTACATATAACAATTAAATTAATATTATTTATTTTTTAGAAATTAATTAACAACAAATTTAGTTTCTCAGATAAAAGAAGTATTATTAATAAAAATCAGTTTTCACCCATTTGATGGCACACCAATATTAAATCTATTTTTTTAAACATTTATATATTATATATTATAAAGTAAACTTAATATCTGGAATCAGGACATCAAAATTTACTTTGGTTGGATTTTTGGTATTTTTCTGATAAAATTCGTATTTTAATGAATAATGAAAAATACTGCATTTTAATTCAAAACTACATTTTCATATAATTTATTTATACAATTATAAAATATTTCTAATTTATTTTAATATTTAATTGTATTATATTTTTAAAATTTTATCCATTTTATTCATTGGAAGTAATTTCACATTTAAATTTGACATTAACACATGTCAATCTTTTAATAGATTTAACTTCTCTAAAACATGATTTCTTGTTTTTACATTGAGAATTAAATTTTAATTCATTAATGAAATTTATGTGTTTTTAGTTTTGAAAAATATATTATATAATCATAATTAGTGGGTACAAATAATGTTAATAAGTTACATTTATTTAATGGATATTATGAATAGTAACTACGAAAATTTTTATTTAGTACAGTTAAAGGAAAGTTGACTAAATTAGGGTAAACAAAAATATGATAAAGATAATAAAATTATCCCAGCATATCCCAAAATCCTATTGGATGAATTAAATCTGATCAAGTGTCTGAATTGTTCAATTTAATGTACTTTTCTCAACGAATGTGGTGTATTTATAATTAAAATGAAATAATGTGACAACATGTCAATATCATATATCAAATTTGTATACTAATTTAAATTTAGTGATAAAAAAGATAAAACTCAAAAATAAATATTCCCCTAAAATATAATGAAATAATCTACCTCATGTGAATTTATTTATAATTTTTAGAGATTAAATAATTAATATTAATTATGACAAAATAGTGATGTAGAAATTATTTTATTGATATAAATATCATATAAATTGTTTTAAAAATATTAACATAATTATCATATGAACTAATTAATGATATCCCTGAATTTTCTAGGTTAACATGACATTTTATGAGTGTATTAAATATTTTTGGAATTTATCTTCTATTTAAATTTTATTTAATGTCAAATAAATGAATATGGTCAAAATTGACACTATTCATATTTAATAAGAATTATATAATGTTAAAATATTTATAAATTCAACAAATATTTAAAAATTAAAAAGTAAAAATAATGTTGTCTAAAATTTCATAATGTATCTAATTATGAAAAATTTTCAACACATGTGTAAATATTATAACAATATAATATTTATAATTATGTTACCACAAATAAAAATAAATTGATGAAATCTGGATAAATCAAAATGATATGGTTAGAAATAAAATCAAAATAGGTATAAATTTACTTTTTTGAGAATATTTCGACCCACACTCCTCTTATCATCAAAATAATTCATTTTTGACTTTTATAAACCAAAAATAAATTTATAATAATTTAATGTTTTCAGATGATCCAACATTGTATGTCATACATCTTATGAAAGGCCTCCACATCTACAAAATTACTCACACCTTAATATTCCTTTGTCTTGTCCATCATCTATTTTAATAATCTCCCAAAATCCATTCCTACCACTAAGAGGCTAAACATTGTGAATAAATCCATCCCAGGGAGACATTTTGTGCAAATCAAAAGGATATACTCGAAAAAGAAGTAATTGTATTATCCCCTCTTCCAAAATTCTTTTCTTCTTATAATTTATATTATGAAGTTTTTATAATAATGTAATAAATCAAATATCTTCTACATTTCAATATGTTATTATATTTATGGTACATCATTATACCTCCTTCTATCCATCAGAAGAATAGCAATTTCACCATATGTGGGTACGTATGCCTTACTATCTCCACGCCGTGGTGCAATTTTTAATTCAACTATATATAATATAGATGGATATATTGGTGATTATAATATTGGTAAATAATTAATATAACATAATAATTATTTTTTAAAATTCATATACCATCCAATTCAATACTCTATATCTATCAAAGGAATAATAATGTTGCTCATGCATACGTATGAGATACCGTCTCCATAATGCGACAAGATTAATTATACAAGTTAAAATTTCAAGGATTATTATAATATATATGGATAATAAATAATCTTGAAAAATATGACCTAATAATTCTACTGTATTTATTTGTATATATATATGTCATTTATTTGCATCTATTCAATTAAATAAAGAAACAGAAACAACATTCATGCATACATACGGCCTACCGTCTCTATGAATGGTGTATTCCATTTATTTTATTTATCAATTATATATATATTTCTATACTGAATATAATTTATATATAAATCATGTTTTTCATTTTGGATGTAATTAAATTAGGATCTATGTACTGAGATCATGACTAACAAGTAAAAACATGATTAATAAATAAAATAATTGTTACACAAAACGTTACATTAACCTGGATTTGAAAAATGAACATGTAATATAAATTCATAAGTGAATCATATATGATATAAAAAAATTTTATTATGGGTTTGTTTCAAGTTAATAATATGATAAAACCTACTATATTTTAGTTTCAAACCCAGATGAAAGAAATCATACATGAGCTAAGGGATAATTTTTCATTCTCTTTTTTGTGATAGTTTATACGTATGTATTTACTGGGTGTATATTTATCATCCATTTCTAGGTTTGCAGAAAATTATTTCATAAATTGTATACTATTATTCTATTTATTTTAAAATACATATTTAACCATCATTTACTTTTACTATATGTTTTGGAATGTTTTGTAATTTTTTTTTACCATATGAGGTTCTTTTGGACTTCGAAAAAAGTACAATTAGAATGTTTTTTAACTTATATGGTATGAATGGGTTTATATTGATTCTAGATACCTTATTTCCATGAATCTTACATCCAAATATTTTATGTTTATTTTCAACTAAATTCCCTCCTTTTATAATTGTATATCAATTTGAGAAATTAAAAAATTTCGTAACAAGAAATGTTATTTTACTCAAATTAATTTCAAGTGTATTCTAAAAACTATTATCTATATATAAAGACACTCATTAAATGGGGTTATATTTATATCCCTATTCACACTATGATTTTTTTGTTATTTCTGGAATGATATTTTATATGGATTATGTTATGATGTAATGATGTTTAAGGAACCCATTTTATTTCTTGGGTTATGATATGATGAATTATTAATGTTTTTTTTATGTGGAAAATGTAAGAATTATTTAATTGTGAGATTTTTGGGACCTATTTCTCCCGAAAATTAACTGTGTAAAGGTTTATATCTCCTAAGATAGAAATGACTAGAACAAAAAGTGATTTCAGTTATGTAATATTGGGTTGGAACAACATGTAAACCCAGTTTAGTAATGAAATTTATCCACTATGATAGACTTGGAAATAATGACTTGGTTACTAATGAAATCATATTATGTGCTTAGTGTTTTCCACAATTTCTTGTTTTATGACAATGCTATTTTATCATTGTTAACGTTTATTTGTGATCTATACCTTATATACATCCATTATTTATTTCCTGAATCAAGATTTTGATTTTTAAAATTGATGTTCATATTTTAACATAATTTTTTTTATGGTTTGTTTAATGTTCTCAATGTTTAACATTATTTTTCATTTGAGATCAACCTTTTTATGTTTTCTTTTTTCCAGGATAAAAAGAATATTTTAGGTAATAAAAAAGGGGGTGATATTTATAGGATATGTTGAATATATTTCCCAATGTATTCCAATGAAACATAAATAATATGATATTTGGATTTATATTTTGGAAATTTATTAATTATAATTCAAAATAAATTTAATTTCCATGTACGTAAATCATGGTTTGTATGAATTTGTATCAGAACCATGGTATAGTCAACATTTGGAAGCATGGTTGAAAAAACTTTAGTGAGACCCCTAGATATATTTCTAAGGTATGACAATGGATGTCCCTTTGTTTATGTTTTACTATCGTTTATAGTCCTATAAATATGGTAATGGTCATAAGTAAACAATTATTAAACCTAAGATGTTAGATATTTAGTGTACCCCCTGATTATGTTGTTTTCTTAGTATGATTTTTTCATCTCACGATATTCTTTTTGGGTATTATAGAATGTCTAGAACCTAAAGGAACCGTGTTAATGATCAATGAAATGGGAAATGTAATGATTCTCCTCATGATCGACCAAATGTTGTGGGAGAGGGACTATAAAATATAATTTCTATACATAATGAAGCTATGAATCATGCTGGACAAAAAAAATGGGCATAGAAGGGAAGAACTTTCCATTGAATTCTTTATGACACAATGTCAACTTCATTCAGCAAATATTCTGATCAACATGTTTCTGAAAAATGTATCAATACAATTGAAAAGATATTTAACGTCCCCCACTATTCAAAACCATATATTTTAATTTTAATTTTTTTTTATTTATATGGTGAAGTAGACATGTGGTGGTCTCTAATTATGAATACAAGAAAGAAAGGTGAAATTGAATCCAGAGAATGGGATGAGTTGAAGTAATTTTTTTTCAATAAGTACTTCACTCATATTTTTCGATGAAATATGGAAAAATAGTTCTTTGAGTTTAATAAAATGGATGATGAATCTACAGGTACATACGAGAAAAATATTACAAGAATTTTAGGGTATGCTTCTAGCTTTATCATCAAAAAATAAAGTAAAGTTGATCAATTATTCAGTGGATAAAAATAATGTATTCGAAGGGTATTAGCTATAATATACTTTATTAATTATTAATTGAATGTGTGTTTCACAATCAAGGTATATCTGGATGTTGGTGTTACATATCTGTCTCATGGTTTTGACAAAAAATGAAAGATGGAGTTCAAGTGAAAATCTAAAAATAATGGTGAAAAGAAGAGTAACGATTTCTTATGATAAAAGTTTGGGAAGAATCAAGATGAAGATTGTCTTAATGGGAATAGATAATGTATTATGTGTGGAAAAGAATCTCAAAGAGAAGTTTAGTGACAACGTAATGGGAAAAGGTTCCAATGATATGAATATAGAAATTTCTACAGAGAACACACCACCAACTCTTCAATAATAAAACTTCAAGGAAATGGGGCATAATGATAACCAATACCCTAATCCACGGTTTAATTATGATCGATGTCAGAAACCTCTTAATGAAATAGTCAAGGGGAAGTCACATGTGATCACTAATGGCGATGCTGGGTATGGAAATTATGTGGTGGAATGATTAAGTGTTCATGTAATGGGATTCAAAAATAGTGTTGTTGAATCTCTTTTATAGTATTATGGAATATTGGAATATCTATGTATTGGTCCATTATGGTTGTCCAAAATTATTTGGTATCGATAACCTTGAAATGTGATTAAAATATATTTGGAAATCACTTGATATGCGCACGATGAAGGGATGAGGAGATAATGAGATATTTGATAGTATTAATTTGCTCCTGACTGATATAAGGACATAGTGATATCATAGTTTCAGTATATATAATATTTTTTATTTTTGGTGTGTGGAAAAAGTTAATTTTGACAGAATTCATGTTTTAATTAATGTTCTATGATAAATCATGTTATAAACATGTTTATTGAGAATACATGATTAAGGTATTCACATGTTTGGAATGTGACATCCATGAACTTCCTTATAAGATATGGTAGAAAAATTATAAGACGATTTAGTTCACCGGCATCTACTGTTTAATATTTTCTGATTTTGGAGGGATTGTAATATTATCCATTTATGTATAGTATAAGATATATTATAGTAGATGATTGGAAGATTAAAATATTATCTCATTATAGGTGGACTTATTAATGTTTATCTATAGGTTGTAACCTTCTGTTGTGATAGATGGAATGACATATCAATCTATCACATTATCTTCTAACACATCAATAAAAAATTTCAAAATCATTTCATTAAATAAGATATGATGTGGAAATGGTACAGTGCATGAATAATTGTGACATTGTACCAAATTAAGTGAGTATTTATTCTCAAGCTACAATTTTCAAATTTAGGGAAAGGATCTTGAAAACAGAAATATGTCATCTTAATACCTTCTTATCCGATGAATCACATGGTCCCATAAATCATCATATATTTATAGCTATCTAGTTGTTAACATTCTCTAACATTTTTATCTAACACTATCCATCAAAACATGATGGTTATATTTCTCAAATGTATCCATGTTTTCACTTCCCACCTATGTTCTTCTGTATGGGAACCAAGTGATGAGTAACATCATGTAACCATTATATTTCTATTTTCCATTTTAAAATGATGTTGTAGTATTATTTTTTAGGATGAGGGATTCTATGAAAGAAACATTGATGTATTAAACATTTTATAATTCTGACGAATATTGAGGGATAAATTAATTTTATGGGGGGTATAATGTAACGCCCCATGATTTTATGAGATTTTTTTTATTTCTTTGATTTATTGTGCTATACTATACACCAAGATTAGTTTTTAATATATAAAAATACGTATTACCTTTTAGTATTTGAAACACTATACATGGCTTGTGTTATACACAATTTCATGTACTTTGGATAGAATTTATTTCATGCAACAATGAGTTTAGATTTTTTTAATTGAATAAAAGAACTATGTTAGGATTATGTTATATGTTCTAGAAAAATAAGAATTCACTACATTAAACAATTATTTTTTATTTGTTACAAGTAAGAGGGACCATCCTCGATATCCTGTTTTGTACACAATACTGTGTCTCACTAAACAAGGATATATTATAAAAAATATTATTTAATGTGATATAAACTATATATTATGAATTTTATTAACCATATTTTTAATATTATTGAACATTAAATTTAATCATATGTATTTTCTGGACATCAAATAACAACAAATTCAATTTTTCCGATAAAAGTGGTATTATTAAAAAAATGCATTTTTCGAACGTTTTGATGGTGAAAAAATTTAAAATCTAGTTTTTAAAGAATTTATATATTCTATTTTAAAAAAATGACATATTTGGAAGAGGGATATACTAATTTGGTTTGGTTGAATTCTTGGTATTTTTCTAAAAAAACTCATATTTCAATGAATAGTGAAAAATACTGCATTTTAATCTTAATATTCTTTTTAATCTAATTTATTCATATAGTTAGATAATATATGGACTTTTATTTAAAGTTTAATTGGATTATATTTATGTAATTTAATCCAATTTATGTAATTTCATGTAATTTCACAATTAAATTGGTCATGAACACATGTCAATATTTCGATAGTTTTAACATCTTAAAAACCCTCTCTCTGGTTTTGACAATTTGAATTAATTTTAAATTAATAAATTAAACTTTTGGGTTTTGAATTTGGAAAAATGGATTCCATATTTGGAATTATTCGGTCTAAATTGTGTTAATAGGTTACCCTTTTCGAGATATTATGAATAGTAATTAAAGTAATTTTTATTTACCACAGTTAAAGATTAGTTGAGTAAATTAGGGGAACAAACAATATGATAATGAAAATAAAATTATCCTAAAACCTATGAGAATCATATTGGATGAATTAATGTTGACCAATAATCGGATTTGATCCTTTTAATTGACTTTTTTCCATGAAAGTGATGTAACAATAATTAATACAAATGAAGGAGACTACATATCACTCTCATATATCTTATAATTTTAATAATTTTAATACAGATATAACCATTATAATACGTCAAATGTTAACAGTTCCCAGAAATATAAGGAAATTATATACTTCATGTGAATTTATTTATAATTTATAGAGATTAAATAATTTTCATTAATGATTACACAACAGTGATGTATAAATTATTTTTTGATAGAAATATCAAATAATTTGGTTCAAAAATAATAAAATAAATATCATATGAACTAATTATTGTGATCATAATATTTTCAGTTTTACAATGACATGTTAGTATTTTAATAAATTTTTTCTAATTTTACTTCTATTCGTATTTTATTAAAAGTCAAAAAAATGAACAGTTCCAAAATTGACACTATTGATATATAATATAAAAAAAATATTGTAAAATTATTTTAAAAAATAATAATTATAAACTACCAATATTTTCATATATGGTATAAAATTCAATAATTATACAAATTATGGATAATTTACAACACATAAGTAAAAAAGGGAAAAAATTAATATTTTGAATATTATTACAAAAAATTAAATAAAATAGATTAAATAAGGATAAATCAAAATGATAAAAGTTAAGATAAAATAAAATTATTGATATTATTTCAAACCATACCCATATCTTCTTCAAAATAAATTAGTTTTTTTATCATTATAATCCCAAAATGAATTGATAGTAAATTAATATTTCAAGACATTCTGAAAGTGACCCTCCTCCCTCTTGTAAATGGTCACCACCTCAACAAACATACTCACACCATTCAAGGTATTTCGATCATCCAAACTCTGATCAAATAAACTCTCAAAATCCATCCCTTTCTCCTAGAGTCGACAATTTTACCATAATTCAATCCTGTGGAGACAGTTTGGGAAAATTAGATGGAGATACTCAAAAAATAGATATTTGTTTTATCACATCTTTAAAAATTATATTCTACTTCAACATACACTTTTTATATTGTTTCCATACTAATATAATAAATACAATATATTATACATGATGAGATGTTATTATAATTATGGGAATACCTTATACCTTCTTTTCTCCATCCTATGAATAACAATTTCACCATGCGTGCGTACATACTACTTTTCATCTCCATGTCATGGTGTAAATTTTTATTATACAATACTTAACATCAGTGGGTATATTGATGAGTTAATTTCATATAAATAATGAATATATCTTAATAATTATTTTGTAAAATTTATATTTCCTAAGGTAAAATATGTTATTAAAGTATTATTTTTTTATGTTTTGGTCTGGACCTCTTATTTTTGGAAAGATATGTCTTTCCCCAGGTTTATATGATTTCTTATGGGTGTCCTAGTGGTTTAGAACATAAAAGTGGAAGAAAAAGGAACCTATAGGAATGTTGCACAGTTCCCGCAAGTTAGGGGAAATCGTGTAGTGCTTCCCATGTAATCATGCCTTTATGAGCAGAGGATTAAGCATGGTTTTTTCCTAGTTTGGTAAACCTTTTAGAATTCCCAGGAAACCATGTGAAATTTGTAATTTTTTACTACAACATCGGCACTATTTACACACGATATGGAAAATTGTGAGCGTGAACCGTGCAACACAAAAAAGGATGAAAAATTACAAAATTTCCACTCCATGTTTTTAAACTCCGATTCATGAATTTCCTCCACTCCTACCCTATAAACCCTAGTGTCGAATTTGGTTGACCCAAGTTTCTAATAGGTTTACTCCTTCGATTATTAGTTGTTTTAGACGCCGATGATTGTTGATCGAAGCTCTTAGTATTCCTAATCTTATACTTCGTTCTCTTTTTTGGAATATGGCTTGTAGTTTCTCCCATCTTATTCTGAATCTCTAAAACCATTTTTACCCGTGGAACCTGGGTTGGGGCTTGAAGGGGTGTATGAATCTGAAAATTTGGCTATGAATTAGAGTGATTTCATCATCATATTTGATGTGTGTGGTCTAAAAGTACTATCCTATTTTTTTATGTTGTTTTTTTCATTGAAGATTGTGTTCTTATTTTCCCCTATTTAGGGTTCTTGGTTCCATTGTGGTGTTTTTTAAAAATGGGTATCTAACTAATCAATTGTAACCCTCATAAATAACTTGGGATGCGTAGAGGATAGATTAATCATTTAAGGGCCACCTATGGGGTGATCCGGCTTCTCCACAGTTAGAATATTGTAGTGTTAAATAAAGGGTTATAGAGTGATAATGTGGAACCCATATAGATCTTGTGTTAATGCTTGATTAAGAATAAATAGAATGATAATAGATATTATTCAGGTGATACGGCATAAGGGGTTGTTTGTAATGACAATGAAATGGGCAATTTGGGTAGAATGGGATTATGTCAATTGATTAATGAATTGTGGTTAGAAATTCTTATGGGGGTTAGTGCATATTAAATGGAATAATTTTAATTTTACAATGGAATGAATAAGGGGAGATATGATAATGAGATACAATAAGGGAATGGATGAATTTGTGGGATTAAACAATATATGATTATTAAGTGGTACACCTATATTTTTGAATGAAATAAAGGGACTATGTTATGTGATATGAAAAATGTACTTGAAATGCATAAGTGGGTAAATGATTGTGAAATGATAAATGGGAAAAATGTGTCAATGAATATTAAATGATGAATTTGGATAAGGCATAAGGGTTGTTGAATACACCTAAAAGGATAATGCACAAGAATGGGAATTTGGAGAAATGTATATGAATTATAATTAGAAAATATATTAATGGGTTATGTCATAGTAATAATTCAAATGTGGTTTTCTATGTATTGTGAATGATTATTTATAATTGAATTGGTTATGTTATGATGTGTTATGGAATTATTATGGTGATTGATAAATAAACATGTGCACTTTGGTTAGATGTGTGGGGAATTGACTTGAGCTTCTACACCCACATGTCGAGTTATAGACTGAGGCTCTAAAATCCACCCCAAAATGCATGGGTTTGGGAAGGGTTATGCTATGATGATTGATTTATGTTTTTTTGTGGAACATGTATGAATGATTTTGTTATGAGATGGGTGGGACCTATATATCAATAAAATTTATTGAGTAATGATTTATATGGAATGAGATAGACATGAGATGAATGCATAGTAAATCTTGTTCAGTAATATCGTGTTGGAATGGCATTTAAACCTGGTTCAGTAATGGAAATGTCCACTATGATGGTCTTGGAAAAAATGCATTAACTATTATAGAAATCATATTATTGGATTATATTTTTCCAAAATTAAATGATTTATGAGAAATATATTTTATCATGGTTAGTGTTCCTTTATGATCTATGTTGTACGTACAACCATGATTTATTTCATGAATTGTTATTTTTATATTTAATCTTTAGGTTCATGTTTTTACATTCTAATGTTTTTGTTTTGTTTTATATTCTCAATTTTTACCCTTTCTGAGCAGTTGATACCACCTTTTTTTTGTTTTCTTTTCCCTATGATATAAAGAAACTTTTTATATATTTAAACAAAAAGGGAACATCCTTATGGGAAATTTTGAAGATCACTCACAATGATCGAAGATTATGTTGCATCATTCCAAACTCACTAAACTACTATGGTTTATGGGAAAATATATTTTTAATGTATTAAGTATTCCAAAAAATAATAATTTCCATGTAAATCATGATTTGGTCAATTTAGTGGATACACAAGAATTGTATCAATAACCCTACCATATCTTTATGTTGAGGGGAATGAAAATATCCATCACATTTGAAATAACCTTTATAAGAAGAATTAAAATATTCTTAATATGATTCCACACAAAATAATGTCATGCACTGGTATTAAAAATATAAAAAACATGGTATAAATCTATAGTGATGGTACATCTCACTACCAGTAGAACTGCATCACCTTCATTTACATAGTCTTACACAACACAAAGAAACATCATTCTGGATTTCTATAGCTTGAAACCCTTAGTTAAATAATTATCTTATTGATGTATAGTAATATTAAAATTTAATAAGACTATTACAGTGTACATAATAGAAAAGGCATTACATATCTTTTTTTGGATACCTAAGTGACCACATATGCCTTAAAAATGTTTCCTTTGTAAAAACATGTTTTCAATTTCCAAAATTATTTACTGGAATAAACTCAATGGGATTTTACAAACCACCATAGATGTTTTAATAGAATCATGATATCAAGATCCACCATGTGACACATCACACTTCCTCATAACTTATAACGAAATAAAATAACTACCACTATGAGTAAAAGCACTCTCATCAATCATAACATACTAGAAATGTCATGCTCTTCCATCAAACATCTATTAAACCCATATTAAGAAGAAGTTATCATCAATATGAAAAACATTAGATTTAACCTTAGTACATAAGATCATTTCAAATATACAATACAAAGTATTATCATTCCTCCAACCTTAGAGTATAACATAGTGATTTTCAAAAAAATATTTTTCATACTATGTTATTGTTATATAACCATGTTAAAGATTGAAGAACTCCATAGATTTTTAAAAACCCATTGAATCCCGACACATATATCTAGGAACATCAAGCTGAAATGTAGAATATTTCACCTTTATAGGGACTATAATTTTGAAGAACACAAAAATAATCAGAATTTGTTCATTCATTCATCTATCTCTTTATGATCCTTCAATAATTGGATGGTTAGTGGTTTATGTGGAATAATGTCTTGAGTATGATGTCTGGTTTCATCACATCGAGGTTCCACTTTTCGATCCTAAATGATAATCTTTGGAACCACCTATCATATATATTGGATAACCAGCACCACAATATCAAGAAGATTATAATTTATGGGATGATTATATTTTCATGAATCCGTGGTAGCTCCATCTATAGGTATATTTAAATAACTTCATGGAGGAATTTTATTACATAGTATCAATAGGAAAACTCAGTTGATAAACATGTATAAATATATCATTAAATAAATCAAGAGATATAGAAATAAAAATTCCATTACATTCAATTATTTTTTGTAGTATTTAAAAAAACTTATATTAGGATTATAAAAATATAAAAATATATTACTTTATAATTTAATGTTTTTTCTCATAAAATACCATGGTGACTTATGGATTTTCACAGTGAGATCTAGCTAGGTACTCTATTGTACCTACCCTATATGTAATAGTAATCCAACATCTTATCTACTAGAAAAGCTGCTAATTAATACAGACATCATGTAAAGATACTCACCCTATCCTAATAGACTATTTTTTCAGGAACAATCTCAAATACCCTAGTACACCAAATATCTGATAAAAACATACAACACCCAAAAGGAATTCAAAATCTCTAATGTTTGATAACTAGTTCATAGGCATTAATAAAAAGATAGAAGGAATGATTTCAACAGAATAAAACACAATATGATATAATTGGGAAATATATAAAAAATGAACTATATATATTTTAAATACTCCTCAGGGATGAAAGTACCATTATTAGTTAGATAGATATGTCAATGAAATATATATTCTAAAACATGATACGAAATTCATCAATTCCAAAACACATAATATTTATTAAATGAGTGGATCCCATTTTCACTTGTCACCATCATCACCCAAGGTCCCATAAATAATGTTGTAAAGACCCAGAATTTCCATGTAATTGTTTTTAATTAGATGGTAATTTTTCGAGTCCGTGAAAATTGACGCCGCGTGATTCTGAGGCCCATAGTTCCTAGAATAAATTTTTGATGTTATTTTCTGTTACTTGCAGTAATCGTATGAGCAGGGTTTGCTAAATTTTGAGCCAGTGCTCGAAATTGAATACTGATGGGACTGTTTAACTTGCAGCACTGATATTCACATAATGAGACATTCACATCGACGACACTTTGTAGATGGTGAAAGTCAGTTTTTGGGTTTTTTCGTGGATACCATAAAATAAAATAAAATTAGGATATATTTTATTTATCCATTGTAACCACCCATGTGGACGTTAGAAGTGGGGACAACCACACCTTAACCTCCCATGAGTTATTGTGGTGGGGACCACCAGAGGTTTGTGTAATGGGGGGGGGGAGAGGAAACCTATCAACTCCCTGAAATATTTCTATGTGTCAAAGTAAAAATAAATGATTTCAATTTAACTTTATGTTTCAACGTAAAATTAAATGCTTTCAATTTAAGTTATGTGTCAAAATAAAATTAAATTCTTTCAATTTAATTTTATGTGTCAATGTAATATTAAATGATTTTAATTTAATCTTATGTGTCAATAGAAAATTAAATGCTCTCAATTAATTTTATGTGTCAACATAAAATTAAAATCTATCAATTAATTTTATGTGTAAACATAAAATTAAATACAATAAATTTTTTGGATTTTGTCTTTTTTACTTTCTTAAGCGGTGGAATTTAGAAAATCATTTGCTTTAGTGAATTGGGAGGAGATCTTTGAGAAAGCTTCTCCAATGAAGAACACATCCTCCATGAAGAACACGTACCAAAGATGAATAATACTACACCGGTGAAGAATGTGGACCCCAACTTCAACCATATTCCTTAGGACATCCTCCGACGTAGGATTTCTTCGGCTACGACGAGCTGACGCACAAATCGACGATCGAGGGAAAAGACAATGACACCGACATTCGTCATTTCCTAACAGTCTGGCTTCTTCCCCGTGACTACGTCGATGAACAACGATCAAGGTAGGGATTTATATTGATTATGATATTATTCCCTAGATTCTTGACTTCTAAAATAAGGAATCATTGCATATGATTTCCTTTCAATATGGGAATAATATTTTGTGGGAAGGGCTTGATGTTCATCCTTCTTACTTTATGTTGAGACTCTTGCTACAACTCGAAACGCGGAGGTAGCAAGCCAAACTAACATGGCCCGACCCTTCCACATATCTCCTTTGGTGTTAATCATGATGGAGAAGGACAATATACTACATGGAGGAGAACAAGAACGGCGGCCCACACCTCCGCTGACCGCGATAAGGGAAACAACGCACGACACCACTCGGTGGCCCTGCCACCCCGTCGCGCCCTCACGGCAGCCCCGGCAGAGCTGCCCGTACCCTCAGGGCAGCCCCCGACCAATCAACATGCAACCTCCACACACCTCACGGCTCCACCGTCTGGGCACCCCACACGCCCCATGATTCCACTGGCCAAACCGGCCCACCGGCATCCCGAGGTGCCCCGGCCGAGTCGGCCTCCCACACCCCTTGTGGCGCCCTGACCAAACCGGGCCACACCCTCACAGTGCCCTTCGGGCCATGTCGTCCACACAGTGCCCTCCAGGCCAATCCACCCTCTTGCCGACCCGCAGATGGGCCACACCGCTGTGACCGGTCGGTGCCCTCGCTGCCCTCTATGACCCTTCATGACCCACTGGGATGGGCCCAGTAGGCTTGACCGATCCAAACGGGCCGGCCCGCCCAATGATCTGAACCAGACCAAATTGGTCAGGTCGGGTCAACCCATATTGGGTTGGGCCGGGTCGGTCCAACCCGATAGGACCGGATCCGAGCCCACTATGACCCTTTACTTTCTTTTGGCCATATCGTTGGCACCAGACATCCGTTTGACGAACCATCAGTGGTGCTGGTAATCATGGAGCATGAAGGTCCCATTTAGTATACCCCATTGAGTTGGGGTATAGTTGAGACAGGGTCAGGTTGGATCGTGCATGAATCAAACCGGGCCCCCGAGACAAAAAGGCTAATAACCCACAGACCGGGTGTCAGATTGACGTGTCGTCTGTTGCGTTGAGACCCCTCTGATATGGAGAATCTTGGGGATGCATCTTCATGGGAATTCATGGTAGTTGGAGAATCTACCAGTATCATTTAGAGCAGATCTGCTGGAGACGAGCGAGCATTGGTGTAGGAACCTAGTAGGTGGATGAGACTTGACAACTTCTTACCTAATGACTCTGAGTGACTCGACTAGCCTAGTGGGGAGTGCCTAATTGTGGCAACAGACCCATGTTGGAGGAGGGTCTGGTTATGGTGGCAGACCAATGATACTCGTCAGGAGGAGTACCTATGTAGGATATAAGGGGGAGTACCTGGTTGTAGTGGTAGACCCACGATGGGGAGCACCTCTGTGTGATACAACAGACCCATGATACTCTACTGGAGAAGTACCTCAGCTCTCCAAGGATAGTGGGAATTACCTCTACGTGATGCGACAGGCCCACTGTACTTGATAGAGGAGGATTTCTCTATCAGCTGAGGGTTTGGAAGGTTTTTACCCTAGAATAAAATACTTGTGGAGCTGAGTTAGTAAATTTTGTGTTTTCTTCATTATTGAGATTGAATACTTGATAACATTATTGTATGTATGGGCATATAACTATATGGGGTTATCTTTGGGTTTCATACATTTTGGTTTATCCCTGTTGAATTTTGTGAGACCTTGAGGGTCCCGGGGTCCCTACTGAGTATCTTTATACCCAACCCCGCACGAGCTATTCTGGTACCTTGTTGTGTTGGATGCAGACGATAGAAAGCACAGACTGAGGCTGAGGGTACCAGGACTGGATGGTACTCGGACGTGGACCTTTTGACGAGTCGATACATGGAGGAGACTGACGGACATGGAGTGTTGAGGATGATATATATACCTACCCTTTATGTAGGAATCTCAGAGGATGACCCCACAAATGTTATTCCATTCTTTATTTGTACTTATAATTCCAGTTCCTTGAACTTTAAAGTTTTTCTTGTATTTCTGGCCCCTTTTACTTTTTAGCACTCTTTTGTTCTATAGTTTAATTAGTTTTTTCTATCTAGCTGTGTGCTTTCTGGTGTGTTATTATAGGTTATAAAAGAAATTCCTTCCTATTTTTAGATAATTAGGCATTTGGTTCTAGTCAGCAGCCCCTGGGATATAGAAGTCGTGATTGGGGGAGTCACTTAACGGGCCCTAGGGGACGAGACGTGACAAATTGGTTTCATAGGATTCGGTCCAACCAAATAACATAGAACTATGATATTTACTACGAATCAATAGTTTTAAGAGTAGTGAGTGTGGTTCTCAGTTTAGGTAGTCCAAAGTTGGTGTGGGGGAAAACGTATCCATACATCAAGATCCTAACTTTTGATTTCCGACTCAGTGCATGAAACCACTGATTGCATGTAAGTTTTCAAAAGTTTTCATTAAGTCATCTCAACCAAGTTAGCTCAACAGGTATAATCATTTGTCCATGTTTCAACTATTACTTTCAAGATTCCCCCCCCTCACAGACAGCCTTTTAGGGTTCCGAAAGTTGTAGTCTCAGATAACCCACTGAGCAATGAGGCCTTGGTGTAGGGCCCTTTTTTAGCAGAGGCACCAGTGGTACCACTCCCCATTGGGACACCGATTCCACCATCCCCAGCTGCAGAAGGTGCACACCGCTTGAGCTCACTACATGAGTTCTAGCACAAGAGGCCACCCCAGGTTCAGGGGAGAGATGGACAAACATGCGGCTGAGGATTGGATGCAGGTTGTGGTGAGAGTTTTCTGACTTGTTGGGACACCAAAAAACCTCATGGGTATTCTTTCTTCCAACCATATATAAGAAGTAGTGGGCTGATGGTGGAGCTTGATTCTCTAGGTCCACGACAAAATTATGTCACTCTGGGCATACTTAGAGAGCATGTTACGGGCAAAGTTTGTCCAATCGACACTCTGCGCAGTGCGCGTGCGGGAGCTACTTCATCTGCAACAAGGAAACATGACTATTTCTCAGTACTCAGCGAGGTTCAAAGACCTCTCATGCTACTCCATTGATATGGTGTGAGACGTATTCTTCAGGGCCTAGACCTTCGTGTAGGGACATAGGCAAGAGATCATGGGTTTGGTGATCTCACGTAGCATCTCGATGCAGGAAGGGGTGTAAGAGAGAGCGATCGTGGGGGAGAGTTTTCTTTTTGAGAAGTCTCACCAACGAGATCTACCACAGGACAACACATAATGGAGTCTTCTGTAGCTGGAAGCGGACAATCGTCATAGAGGTCCAAGCGGACCAGACTTACTTGTGGAAGAATGCATGAATCGGGACAGGTTGTGCGGGGCACCCGAAGCGAAGACATACCTACTAGGAGTGGGCAGTGTTAAGCATGAGGTGGGTAGTGTCACATGGCTCTTGATTGTCCGACCGACCATTCGGATGATGAGTAGACATTCGAAGGACCACCCAGGCAGAGACAGAGGTTCGATTGTGGTGGTTCGTAGGGAGTAGGCGGATGTTGCAGAAGAGATTGTGGTGGATGATGATTCGTTGTGTTACTACCACCACCACTAGGTGGTCCACCCCCACCGTAGGGAGCTGGTGGACATGGGAGAGCTCAGCTCTATGTAGTTGATGCCTACGATCACGACGCACTAGAGATGATACGAGGTATGATCTGTGTCTAATCTACCATAACTTCAATACATTTAGAGATAGGTTCCAGTCACTCTTTCATTATCATTTACCTCGCTCAGATCTCGGAGATTCTGACGGAGCTGTTGGCTCGATCGTTACGGCTCTAGAATCAAATGGGAGTGGAATCAACGATTAGGCACCGGTGCTGGGAGTATGAGCTTACACTAGGAGGCGAGAGATTGAGGTGGGATCTCATAGTAGTAGAGTTGATGCCTTACGATGTCATATTTGGTATGAAATAGTTATCTAAAGTCCATTCTCAAATTGACTGAATTAGGCACAATGTTTCGTGTGTCAGCATGGATGGGGCCAGGATTATATTCACTAGCAAGAAGGGATCCTTTAAAGCATAGGAAAGACTTACCCGGATGAGGGTGCTGCCGATCACTCTTCAGATAGCTTGCCTTACACTTGGAGTAGTTGATGTTGAGAGTCTGATCTATCCTATAGTCATGGACCTGTATACGTATGTTTTCCCTGATGATGTCCCAGGTCTACCTCCTCATAGATAGGTGGAATTTTACATTGACTTTTTCCCCGAGGAGACACAGATATCTACACCAGCATATTAGATGGCTCCCACAGAGCTTTGTGAGGTGCATGAACTGTTGGAGGACTTGCGGGTGAAGGGATTCATTTGGGCTAGTGTTTCTCCTTGGGTAGCCTCGATTCTGTTTTCCAAGAAGGCTGATGGGAGATTGAGGCTTTGTGTTGACTATCGATGCCTAAACAAGGTGACCATGAAGAACATGTACCCACTCTCGAGGATTGACGACCTCTTTGATCAACTGAAGGGAGAACGTTGTTTCTCAAAAATAGACCTCAAATCAGGCTATCACCCACTCAGAGTTTGAGAAAAGTAAGTGAAGAAGACAAACATTAGATGTTGGTATGGCCACTACAAGTTCATGGTTATGCCATTCAGCATATCCCACACTCCAACAGTGTTCAAGAGACTCATGAACATGATCTTCCATCCATACCTAGATCGCTTTTTCGTAGTCTTCATCGACGAAATTATGATCTACTCGACTACTGAGGTGGAGCATGCTATCCATTTGCAGGTAGTACTAGACATACTCTGTGAGCACCAGCTTTATGGTAATCTCTCGATGTTCCAGTTCTGGATCTGAGAGGTTCACATTCTGGGACATGTCATCTCGAAGGCTGGAGTTGCATTGGATCCAATGAATATTAAGGCGGTACTTTCTTGGGAACCACCCATGAGTGTGATGTAAGTACGGAGTTTATGGGGTTGGTCCGGATACTTTCGGATATTCGAGCCATATATCTCAAGAGTTTTAGAAAAACTATCAGCCTTGATAAAGATGGGGAAACCCATTGTGTTTTCATAGAGATGCCAGCAAATCTTTCAGGAGCTAAGGCAGAGGCTGACTAGTTCCCCCATATTGAGGCCTCCAGAGGAAGGCTTAGTGTACGTAGTTTCCTACAACGCATCCGGGACCGGACTCAGATGTGTCCTGATGTAGGAGTGAGCAGTGATCCATTATGGCTCTCGACAACTAATACAACATGATAATAACTACGCAAACCATGACCTGAAGTTAGCATCAGTGGTCTTCAACTCAAAGGTGTGGCGACACTATCTAATGAGAGAGTGTTGTAACTTGTACTCTGATCAAAAGAGTCTCACGTATATCTTCTCTCTTAAAAACATGATCCTAAGACAATGATGATGGCTTGAGTTCCTCCAAGACGTTGACTTCGAGATAGTCTATACTCCTAAGAATGGTAACATTGTTGCAGATGAACTAAGTTGGAGATCAGGTATATGGATGCTATGTGAGGAGACAGAGCAGTTGGCCGCTTTATAGATATCAATTGATTATAGAGATGGAGTAGCTTTTCTTCAGAATCATACAGTCACTCCCCCACTTCTTTAGAAAATCAGGAAGGAACATTGTGGGGACGCTGACTGTGAGAAACGACGTGATGAGATATCCATTCGACAAGAACCTGATTGATTTTCTGAAGGTGGGGAGAACGCCATCCTCTTCATTAGACATACCATGGTACCAGTGTCACTTTAAGATGAAGTGTTGAGGGATTTCCACACATCCCATCTACCGGTACATCTAGGAATGGAGAAGATGTATCAAGACCTCTGACCATTGCACTGCTGACCGGGAATGAAGAAGGTGGTAGTAGTGTTTGTTTCTCGATGCCTCACTTGTTATCAACTGATGGCAGAGCATGAGGGTTCAGTAGGCTTGGTTCCACCTTTAGAGGCACCAGAGTGGATGTGGGATGGGATATCCATGGACTTCGGGATATGACTTCCACAAACATCTAGGGTTTATAACATGATTGGGTTGATCTTTGAACGAATCACCAAGTCGGCCCCCTTCCTACCGATTAGAGAGCAGAGTTCAGTAGAGAGCTTGGGACGCCTTTATTTCAGGAGATTGTGAGTCTACATTCAGTACCCACAACTATTGTCTCCGATCAGGATGCACGATTTACTTCCCAGCTATGGAAGGGGTTGTAGGAGCCTTCGGGATGTAGCTTCCTTTGAGTACCACCTTCCTTCCTCAGAAGGATGGTCAGACTGAGCGGACCATTCAGACAATCGATGACAGGCTCCGTGCTTGTGTCCTCAACTTTGGTCATAGCTAGGAGGATCACTTTCCTTTGGTGGAGTCTTCATACAACAATAGCTATCAGTCCACCATTAGGATGGCATCTTTAGGGCCATTGTACGAGCAAACTTGAAGATCATACCTGTGTTGGACTGCCCCAGGAGATTCAGCACTAATGGGACCAAATATGGCACGGGCTACCACAGAGAAGGTGTAGATCGTCCCAGTGTGGATGAAGATTCCCCAGAGCAGGCAGAAGACTTACGCTGATTGGAGACGGAGGCCTCTTGAGTTCGAGGATGTCGACCACATCATCATACAGGTCTCACCCTGACGAGGTCTACGGAGATTTGGTCGAGGTGAAATGTTATCTCCAAGATTCATCGGACATTTTGAGATTCTCAGTAGTGTTGAGGAGGTGGCTTCCTGCTTATCTTTTCCACAAAATTTGCACAGGGTGCAAGACGTCTTCCACATATCCCAGCAGAGAAGATTCATGCACGACCCTTCTCACATCATCGACCATGGAGAGATGGACTTCAACGATGGGGACACCATTACAGAGGTTCCAGTAGTGATTGAGGATCATCATAAGTGGGTACTTCATGGATGGTCGATAGCTCTGGTGCACATTCACTGGCAGCATGGGAACCTCCATGACAGAACATGGGAGCATGAGGCTCAGATGTATAATCAATACCGCCACTGGTTCCCCTAGTTTGAGTTGTGGTTTATGGGGAAATAAATCATGAGGTGGGGTGAATTTAAAGACCTTGAATTTACTTGTAATTATTTTTATTCATATGGTAATTTTACGAGTCCGCAAAAAATTGGCGGCGCGTGATTCTGAGGCCCAGAGTGCCTGGAATGAGTTTTTGAAGTTTTTTTGGTACGTTTAGTAAACATACAAGCGAGTTTTAATAAAATTTGAACTGGTGCTCATAATTGAAATCCAAGGGCACTATTGAACTCATAGCACCAATATTATCATAAAGAGACTGTCACATTGATAGCTGTTGGTCGAGGGAGAAAGTTAGTTTTTGGGTTTTTTGTGGAAACAATAAAATAAAATAAACACATGTTTTATTTTATTAATCTGTTGTAACCACCTGTGTGGAAGATAGAAGTGGGGACCACCACACCTTAACCTCCTATGAGAGGTTATGGTGGTGGGGACCCCACACCTTAACATCCCATAAGTTATAGGGGTGGGGACCACCCGAGGTTTTTCCCTCATAATGGGGGGGGGGAGAGTAATCCTCTCAACTCCATCAATTAATTTTATGTGTCAACGTAAAATTAAATCCTTTGAATTTAATTTTAATTTTATGTTTGAAAAAAAATTAAAATCTTTCAATTTAATTTTCTGTGTCAACATAAAATTAAATTCTTTCAATTTAATCTAACGTGTCAACATAAAATTAAATTCTATCAATTATTTTTATTTGTCAACATAAAATTAAATGCTATCAATTATTTTTATGTGTAGAAATAAAATTAAATATTTTTAATTGTTTTGATATTGGATTTTTATTTTCCTTCATGGTGGAATTCGGTAATGGATTGGCTTTAGAGAATTGGGAAGAGCTTTGGGAGAATTCTTCCCCAACGATGAACGATTCCACAGATAAGAATGTGTACCACCGACGAAGAACGCTTCACCAAAGAAGAACGTCAAACCAGACATCGAACTTCTTCCTCAGAACTTCCTCAGACATAGGACATCTTCTACTATGACAAACCAATGCAAAAACAGATGATCAAGGAACACGCCGACGACACCGACACCCATTTTTTTCGAATGACAAGACTTCTTCCCCACGACTCGGTTGATGAAAAACAATCAAGGAAGGGATTTTATTTTGAATATTATATTATTAAATTGATTATACCCTTCTAAAACAATGAATCATTGCAGATGTTTTCCTTGCGGGATGGGAATAATTAGTTGCGAGAAGGGCATGATGATCATCATTCTTAACATTTGTTGAGCCACTTTCTACCACTCTAAACGTGGAGGGTGAGGGAAAAACTAACATGTACCGACCCCTCTTCTGATCTATTTTATTGTTCTTCGTGTTGGAGATGGATAAGAACATATGTGGAGGAGCACAAGAATGGTGGCCGACATCTCCACTGAGCGCGATAAAGGCAACAATACAAGACACTACTTGCAGCACCACCGGCCCGCTGCGCCCTTGCGGCCGCCCCAGTCGCTCCGCATGCACCATCACGACAGCCCTAGGACAACCCTTCTCGCAGAATCTCCACACCACGTGTGCCCCGCGTGCCCCGCACCGCCGGTGGCCGAACCGGCCCACCGGCCTCCTAAGGCACCTCAGCCGAGCCGACCTCCCACGCCCCTCGCGGCTCCCCAGCCGAGCCGCCCACCGGTGCCCCTCGCGGTTCCACGTCTGTACCAGCCTCCCGGGCCCCTTGAGGTGCCCTAGCCGAACCAGAAAAGCCCTCACAGTGCCTTCCATTCTGGCTCACCTATGAGGCGCGCTCCAGGCCAATCCGCCATTATGCTGACCCGCGATCGGTTGACACCCCCGCAGCCAGTCCTCGCCCTCACGGCCCTCTACTACCCATCACGGCCCGCTAAGTTAGGCCCAGTGGGTGGGGCCGAACCCAATGGGATGGCCCTTCCAACGGGGTGGACCATACCAAATGGGTTGGGCCTGTTCCACCCAGACCGGGTTGGCCCAAACTGGGTTGGGTCGGGTCGGACCGGACCCGGGCCCAATATAACCCTTTACATTCTTTTGCCCATATCATTGGCACAAATTATCCCTTTGACAAACCGTCAGTGGTGCTGGTAATCTTGATGCATGATGGTCCCTTTGAGTGTACGCCCCTGGAGTTGGGGTATAGTTGAGATATGGTCAGGTTGGATCGTGCACAAATCCAACCGGTCCCCTAGGACTAAAATTCCAATAACTCACTGAACGGGCGTCCGATTGATGCAACATCTTTACGTTGAGACCCCTATAAATGGGAGGATCTTTGGGATAATTATACCTAGGACTTCATGGAAGTTGGAGCATCGACCAGTAGCTTATGAAGAAGAATCTTACGAAGTCGAGAAAGAATTTGTGTGAGGACCTAGTAGCTGGATGAGACTTGAAGACTGCTAACCGATTGACTCAGAGTGACTCAACTAGCCCAGGGGGGTGTTCCTTGTTATGAGGGAAGTCCAATGGCGGAGGAGTGACTTGTTGTGGGGACAGTCCAACAGTGGGGAGTAAATCTGTGTGATACAACATACCCACGGTACTCGACAGGAGAAGTACTTCAGCAGTACAAGGATTGAGGGAAGCGGCTCTGTGTAACGCTGCAGGCCCACAGTACACGATAGAGGATGAGTTATCCAACAACCGAGGGTTCAGAATGTTTTTACCCTAGAAGAAAATCCTGGTGGAGCTATGTGTGTAACTTTTGTGTTTTCCTCTTGATTGAGATGGATTACTTGATAACTTATGTATAGGTATGGGCATATTCCTAAGTGGTGTTATCTGTTGATTTCATACAGTGTCGTTTATCCTTTTTTATTTTGTGGGTCCTTGAGGGTCATGGGGTCCCTACATAGTATCTTTATACTCACCCCTGCACGGGCTATGCCCAGACCTCATTGTGTTGGATGCAGACGACAGACATCAGTGACTGAGGCTAAGAGTACCAGGACTGAATGGTACCCGAAGGTGGACCTTATGACGAGTCAGTACACGAAGGAGGCTGTAATATGTGGAGTGCTAAGGAGATTATCTATACCTACCCTTCATGTAAGAATCCTGGAGGATGACCCATCAACATTTTTTCTTTTCTCCAGTTGTACTTGTACATCCAGTTCCTTGTACTTTCTAATTGGGCTTTTATTTCCAGGCCCTTTTACTTTCCATCACACTTTTCTAATACAATTTACCTAGTGTTTTGTATCCATCTGTGTGCTCTATTGTGTGCGTTTACAGGTTATAAAGTCAATGCATTCTGATTTTTAGGGAATTACTACTTTGGTGCTAGTCGCCAGCCCCTGGCCTATGGAAGGCGGGCTTTGGGTAGTCACGGCATGGGACCCGGGGAAGGGTCATGAAAAATGTACATCTTCCACCTCCACATGGTGTTTTCCCTTTTCATCGACCTAGAATAAGGCAAATTTATAAGCTCATAAATGAAAAAAAAAATATTTGATAGTATAATCGAGCTGAATTCCACCATGTGTTCCATAAGAAATTGATATTTTTTTAACATTTTGATTAATTTTAAAGAATGAAAATGAATAAGAAATCAATTAATAATTTATAAATCAAAACATGATTTTAAATCAAGTAGATAAAAATATTTACAAAGAGGAATAAATTTATATTTTCATAAATCACGGTCATGAATAAAATAGTCTGATAATCACTCAACTTAAATATTCATAACATTTCAAATCACTACGATCCCATTTCATAATTTATGTCTGATCTTCGAAGTAATATCCTCAAATAATTATACTAATAATATTGGATTTATGTGTCTTAATATATCCTTATGTTTTAGGCCAACAAGATAAAAAAATCCATACACCATTAGGGGAAATTCACACAGAATATTGTATTTTTGACTTCAAATTAAAAATCCATTGATTGGGAGATGTTTTCCAAGTGTGATTTTAATTATATACCATTAACTACTCAAGATCACATTATATTTCAATCATTCAACAATGAGAAAATCATTTCAATTCAAATCAAATTATCAGTCAGTATTCTTTTTTCCAATTTCATGTTTCAACATTGATTTTCAATTTCCAAAATTGATAAAATGGACTTTGTATCAATTTCATTACAAATAGTGTCATAAATTATTTGATTCATTTTTATCAATAATCAACAAATGAAATTCAAATTTTAATCCAACATTTCTCAAAATCTACACAATAAAAAAATTCCTCTAAGAATGTGTTATATTTTAAAATTCTATGTGTTTTCAAAATTGAGTGAAAAATTATAAAAAAGTACAGAACTCAATTAATAACAACATTAAAATAAAATAATAAATAAATTATTAAAATGTAGAAAATTATTTACAGAACCACCTACCTCAGTCACATTATAAATCAATCAATCAGTAGAATCATGAACTACCAACAAAAAGAAAATAATGAGGATAAATAAAGAACAATACCTATAATAAATTCACAATAAATTAAGGTATGGATATATCAATAACATGAGGATTAATCACTCTCAATGAATGAAAGAAAATAATACTAGAGGGGGATTCCAAATCAGTGACATTATCTTTACCAAAAAAAGATCAATCACATCCACAAACACATTGTTCCAATAGGATATGGATTAGAGGTGAAAAAAACTACACAAGAGAGCCTATAAAGTTAATGAACTATGTTATGGTCAAATAATATGTGTTCAAGGTTAAAAATATGGCCAATATATATTAATTACAATTATTAGTGGGTTTTATAACCCATTCAAACCATTTAATGGGTTATACAACATGGTTATTACAAATCATGTTCCAAACCATAGGCCCTGAATTGGACTTTGAATGAGAAGCATAATTATGTATCATGTTTTGAAAAACATTTCACCAACCATAAAAATGCACACTACCTCGTGTCAAATAGTAAGTTGTGGATGCCATGTTGTTAACAATATCCCTTGGGAAAATGTATGGCCCACTACCGACCCTCTATATATGGGACACAATTTCCTCCTATAACCCACAAGATATTCCCAATACGTACCAAAACTATAAACATAATTAAAAGCCTTCAAAAACCCAAATATTCATTAAATCCTATTACCAAAAAACATATCATAAGATAATAAAAAACGGGGGAATATGTACCTAAACGTGGGTAATTGAAGTTATAATGATTTTTAAAGGATTTGAATAAACTATATTCACTTCATATTAAAGTAACTTTTCATAGACTATTTAAAGTAGACATGGAAAGGGTGTTGTAATCCATATTATGTATTAACCATGTAAATCGTGTGTGCCTATATAAATTTGAAATTTATAGAATCATTAACTAGTTGAAATGGTTAATTTATAATGAAAATAAATTATAAAAAATCACCACTAATTCAACCCATACACATTTCACAGTGGTCCTCCAATTCTTGTTATATTTAATAAAATTCATTTAAATAAATATAATGTGTTTCATAACATCTTTACCAAAACACAAAAAAATTTATCAAAGACATATTTGATGAATTTTTGTAACACAATTATAGAACAATAAGTCCTCTTGAAAATAAAATGACATTTATCAATTATAAATTCATTCCAAATGAAATTAACAGCACTAAATGTTTTACTAGGGGGTTTTAGAAAAAAAAATTAGTTTATAATTATATGCATTAATTTCATTTAGAAGGCTAGTGGAAAAAATTTAGAATTAATTTTTTTTAAATAAATATAACTTTTGAATTCGTCATCATAAAAATCTCCTATAGTGAACATTTCATATTTTTCTAAAACTAGAGATTTTACTAAAAATATTGAAAAAGTGTCATTTTTATAAATATCTTAACTAGTTTGAAATTATTATTTTAAAAGAATAGCATTTATTTAATAAAAAAATTATATTAAAAATATTTATATAAGTAAAAATAAATTGTTTTAAAAATACTATGTTAGGATTATAAAACCCGTGATTATCATTTTTGGAAACACCCTTACTATTGTACTCTATTTTTTTTATTCCCCTATAATATAAATTATTTTTCAAAAATTTTACAAATTAAATAAAAAAAATTGGCTTTTTTTAAAAAAAATTAACATATTCATATTATGTAAAAAATCAAATATAATTATTGGTACAAATTTATAATTACTATGATTGATGTTAACGAACATGATAATAGTGATAGGGTAATTTTAAAAGAATTAAATTATTAAATTTGAGCAATATTTTCAAATAAATTATATATAGGGTTTTTATATAATGAATTAGGTAATATTTAATTGAAAATAATAAATAATATTTTCACTCGTTTAATTTGTTATTAATTTTTATAAGAGTATGATACCTTAGAGTGGAAACCTAATTTTTCAATACATTATTTTTCTAATTTAAACAGTATGATTCATATAAATAAAATCTAATTTTTATTAAATTATGTGAAAATATTGGGTCATAAACTAAAAAATTAATAGTAGGGGTTATTTATACTTTTTTTAAAAAAAAATTAATAACCTAGGTAAGAACTAGTAAGAAATATAAAAACGAAAAATTTAAATGATAAGACCATAATGGTAAAAGACTTATGACATCTAAATTACATGGAACCATCTGAATAATAGGAGGATTATAAGCCTTAAATCACCCACCACTCAATTAAATTCCATTTTAGATTCATTTTCCTTATAATAGAGTTTTTCTACTACTTTTAATTAATTCGTAATTAAAAAATTATCATTCTTATTAAATATACCTTGTGATTAATTCCACAATAATTTTCAAAATATTCTTATTATTTACATCGCAATAATAATTTTATTGTATCCCCAAAAATCTCTCCCCATTTTTATAACCATTTTCCTTTCAAAAATACCATGATAAGGTTCTTCCAGTCTTTACCCAAGTGATAAATTCATAAAGCAGTTGTAATGTTCTTAAGAAAGCACACATACTTTATTTTTGTTTTACATGTATGATAATTTATATCCATGAATGAATGATAACATCAACATTATTAATATAAATAAATTATGTTATACAATTTTTAAAATCCAATTTCTACCCTCTTCCAAAACCATTCCAAAAATGAATATGTAGTCATCCATATGTGCATTTTACCACCGTCTTAAATTGCATGATTGATTTATCCTCAACGCCTTTAATAGCTACTTGTAAAGGATATTTAAAATGATGATATGATACTTATAAAAGTAATATGATTATGAAATTACAATCCATTCCCCCATGAGTCCATGTAGACTACCAACTCTATGAATGTGATTCATTTCATTTCTTAGTCTAGTAGGTTATTATTTCAACAACTACCTTATAACCTGATTAACCACATAAAAAATTAAAATCATTATGCTCCCATAATAATGATATTATTTTAATGGAAGTATTATCTTAACCATACTCATCCATATATTATATCTTTTTTTTATTTAAATCCGTTTAATAACCTATATGATAAATTTAATATATTTATGTGATTTTTAACTAAGAAAACAGAATCCTTAGTTACAATAGATGATAATAAGTAAATAATTATTTTTTCTCTCATATGTATATGGTAATATGTAATCCCTTATTATGATATGACCCATCGTCTATGAAAATTAACAAAGAAATCTTGTCACTAACTAAGTAATTATGAATCAAATCTATATTAAAAATAAAATGAACATGAAAATTTATGAAAAATAGATAAATTATATTCTGGTATCATTAGTTTTCTTCTAAACATAAAATTTTTATATATAATGAATAATAGATACCACTATTATGAATATAGTAATAAATAAATCAATCCAAACTAATAAACATCTAATGATGAAAATAAAATATAACTGTCTAAAATATTTATATTAAATGATTATAAATAATGATTATAATAGGTTATAGATATGAATATGTTTTTAAAAAAGAGATTAATATTGTTATCTTTTTATACATGAGGTTAATTCGATTAATGTAAATGATGAATTATGGAATATTTTTTTTGATTATTAATTTGGAAACATTAATTTGTGATTTATAGTCACCAATTATTCCCTATTAATGATGTATTTATTATTTATGGATTTATCTTATCCAAATATTTGATTAATTAAAATGAATTTTCAACTATACTTCATGTTATATAATTCTTGACTTCTCAATTAGAAATATGACAATGATATAAAGAAATATTTGTCTGATGTTTCAAATCTATGAGTGTTGTCTAATAATGTGGACTATTTATAAATTTATATAGTGTAATAAAATCACTAATTCAATCATGTATGATATGTAACATCAATTTCATGATATTTATGGCTTATTTTATTATTTCACTCTCATTTTATTTCGAATTTGAATTTAATAAACACATAAAAAATATTGATAACAAAAATATCATTTCTTGAGATATAATACATGTTCATGAACCTATTTATTATATAACATGTTTCTTCCTCCATAAGGTTATATGTCACGGCAATTCAACTTCTACACAATGTATATGGAATTTTAAATTAAACATATATAAATTGATGAATTTATTTCTAAAAAAATATATCAATTATAAAAAAATAATCATCCTACATATCTACAGTTTCTCCTCTAGTTCAATTTTTTCCCCATCCCAAATTTTTTAAACCATTATATTTGGAAATCCGATAATATATTGTGACTTGTGAAATTAAAATTCATATTTCAAATTTTCAAAAATAAATTTTTTTATCCTTTATGTTATATGTGTTTCAATAATGATATAATAAATTATTAAATTGGTTTCATATCAAGTTGGTATGTTGATTTTATACTCAAAAATTACATGAAATAACAATAATGTTTATTGAGGCTCTATTATTGAGGGTAATCATTAAGAGAAAATATTATAACATTAGCATTTTCAAAATGTCCCAAAACATCATATATGAAAATATTGAAAATATTTTTTTTCTAATAACACTATTAAGATATTACTTTTTTACACATTATTTCAAATGATATTAATATATTATTTCAAATCACATTTTATTATTTTCATGATCCAATAGAAAATTTCCCTCCCTCAGTTACCTGAATTGGTTTGTATTAAATCATGAGTGGATTAATAATCCCCATGGGAGGAAAACTAGTTCCTAAAAAACACTAGAACACACTTGGGAGTTCATTCTCCCATCAAATTCAACAAAATAATTAATGAAAATTAAAAATAGGTTTGGAAAGAAGCATACATATATTATACTTCCATGAAATAGAAAAATATTTAAAAAAAATTACCTAATATTAATGTTCCAAAGAAATTTATTGTAATGTTAATTAAAATCATCCCCCACTACACAGGTCTTCCTATTCTATAAGAAAAACATTCACAGTAGGCATATTTTCTTCACCCACCAGTAAAAATATCTTCCCACTATCTGTTGAAAGTAGTAATATATTATTTGGGAGATAAAACAGAAAGACTTATTAATAAAACATAACTACAAACCCGAATTCCTTTTGTGACTATATGAGTAACCTCCCAACAAATATGATCCACAATGTCAAGCCTATGAGAATAAAAAAGATAAAATCTATAATTGAAAAATTATTTATATATAGGTGTGAGAAGTAGGATACATATAAGGGATTCCACGAAAAACCACATTCCAAGAATCTTACCTTTAAATAAAAACCCATTATTTATTTTTTTAATATAAAAATATATAAATTTCACTTTATATTCATTGAAATAATTTATTATGAAAACGATTTATGAAACAATATCGTTTTTTCGTTTTCAAGATAATTTTAATTAATGATATATTTTACATTTGACCATTTATATTAGGACAATATTTCACAATTAGAGTTCAAATATGAATTTATAATAATGAAATCATAATGTAAAAGTGACATAAGAAAATTTGAATGTATTATACATGTGAGAGAGGTTTCATTTTATATTAAGATATTGTAGATATATAATATAAAAAAAACATAAAAATTTATATATTCAATCACCACTAATGTTGGTTACCCACAATCATTATGATCATGTCAATATAAGGACCCCTATTCAATGTGTAATACTAAAATAGTGATGCATGAGTACCTAGAGTTCCCTTCTAATAACAAAAGTCATCCTAGGAAAAAAATAGTGGTGATTATATTAATCTATCCAAAACATACATATACTTTACTTTTTATTGATTTAATCCATTCACATCCTCACATATAATCCACCATTTTATGTACAACCCCTCCTCCCTTTACATGAAATTAAAATTATACAAAATCACATTTACATGGAATACATTTCATATCACATATTTTGAACATGTACCACATTTCTAAAATAAGGTGCACACCTTTATAGGGTTTTTCATTTTAGTAAAAAATCTCAAAACTTTTACCGGGATACATCATGTAATCGAAACATCATTCGTTTATAAAACTACATTTCTTCCAAAAATTTCATGTTCTAAAACAACTATTTAAACATAAACACATATGAAATTTAATATATATATACCCATTTTCCCGATGCATGTATTCATCCAACCATGTGATAATATTTTCAATGATTATATCTATATATATTCATATATATATGTTTATAATTCAGATTTAATAAATGAAATGATTTAAAATCTCCATTAGGACATTCTAAAAATGAAACAATCCATTTTGGATATTTTTTAAAATCATTTTGGAGACCAAACACATTATCCTATCAAAAATTAATATTAAATTATGATATATTATAGAAAAATCAATGAAAAAACATATTAAAACATTCAAATCATGATAAGGGAAAAATCCATACTTCAAAATCATATTAATTCACCCTTTGTCACAATAGTACTATTTTATATTGTTTACATATGATATATTTTTCATTAATTTTATATTTTTTGAAATATACACACACAAAGATTATAATTCATCTGGTTTGACAAAATATGTGCCAACCATGCATCATCCACTAGGCTTCTAGAGAACCTAGAATTGTTAGGTACCATGATTTTGAAATGAGTGTCACAACTATGCAGTTGGAACTCTATAATGATATTATATGTCACATGGTTTCCACAATGTTTGTAAAACCATTCACTTTAACCACGTGATAGGAAATTCATTCAAAAAGCTTATAGTTTCAAGGAATCATTTCACCAATGGAAAAAATAACTAAAAAATAACAAAAAAATAAATAAAGTAATATTTTAGTTTCTAGTTGAGGTTTGGAATTATATATAATAAAATTATTTTATAATATAATAATACAACCCAATATATAACTAAATAATAAATGGATTTCAATTTAACGGATTGGTTATAGGGTAAGAAATATGAAAATGATGTGATCAAATAAAAATAGTAATGAAATTTACAACCATTAATGAATATTTATACGAAACGCCGCTCATCTGGTGTCACAAAGACTAAGAACCAATAATAAATCAAAAAACAACCAAACTAAGAACAGTTTTACCCTATATAACACATAATGAATGGTGGAAAAGAAACCAATAAATAGGGATGTAATAAGGTATATGATTAGAATAAATTATAACTAAAAATGATCGGGGAAAAATCATGAAAGGAATTATCCAACCAGAGAGAGGAGGTGGAGGATGGGCCACACATGAGGGATCCCCTATTGGGTGTCATGTGTAATATCGAGGGGGGGGGGAAGAACCCTCTATTAGGGGGTTAAATTCTTTATTGTAAAATGATTAGTTTTTTTTATTTAAAAATAAGGATATGACACTTGATTAGTGGAATGGTTTGAAAAACATTACGTTGACCCTAAATCCAATATTGGTCTTCTAGGGGAACTCACGTGGCATGTATACATGGTTTGGAGGATAATTCGTTGACCATGTTGTTTGATATATAAAATTATAAAAGATTCTTCACAGTCACAACATGGTACGAAAATATTTGTGACCTGTTATGCATTCCCAAAACACCAAGTTCGAAAAAATAAATTTCCTTAAATAAAAAAACAAATAAAAGAAACTCAAAATAAATAAGATAATAGAGTACCGTCAGGTTTGGGTATTGAAATTATCCCCACAATGATACATTCATTTTCAATGATATCTAAAGAGACTTGGATGACCATTAAACCCAGAAATGAAAAACTAATTCTCCAATTAAGACTTCAAAAAAAGGCCAAGATCCAATAATAACTTTTCATTTGAAACCCGATATACAAAAATCCAAAAAGAGGAAAGACCAATGAAGCCAACCCATAAAATTAATGAAATCAAGGGGAATGAAATCTCATATCACCACACACAACCCCAAAATATGGAACACCTAAACCCCAAACATCAAGATCACCAAAAACACTCATCATGGTTTGTTCAAGAACATTATGAGAATATATCACTTGAAACTCAGTAAAGGTTAACCAAACTACAATGACTAGTTTAAGGTGAGATAAGACCCATGAATTTCACCATTATTTAGAATTCATAATTCCCAAAAAGATAAAAATTATATATTAAGGACTATATTCCACATGATATCCACTTATTCTGGTCTTTATTCCCTATTAGGACTCTGGAAGAACACTAATTTCGAAATACTGAACAACCCTTAATTCATAATGAGAACCAAATTAATGAAAAATTAAATAAGGAATGAAAAACAACGATACTCTCAAAAAACAAAAACCAAATCTTTAATATAAAATATTCTCATTAAAACCAAATTCCCAAAGTAATTGTAGTCTTAAGAATCAACAAATAGTGAAATTACACAACATATTCAAAATATAAAATATGATTAAAAAACCATGGAAACATAGTGAAATAATAAAAGTGAAAAAAGGATAAAATGTTTCACAATGAAACCAATAATACCCTAGAATCATCAAAACGAAACCCGATGATTCAATACATCAAAAATAAGGAACCACACAAAAATCATAAACACTTTCTAAAACCTGGGATTTAATGGATTAATACCCAATATAATGACAATTTGGACTAACCAAGAAGATTAATAAGACAAGAAACATCTAATAATTACCTAATAATAAATTAATCAACTAGATCAACATGATCTCTAGTCTCATGACCAGGGGTAAAATCTAGGATATGCTCCCATAACACTAACCCCTGGTGAACCAATTGATCACACAATGTAACATCACCCTTCACTATCATCTCATGCATTCACCTAAGACATAAAAATCCAATAGAGATATTAAAACTCTATTCATTTCTCACACTAAAATATATGATCATTTAATCAACAAATAAATACTTTCGAATTTTCATAGGGCGATAGTGTTAGAAAAATTTATTTAAAATTTCTCCAATGAATATAACCACCTCAATCATGAGAGTATAAAACATCTATTTGATTAGAATAATGGTGTTTGAAATCTGACCTTCACCTAGACAACCTATGTAGTCACCCTAGGGACTGACCATACACTATTTACCATGAAAGTTTTGAGGAATGGTTTAAAATACGAAGAAAATTATGATCCAAACACATCAAAAATTTAAAATCTACATCCAAAAAAAATAACCCAAGCACAATAAAATATTCCACCAATATTCATGCATAAAAAAACCCTAAATACATTTGATAAAAATTAAAAATTAAAATGAAAACAGAAATCAATCACTCACTCATCAAAAAAATTTAATTCATAATTAAAGTCCACTATGGAAAATATGACTAAATATATTAAATTAATCACTCACCAATGGTATCCTATAAAATGTGACATATTAATCTACATCGACTATCACATGTAAACAACCACACATAGGTATAATAATGCACAAACCACCAATATATTTTAATGTGTTAACATTCATAAAGAATATGAGGGGTTACACAAATGGTGTTTCCATCACAAATAATTTCAAAAATAATCCCAAAAAATTAATATACCCTTTATCCTCGAAACAAAATGTTAATAAATTTTTTAATTAATATTCTATTAATCATTTCAAAAATATATAAAAATACTAATCAAATATATATTTTATTTTAAAATATCAATTTTTTTCAAATAAAAAACTGACAACCAAACATTATTTTAAAATTCAAAGAAAATACACAAAAATAAAATAAAATGGATTATATGAATGAATGGAACAAATAACAACAAATGAACCATATTATAAAAAATATAAAACATGAAAGCAACTTTGGATGGGTTTTAAATATAATTTTGGAAGACCCTTCACCAACTTCTGAAGCTTACTAGATGTCAGCAAAGGTAGTCTCATTATCTATGCATGGTTTTTTAGACCATGAATATTAACCATGCCCCTTATAATTCATACAAAAAATCCAGTATAAAATATATAAAATTAAATATAACCCATTAATTATCATTTCCAATCATATTCACTAAAAATGAAGTTTAAAAATTTAAAAAAATATATGATCAATGCTCTATTATCAAATATAGATATCTCAGACTACTCTAGAGTTTCATATGTCCATTTGAATATGTGTTGATCAGTCACCTTCCTATGAATTACAAATTGAATCCAAAAATCCCTAGCTCCAATATACAAAAAACACATAAATAACAATTGAAAAACTATTCTGATACAATTCGTTTCATGAACCAACCTAATTGATCTCTATTTAAAATTTCTTAACTGGTCCACAATAATCCCTTAAAGGAGTTATGAATATCCATGAGCTACTAACACGTTCATGGTAATCATATTAACACCTTTTGGAATGGTTTCACAGATATAAATTTATTAAATAAGACTAACAATAAAAATAAAATAATTACAAGACATGTTTGTATGTCATACGTCACTGCCAGTGAAAAATAAAATGAATCAACAACTTGATAATTTTTTTTGTAATGAAGTAAAAAGGAAATAGGCAAACAAAACCCCCCTTTATCACCCCAATCCCCCTATCTTAGAATAAATAGATGACCACCTGATGGGTTTTCTCCACCAACCAAAAAATTTAATTAACCTGCACTCATAGAATACAATAAATGGCTAATTGGATAATGAGATCTATGAAATCTAAATAAAAATAAAATAAAAACATACATTCCTCCATGTTACTATATGAGTCATCACCAAACCAATAAGTCCCACAATTCTCCAATGGATAAATAGACATTTTGAAATCTTCACCAGAAAAATGGGAGAGAAATATTCATGATAACTGATATTGTAAATAAGGATTTTCAGAAAACCATTCCTTATACCTTTAATTTATATAGAATTACATTTTATACTATTTGAGAATATTAACATATAAAAATAGGGTTATGTATTATTCTTAGAAAAGTAGATGGAAAATGCATTAGAATACCATTTCATTTTCACAACAAAAATAATATAAAAATGATTTATTTTCCAATAAAACATTAATACGAAGAGTAATGTTCAAAAAACAGGTTCTAGTATGAACAAATATTATATAATTATTTCTAAAAATGTGACACAATAATAGAATAATGTATCTTTCTTGTAAAGCAGGTGTCATTGGATATGAGGATAAATTTGATAAGGGCTATTATAGATCAGTAAATATTCACTTAATCAATCTCAAATACATATAAATTCACATAATTGAATCACAACCACATTTATCATCACCCTCATTGGTTTGACCAAGGGGCATACCCAAAAATTAGAACATGTATCAATTAGGGACACTAGTTAAAGTGTAATACAAAACAGGTATTCAATATTTTCCTAGATGTAATGTCCCAACCCAGCTCACCCATAAAATGTAGGATGTACCATTGACCACATGACCTCAAGCGTGACTCCATGTATGCCATATACTTCCAACTAGTAATGAGGGTCTATGGAAAGTTAGTGGGGAGAATATATGATCATATCAGAGTTCAATAACATATAATACCAATAAATAGTGGATGCGGTCTAATAATTGATAAAGAAGTGGCTGTAAGATTTTTATAAAACATGAAAAAAGTGGAAAAAGAAAGTTTATACTATAGATGCATGCATGACAAGCCAAGGATACAAAATTAAAAGAATTAAAAAACAACAATCTTAAAAGTCTAATACATAAATAAAGAAAAGACTCAATGTCCCAAGGCAAACTCAATGAGTATCTTGTGCTCTAGCTCAGTCTTTTGCTCCTCACTCCAGGTACTTTCATACAGTGATAGGCATGGTCCATGGTCTATTGTCCTGTGAACAAGAAAGGCCTACTAAGGTATCCCAGTGAGATGGAAGCCAAAGTAGGGTGTGAGAAAAACATCATAGTAGGCCAACACCACCATTGTCATTCCATATCCGGATAGTGAAATTTTAATAATATGATACATGTATAATGATGTGACAACCGAATTGAATAATTAAATAACAAACCATCTAGGTTGTTAAGAGACACCTGATAGAGATACCTTCTTTGTCTAGTGGATGGAAAATAAGAGTTCTAAATAAGAACTATAAATTGATTAAATACTATTATTAACACATTAATTTAAATTCTTATTTAACAGGATAAATTTCTTGGTTCCAATAGACACCCATACATGAAACCCACATTGTTTGTGGTGGGGTCAGAACCATTTCCCATATTCAATTCACAAATCATTATCTCAAAACTACTTCAATTAACCATTTTATTTATTTTATGTACGACCGATTGGACCCACTATCTAATGTCAATTAATGGGTGTATAAAATCATGTATAGCACCCTTGTGAGTATTTGGAGAATTATTCCTTGTCTCACAACCCATGGGTATTTAGATCATCAGTACATGTCTCATAAAATAATTTTTACATTCAAGTAGGGTGTAAAATTCCACGTCTTACACCATGTGAGTATTTGGATCAACAATTCCTATCTCACAAACCATTTATCAATCATACATATATATTTATCATTGGTGTAGAATTCCATGTATAACACCGCGAAACCATCCATTAATAAATTCATAAATTAATTAATCAAACCCGTTAATTAATTCAACAACTACATAAAAACATAAATCCCCTAAAAAATAATTATAAAATTAATTTACTATTAAACATCTCAAAATCGTATAATTAATTAACAATTATTTATTTTTAACCACAATCAATTGAAATAGATAAATAACTCAATATTTAATTACCCCATTTCCTTAACCAATAACATGGTATGTAATTCACCAATAAATTATTCTTATTCTCTTATTAATCAAATCGATTAGTTAAATATATCAAATATATTAGTTAGTGCATCAATTTACTAAGTACACATTACCATTAATTAATCCTTCAATTAATTAATTGACAAAACAATTTACATTACAAATATAATTTTCAAGAAATAATTATCTCGTTTTAATTCAAACATTTCTTAATCAAAACCACCATTAAAAATATTAAATTCACATCATGGTACATAACATTGAGCATTAAAAATTCACTAATTAAATTAATTCATTAAAGTAAATTAATTCATCAATTATTTAATTTCATCCCTATATTTAATCAATTCAATATTTGGATAACATTTCATGTCATTAAAAAGTAGTACTTAATCCATCATTAATTATCTTTATTTTGTGAAAAACCACATGTGACAATTAATCCATAAATAAATTATCTCATTTATAAAAATAAATATATTGTAATAAACCATTTTATTAATTATTTATATCTAGCCAAAAAGCACACAATTAAAATAAATAATTAATTATCTTATTATAGACAAAACAAAACATCATTTACTTATTTAATCGTATCACTTTAACCAATTCGGTAATACATGCTAAAAACCAACGAATGGACATTTCATCATTTATCTCACATTGGAAGAATCATTTAATAACATCCAATGTCATACATCAACACACCACATATCACATTTAGCAATTTAATCAAACATACTAAATTCACATTTGAAAGGAATTTGATATAAATAATTCATTGAATAATTTAAATACCAAAAAAAGTTGATCAAAAATTTTATTAATGAATTTAATAAAGTTGAGGACATGAATGGGGGTAATTCCTCAGGGTGGAATCAATTAATTATTCAGAGGCTGGAGATAAATCAACAACCAATCCATGACTGTTCTGCAACGGCATGCACATGCCTTTATGTATATATTTTTACATGTGTGCCACCTCTACATTGATCAAAACCCACTACAACATAACATATAATAACAAAAAAAGGAAACAAAAAGACTCCACACACCTCAAATAAAGTATCGGGGACTCTTATAAACCAAAATAACCTAAATTGGTTGATGCGAAACAAATTAGTAGTGTGCAATCCTTACACAAAACATCGACGACAGATCTAATCTATAATGATCTAATGATTTATATATGGATATTACTATCTTATAAATATTTCATATATTCATATGAAATCCCAACATAATTAAATTCTAAGTTCTATTTGACCTTTAAACTACTGTTTTTTCACTTCTGTGTTATGAATTTTGAAAATCTGACATGCACTATTGTGATCAGTTAGTTATTTAGAGTCTGATAAGAAAAAAAATATGTTGAGTAGTAACGTACCCTTATAAATAGTAACATAACCTTATGAAAAGTGATATAACCTAATGAATATTGACCTATCTAATGATAATATAAAAAAATATTCAAGTGATAGTATGATGTAACTATATTTTAGAATTAGTGAATGAATATTTTAAAACTACTTTCTTACTAATAAATTATGAGTTTAATTAAATATTTAAATAATACTCTTTTTTATTTTTTTGGAAAATTTATATCATTTTTTGTTTCTACACGTTGAAAAAAGGTTATGGTGAATTTTTAGAATTTTTCTAAAATAATTGAATTTTTAGTGAATAATAAAATACATTAATTTAACAAATAAAAACATCATTATTCAAATCTACTATTTCTGACATCACAAATAATGTGAGCACTCTATTCTTGAACAAACATTCATTTAGTACTATTTTTGAGTAGTAACATACCCTTATATAATAATTTGACTTCACTCTAAGTAACCAATCAAAAAAGGTCTTGAAAGAACCAAAAGGTTAATAAATATAAGTTAATTATAGAAGAGGTTATGGATTTATTAATTAATAAACCTAATTTGTTTATTATGGTCATTAATAACAAGTGGAGAACACCACCATATTTAAGGTAAGGGATCCTCTCCATAACTCACTTAATCATGATCTTCCTCTATGATATGCACTTTTATGTGTAATACCTAATTATGGGGTAAGATTATGAACCTCCCCCATATTAAACTCATGATTTATAAGTTGTGAGAAACCCATTTTATATATCATCATTCACACTTACGTGACACCATACCAATTAACTATAAATATTTCTACCCAAACATTCATTGTTCTTTCGGGATACCTTATCTATCATTATATAAAAATGGGTTTATCTTATATGTTCATGTACATATTAAAAATTATATTTAGATTTATATTTTTTTTATGAAAACCCTTTAATCACTCTATTTTGGATATATACATGTTTTTAAAAGATTCCCTCCTTAGTATATTCCGATAATAAAACCTGTTTTAATGGTGCTTCCTAAATTTTTACCCAATTTCATGTGAACTCTATCATATTTTTTAAGCCATAATTTTCTTTATAATATAAGTATTTTTAGTAAGACAAAATTCTTGATTCAATTATGTTTTTATATAAAATATTTTCCACTTTTCTATATCAAATTCATTATAGTATTTTCCTAAAAACCACACAAAAATGTTTTAATGATAATATTTCTCAAATAAATTGGTTATATATTGTCACCTCTGTTTCACATAACATACCATATTATATGAATATTTCACCAAATTAAATTCCATGTTTGTTATAATCCATTTCTTTCATGGAGACTTTCAGTATACTCCCATTGGTTAAGCTCTATGCCATGATTGTGGTACCTAATTCTTTCCATGGGTACCCTTATGTTTATGTATGGATGATTATGTTTTATTATTTATGTGTAATGAATACTCATGAAAATATTAATATGATTGTACCCTAATATAAGACTAATTAATTAGGAAATTTTATGCCTCATGAGATGCAATGAGAAAAGGGATTGACGGTTAGCCTTGATCTGTACTAAAATGGGAATCAGGATTGGCTGTTAGACTTGAACAATACTAAAATGGATTATGAGATTGGAAGTTATCATTGAACCATAATAATGAATTTTTTTATGATTCTTACAAATTTATATGATTCCATGTTTATATGATCCCATGTTTATATGATATGATTTTATATGTTCCATACTTTGGATATCAGTATGTCATGCATTCTAACTCATGTGATTAAGAAGTATCCTTATGTTCATTAACATATTGGTCATTTTAATCATCATTTTTTTCATGAGTTCCCCAAGGTACCCTACGTAGATGTAAGGGCTCAGAGATAGTTAGTAACCGTTTATGGATATTAAATAAAGATGTTTTTTATCCCCATGTTTTATATTTTATGTACCTAGGATTTCAAGACACTAGAATTAACAATCCTTGGCTTGTACTATATTGTATAGTTATGCTTAAAATCATGTAATGTTATGTGAAAAATGCTAGGTATTCTACAGTTAGTATCATAGGATGGTGTAGTTATTTTTGGAGATTATGAATAGAGCAACTTACTGAGAACCATAAGGATGATACTAAGTATAAGAAATCATTACAGAATTTTGGTGTGAATTGAGAATGAGCTTTGTCACGAAAATAAATACCTATCTAGATACTTGTAGGTAAAGGTTGCTCTGGAATATATGTATATAAGGGAAAAACAATAAAACACAACTTTGAGATGGAATCGAACAGGAACAGGTTCACGACAATAGGCCTTATTGCACTCCTTGTTACAACAGTTCCATGGGATACACATTGGTTAATTCACGAGCTTAATAAAAACCATTATTAATGGAAAAAATACCATGAGAATATATTTTATGAAATAAAATAAGGATATAAGTGATTTAAACACAAGGAATCAAAAGTTAGGATATACTTCTCCATTATAATTTTATCCCTTTACGATCAAAGTTTCCTTTTTATGCTCAATAACTAAGTATTCAAGCCCTCTAATTGTATGTACTTTTTAATAAATAATTGGAGACTTAGAAAACACATTCCAACAATCAATGTTATAGGAAATGTGATCATTTACCTAATGATACTCCTAATATGATCGGATAGGGTGCTCAAAACATCATGACCATACTTGCTCATGTGAATTGTGTAACAAATAATAACATGAATCATGTGGAACACCCTCCTCTTCCAAGAAAAGAGAAATTCTCCACAGAATCCTTCATCTGGAAAAATCCTCCAATGTTTAGCAGATATCTTGATCCTCCTCTCATGGAATAATAGATTAATTCTATTGAAAATATATTCTTCGTACTCTAGTCCTTTTCATTAAGAAAAAGGATGTATCAATGTGCCACTGTTTTGATTATCATGAGCTCAATAAAATCATTATAAATAACAAGTATCCCCTACCACAGATAGATTATTTGTTCGAAAACTCTATGTGGATAGTTATTTATCTTTGTAGGACCATCGGTCATGATATAACAAATTAATGGTGAGAAAGGGAGATATTCCCAAGAATACCTTTCCAGTGAGATATGGATAGTATGAGTTCATAGTGATGCACTTAAGACTCACTAATTCTCGAGAAATTTTCCTAGATTTAATGAATTGAGTCTTTATGGATTAACTCATAGAAATTGTGGTAGTCTTTATTAATGATATTCTAATATACTCCAAGAGAAAGGAAGAAATTGAATAGTATTTGAATATTGTGTAAATGTCTTTGCAAATGGATAAGTTGTTTGCAATGTACAGTAAATGTGAGTTCTAGATGGAGGAAGTATCATTCTTGGGGGATGTTATCACCAGAAAAAGGTGTATTTGTATACCTTTCCAAGACAAAGGAAAATGAAGAGTGGCCCATGAAATCTTCTGTAATGGAGATCCGCATCTTTTTTGGTCTATCTGGGTATTATCAACGATTTGTGAAAAAAGTTTCACGATTTATAAAAAGAATGACCATTTTGACATAGAAGGGAGTAATTATTTTATAGTCATATGAATGTGAATAATATTTCCCGGATATGAAAAAGAGGCTTATCATTGCTCTAGTACTCACACTCACAATAAGTGGATAACTCAATGTGGTGTATAGTGATGATTAAAAGAAGAGATTAGGCTATTTTATAATGAAAAATGATAAAGTGATATCCTATCCCTCAAGGAATCTCATAATTCCTGAGAAAAAATATCCCACACATGATCTGGAGTTGGCAGAAGTGATATTTGCATTGAAAATCATGCGAAATTATCTCTATGGGGAGAAGTGTGAGATATATATTGATCTCCAGAGTCTCACATATATTTTCACATAGAAAGAGTTTAATATGTGCCAAAGAATATGGATATATCTTATCAAGGATTATGATTGCTCAATCCACTACCATCCTGGTAATGAAACAAAGGTGGCAGATGCTCTAAGAAGAAAGGATCTTGCATCTTTTTCAATGATGACAATTGAAAATGATCCAATATTCTTAAAATTACATAGGATAGACATGGGAATCATTAAAGGAGGAACATGAAAAATTATTTTCTTAAATGATTTCTCAACCATCCCTCGTGTAGAAAATAAAGGATGGAAAAGTAAATATGTGGAAATTCAGAAAATGCTTGAAGCTATCAGAAATGAGAAATCCTACGATTTCAAAATTGATGAGGAAGGAGTTATAATATTTGGCTAATAATTATGTGTATCACCTAGTACAGAGACAAAGAAGATGATTATGAATGAAGCACATAGCTCGACCTTACCTATTCACTGAGGGTGCAAAATAATGAATTGAGATCTCCGAGAAAAAATTTGGTTGGACAATACGAAAAGGATGATTTCCGAATATACATCAAATTGTCTGGTATGTCAATAAGTGAAGACTGAGAAGAAAAAATCTATGGGGTTTATACAACCACTACCCATAACAACATGGATGTTGGAGAAAATTATAATGGACTTTATCCCTGGACATCCAAAGACAACTAGAGGAATCAATTATATATGGGTTATTGTGGATTTTCTTATAATGACAGGTCACTTTATCTCAATTTGAGAGGACTTCTCATTGGATCAACTTCCATATATTTACATCAATGATGTGGTAACGATACCTGGAGTTCCACTTTATATTATATCTGATTGTGATCTGAGATTTACCTCGATGTTCTGGAGAAGTCTCTAACATGCTCTATGCACTGAATTGAACTTCTATATATCCTATCATAATCCAACTAATGGTCAATCTGAGTGAACTAATCATAAACTATAAGATATATTGAGATCGTGTTCTATGGAATTGAATAGAGGATGGGACCAACTTATTCCACTGGTTGAATTTTCCTACAATAATAGTTTCCACTAGAGTATCTGAATGGAACCATATAAACCCTTTTAGGGGAAATGGTGAAGACCATCGGTTTGTTGGGATGATGTTGGTGCATGTACACTGATAGGAAATGAAAATTCAGAATAAATGGTGGGGAATGTGAACCCATTAAACATAATATCAAGGAAGCCCAAAGTCAACAAAAGAGTTATGAAGACTCCTGTCTATGACACCTTGAGTTCAAAGTTGGATACATGGTATTTCTACGCATATCAATATCTTAGATGGTCATGAGGTTTTAAAAGAAAGAAATTATATTTCCCAGGAATATCGACCCTTCGAGATCCTTGATCAAGTCGGAGCTCTGGCCTAACAAATAGAACATACACCTACCACGTCAAAAGTACATGATGTCTTTCATGTATCACACTAAAGGAAATACATACTAGACCCATCTCATGTCCTTTTTGTAGAGGTGGTATAGTTGGAAGATGATCATTCTTATGAGGAGCAGCCGGTGATGATCTTGGATCATATAGATAATGTTATATATAAAAAGACTACTCACATGGTTTCTGTAATATGGCGGAACAACATGTATGATGCGGAAATATGGGAACTAGAGGATGAAATGAAAAAAACACACATGCTCCTGCTTTTGGCATAGAATGTAAAACAAAATTTCAAGGGAAAAATTTCATAAAGTGGGGAAGAATGTAACGGCCTAATGTTGTATAAATGGAAATTAATCACATCTAAATATTTAATATAATCACGTGAAATCACAACATAATGAACTACTATGTGCTATGTGACCTTTAAACATAACATTCTCACTTCTGTGTTTGGAAATTCGAAAATCTGGCATACAGGATTGTGATCAGTTTGTTATTTCGAGTCCGATAAGAAAAACATAATTTTTTGAGAATAGTAAACTACCCTTATTGTATAGTATCATACCCTTATGAGTAGTTATATACCCTAATAAATATTAATCTTACATACGATAGTATAGAAATAATATTCAACTGGATGTATGATGTACCTATATTTTAGAATAAGTAAATCAATGTTTTAAAACTAGTTATTTATTAATAAATTATAAGTTTAAATAAATAATAAAATAATCATATTTGTAAAATTAATTTTGAAATATTAATTTCATTTTTGGATTCTATGCATTAAAGACTGGTTGCAATGAATTTTTTAGATTTTTCTAAAATACTTGAATTTTTAATGAATAGTATAATACATTAATTTACCTTATAAATACATTATAACTCTAATACACTATTCATGACATCAAAATTGATAAAAGAACCCAAATATATAACTCAAAATAATTTATTACTATTTTTGGTCATCGAATCATCACTATTACTGGACTTAAGGGAAATTAATAAACTAATGACTACAAAATTATGAAAACCCTCCTCTACTCCACAATTAACCCTCCCTCACTCCCTCTTCACTTCACTACACTCAAGCCTTTTTACATTCCATTATGCTTCTAAAATATTACCCAAATATCCTCTCCCACGTAAAAAGGCCGCTAATATCTTCAAAATACAAAAAATTCTCTCTTTAAGAGGTTCTCAAAGGAGGTAAACTGAGGAGGTAAATTCATTTTTCCAGTTCTATTATTTCTTTAATGTCATTTAGTTTAATTATTTCGTTCATCACCTCCTTCAACCCATATGGTATGATAACTCCTATAAAATATATTTAATATAATATTATTATGATAATGAGATATTTCATTATCTTTTCTCCTTTCCCTATATTTTATTTGAAATAAATGAAAGCACCGGTTGAGATGTGCTAATTTAGCACATTCAAAGACAATAGTTTATCAATTTATGTTGTCATATTTAATTCTATTCATGAATACATTTGTGTTATGGTCAAACTAGATTATTATATATGTAATATATATCTTTTTTATGGTTCTATAATCCTTTTGTACTGTTGGTATTATGTTATAAAGAAAAACATGTTCATTAGAATCAAACCCACCGTTTATCAAAAATGGTTTTCACTAAGGTTTTATATAATAATTTGAAATCAATCTAAGTAACCAAATTAAATATAAAACCATGTAATCTCTTGGATGATCAATAATAGCATATAAAATCAATTATGGACAACCGATTTCAACATACATGTTTATCTAAACACGAATATAAGAAAAATGGTCATTAAAACCATGTTAGTAAATGAGCCCGAAAAAAAGGGTAATATTAATTAAATTAAATATATAATATGTTCTGGATTTATTAATTTATAATCCTACTTTTTAAATTCATGTCATCAATATCAAGTGGAGAACACCACCAAATTTAAGGTAAGAGATCTTATCTATTTCTCTATTAATCAAGATCTCCCTCTTTGATATGCCTTTTTTATGTGTAATAACTAATGATGGGGTATGATTACACGCCTCCCCAATATTAACCTCATTATGTATCAGTTATGTGAAACAAATTTTTCCTCTCATGAATCCCTCTTAGGCACACATGACACCATGCCGATAAACCGTAACAAAATTTACCTGAATCTCCTTTGTTCTTTCATGTTTCATTATCATTCATTATATCAAAATGGAGTTATCTTAACTATTTATTTACATTTCTAAATTATTTTATGTTTTAAAAAATTCATATATAAAGGCCCTTTCATCACTCTCTTTTGGGGATATAATATTTTTTAAATAATCCCTTCAGAACTATCTGATAAGAAAACGTTTTTTAATGGAACATCCAAAATTTTTATCCAATATAAAATGGACACAATAATATATTTTAAGAAACAATTGTATTTATAAAATCAGTATTTTTATTATTAAATCCATCTTTGTTCAATTGTGGTTTTATATAAATTATTATCTTATTTTATATTTTAAATAATTTATAGTATTTTCCAGAATACCGCACAAAAAAGTTATAATGATAATGTTTTTCAAAAACATTTCTTATATGTTTTCACCTATAGTTGACATCACATACCATGTTATATGCCTATTTTACACAATGAACATCCATGTACATTCTAATTCCATTCTTTCATGGACACTCTCATGATACACCCATTGGTTATGCTTTGTGTCATGATTGCGGTACACAATTCCTTCCCTGGAAAACCTTATTTTACTGTGTGGTGGTTATGTATGATTATTTATGTGGAAAGAATATTCATGGAAAAATTTTAGATGTGTTTTCCTAGATAGTGCTCCAATGCATTGGGTAAACTTAAGTCCCCTGAGATGCAATGTGATACGGGATTGGAGGTTATCCTTGACCCGTACTAAAATGCAAATCGGGAATGTTGGTTAGCATTGAACCGTACTAAAATGGGAGATGGTAATGGTGATTATCCATGACCCATAGTAAAGACATTTTTTATGATTCTTCCATATTTATATTATTCCTTGTTTATATGGTCCCATGTTTATATTATATGATTTCATATGTTCCATGATTTGGATAATATTATGTCATTCCTCCTAACTCATGTGCTTGTGATGTATCATTATGTTCATTCTATTACCGGGCTTTTTATCTCATCCCATTGTTCATGTGTTCCCTATGGTACCCTATGAAGACGTAAGGGATCAAAGGAAGTTATGATCTCTTAATTGAGAGTAAATAATGATGTTTTTTAGCCATATGTTTCATGTTTTATGTACCTAGTTTTCCAAGACACTGTACACAAAGAACATTGGCTTGTACTATAATGCATAATTTTGATTAAAATCTTACAATGTTATTAAAAAAGGTTGGGGTATCTACATAATCAAGATCATCCACCTTGCCCTTGGCAGATGATTCTGTATTATGGACCAATGGGTCCCGAGTCAACATTCGTTTACCCTAGGAGTAGAGGAACACAACAATCAGATTCAACCCGAATCATAGGGCATAGGCCGAGAAAACAAACTGAGAGAGGAGTCAAATGGATGACACGAATCAAGAAATATGAACATATGGACTCACCTTGATGTAGTATCCATGATTAATAAAGACATTGAGAGAAATTGTCACATTCATAAAGATGCATGGGAGAGGTGGTGGCACACCAATGGGGAGTGGAGGATGGTGCTGCAATAGGGGTTCTGCCCAAGGGCGTCGTGCATTATAGTAAGGGGTCCAGATGAGGGAGTTTGATGCCGTAGAGTCATTGAAGTAAGATAGACCCATGCCATGGTAGAGGAATAGCTTATAGAGGTGACCGCTAGTGCACTTCACACAAAGAAGAATAAAACCACGAGGTTCGCGTACAAGCCCTGTGCGCCACTCCTCTCATTTTCCCTCTATAAAAAATAAAAACCTAAGAACTAAAATGAATTAATATAATAATAAAAATAATAATAAATTTTATTATTATTACTATTCTCATTTAATATAACATTTCCTCATTAATTATTCAAAACCCCTATTAGGTGAAACCCAATACTTAATTATCAAATCAAAATAATTAAATTCTATCCAATATAATTTAATTAAATAAAAACACTTAAACATTTATTTAATTAATTTTCTCAACATTATTTTATTAAATAAAACCCATGATTTACATTGATTAATTAAATTACTTTTAACCATTAATTAAAAAACCTCCATTTTGCCTTTATTAATAAAATCCTTTATTACCTAGAATTTAATTTAATTAAATCCAACTCAACATTTATTCGTTGTTTAATATTACCAATTAATATTACCATTCTTTGATAAACTCCAACACCTCATTTACAAATAATTTAATATTACCATTTAATATTACCTTTTATTGATAACACCAAACTCTTCATTTATAGTTAATTTAATTAAATTATCACAACTTTATTTTAATTCAACGAAACCCACAAAAACTCATTTAATTATTTTCATTTCAACCTCAAATTAAATAAATGAAAACTACATAATAATAACAATCATTATTATTAACAAAAAATTCTTTGATAAAACCCAAAACACCTATAAATATCATTTAATTAAATGTATCTTAACTCAATTTAATTAAATGAACCACTATTTCACAATAATTAATTAAATCCACCTATTCCATTATTATTATTATTCATATTAAAAATAAAAACCATAATTAATAATAATAATTATTCTCAAGAAATCATAATAATAAAAATCTCATTATTATCATGATTTAGCCTTAGATTAAACTTATGACCTCTATTAAATAAAAACCATTATTTATTAACTTTGAAACCCGTTATTTAATTAAACATATCTTCAGTAAATTGGAAACTCCGTATTTAATTTCACATAACTGTTACTCCTCGTTTAATTATTCATTTCTTTAAAACACCCAAAAGTCAAATTAATTTCACAGAAATGTTACACCTCATTAATCATGAAACTAAAATATTTTAACATAAATGTTACACCCCATTAATCATGAAACTAAAATATGTTAACATCCAAATAATTTATGACTCCATAATAATAATAATAATAATAATAAAATTACCAAATTATTCTATCTAAACACAAATAAACCATTTAATATTGTTTAATTAGAATAAATAAAATATTAAACTGGGTAAGCTGCAGGTGTTGGCCCATAACAATGCGCAACCCATGCAGATCTTTTAAAGTGGAAATTTTCAGATCTGGTGCTCCCGAGACTTATCGGTACACCGCTGAAAGTTATCAGATATTAATCTAAGTCCAAAAACAACACCTTTAAGTGTTCCCACACTCGGAATAATGTTCTTGGAGATCAAATTAAATACTGACCCCCTGATACATGGGAAACAATTTGAAATCCTTCGTAATTTAAACCCAGTTAAAAAACATGGGACATTACATTAGACCTCGGTACTCACTACCCATGTCTTTCCTTGATGTATAAATGGATGTTATTTTAATAAATATACCTTATACATACATATCATTAATATTTTACTAAAATAAAACATTAATTTCGTCACCTCTAATAACCCTTTTTAAGGGTAACCCATTTTACATTTCTAAGATAAAAAACTATCCACAATCTCTTATTTATTAATTCATTGAATATAACTAATTTTTCATGAAAAACACATTTTCAATACATTGGGCATGCATTTATAGGGTTTATCCTAATTTTTTAATCATCTAAATGTCTCAAATAGTCCACATCAATTATTAGAAACATTGTTCATTTGGAAATCCAAATTTAGTCTAAATATATCAACATCCAAAACCACTCTTTACAATAATATTTTTTTTTGAAATTTAATATATATATATATATATATAAGTCCATCATGTCTCGATGTTCTTATTCACTAAACCACACATGAATATGTACCATGAGGATATCCATATATATATATATGCTTATAAGAAATTTAAATAAATAAAAATTTAAAAATAACATTATTGACAATCAAAGAAAAAAGCATGTTTGTTTACTTGATTGAAAATCAATCAGATTACCAACACATCATATACATTAAAAAAATTAAAAATAGATTTATTATATAATAATCATGATTAATGAATGATAAAATATTGATAACATGAAGGATTCAAATTCTAGCCAATGTAATCCTTTTCAATAATAATATTAGTTCATATCATATTGGAAACCAACAGTAAAACACTAATTAAATCATTATATAATATTTATTATATTTTTAATAAAATAAACTACCTAGAAATGATGGAATAATATCATAAGGGGTATAAATCTCATATCCTTTAACATATCATTCTAGAATGGTTCTCACATTTAGATTCAAAAGATGTTGGAATAGTTAATCATGAAAAATAGACACCAAAATTGTGTAAGGGTTTACCCAAGGTCGTACACACCACATGTGAGTAGAATAAACCAAGAAATGAATTGACTATTAATAGTAAGGATTTTAGAAAATATGAAATGAGATTATTGGACAAAAAATTTGGGAATCCATGGACTATATATATAGATAAGAGGTGATGGAGGACAAATAAGAGATCTCCTCCTAGGAGTTAATATAAAGTGTAGTGGTTATGTAAATAACTATCATTTTGAAGGATAAATTAATTAACGGAAAAACATTCATTATTATTAAATTTCTTAAATGTAGACATTGAATATGCTTAGGTCACATGGTTGGTCAAATCATGTGCTAATCAAGAATCGTTTTCTAGGAATCTAGATAACCTCTAATAGTGAGGCCACATGGTTTGAAAAAACATGCCCCAAAAATGTGGTTGGCTTTGTAAAATTAAATAAGTTATTATATAGTTGTCTCATGGTTTGGAAAAATATATTCCTTCAGTTTGTGATGATATAATCATTCCTAAAAACACATATTCCCAAATAAAAAGTACTCAAAATAAATAAATTAATAAGAAGATATAAAAATTATAAAACAATATAGTATTTTTGGTTGGCGATGATACAATGAATTTCCATATAAAATATATTATACTATTTTGGGAGATTAAATTCATTTAAATCCATTATTTCTTTAATCATTCCAAAATCATCCACTATATATGAATTTGTTTCACTTACTGTACTCAGTAATGAATATATATTTACATTATATGATTTAAGGGTGTTATCATAGATTCCATATGTCCAATTATTTGATAAATTATTTAAATAAATTATACATTTTATGAAAAACCATTTTTTGTCACATTAATTGCTGATTTATTAGAAAAATATATTCATAAAACAATCCCAAAAGATTATGAGGACTAAGAAATTTGGGAAACTAGATACAAATCACATCAACTTGATACATTGATATAAAAAAATTATTTGAATACACCATAATGTTCATTATATTCCATTGATATTATAATATTTCAAGGGATATACTTGGAAAGTATATAAGAAAGTGGTGATCTATAAAGACCAGTATGTGAAAAATAAAATTGAATAATTATATAAAATAATACTTATGATTCAAGAGAAATATCACTGAACATAATAGGGTTAAAAATCATAATCCTGAACATTGAATCATGCCATTATATGGAAATATAAAGGCATCCTGATAAGTTGGAAACAACATAAATCATGACATCATAAAACTATTTAAATGATGACTATCATGAAATCATAACATTTTATGATTATGATAACCACCCATGCTCTTTTTTTATATCTCTTTAGAGTAAAACTTTACCAAAATCATTGGAAGGAAAAATAATGTTGTTCCCACCCATGACATTCATATAATGTACATGTACAAGTGTTCCACATAGATCATACAACATAAGGTGGTATATAATCATTTCTAATCCCACCATTATGATGTGTGGGTCACATACAAGGATTTTGAAAATTAATTTTGGATAATTCCATCTTGGTAAATACCATTGAGTGAAAATAAAGATTGTTATTCCCTAAAATATGTGTTTCTGGAAAAAATATAAGATATTTTTCATCATCATAACATGGTTAAATAAAGATTCTTTTGATGAGTTAATGAGACTAAAATTTTCTATAACATTACATGATAATGTTAAGTATTTTAAAAGTGATGTGCAGAAAGTAATTACAACATTACACATTAGAAATAAAAATCCTTAGTAAAAATAGATTAATAAAAATAAAAATGAGAGGAGAGGATAAATTTCCTAGAGATAACACTTATAAAATATTAGGAGGAGCTTATAAATTGCTTTTAACTCCTACTTTTCACATTATATATGGATTTAGAGAGTAAATTTAAGCTCAATTGGTTTGGGGTGATGTGTGTGGAGATAATGTGTGGGTATTTTTTATTAAAGGGGTGGGATTCATTAGTAATATATATAGAATGGTTTTGGACATTAAATGATAAAATACTGAAAATCACAAACCATACCAAGGACCATTCCATTTGTTTCTTCCCTATAGGATTGGTGTAAAATATTTTATATGATCAATAAACTATATTTATAAAATAAAAAACTTGGTGTTGTGGGCATTATAGATTTTTATAATGAATATATTTTAAATCCATTAATGATAAAAAAGGTTTTGTAGGATTATATAAGGGTTTATAAGATTTCAAATATTTGTTAAAATAATTATTTTAAATTAGAAATATATATTTGGTCATTTATGAATTTTATTTCAGTTTTTTCATCACTTTTCATCTATTATGATATCATAATACAAACCCTATGTTTATATAATATTTAATTTTTACCTAAAAATTTCATTATCAAATAAAATTATTTATAATTTCACCATTACAAAATTTTAATATGTTGGTATGAAAAATTAAATTTATTTTATCCAAACTATTTTATAAAAATGATAATATTCACTTTTAATTAGACATCATTATTTACTGAAAAATACATTTTTCTATAATATTAAACAATTTATATCGTTTATAAATGTTATAATAGACACGATTAAATTATTATATCTTTTTTATCTAATTAATTATCAATCATTTATTATATTTTATAAAAATTTAATATATTTAAAAAATAAATGTATTTATTAAAATCTTCTTTTTATTTGATGTTATATATTTCTCAAAAAAAACTTGAATTTATCTTATGAAATATATTTTTTATCAAACATTTCATTTAATCATTGATAATGTGATGAAGAAATGAATAAATTTAATAATTATTTAATTTAAATAAAATAAACAAATTCCTATTACTAAAGTGTTGATACATAACCCATTTTGACACTAGTATATAGTTTGTGGGTAACATTTCTAATGGTGACACATTCATTGGGTGGTTTTGAAAACATAGTTTGGTTCATTACCTTTATAAGATTGATCTTATCCAATAAACCGTCTTTTTTTAGCTTTAGTTATTAGATCATAGCATGATCATGGTGACGGGATAATATTAGAGATTTCAACTACCTAAGAAGCTTAGATAAATGGTATTTATAAGATATGATTCTACAGGATGAGGACATAACTTCTTTAATTTTTATTGATTAGATTTTATCATAACCATTCATACATAATAATTCAAATGGTTATTTTACAATATCAATATTATCAATGAGTAATATTTTTTATGATATTTTAAATCTGATAAGATATATTTTATAACAGTCCAAAATATCTAAATTATTTTATTTGAGCCTTAAAATATAATTAAATAATAAGGCATTTATTCATTTGAAATAATAATTGTGATTATAAAACATTTATTCATTATATTCCTCCCCCAATTATACATGTAACCCACAAAATTTCCTTTCAAATGAAAAAATAAATTATGGTAATTTTATTTAATCTCTTCTTTCAGTTCCCAGGATTCTTCCAAGAACCTGTGTTCCATATGAACACTTTGACCCGGTGAGATATATTTATTTTTTAACATTTTCTCTATGATCAAATATAATCACATGTTGTTCCTAATATATAATATTATTCTCTATGTGTACCACCTATTGTTTAATTTGAATTGTTGTATTGGTACATACTTTCACGTAGTGTATAAATGGAACATACCATGTACCTATGATAGGTTTTTTGGATGTGTATGTTGATAGGCCACACCTCTGACATGACCAAGGATCTCAATGAGGATTTTTTGAAGAATAAAGATTTCATTCATCCTGAACATGATGACTTTATTCTTATTTAGTATATGAATAAACACCTTATATCTAACCTAGAGCCCTAGTTAACATCGACAACCGTCAACATAGATTTTCTAGCATTTTTACATGGATTTTAATTGAAGATGACTTTTTGGAACAGTCACTTCCTTATATTTTATTATATTAGGTCCCATAATATTCCTCTCCACAACCTCATCCCAGAATGTTGGAGTCTGAAACCACTTCCCACACAGAGCCACATAAAGTTCCTTTTGAATGATAGAACAGAAAATACGATTATATAATGGAACCACTCGGGGAAGGGGTTGATACAAATATATTGGGAAATTAATTGAACATTATCTCATCATATCATATAATGTTTTATCTATTCTATTATACATCTCAAGAATCCATAGTTGATAATTATCATTGAAACCCATCCACATAACCAATACTTAATGTAATCTTAACAAGAACCTCATGGTTAACTATGGATATTTTTGAGATATGGCGGAGAGTTTTACTGAATTGATTCCTATACGATTTTTTATTTATATAACAGTTAATTGGTTAAGATAGAAATATTTTGTGATATCAAATAAATGTACTGAATTTGAATGGTGATTTATTACTACACATATATGGTTATTTCTTTTAGATATCCTAGTGAGTCCTAGGATGAAATATATTGTTATGTTTTTTCATTTTCATAGAATTATTGAAAAGGGTTACATCATATATGGATACTACTATCATATAGTCTTGAATTATTGGCATACCATTCACTGATATATAAACTATACTATCTCCCACTTCATTTTTTCCCATTATATGTTTTGTTTCATATCTTGATGCATCATAGTGATTCATAGATGAATATAGAAGGATTATCTATGTACATTATCCATAATTTACATCTTAATTTATGGTTTTTATGGGACATATATTCACATTCCAAAATATATAGACCCATTTTTATAAAGTTTCAAGGACGTAATAATTGGAACCATTTTCTATAGAATGTCATCAAATTTTTGGCCATGTAACATCCTCTTAGTAATGGATAGTTATGTGAATATTTTGGAAAGGAATGATTAATTAACTTTTATTATTACCATATTCATACATTTCAGGTCCATGATGATTGGACACCTATAAAACCTTATTGTTGAAAAGGGTTCATGATATTTTCTAAGTTGATAATCTATCACTTTTTACAACATCCCATGATGGTAATTTATGAACAATAATACTCTATAGTCATCTCTAACAAAGTTTGTTGGTTAATATTGACCACAATTAATGTGAATATAAAATTGAGGATTTTGTAAACTATATATATGTAAAATATTTCCCCATATATATATCTTCACAAAATAAGTTGTGTTATGATTGTTTTAGACAATTCCATATACTTAATTTGGTAGTTATAATATTGGATTGTTTATTTGGGGAAGAGTTTTGATATAATGTTCTCATATGTCTAGAGTACATAACCCTATAAATTTTTAGACACATCACTAGATGTTATGAATACTTCCCAGGTGGTGTGTAGTGTGAGTACAGGTTCTCCCCTTATTTAACACTTTAAATATTTCCTAGCATTCACTAGTCCATAAAAACCTGACATATTTCAAATTTATCCTACATAGTGGGAATTGAAGTGGTGATATGTTTCTCATAAATAAATTATACTATCCAGATAATTAAAGGAAACTACTTATTTTAGTCACACATATTGGTCCAAATAGTCATTCAATCACATATGTTTTTCAATGATTCATGTAAATAATTTTTTGATGATATCATACCCAAAGAATTGTTTCTTTCACAATCTAAAACATGAATTTATAATAATTTTTATAAAAAAAATCTTTCCACTTTTTCTTTATTTCATTGTTTAAATGCTCCTCATTTTTCCATTTCATTTTAGAGTAGATAAGAATATCATCTGTAAAAACTACACGAAATTTTGAAATGTGATCTCTAATGAAACCAATCATTCAGTCCATGATCAGTTTTGGAGAATTAGTGGTACAAAATGGAATCATAATTAACTCATACTACTCATACCATGTAAAAAATAATTCATGGGTATACCCTTGTTCTTTATGTTTACTTATTAAAATCATTATTGAATATATACTTTATATAAGTAATTGGAACCATGTATCATAAATATATAATAATCAACCTATGGTTGATGATATTTTTTCTATATCATGATCAGGTTGAGACCATGATAATAAATAGAACAGTTCATGGAACCGTCTGTATTTTTAATTAATATGATTGGTTCACCCAATGTTGAAGAACATTGATATATTAACCTTATATACATATTATGATGTAGTTTCTTCTTCATAAAAACATATTCAATAGTGTTCATTATATAGATATTATTATATATTCAAAAATATCAAGGTAAAATCTCAATTGAGAACACAATCATAGGGCTTAGAATAAGATAAAATAATTATTTAAGAAACACATATTCATTTTCAAATATAATGGAAATGTCATCCATGATGATGATTTAATAACATTGAATCATTTGATCTAGATAATATATATCATAAGGTAATAATATCCATTATTGACATGATTATACATATATATATTCTCACTCCTACATGGACATATGTATAATTGAAGGATTATTCATGATATGGAGTGTGATATATTTCGACCTACATTTCATGTTGGATCTATATAAGGAAAGTAAATATGTTCCTATAATTACATTGAATTCCACTATAGGATGTATCGCTATGTGTTATGTGATCATCATCCAACAAATATGGATTATTTAAAAAGTTTAATAGTTTTTTGTTGTAATTTTCCCATTTTATGTTATAAAGATAGCACCACTTCAATGATTTGTGGTGGGTTTTCACTAGTTCTAATAAAATTTCATGATATGAAAGAAATAGTTGAACTGGACATGATAAGGCTACACTTCACCATTTGAAATTAGTTCAAATCATTTATTTAATCCAAAATATACAGATAGATGAGGACTTTTAAATTATTAAATATTTCAAAGTGATGATATAAATAATTAATGGATAACAAATAAATAACATTAATTCCATAACTTATGAATTTCTATGTTTCAATATGTACAATCCGTGATCTATTTGATAAAAAATTCATTATGAACATTTTCATTCGATTAATGATTATTTGTAAAAAAATTTGGGAATTACCAAATCATACCCACTCGTAGTGTATATTAAATCCTCTTTTTCGTGGTCTAGGTGATGATCATGTCACATCCCAATGCTCCATTTTTTGGGTTATTACCATTACCTACAATAGTGTTTGATCCACATCCATTATTTATATGAATACTAGGATTTGGTTTCATAGAAACCACTTTCACATTAATTTAGTATAATGTAGGGTTGTTTAATTTGTTCAACCTTATCCTCATTTATTTCACCAACATCTTTATAATCCCAAAAAATAACTAGAAATTACATTGATACAAATTATGAAAAATTATATATTGTGTACATTTAAATATATTATTTATTAGAAAAAACATTCATAATATAAAACCACATAAGATCAAGAGTCCTGGTGTCCACATTAAATTAGGTGAATAAAAAATTTCATTGAGACAGGTTTATAAAAAAATTATTAAAAATATTGAAAAAATGTCCATATATACCATTAATATTATCTCGGAGTCATTCCTAATAATAGGGTGTCAAATAAATTCTATTAGGGTAATAAAAAATGCATAGATTTAATTAAATAAGTGTATATGTGTCAAGGGTCATATGAAGGAAACATAATAGGGGTGAGAATAAAATGACCCAGTCTTGACATATATTAAAATTACATAACTTTTGTAGAATACATAAAACAATATACTAACAGATACCCTATGAAATTACTAGTCTAGTTCCTTTGGAACCATGGAAAAATAAACAATGATAAATAAGTGAGCTTCATTATCAAGTACTATGATCTTCTGTTGTTGAACTATTCTTAGACATATCAAACATAATACATCCCTTCGTAAACTAGGGTTTGATACAAAAAAAGGATGATCACAATTGATAATTAAGGGTAAGAAATGTTTATATGTAAGCATAATCATGAGCATAGAGGTTTGATAAATGATCAAGAAAATAGAAGATCATATGTAACAGCCCAAGATTTTATAAAGAAATATTCTTTTTAATTTTATTAATGTCTTGTGTTGTACGCTACACCAAAAGGAGCTTGCACAACACACATCCTTGACTTTCCTTGCATTACACGCAATCGCGACCTTCCTCGATAGCGTGTGTAGTACGCAATACCGAGTTTCACTAAACAACGATATGCTATAAAAATATTATTAAAACTAGCCGTTATGAATAGTAATAACCACTTTTTGAAATCCAGTAAATCTTATTTTTCAAAATGAACTTTATTTTTGGATTCGGAGTATCGAATTTAGCTTAAGGTGAAATTTTGGTACTTTTCGGATAACTTTCATATTTTGATGAATAGTGAAAATGACTAAATTTTAATTAAAAACAACTTTTTTAATCGAAATAATTAATAATGATAAATTATTAATTTGAGTGATTTTAAAGTATATTTAGAATATATTTTTACAATTCAATACAATGTTGGTCATTGGATGTAATTTCACATTTAAACTAGACATAAACAAGTGTCAATCTTTTGATAGATATTGTTTCTTAAAAACACGCTATTTGTTTTAACAGCGGGATTTAATTATAAAATTAATTAATGCAACTTATATGTTGGGAATTTTGTAAAATAGAATTCATTTTTGAATTCGGAATACCAATTATAGCTTAGGGTGAAATTTTGGCATTGTTCTGAAAAACATCAAATTTTGATGAATAGTGAAACTACTAAGTGGTAGGTTAAAAACTGAATTTTGCATAAAACTTAATTTTACCACTTCTGTGAATGGAATTTCAAAAATCCGAGAGACACGGTTAATATCAAGGACTAAAATGTGGTTCAATGAGATGAAAATAATTTTTGGTGAATAGTAACTTTTTACTTTTTTTTACCGCAGTTAATAGTAAATAGGGTAACTAAGGGTAAATATGATATTAATATTACCCTAACACATGTCCTAATTCTATTGGACAAGTGTAATTCGACCAAAAACAAACTTAGGAATAAAATATGACCATTTAGGCCCACTTGGATTAGATTAGGACATTTATTATTAATTTATTTAAAGAAGGGTTAAAATAGTTAAAATCAAAGTTTAATAAGTAAATCATTTTTAATATGGGGTTATACATACGATAAATTCAATTGTAAATATTCATTAGAAAGCTAAAAAGATTTCCTACATGATGATATTTTATTTGTAATTTTTAGACATTAAATAATTTAATTTATTTATGACATAATGATGATGCAGTAATTATCTTATTAATGAAATATTGACATAATTGATGTTATAAACACCAAAATAAATATAATTTGAGACTTTTTATGAATTCCACTAATTTTCTAGGTTACTATGATATATTAGTATTGCTTTAATCAACTTGGTTCGAACATATAATTCTGTTATGACTTTCAAACAAATCATATATCAAATAGTGTCAAAATTGACACAAAATAGTTTTTAAATCAAATATTATATTATTAATTGTTATTTTATTCCTAAAAATCTAAGGTTCGGCCAAATGACTTAGATAAGGATATATATATTAATAATAAACAATTTGGGGTTCGTTTGGCATGTTATAGTAAGTGTATTAACCATATAGTGAAAGAAAACAAAAAGACATGGTAAAAGTTAAATTATTTAACTTAGAGTTAAATTTAATTGATAAGGTTAAAATAATATCCTAAACTTGTCTAAATTCTATTGGTTGATAGGATTTCGACCCATCCCCACTTTAGCTTCGAAATAAGACCCTTTGGAACTATTATAAACCGATTTTGACTTTAATATAAAATAATATTTTGAGATATTCCTAAGGTGCCCCTCTCCTCCCTTATAAAAGGGCACCTCCTCCCCCTCCTCCTCACACCAATTTGAGCACTCAAGCTCGGCCAACCCCTGCCATTTTCCATTCTCCACTTCCCTAGAATAATCCTAGAGGTCCTGGTCTTCTCCAAAGACCAATCTTAGTTCCTTAAGTGGAGGATTCAAAAAGGCGTTCCAAAGAAGAGGTAATATCCATTACCGATCTTTTCAATTTCTTTCTTCTTCAACTTCTTCTTCTTTAGTTGTTTCATGATAAAGTAATAACATCAGTATTACTTACATACTGATATGTTATTATAAATATGAAACAACCCTAATTCACCTTCTATCCATCCTACGGAAAAAATGAAATCACCGCGCGTGCGTACGTACGGAATACCGTCTCCACGCCGTGGTGTAATCTATTTTCAACCATCACCTTACAAGGATGGGTATAATGGTGTAATGAGTAACTATATATGATTATTATTAAGTAATATTGATACTGAAATAATATATATATAAACTCCAATACAATTCCACGATCATAGGAACGATATCATCACTCGTGCGTACGTACGGAATACCGTCTCCACGATGTGATGCGACTCGTTCTACATGATCTTCATTTCATAATGATTGTATAAATGAATTGAATGAATGAATATGGTATATACTACACTAATACCATTCTGGAAATGAATTATCTATAACCTAAATATAAGAATAAGAATTTATTCGACAAAACACGCATAAGAACAAAAAGTTATAAAGACCCGAGTAACAAGTAACAATGAAATATTACTAACAAGAAGCTAATAATATGACCATATATGATCTCATATCAATATGTATGATTCTGGAATAAGTCAATAACATTATTTAAACCATTATACAGGAGCTTCGGACACGTACAAAGCTAATCGGACCTAAGGTAAGGGAAATATCACAATCTCATTTTTATCCGAGATTGTTTATTCGTAAATATTTACTGGGGTGTATTTTATCATCCACATCCATGTTCCCTCAATATGTAATATTGTTTCCATCCACTTGAAATAGTTTAAATCCAATTTTACCCTTAGGTGAGTTTTTAGTAAAGAATATGAAAGGAATCTTTTGTCGTTTTTCCATACGAGGTACTTTTTGACTTTTCCGACAAAAGTACGAAGAATGTTTTTTTTAACTTATACGGCATGAATGGATTTTTAAAACATTACTTCAAAGAAGCTTCCTTTACAAGTTTTCAAGTTTATTTTTAATCAACTTCTTTTATTTTAAAGTTGTATGACATGTTATGAAAGGAAAAATGTTTTTGAAGAAGAAAGGATATTTTCCTCAAGAATTCAATTCAAGTGTTTTATCAAAATTATTTTCCATCTAAGATAATAAAGGGTTCTGTTTCTATCCATATTTTTACATTGGTTTGACTATGTTGTGATGGAATTATGTTTATGAATTCCTTTATCTTATATGAATTGATTTATGATGTCTTGATGTTTCAAGAATCCCATTTTTGTTATATGTGTTATGCGATGATGTATGTTTTATGATTATGTGGCACACATAAGAAAGGATTCATTATAAGATGGGTGGGACCTATATCTCCCTCCAATGCATTGGGTAAAGATTTTATATCTCATGAGATAGACATGGCTGGAACGGAAGGTTATTTCGGTTCAGTGATACAGGACTGAAACGAGGAGTGAACTCGGTTCAGAAAGGGACTTTGTCCACTAAGATAGTATTGGCAATGAGTCATGACTAACAAGAAATGATTTTCCATGATTATGTGTGCATGCCACAAAGTTTCAAGTTTTATGTTATGATTATGGGGATCTCATTTTCACTTCTATGATTTATCCCATGTTATGATATTATGAGCTCTTTTGCAGGTTAAGATTTCCAAAAAGCTATGTTCTTTTGTATATGATGTGATTGATATTTCTTTTGTTTACCCTTACTGAGCATTTGAGCTCACCCTTTTATGTTTTCTTTTCCCCAGGATATAAAGAAAGGTTTATAGGTAAAAAAAAGGGAGGATCTTTATGGGAGATATTGAAGATCTTTCACCACGATTAGAAGATTACGTTCCGAGTTTCCAAAGACACTAAACTATTACGATCCTTGTGTGGGTGTTTTTGTTATGTACTAAGTATTCCGCAAAAGTAATGTAATGTTCATGTACGTTAGGCTTCGGGTCTCTACAGTTGGTATCAGAGGAAAGGTTTAGTCAACCTTTGGAAACTAGGATGCGAAAACGTTAGTGAGATCCCTAGAGATATTTCTAAGGTATGTCTAGGGATGTCCCTAGGGATAAGTATACGTATAGGTTATAGTAATAGAATTACGCTAACGATCGTAGAATTAAACCTAAGATGTTGGATATTGAAGGTACTGCCCCTTTATTATGTTGTTTTCCCTAGCATGATTTTTGCCTCTCACACTATTCTTTTTGGGTTTTAGACGATGGCTGGAACCCGAAGGAACCGTGTTGATCAATGCAATGGACAATGCAATGATTGCCCTCCTGAACAAACAAATGTTATCGGAGATGGAGTGCAAAATCTTATTGCTATACTTACACAAGCTATGAATCATTCTGGATATCCAAATGAGCAGAGAAGGGAACAATATTCTATTGAGTCCTTCATGAGGCAACGTCCACCTTCTTTCAGTGGGTCTTCTGATCCACTTGTGGCTGAACAATGGATCAGTACTACTGAAAAGATATTTTCAGTTCTTCAATGTTCTGAACATGATAAAGTCATCTTAGCAGTATATCGTTTGGAAGGTGAAGCTGATCAATGGTGGAATCTTATCAAGAATACGAGGCCAAGAGATGAAATTGAGTCCATGGAATGGGACGAGTTCAAGAACTTGTTTTTCAGTAAGTACTTCCCTCGTATTCTTCGAACAAAGATGGAGAAAGAATTTCTTGAACTGAAGCAAAGGGATGATGAATCTGTTGGTACCTATGAAGCAAATTTTACAAGACTTGCAAGGTATGCTTCTGGAATTATCATCCAACCTGAAAGTAAAGTTGATCGATTTTTCTGTGGCTTAAAACCAAGTCTTCGAAGGGCATTAGCTATAAGAGACTTCAGTAGCTATGAAGAAATTGTGCGTTGTGCTATCAAGGTAGAAATGGAAGTTGGTGTTACATATCCATCTCATGGTTTTGACAAGAAACGAAAGATGGAGTTCAAGGAGAAATCTCAGAATAATGGTGAAAAGAAGATGAATGTTTCCTTATGCACAAAGTGTGGAAAGAAGCATGGTGGAGATTGTCTAAAAGGGACTAGAAAATGTTTTAAATGTGGAAAGGAAGGTCATCGGGCATTTGAATGCCGTGATAATGGGAAGAAGATGTCTAATGATGCAAACAAAGGAAGGGATACACAGAATGAACCTACTACACTTCAATGCTTCAAGTGCAAGGAAATGGGGCATTATGCTAATAATTGCCCTAATCCAAGGGTTAGTGATGATCAACATGAGCAACCACTGAAGGCAAAGGACAAAGGGAAATCACATGCGATCACTATTGGCAATGTTGAATATGACAACGATGTTGTGGAATGATTAAGTGTTTATGTAATGGGATTCCAAAATAATGTTGTATCATTGAGTATTGAAATATTTATTGATGTGGTATTCAAAGTGATTGAGATATTTTTTTTGGAAATAAGATGATATGCGCATAATGAAGACGAGAAAATGAAATGTTTAATAGTATTCATGATCTCATGATTGATATAAGGACTAAGTGATATCATGGTTTGAGTATATAGAATTTTGAGGATTTTGGTATGTGGAAACTGTTAACTTTTAACTGCACTCATGTTTTCACTAAGGTATTCAAGAGAATACACGATTAAGGACTTTGAATGTTTGGAATGTGACCAACAAGACATATCTTATGATATGTGGGGATCAACGACAGTATTAAATCTCTGGTAATCGATGTCACTATATTATGAGAGTGGACTGCAGTATTATGTATAAGCCTAAAGATTAGACTGGATTATGTTGGACATAAGTTAGTATTGTTTAAGGATAGAAGATTTTCGATATTATTGATGGGATGTTATAGTAATGTAGTTTTAGAAAAAGGACAACCTGCAGGACGGGCGACAACCCATCGCTTCGGACAAGGCTGTAGGAATCGAACCCACAACCGAAGTGCGACTGGCCTTTATCACCTACCACTGGCCTACAGGAAGTCCCTGTTTAGTAGAAACTAGTTTTATTATATTAAGCAGTATGATATATGAAGTATAAGTCCATTTTAGGAACCATATATGATTAATCTCACTATAGATCGACCTATGTATATAAGTTTTGCTAACCTTTTGTTTGAGACAGATGGAATGACCTGTCATTCTATCACATGATCTGCTAACACTTCACGAATAACAAATTCAACTTCATTTATTTAAGAGATGAAGTAGAAATTGTTCAAAGCACGAACAACAGTGAGATTGTACCAAAATAAAGTAAGTATTTATTCTAATTCAAATTTTCAACTTTAGGGGAAATGATCTTGAAAACCAAAAATGTTTTCCTAGTGATCTTATACCTGATGAATCAGATGGTACCTTATAACATCACAAATCTATGGATTTGTGATTACTGGCTTTTCCATAGCCATGTTCTCTACCACTCTCCATCAGAACATGATGGTTAGATTTCTCTTCCATATCCATATTTTCACCTATGTGGAAACCCAATGATTAGTTTATTTGGGTAACCGTTACGTTTCATACTTTTGTTTTTAAAGATTGGTTTTGATATTCCTTTTTACGATGTGGGTTTCTATTAAAGAAACTTTCGAATAGTAAACCATGTATAACCCTGACGAATTTCGAGGGCGAAATTCATTTTAAGGGGGGTAGAATGTAACAGCCCAAGATTTTATAAAGAAATATTCTTTTTAATTTTATTAATGTCTTGTGTTGTACGCTACACCAAAAGGAGCTTGCACAACACACATCCTTGACTTTCCTTGCATTACACGCAATCGCGACCTTCCTCGATAGCGTGTGTAGTACGCAATACCGAGTTTCACTAAACAACGATATGCTATAAAAATATTATTAAAACTAGCCGTTATGAATAGTAATAACCACTTTTTGAAATCCAGTAAATCTTATTTTTCAAAATGAACTTTATTTTTGGATTCGGAGTATCGAATTTAGCTTAAGGTGAAATTTTGGTACTTTTCGGATAACTTTCATATTTTGATGAATAGTGAAAATGACTAAATTTTAATTAAAAACAACTTTTTTAATCGAAATAATTAATAATGATAAATTATTAATTTGAGTGATTTTAAAGTATATTTAGAATATATTTTTACAATTCAATACAATGTTGGTCATTGGATGTAATTTCACATTTAAACTAGACATAAACAAGTGTCAATCTTTTGATAGATATTGTTTCTTAAAAACACGCTATTTGTTTTAACAGCGGGATTTAATTATAAAATTAATTAATGCAACTTATATGTTGGGAATTTTGTAAAATAGAATTCATTTTTGAATTCGGAATACCAATTATAGCTTAGGGTGAAATTTTGGCATTGTTCTGAAAAACATCAAATTTTGATGAATAGTGAAACTACTAAGTGGTAGGTTAAAAACTGAATTTTGCATAAAACTTAATTTTACCGCTTCTGTGAATGGAATTTCAAAAATCCGAGAGACACGGTTAATATCAAGGACTAAAATGTGGTTCAATGAGATGAAAATAATTTTTGGTGAATAGTAACTTTTTACTTTTTTTTACCGCGGTTAATAGTAAATAGGGTAACTAAGGGTAAATATGATATTAATATTACCCTAACACATGTCCTAATTCTATTGGACAAGTGTAATTCGACCAAAAAACAAACTTAGGAATAAAATATGACCATTTAGGCCCACTTGGATTAGATTAGGACATTTATTATTAATTTATTTAAAGAAGGGTTAAAATAGTTAAAATCAAAGATTAATAAGTAAATCATTTTTAATATGGGGTTATACATACGATAAATTCAATTGTAAATATTCATTAGAAAGCTAAAAAGATTTCCTACATGATGATATTTTATTTGTAATTTTTAGACATTAAATAATTTAATTTATTTATGACATAATGATGATGCAGTAATTATCTTATTAATGAAATATTGACATAATTGATGTTATAAACACCAAAATAAATATAATTTGAGACTTTTTATGAATTCCACTAATTTTCTAGGTTACTATGATATATTAGTATTGCTTTAATCAACTTGGTTCGAACATATAATTCTGTTATGACTTTCAAACAAATCATATATCAAATAGTGTCAAAATTGACACAAAATAGTTTTTAAATCAAATATTATATTATTAATTGTTATTTTATTCCTAAAAATCTAAGGTTCGGCCAAATGACTTAGATAAGGATATATATATTAATAATAAACAATTTGGGGTTCGTTTGGCATGTTATAGTAAGTGTATTAACCATATAGTGAAAGAAAACAAAAAGACATGGTAAAAGTTAAATTATTTAACTTAGAGTTAAATTTAATTGATAAGGTTAAAATAATATCCTAAACTTGTCTAAATTCTATTGGTTGATAGGATTTCGACCCATCCCCACTTTAGCTTCGAAATAAGACCCTTTGGAACCATTATAAACCGATTTTGACTTTAATATAAAATAATATTTTGAGATATTCCTAAGGTGCCCCTCTCCTCCCTTATAAAAGGGCACCTCCTCCCCCTCCTCCTCACACCAATTTGAGCACTCAAGCTCGGCCAACCCCTGCCATTTTCCATTCTCCACTTCCCTAGAATAATCCTAGAGGTCCTGGTCTTCTCCAAAGACCAATCTTAGTTCCTTAAGTGGAGGATTCAAAAAGGCGTTCCAAAGAAGAGGTAATATCCATTACCGATCTTTTCAATTTCTTTCTTCTTCAACTTCTTCTTCTTTAGTTGTTTCATGATAAAGTAATAACATCAGTATTACTTACATACTGATATGTTATTATAAATATGAAACAACCCTAATTCACCTTCTATCCATCCTACGGAAAAAATGAAATCACCGCGCGTGCGTACGTACGGAATACCGTCTCCACGCCGTGGTGTAATCTATTTTCCACCATCACCTTACAAGGATGGGTATAATGGTGTAATGAGTAACTATATATGATTATTATTAAGTAATATTGATACTGAAATAATATATATATAAACTCCAATACAATTCCACGATCATAGGAACGATATCATCACTCGTGCGTACGTACGGAATACCGTCTCCACGATGTGATGCGACTCGTTCTACATGATCTTCATTTCATAATGATTGTATAAATGAATTGAATGAATGAATATGGTATATACTACACTAATACCATTCTGGAAATGAATTATCTATAACCTAAATATAAGAATAAGAATTTATTCGACAAAACACGCATAAGAACAAAAAGTTATAAAGACCCGAGTAACAAGTAACAATGAAATATTACTAACAAGAAGCTAATAATATGACCATATATGATCTCATATCAATATGTATGATTCTGGAATAAGTCAATAACATTATTTAAACCATTATACAGGAGCTTCGGACACGTACAAAGCTAATCGGACCTAAGGTAAGGGAAATATCACAATCTCATTTTTATCCGAGATTGTTTATTCGTAAATATTTACTGGGGTGTATTTTATCATCCACATCCATGTTCCCTCAATATGTAATATTGTTTCCATCCACTTGAAATATTTTAAATCCAATTTTACCCTTAGGTGAGTTTTTAGTAAAGAATATGAAAGGAATCTTTTGTCGTTTTTCCATACGAGGTACTTTTTGACTTTTCCGACAAAAGTACGAAGAATGTTTTTTTTAACTTATACGGCATGAATGGATTTTTAAAACATTACTTCAAAGAAGCTTCCTTTACAAGTTTTCAAGTTTATTTTTAATCAACTTCTTTTATTTTAAAGTTGTATGACATGTTATGAAAGGAAAAATGTTTTTGAAGAAGAAAGGATATTTTCCTCAAGAATTCAATTCAAGTGTTTTATCAAAATTATTTTCCATCTAAGATAATAAAGGGTTCTGTTTCTATCCATATTTTTACATTGGTTTGACTATGTTGTGATGGAATTATGTTTATGAATTCCTTTATCTTATATGAATTGATTTATGATGTCTTGATGTTTCAAGAATCCCATTTTTGTTATATGTGTTATGCGATGATGTATGTTTTATGATTATGTGGCACACATAAGAAAGGATTCATTATAAGATGGGTGGGACCTATATCTCCCTCCAATGCATTGGGTAAAGATTTTATATCTCATGAGATAGACATGGCTGGAACGGAAGGTTATTTCGGTTCAGTGATACAGGACTGAAACGAGGAGTGAAATCGGTTCAGAAAGGGACTTTGTCCACTAAGATAGTCTTGGCAATGAGTCATGACTAACAAGAAATGATTTTCCATGATTATGTGTGCATGCCACAATGTTTCAAGTTTTATGTTATGATTATTGGGATCTCATTTTCAATTCTATGATTTATCCCATGTTATGATATTATGAGCTCTTTTGCAGGTTAAGATTTCCAAAAAGCTATGTTCTTTTGTATATGATGTGATTGATATTTCTTTTGTTTACCCTTACTGAGCATTTGAGCTCACCCTTTTATGTTTTCTTTTCCCCAGGATATAAAGAAAGGTTTATAGGTAAAAAAAAGGGAGGATCTTTATGGGAGATATTGAAGATCTTTCACCACGATTAGAAGATTACGTTCCGAGTTTCCAAAGACACTAAACTATTACGATCCTTGTGTGTGTGTTTTTGTTATGTACTAAGTATTCTGCAAAAGTAATGTAATGTTCATGTACGTTAGGCTTCGGGTCTCTACATCATACCCAGTATATCAATGATTGTATGTTGTACTTATGGAATAAACAATTGATGTTGATAATACATGGATCATGGGGATATAAATTACCTAAGATATGAAAGAATACTATATTAACAAAACATGGAATTATTGTATTCCAATAAGCATATAATATTAATTCCTTAGTATCAAATGAATTGTTTCCAATCCTTTCCTTCTAGTAAGGGTTCACTAACCATACCATCTTGGAAATCATGGTTCACTCCCATGTCCATCTTAGTAGCATGAGTTCACTGCTTATACTATCTTGGTATTCTTGGTTCACTCTTACTTCCATATTATTACTCAAACATCATTCCCAAGTACAATTTAGTTCATCTTATACAATATAAATCTTTACACAATTCATTGGAGTGAAATATAGGTCCCACCCATCTCATAATCTAGTCATACATGCATGTTCCTCAAGATCATACATAATCATATCATAACCCAAGAAATGAATTGGGTGTTATAAACATGTAATCATATAATAACCATTAAAAAAATACAGTTTTCATAATCATTTCATCGTTAACATAACTCGTGAAAAGAAGTGGGGATGAAAAGGGTATAAATATCAAAAGAGAAACTGGTTTCATCAACATCATTCCAACAAAACATAATCCATTCAGAGGAATAATATGAAATAAAAAATTGAATAATTTCCCTTGAAAGTATTTATTAAAACCAATGGATCATATTTTATATGGGAAATTATTTTAAATGATCTTTTAAATATATTCCTTCTTGAAATTATCATTTCATCATTGATAAATGGTTTTTAAAACTTAATAGCATATAAAAACCTTTTTCCTTGATAATAGAATAGAAAAATTATAAACATAGAATTTAAAACATTAAAACTCATTTCAAATCCTTTATACCCTAAAATATTCTTCAATGATCTTTTTAGAACATTGTTTTATTTATTTTTTTAACCATGGTTTTTTAATACAACAGATTTATTGCCGAATATAGATACTGTAATATTATACTTAAAAATATTTATTGACTATAATAAGATCAAATGAGTTGTAAAATGGTAAAAATATATTATTAATCTTTAATAACATGGGGATAAAGAAATTCATAAATTTTACTGACATATTTTTCATGAGAAATCATTACAAAATCATTGTAATTAAGATTCTTGAAAAGTGATGAGATTGTTTAAATAAACGCTTACCACTTGGTTCCCAGGGATCATACTCTATATGTATGAAAATTAAATTACATGAATCATAAAATATCATTAAAATAGTTAGATTTATGATATAATATATAAAATATAACTATTTAATCCTCCAAAAAGAATTTATGTTCGTAACAATACATGAGTCTCAAAGAAGGAAAATTTAGACAAAACTCTTTTTCTGACTGTATACCTTTTTAAACATAAACCCCATTAAATAAATATTAATCAATGAATACATAAATTAATATAAATTAAAGTATATTAATAATTATGTTCAAATATAGAAGGTATAAAAACTGCATAAAATAAATGTGTGGTGAATCAACATGTATCCCACTAAAATAAAAAGTGAGATTAAGCTCCCTTACCTTATGTCTTGAATCTGTTTGTAATCATTCAAACCCCCCATATAATAAATATAAATTTTAATAATTTTTTTAAAATTTTTTTTTAATACAATATATGGTTTTAATATTATTTTATATTGTCATCTTATTAAAAATTCTATGTTAAGATTTCATTTCGCGTAATATCCGTTTTGTTCATTGCATGTGTCTTAAAATGTAATATCATTACTTATTACACATATATCATGATTCCAGAATGTAAGAAATTATATAAATGTCATGTATATTTATTATATTTGTTTTATTTTTATCAATAAAATATAGAAGTGTGAAACAAAATACAATGTTCATGGAAATGAAATACCATTTGTAAGCATGAACACTATTTACGTTTAATTGTAGTGATGAAAAATAAGAAATTAAATGAAATATATATATATATATATATATATAATTAATATCATTATAATATCATAAATATAAAATATCTATATATTAAACAAACCCATCCTTTATACATTATATATAGTATATGAATGAATGACATCACTTTGAGTGGGAGGTATTCCACACTTACTCAAATGAAATAATCGTATTTACACTGAATGTAATTTAAAGGATATGTGTTGTAAAAAGATTAAAAAAGAATAATTTAATACAAAATATAATATATTACATGTATAAAAATATTTACCATCATAAAATCCAACGTGATAGGTGGTAAACGATAAATAAATAATCATAAATTATGAGGCAGTAGTTCGCCAAACACATAAATAGTGTGTTTGGTACCTATTAGATTGAAATTTGTACATGATTTAGTCAAAACATCAACGTAAAAATCCATATATATATATATATATATATATAAGATATTGGTTTTTTATAACATAATTGAATAAAGATAGTTGTGGGTCAATAATAAAACCAAATGAATGGTTATTGAGAGAAGAAGTTGCCTATTAATTGGGTAAATCCTCTTAATTTATGATGAAATGCATCATTGGATTATTTTTCATTGTAAATGGAGTTTTCAAGGAGGACGAGATGGATTTTATGAATTTTAATGGGATGATATTGGCCAAACATATATGATTTTAGAGGTGTTAATAAGAGGGAGAGCTGGATGATTTTTATATTTAATAGAAAGGACATTCTTGTCATTTTTGAATACAAGATATGTGTACCAACGTTTTTACATAAAAAATACATAAAAACTCGATAATGGATGGATTATGGCCATATAATGTCTGAAAATGTGTTGTTTAACATGTTTGTATGTTGTCTTATGTCTTAAAATAAAAGATAAATTATTTTTTCTCTTAATCATTGTAATTAATTTAAATTGCTTTAACTAATATAGTTGGTAAAAAACAATGTTGAACAGATTTTACATTATAAATTGTTATAATTCAAAATATGGGATAAATATTTCCACATTATAATAATAAATTTGGATAAATTGATTTAGAATTATTCCCATATTCGGGTCATCAATACGGGGTTTTAAAAGAAACAATTTGAAATTTTGTCTAATTTGTTATAACAAAGATTAATACGAAATTTATTTCAAGAAACTAAATTATATAAATTTATTATAATATTATAATATTAGTCATTGAAAAAAAATTAAAATTTAATTTATTCATATAAATAAATTAGCTGAAAATTAAGTATTGAATTAAAATCCCATATTTTTCACTATTAATCCAAATATGATGCTTCATAAAAAAATCCAAAATATTAACTACAAGATAATTTTGAAATACTAAATTCAAAAATTCTGTTTTTTTTAAATTAAATATCTAAATGTCCCTATAATTAATTTTATTAATTTTCACATAAAAATTAAAACTTGTTCATTTAAAAAAAATTTATTTTCAAAAATAGAAGGACATTATGAAGAAATTATAACATTCATTATAATTATGATTTATTCATATATAAAAAATTATAATAAATATTTGGAACTATTTGAAAAAATTTATTTCTATTCATATTACTTTGTATTGTGGATATGTTATAATAATCTCATTTATTTATTTATAATACAAAAATTATGTTCTATATAAACATCAGTGTTGCGTTTAACATACACCAAGTCAATGATCTGTGAATAGTAAAATGAGTTTATTCTCTGTAACGTAATCCATTTCATTGTTGTGTGAAAGTAATATTTGACTTAGTGCATAGTTTGATATATATGAAATTTTAATTTATTCAAAAATAAAATGTCCATGAAATCTGTGGGTGTTACATTATACCCCCATTAAATGAATTTTTCCTTAAAAATTCCTCACAAATGTAAAAAATGTGGACAATTATACTTCAATATATCCTCATGTTCCCACCTTGGTTACTGTAATATGGGATTTAGGCTCAAAAACCATGAAAAATTGAGTGGCCTTGTTTTAAAGAACTTTCTCTGTACAATCCATAATTTCCAAAGGTTTCTCCTCTGATGAAAGATCCATCTCCAAAGGTATGCCATTTTATATCAATACATGTGAAGGTTCAGGTATGTACTTCCAATAGAGATGTATATGGTACACATCATGGTCATGGGAGATATTTGAAAGAATTTCAAAGATATGGCTACCTTTCTAATATGATCAAGAATATAAAAGGGACCTATATACCTAGGACATAGTTTCCCATTCTTCTAGAATCTCATAAATGTTTTTCTGGAGAGATTTTTAGAAACACCTTTTAAAAAATGAGAAATTCTATATCTTGCCTACATTTATCAGTATAATTATTTTCCCACTCTGAGATACCTTAATATAATGCTGAATTGCTCTATCCTTCTCAACCGTTCCATCAGTGATATCATTTCCTAATATCTTTCATTCTCCAAATTCATCACTACACATTGGACCTCTACATTACTTCCCATTGAGGGATTCAGATGGTTCCATATGAGATCTTCACTGAAATATACTATTGTATGAATACTCAATTTTAATGAAGGGGTTGATCCCAATCACCTTTGAAATCTAGATAATAATATCTAAACATATCCTCTGGGGTTTGAATTATTCATTCAGACTAACCGTCATTCTTAGGATGATATGCAGCGCTGAAACACAATTCTGTAACAAGTTCTTGCGGACGACCTCTCTAGTTTACTGAGGTAAACATCAACTTCTAATCTAATCCAATATAACGTGGTACTCCATGAAACCTGACCACATTATTAATATATATCCTAGAAATATGTAAAAGATATATTTCACAGCTGAAAGAAATAAATTCTATTGACTTAGTAAGTGGATCATCTACCACCCATATAACATTAAACAATATAGAGGTTTTTGGTAGTTCAATGAAAACATTGATTGTGATTTAATTCCATTTAAATTCTGGTATTGATAATTTATGAAACATCTACTTGTACATTTTTCATTCATCCTTAACTTTTTTCATACCAAGAACTAAAATAAAAACTCTGAGATATCACAACTCATCCCATCCCACAAAAAGTATTCTTTCAATTCACTATACTTCTTCAAAGATCCAGGATTAATACAGAATGATGATATATGGACATCCCATAATAGATCCTTCTTGAAATATTGTATGAAATTAACACATACAAGATTCATGAAACATTTTATTCATTCTTGATCATGTTCAAGATTATTAACATTTCAGACTTTAATTTGTATCTCTATATCTTCCTTCTGTTCCTCCCAAATCTTCATTTCAATAGAGGGTTGAACATTCACTTTAGAAATATAATATTTTACCCTTCCTTCAATATTTCTATATGAATCCATTGAAAATCTATAAATATTTTACCCTTTATTATCCTCATCATGGATATTTAAGAATAATCTGTCCCACCCAAACCATCAGCCAGCATGTTCATTTTCCCATTGTGGAATTGTATTGGGAAGTGGTAATCTGTTACTATCTCTCACCAAATTATTTGGATAACGTTTAAATCCTTCTATCTGAATATAAATATTTTACTTTTATGATGGTTATATATATCATAATGTTCTCAATAATGATATTGAATCCATACTTTAATGAAAAAAATTACCACTTCTATGTCAGAATCATAACCCAGGTCATTTTTCTGATAAATCATCAATTGTTGTGAGGCATAGTCAATAAAAATGATTTCATATATATGAACAAATAGAAATAACTTTTTTATGAATAAATATATATTACAAACCCTTTAGACTATAGGTTAATGTATGCACTTGTTCACTAACAAATAATGTCTTTAGTTTCTTGAAATTTTCCTCACATTCATCTATCAAGAGGAACATCAAACTCATCTGAGTTAACATCGTTAGAGTATTTGATTGTCATTAGAAGTTTTCAACAAACATTCTATAATATCGAGTTAATGATAGAAATATATAGACCCTAATCATCAAGGTCGGTGTAGGACAACATTAAATGACCTCCCTCTTTGACGAATCTAATGTTATACCATCTCTTGAGATTATGGAACACAAAAATGAAACATTTTTCATCCAAAATTTACACATTGTAAATTTTATATATAGATTCTCCTTATGTAGGGTCATAAATAAAATTATCATGTGGTTTTAATTATTTTAACTTCTCTTTGAATATATAATAACATCATATATAAAAAGTACAATAAACAATCCAGGGTAATGTCTAAATAGTCTATTCATGAAATCTAGAATGATAATTGGGGAATTAGTAAGACCAAAAGGCATCACTATATATTAATGGTGTCAATTCCTTGTATAGAATATCATCTTGGGCATGTCAGATTTATTTAAACACAATTGATGATACCAACAATGAATTTCAATATTTTAACAGTATTGTGCTCCATTTAGTTGGTAAAACAAGTGATAAATATAAGGAAGAAGATACATGTTCTTGATTATGTTCTTTTTCAACTTTTGATAATAAATTTAGAGTCCCATTGACTCGTATTTAATTTTCATAAAAATAAAGGGTTCCCCCAATGGAGAAACACAAGCTGAATGAATCCATTGTCATGGTTTTCTTGGAGTTTCTTCTTTAATTAATATAACTCACTGAGATCCATTCTATAATGATTGATTGAAATGGTTGTAGCATATACTAAGACTAATATCAGATAAACTTGAATTATTGTCATACCATTGATCAATATATAAATTATACAATCTCCCACATCATTTTGTCCCATTATATTTTTTACATCAAATCGCTATGCATCTTACTGATTCATGGAAAAATATAAAAGGATTATCTTTGTAAATTATCCATAATTTACTTATTTGTTTAAGGTTTTTATGGGACATATATTAATGTTCTTAAATCTGTATCACCTCTTTTATAAGCATTCATGGATGTTAAATTTTCTCCTTTTTTTATAGAATATCATTAAATTTTTGGGCCTATAACATCTTCTCAATAATGGATAGTTAAATGTCTATTTGGGTAAGTTATGATTATGTTACTATTATTATTACAATCTTTATAATTTTTAGGTTCATGATTATTGGATGCCTATAATCCCTCGTCATTGATAGGGTTTCGTGATCCTTTCTACACAAAGAATCTACCACATTTTCCACCATCTTAAGATGTTAATTGATAGAACAATCATAATCCCTGGTTATCTCTAAAAACATTTCATGGTTTATTTTGACCATAATTCATGTTAATATATAATTAATGATTGTATAGTCTATATAAATGTCAGATACTTCCCCATATATATACCTTACCCAAATAAGTAGTTTGTAGATTGGTGTAGCCAATTCCATACCTTGTATTAGGTATTTATACTAATGTATTGTTAGATTGTGGGTGGTTTTTTATATCAATTATTCATATTTCTTAAGTACATAACCCAATAAAATTGTTGACGCATCGCTACATGTTAAGAATATTTCTCATCTATTGTGTAGTATGAGTAAAGATTTATTGATTCCCTCTTATTTATCACTTTATATCTCTCCTGACATTCACTAGTCTAGAAACAAAAGACTTATTTCTAATTTCTCCTACTTAGTGGGATTTGAAATAATGAAATGTTTCTCATGAATAAATTATAGTAGCCATATAATCAAAGGAAAATACATATTTCAATCACAACTATTGTTATGAGAAGTCACTCAATCGTATATGTTTTTCAAGGATTCAAATAAATCATTTCATGGTGATAACATACCACCAGGTCTGTTAATTTCAATATCTAAAACATGAAATTACAATATTATTTATAAAAAAGTATTTCTAATTCTTCTTTATATCATGATTAAAATGATCTTCATTTTCCACATTCATTTTAGAGTAGATAAGAATAACATTTGTAAATATGAATTTTTTTTGAAAGGTAATCAATAATGATAGAAATAATTAAGTACATGATAATTTTTTAGAATTAGTGATTAAAAATGGAATCATAATTAAATCATAGTTACCATTCCATGTACCAAATTAATTATTGGGTATATCTTTCTTCTTCACGTTTACCTAATAATATCTTTACAGAAAATTTACCTTGTAGAATAAATTGGATCCAAGTATCCTAAATATTGGATCATCAATATATGGTAGATGATATTTTTTCTATATCATTATCATGTTGAGATAGTGATAATCAATACAATAGTTCATTAAACAATCCTTGGTTTTTATTAATTTTACTGGTTTAGCCTATGGTGATGCACACTGATTTATAAACCCTTTATCCATATTCTAATATAGTTTCCTCTTAATACATACTTGTTAAATTTTATACATTATATACAGATTCTTATATATTGGATAATATCAAGATAAAATCATGATTTTGAACACATTCTAATGTCTTAGATAATGAGAAAATAAGTATTTAGGAAACACATAATAATTTCATGTTATAATGGGCATGTCATCAATGATGATATTTTCCTTAAATTGAACTATTTTTTCTATAGAATCTATATCATAATGTAAAAATATCCATGAATGACATGATGATGAATTAGTATATTCACACTTATACTTGAAAATATATATATTTGGTGGATATTCATGATATGGTGTTTGATTTCCTTCTATCTACAATTCAGGTTTGCTCTATTTAAGGAATGTAAATCCATAATAAGAATTGCATAGAATTCTCCTAATGGATGTATCACAATGTTCTATGTGATCATAAAATTACACATATGTATAATATAAAACATTAATAGTGAGGATGTGGTAATTTCCCAAATTTTCTATTTTAAATATAGACCATCTTCAATGATTTGAGGTGGTTTTTGACTTGTTCTACTAAAATTTCGTGATATGAATGAATGAGTTGAACTGGTCGGGATAAGGATACACTTCACCATTTTAATTTAGTTAAAATCAATTATTTGAGACAAAATATATATAGGGATGAGTGCTTTCAAACTATTAAACATATTAATAGGAATCATTTTATAATTAATGGATAACTCATAAATGACATCCATTCCATAAGATATGAATATATAAGTTTCAATATGTATTATCCATGACATATTTGATAAAATAATGTATTATGAACGTTTTCATTTTCTTCATTTGTATTATTAATAGAAATATAAAATTCAAAAATCATTTCCACTCGAAGTGTATATAAAGGCATCTTTTTCATGGTGTAAGTGACGATCATGCCAACTCCCTATGCTCAATTTTCAGGGTTATTACCCTTAGGTACAATAGTATTTGAGCCACATAAACTTTTACTATCAACACCAATATTTAGTTTCATAGAAACAAATCTTTAATTAATTTATAATAATCTAGGTATTTTTCCTTTGTTGAATGTTATCCCCATAAATTTCACCATCATCTTTATAATCCCCAAAAATAACTATAAATTTATCTGATACAAATTATGGAAAATATAATATTAAATACATTTAAATTTAATATTTATTAATAAAAACATGGACAAAATAAAACCACATAAGATCATGAGGTCTAGTGTCTATTTTAAAGTAGGTACAAAAAAAATAGATTGAGACTGGGTCAGAAATAAATTTATTAAAAATCTTCAAAAAATTCCCTTACATACCATAAATATTATCCTCGCGACAGACCTAATAAAAGTTTTTGAAAAAAATCGCATTAAGGTAATATAAAATGCATATAACTAGTTAAAATAGTATGTATGTGTAAATGATCATATGATGGTAACATAATAGGGGTTAAAAGGAAACGAACCAGTATTGGAATACATTAACATTACATAACATTTTTAGAATACTGAAATCATTATAAAAACAGAAACCCAATGACATTACTAGTCTAGTTCCTTTGGAAACATGGAAACATAAAAATTGATATAAAATTGATCTTTATTATGTGGTACAATGTTCTTATTGTATATAACCATTCTTATACATGTCAAATGTAACACCCCAAGCTTCCATGATAAACTTCACTTTTAATAACACAATAGCTTGCATTGTATGAAACTTCGATTTCTAGCACTCCATGATCTATCAAAATAGTCATTATGAAAAGGAAAACCCATTTTTTGAAATATTATAAATTTTATTTTACAAAATATACTTCATTTTTTGATTTGGAATATCAAAATTAGCTTAGGGTGATTTTTTCTATTTTCCGGAAAACATTCGATTTTTTATTAATAGTGAAAAACACTCCGTTGTTGTTTAAAACCTACTTTTTTATTTAAATAATTATTTATTCTAATTAAATTAATTTTATGTGAAAATAGATATATAATATCTATATAAGTTCAATTGAACTCATTGGAATAATTTTATAATAAAATTATATGTATAAAATTATATTGATCTTTTTGACAACTTTTACCCACCTTCTAGGTGCATTTGCAAATTTGCATAAAAAGTAATTTCAATACTTATTTGAATTGAATTTAAAAATTATGAGAGACATGGTTGACATAATTAGTTAATATTTGGTTCAATAAGATGAAAATAATTTTTTTTAACAGTAACTTTTGAATTTTATTTACCACTGTTAAAATTAAATATTGTAATTCAATGTAAAAATGATATTATAATTACACTAACACATGTCCTAATTCTATTTGAAAAGTTTTTTTGACTGAAATAACCTTTATGAATAAAATATGGTCCTATTTAATCCACTTGGATTAGATTAGGACATTTATTATTATTTATTTAAAGAAGAGATGAAAGTGATAAATTCATGTTTTCATAACTAAAACATTTTTAATATTGGGTTATACATTTGATAAATTATACTATAAATTTTCATTATAAATATAAAAATATTTAATAAATAATTCTATAATATTTATAATTTTTAAAGATTAAATTATTTAATTTATTTTTGACACAATGATGATGTAGTAATTATCATATTAATGAATGATTAAACTAATTTATATTATAAAAACCAAATATATGTAAATTGAAATTTTTTATGCATTCAACTAATTTTTTAGGTTAATATGACATGTTATGTTTGATTAAATAAATTTATTTAGAAGTGATAAAGTTGTTATCACATTCTCAAAAACAAAATAACTTATAGTATCAAAATAGATATAAATGTGTTTTTAAAATAAATGCAATATTATTAAATGATATAAAATTCCTAAAAATATATTATTCAGACAAAGGACATATATAAGGTTATATATGTAAATAATGAAACACATGGGGTTATCTTGGAATTTTATAGTATATTTATAACCCATTAGTTATGGTAATATAAGAATTCAATGTAAAAGATAAACAATTTAGATATGAGTTAAATATAAACGATATGGTTAAGATGATGACTTAAACCTAACTAAAACCTATTTCATGAGATTTTTTCAACACAAACCCATCTTTGAATCTAAATATATCCTTTTTGATCCATTATAAACCGAATATTGTTATATAATAAATTAATATTTCATGCTTTTCCGAAAGTGACCCTCGCCACTCTTATAAAAGGGTACTTTTCCATTTATTAAAATCAAACCTCCAAAACCATTTGGATCAGCCAACCCATTCTCAAATATCCTCCCAAATACCATCAATTCAACCTAGAGTCCTTACTTTGATCACAAATCCAACCTATGGACCCCATTTTATAAAATCTAAAGGAAGAACCCAAAGAGGAGGTAATAATTTCATCACCTCTTTCAAAGTTCATTTCTTCATCCAATTCCTCTTTCTTTATTATTTATATACTAAAATAATAACTCAAGTATATTCTAAATACTATGATGTTATTATAAATATGGATTAACCATATTAATTTTTCAATCTATCCAACAAATAATAAATTCAACATACGTACGTATGTACGGCCTACCGTCTCCACATCGTGGTGTAGTTTATAATTCAAAACATCATTATTTGGATGAGTATAATAAGATGTATAGTTGATTTTAATAATAATTATAACATGTTAATTATTATTTATATGTAATATACCATCCAACTACGTACGATTTAACCATCAAAATAATAATATTGTCACTCGTGTATACGTGTGTATTGCCGTCTCCACGAACGCAATAAGATTCATTACCACATCATAACCATCCAATAATATTATTAATTTTATGATTAAAATAATCTTTAATAACATTATATCATTCTATATATGAGTCATTAAATCTTATCCATAACAAACATGACTTACATAAAAAAATATGAAGGAAAAAGAATCTGTTAACATCCGAAATAATGATATAGTGAAATATTAGTAACAAAAATATATTAAACGATCAAATATGATAACATATTTATGTATATGGTTCTTAAATAATTTAATAACAATGATTTAACTATTATTACTGAGGTTGACATTCCCTCGAATAAGGAAAAGTACAAGTTAAGGGTTAATTTTACAATCACTTTATTATTTAATATTATTTATATTTGAGTATCTACTGGGACCTCTTTATCATCCACATACACGTTTCTTACAAATTTATTCCAATTTTTTTTTAATATTTCAAATAATATGGATTAATGTAATTTATACCCTAGTTTGAATTTTTATTATTTTTTTTAAAGAATTCTTTCCACCGTTTTCCAAAAAAATACACTTTATGAAAATTTCCACAAATTAAGGTAAGAATGTTTTCTTTAGAATATAACGAAGGTGCAGATCTTTTTTTCCGTTATAATTCCTTTGACACTTCCCTTACATTATTTTAATAATATTTTCACCAAAAATGTTTTCTTTTATAATTATTTGACTTTTATATGATTTCAAAATAGAATGAGATATTTCTCTCAAATAGTTTTGGTTTCATCCTTGTCAACATCTTTGATGGATTTTCCACTTGTTTGAAGTTTATTTATTATGATATAGTATTCCATATTGTATTGATGGTTTTTTGATATGTATTACTATGGATGTGCTATTTTTTATTCCATTCATGGTTTATATTTAATGTATAGTCTTTTCGTAATCTAGTTTTAATATGAATGTTTATGTTATGTTTCAACCCTTTCATATGTGGAATTCATTCGACATAGTTAGTGATGAGTGGAGACCACTATAGATCCTTCATGAATCAATAGGCATCATGAGAAAAACTAGGGTCATGGAATAAGGACTTGATAAAATCATATTTGAAGTATTTTCATGAGGCCTCAACTATGTGTTTATAATGTCAGTCAATATTCATTCCATCAATATGAAATTTTCTATTGATATTTCATTTGATTATTTGACTAGTAGAATATACATGTGAATAAGTAAATGGAATAATTTGATTGATCTTTTCCATATTATGCTAAATTTTATGTTTAAAAGGATTTTGTTTTAGTCTTATACCTTACCTTAAATGTTAATGCTTATTTCTGAATGTTTTCGCTATATTGATATCCTCACTGAGCATCTGAGCTCATCCATTTCATATGATTTATTTTTCCCCAGATGTGATGTATATTATGATTGAACTGTATGGAGAGGCTAAGGGATATGAATGTATTACACTAAGACACAACGTTTCTTTTTCATTTCCGATTGTAATTAAAAATTTATGTATAAATCTAGTAATTTAAAAGCTATTAAAATGATTGATATTTCGGTACATTATTCCTTATATCATACCAATTTCATGTAATAATACACCATTTATGAGTAACTATGGTTGGGGCATTATAGTTGGTATCATAGAATGTTTAGCAATAACATGGAAGATATATTTAGAAAAACTCTATTTATATAACATTACACTATGATAGGATTTGATGACTTGTATAGAAGAACTTCATTAAATTTTGTTAATGTATAGATTTTGTGAATTTTACAAACATTACATACCTGTCTAGATATGAGAAGGTTGAGGAAACTCTCGCACAGATGTACCTAGGAGTGAAGACACTGACATGATGTTTCAGTCTTGACAAGAGGTATCCTGGTAGACGACAATGGTCCATGTTGTACTCTTTGTTACGACACTCCCAGAGGATATGCATAAGATAATTCCCATTATATTTAAAACCCATTATGTAGGATTTATGAGTAAATACATCCTGAAAGAAATCATTTTTTTATGAATATGGATTATATGCCTAAACAGGTCAAATTATGTTATCTATTTTACTAGTTTGGAATTATATATTGTGATTCATAAAAATTGTATAGTATATTCCATTGTTTAGAAATGGAACATTGTGGAAGGAATGGAAACTGTATCAATTCACAAAATCTATGATGGGATTTACCGCACACTCAAGATTATTATAGTGGAGATGGTGATTGATCCAGTTCTAAAATTCTTATAACCATACTGAACCAACCCACTCAAGTTATGAATAATAACCATACCTGTATAGAGCACCCTGATCCATAACGCCGAGGATCATTGTTAGACTGATTTATGAGAAAAACACCTCCAACATTAAATGGGACTACAAATCCATTTGATGCTTACCAATGTATAAGTCCCTTAGAGAAAATATTTCATGCATTGGGGAGTAGAGAAAGGGGATAAGTTTTCATGGATATGTATTTCATCATGGGAGATAAAGATCTAAGGTGGTAATTTATTAAAAACAAAAAGGATGATAAAGAAGAATCAAATATTGAATGGAAGGATTTTAATAATCTTTTCCTAGAAAAATACTTTATCATGACCATCGTATGGATATAGAAAGACAATTTCTGAGTCTGTGGAAAAAGGAGGATGAGAATGTCGCAGAATATAAAGCTAACATTACAAGGTTATGAAGGCATGAAACATATTATATATGTAACCCAAGGAGTATGAATGATCAATTATTTTATGGGATAAAACCATTTTTCCATCCAGCATTAGTCTCAAAATCCATATCATCGTACGAATATAATGTATCATTTATTATCAAGATAAAAAAGAAATTCTCTAAGTCTTACGACATTAAAGAAAAGCAACAAAAGAGGAGAAATGATGAACACTCTGTAAATGAAAATAAATTGAAGAATATAAAAGTTGAAATTTCATCTTATATTAATGTGGGAAGAAACACCCCGGTACTTGCCTGAAGGGAATGGGAGTCTGTTACAAGTGTGGTGAAAAGGGCCCCGAAGCACGATATTTCAAGGGAACGAAGGAGGCTGTCAATGTTGAATGCTATAATTGTAGAGAAATGTGGAATTATAGAAATTAATTTCCTATGATCAAAGGAATCATACCTTTGAAACTAAAAATGGACCAAGGACATGCTTATGCGATCAACATAGGTGAGGATGAAGTTCTAAATGATATGGTGGAAGGTAATTTAAGGGTTTCCTCAAGTTTAGAAGATTCTTTATTTGATTCTTGATCTTCTAATTGTTTAATATCTTTCTAGTTCTCTAATAAATTATATATTTCCAATTTTATTTAACAAAGGACTTTTCAGTCAAAAATCCTAATGGAAATATCATTGCAACAAAATTTTGGGAATTTTATCCAATTAGGGCATTTGAACATTCTTTATTTATAGATCTCATCGTCATACCCATGATTTAATTTGATATAATCTTTGGTATGGAGGGGAATTCAGACCATGATGCAAAAATTTATTTTATGAATAAGAAGGATACAATTTTCGATGATGATAAAGAATACCTTATCCATATAGTAGAAACGTCACCATCTGATTCTTATCTAGATCCACCCACATTATCTCTACTAAATATAATTATTGGGGAGAATGATAGTGAATAAACTATGGGTGAGAGTGGAATGTTCATATGTAGGATGTACATATTGTGAAAGAATATGCTGATGTGTTTCCAGATGATTTACTTGGACATCCTCCAGAATGAGAAATTGATTTTTCAATTGACTTAATTCATGGTTCAAGGCCTATATCGAAGTCCACTTATAGAATGAAAATTTTGGAAATTGTTGAACTGAAGAAACAACTTGAGGAATTGATTAATAATGGATTTATTCTCCCGTCTGTTTTTCTATGTGGATCCCCTCATGTTTTTGTTATGAAAAAAGATGGATCTTTGAGGTTGTGCATTGACTTTATGGAGATCAATGTTATAACAATAAAAAGAAGTATCCCAAACCTCACATTGAGAATTTTTTAGATCAAATTCATGGAGCACAATATCTTTCAAATATTGACCTTTGTTCTAGATATCATAAGTTATGTGTGAAAAAGAAGACATTCCAAAGAAGCATTCCGTACCAGGTATGGCCATTATTAGTTTACAGTAATGCCTTTGGAAATGACTAATAATCCCCTATCATCACAGATATAATGAATATTGTTTTCTATGAATATCTTGAAGAATTTTTAATGGTGTTTATTGATGATATCTTGTTATACTAAAAAATCTATGTGGATCATTAAAATCTCTTGCGCACTATTCTAAATAATCATAGAAGAAATAAATCATATGGGATGTTAAGGAAGTGTGAATTATGGCATCAGGTGATTTCATTTCTTGGCCATATTGTCACTAAGTATGTAATCTATGTTGATCATTTTAAGATAAGAGTAATTCATTAATGGCCAGCACCAATGAGTATAATTAAGGTATGTAGTTTTAGTGGTTTATAAGGTTATTATCGGCATTTCATCCAGAATATTGCCCGATTGGCTAACCCATTAACGATGATCACACATAAATGGGTTAAATTTATTTGAACAAAATAGTGTGAATAATGTTTTGAAGAACTAAAGATAATATTAGTCAATGATCCTATCTTGACTCTACCATAGAGGAATGATGGGTTTTTTATTTATATTGTTGCTTTAATGAAAGGATTTTGTTGCGTCCCTATAAATAATGATATAGTTACTACCAATGCATCACTACTACTAATAATTAATGAAAAAAACAATCCCACTCACGATCTTGAGTTATCAGCTGTAATCCATGATCTAAAGATATAGAGACACTATATATATAGAGAAAAATATGAGATATATACTGATAACAATAGTTTGATGTATATTTTCTCACATAATGAACTCAACATTTTGAAAAGATGATTGATTGAAATATTGAAGGATTTTTATTGCACTATAAACTACCACCTAGGGAATGAAAATAAGGTGGAAGATTCATTGAGTGGGAAGGATCATGGAGTTTTGAACAAGATGGGAGTTGAAAGAGGTCTTATGTTAATGGATCTAGTAACGATGGATATGGGAATAATCCTAGAAGGTGAAACATCAATAAATTTCCAAATTGTAGCCAACCCATCTTTACAAGAATGGATATAATGTTATCATACTGATGATGAAGATTCTCAAAATAAAATAAAAGCCGTGAATGATTGGAGATTGACTTACTTCTTATATGAAGATGGAATTTAGAAATTTGTGAAAAGGCATTGTGCTCCAGATATACTTGATATAAAAATGGAATATTTGGGTGATGATCATAGCTCCAATTTCTTTATACGCCCTGGTAGAACTATGATGTATAGAGATTTGATGGAACATTTTTATTGGGACAAAATGAAGAGAGATATTTCGGATTATGTGTCAAGATGTATGGTATATCAACAGGTGAAGTCTGGAAGACAACATCCTATAGGATTCATGTGACATATTCCCATACCTGACTAGAAATGGGATGATATTGTGATAGACACTATTATGGGGATAAAAAATACTTATATTTGGAATGATTAAAGATGGGTCATTGTTGATCATCTTACGATGCCAGAAAATTTTATTTCTATAATAGAATATTTAACACTTGAACAATAAGAAAAACTATATATTAATGAAGTTATAAGTATTCATGGAGTAACCATATCTATTTTTTCTAATTGTGATCCCCATTTTACATCAAGATTCTTGAAATGTATTTAGAAGGCCCAGGATACTGAACATAATTTGGGCATTGCCTACAACCATAAACAGATGAACCATCAATACTGACTATTCAAACCTTATAAGACATGGTGAGATCTTTCTCACATGACTGTCAAGTAATGTGGGATGAATATTTTCCTCTAGTATAATTATTCTATAACAGTTGGTTCCATTCAAGTATATAGATGGCACCATATGAAGCATTATATGGAAGGAGATGTCACACCCCAACATGTTGGGATGATATTAGTGAATGAAATTTTGTAGGCCCAGAACGTGTTTATGAAACAATAGAAAATTTGAAGACTATCCAAACCCACATCAAAGAAGCTCAAAGTAGGAAAAAGTGTGATGCCCATAACCGAAGGAATTATTGGGGTTTTCAAGTAGGATATCATTTTTTCTTGAAGATATCTCTATCGAAGGTTGTTGTACGATTTAGTAAGAAGGGTAAATTATGTCCCATGTACCTCAGACCTTTAGAAATTAATGATTAAATTAAACTTTTAGCTTACCGTTTTGCAATGAATTCATGTCTCTCCAATGTTCAGGTTGTGTTCCACGTATCACTGTTGAGAAAATACATGCCTGACTCAACACATGTCCTCACCAAAAATGAATTAGATTTGGATCCCAATTTGTCTTATTGTGAATAGCCTATCAGGATTATTGATACCAGAGAAAATGTGTTAAGAAACCGAATGAGAAATCTGGTAAATGTTATATGGAGGAACCAAAAGATGGAAGATGAAATGTGGGATCCCGAGTAACTTATAATGACGAACCACCTGAATTATTTTATGAAATAGTATTCTAGAAATTTCAAGGACAATATTATTTGAAAGAGGAAAAAATGTAACATCCCATGCTTCCATGGTATGCTTCTGTTTGAATAATACAATAGCTTGTGATATAAACAACTTCGAGTTCTAGAAAACCACGACCAATCAAACTAGTTGTTATGAATAATAATATCCTCTTTTTGATATTATAAAAATTTTATTTTTCATAATGGACTTCATTATTTTATTTGAAATATGAAAATTATCTTACGGAGAATTTTTGATATTTTTTTGAAAACATTCAATTTTTGATTGATAGTGAAACATGATGAATTATTATTTAAAACTTATATTTCATTTAAATAATTTTATATAATATTAAAATTAGTTTTAATTCAAAATAGATACATAATATCTATATTAGTTAAATGTAATTCATTGGAGTAATTTTGTAAAAAAATTAGATGTATAAAATTTTATTGAACATTTTAACATCTTTTAACAACCTTCTAGGTGAATTTTCTAATTTGAAAAAAATGAATTTTTACCGCTTTTATGAATTAAATTTCAAAATTCTGAGAGACAGCATTGAAATCAATATGTAAAACGTGGTTCAAGAGGATGAAAATATTTTTTGGTGAATAATAGCTTTTGAATTTTCTTAACCACAGTTAAAAGTAAATAGAGTTATTAAAGGTAAAAATTATATTATAATTACCATAAAACATATCCTAATTCAATTTCTTAAGTGTTTTTAGAAAAAAAATCATCGCTAAAAAAATATGATCCTATTTTATCCATGTGGATTTGATTAAAACATTTATTATTATTTTATTTAAAGAAGAGTTACAAGTGTTAAATTCAAATTTTCATAACTAAACAATTTTAAATATAAAGATATACAAACGGTAAATTCTAATATAAATATTCATTAGAAAGATAAAAATATTTCATACCTAATTATATTATTTTTGAAAATTTTAGACATTAAATAATTAAATTGATTAATAACATAATGATGATGTAGTAATTACCTTATTAATGAAAGATTACAATAATTAATATTATAAATATCCAAATAAATGTAAATTGAATCTTTTATTGCATTCCGCAAATTTTATAGGTTAATATTATATTTTAGGGATGATTAAATAAATTTTTTCTAAATGATAATGTTTTTATGAATTTCACAAAATAAATATCAAATAGTTTTAAAATTGAAATAAATGTGTTTTTAAAATACATAATATCTTATTACATATTATCATATTCTTAAAAATCTATGTTTCAGCAATAGGAAATAGATAATGTATAAGGAACCCTCCTTATACATTACATATTATTGAATTAAATGGATAATTCACATTGATGATCTTTTCAGGTTTAGATTTTTAGAGAATTGGGTCCTAACATTTACATAATAACATGAATATTACATGTAGACAATTCTACAAAGAGTCCATTTTTTATAAAATAAAAGCTCTTAAAAAAATTCATGTCTAGTTCCATGGTTTAAACATCAAGACTTTTCCTTGATCCCCTGTTTGACCCTATTCATCTTTAAGTCCTGTGAAAAACATTTCAAAACATGGGATGTGCATAAAAGGCTCAGTAAGGGTTATAAAACAATGAAAAGAAACATTATCCCAAATAAAAATCTATGAAACTATACTTTTCAATCATAATATACCTCATGAAATCATACACATCATCATAAAACATAAAGGTATCTTATGAAATCCATATCAAACATACATTGTAGCTATCATAGCTATGTAGGGAGTTACACTTGGAATACCCATAATAGTATTTTCCCTAAATCGCTTAGGATAAACATCATGTTTACCTCCGTCATATTACCCAATGTATTAGAGAGATATCTCGGGCTCACCCATCCTAGGATTATCATGGAACCACCCGCATACGGAAACAGTGAACAATAACCATAACATAATCATAACACATAACACAATTATAATGGAAATATAACATTTCCAAATTTTAATATATCAAATTAAGATATTGAAATAAACCATGCTTTATGAAACCATTTTCAAAGCAATTTAAAACCTTTAATGAAACGTTTTTTAAATCAAAGTGTCCCATACCACTATGATTCTTTTAATTAATTATCATTTGAAATAAATTAACATCCATATAAATAAATCCAAAAAACCATTTGTAAAACATGGAAATTAAGGATAAATATTATGAAGAATAAATACTTAAAACATTTAAAACGATATTTTATTTAAAGATATTTTAACCAAATGAGAGACACTTGAATACCAAAAATTGAGAAATAACATTTATTAAGAAATTTATAATTTCATGAGAATAAATGGATTCATGATATATTATGCCAAAGTACATTATACACATCGTATAAAAGTAAATTGGTGCATAAAGATAATGAACTCTCAATGGAATGTAAATTGCGATGAAATCCCATATAAAAATGGTATCCTTAGATTAAGGATAAATCAATTATATAATAATGTGTGAAAAATATAAATACACTAAATATGATTGGTTATTAAATGTAAATCAATCATAGGAAATTCACACATGTTATTTTTAATACAAAACCAATGACTTGGATGTTTAACTCAATGAATGGAAATTGAGTTAAAATTACTCTTATCATGTTCATATCAATGACTTGAGAATTTATAAATGGAATTATTAGGTGTATCAAAAGTATATCCACACAAAGGGGAGTGTAAATTACAACATAAATTAATAAATAGTGATTTCACACATAATCATAGCATGAAATAATTATGAATTATAATATTAACCTAAGGAATAGAAATTTGGTTAAAAGGTTCCCTTACCGATTTGGTAACATAAGAAATATACAACCCATGAAAGAAAGATCATAAAATGAAGATTTAAATACCCATAAATTGAATTATGTTACAAAAGGAATAAAATAAAGGTTAGTACATACTCCACAAAAAAGAAAATAGAGGCAAATATAGCATGAATCATATAGAAATAAGAAATGAGATGAAAACCATGTTGTAGTCAATAGAGTCGTATAACCAAAAGTTAACAACCACCAAATGAATCACAGAATAGCATGAATATAAAAATAATAATTATAATATATATCAAATGGCAGTTCACAATACACCACATGCAATAAAAAAGTTGAAAATAATGGAAATCTCACGGAATTGAAAGTGGGATAAAGAATCCCTTACCTCGTGTCCGACATGACTCGTTTGTTCCTTATTATTCATTAAAAATAAACTAAAGTTAATATATAATTTCTTAAGAACCATTTTCATGTTTATTATTATTTTTATATCACTTATTACCAAGTTACAACCATTATTAAATAATTTAAGATAATAATGGTCGTTTGGTTGATATTTTGTACTTTAGTCAAAAAGGGACTTCTTATAATTACATATTGTCCTTGTGGTCAATAGTCCATTATCTAGATAATTATATTAATGATATAGATATCATATATATAATATATATCCAGTATATAAATGTAATTATAATATTACATAACATTTATAGGTAAGAAATGAAATGCACCGTTAATCGAGACAGTTAGTCGTACGTACGCATGAACACTACTTTAATTTCTATTTCGTATTTTAATGGTATGAAATTTATACATAGGTATATTATAATTCCATTATATTTCTATATATTATATTATTATCTCCATCCTTTATACGTCCTATATATAGAATTAACAAGTCATATCACTTTGAGAGGGTGGTAGTCCGCACTTTCTAAAATGAAATTATCGCATTTACCCATAATGGAACTATAAATGTATGATATAAATGAAAAATACTGAATCATAAATGAAACATTAACATAATATATATATCATATATAAATATCATTCCATTATAATGGCCACCATTAGAGGCAGTATGAGATAATCGAATAACCATCGTTTCGTGAGGCATTAGTTTTCCATCCATCGATACAGTATGTTCATCACCCATTAGATAGAGGTGTGTGTACGTGTAGTTCAAATCCTTTTCCTAAAAAATTGTAGTGTTTTAAGGATACTGTTTTTGTTATAAAATAACAGAGAAAAATAGTTTAGGGTTGGAGAAGTTAAATAAAAGAAAAGAAGTAAAGAGGAGTTGTTACCTTTAATTTGGGTAACTACCTTTGGTTTGAACTAAATGGACTTCTCGAAATGCCTTCTTCCTAAGTTAAGACTTCTAGTATGAGAAAAGGGATCTTGAGAGATTATTTTGTAAGGGTTTGGATGAGAAAATCGGATTCAATGGTGTGAGGAATGAGTAAAAAGTGAGGAATTTTATAAGGGGGAGGAGGGGTTCTATAGGAAAGTGTGAAAATATTATTTTAATATAATATGATATTCGATTTTTAAAGGTTCAAAACTCATTAAAGTCAAATATACGATGACTCATGGTATAAATAAAATTCCTAATAATAATAGGACAAGTTCTGGATTTTATTTTATTATTTATAATCTTATTTATTTAAATCATTTATTATTTGGCAAATACTGCGTAATTATTGTGTCACAAATAATTTAATTTATTTGATATCTAAAAATTATAAAACATATTCCGTGATGTAGGAAATATATTTAGATTTTTAATTAATATTTATAGTCTAAAATATATCTAATATAGCCCCATTTAAAAATTAATTTACAAAAAGATATTTGTTTGTGTCATTTTTCCCTTTACATTAATTTAATTAATCTAAAATGCCATTATCAATTTTAAGTGGCTCCATGGGGTCCCAAAATAAACCAAAATAATCCCACGGTGGGCCATGAATAATACAATAAGGTTAGAATAAGTGTTAATGTAAGTTTTTATTATTATGATATTCTTTTTACTTTGAATTACACTATTTACCTTTAACCATGGTAAATAAAAGTCAAAAGTTACTATTCACCAAACAGTATTTTCATCTTATTGAACCAAATTTTGCATATTAATAACAACCATATAGGTCAAATTTTGGAAATTCAATTCAATGAAGTGGTAAAATTTCATTTAAATGAAAAGGTCAGTTTTTTTACTACTTCTAAGGTGTTTCACATTTCATAAAAAATTGATGTTTTTCAGAAAAAATACAAATTATTTAGCCTAAGATATATATTATATTAAAAATTGAAAAATGTTATCAATTTTTAAAAATAAAAAACATAGAATTCGTATTAATTAATTTAAAATTAATTACTGTTGTCAAAACAAATAGCGTATTTTTATGAAATAATAACTATCAAAAGATTGATACTTTTTTATGTCCAATTTCAATGTGATGTTTATTTAAATGAAAAAAATTGGACTAAATGTTAAAAATATATTCTAAGTATACATTAAATCTAATTAAAAATATTATATAAATATATAAGTAAATTATATTAAAAGACAATTTTGAATTAAAATACAGTATTTTTCAATATTCCTCAAAAACTGAACTTTATCCGAAAAATACCAAAAATTTACCCAATGTAATTTTTTATTTCCCTAATCTAAATAATATTGTTATTTTGTCCAATAGAACATTTAAAAATGACCAAAACTAGATTTATAGAGGGTTCTCCATCAAGGGGCGGTAAATCGACCTTTTACCAAATATTTTATAATTCATTCTTAAAATTAGATTCATTCATATTTTGAGCCACTAACATTTATTTGATAATTGTAATAATATTTAACAAACATGTATAATCATTTTTTAGTTAGATCTATTCACTCCATCCATTACAATGGCTAGGTATTAACTACCATTTAATATAATAATTATATATTATTATTTTTCGGTATAACTCAATGTTGTGTGCAATGTAAGATTTTAAAGAAACCTATTGTTGTGTATCAGGTAGTCTATCAAACATATCATCCCCTTTAATGTAAAATCAATATTTAATTCACAAATATTAATAAATATGAAAATATCATACTCATTATTTACCTGGGATGTTACATCCTTCCCCCCTTTTGGAAATTGAATCCTTTCAATTTTAAAACTGGGCTTGGAAACCTAATTGAATGTTCTACATTAGAAAAAGAGTCAATAAATATATCACCTTAAAATAAAGAAAGAGAAGTAAAAAGGTCACCCGAGATAACAGATACTAGGATTTCTTGAAAACATGGATATAGAAGAGAAAAAAACCATCCAGTTCTTATGGAGAGTGATTGAAAACATGATTAGGAGAATGTTAACCACCATAAAATCACAAAAATGTGATGGGTAAAATAGACATTGTTTGCCCAGAAGGAAAAGTTAATAGAAAAAGTTTTTTAAATTTACTTTTCATTGAGGAATATATTTATGAGCATAACTAAAAATATCATGAAACATACTTACTTGTCATGTATACTTTAATCCTTTACTATATTTTTAACAGAAACTAACATTTCCTCCAAATGACGAGTATTCAGGATGACTTGTTCATATAAAAAGTTCTATAATCAACTTCAATAAAATCACATAATCCACAGAATATAAAAATATATTTCCCTTGTCTTTTGATATTATCTAAAACCAAAATGTTTAGTATGAGATCATATAATCTCCAAAAAGGAAAATCCTTTATAAAAAACAACTATTAATCTCCAATATTCAACAAAAGGTACCCAAATTTCATGAAAGACTATTAAATACACAATTTTTCTTTATATTCATCTAAATAATCAAAACTAATATTGAAACCCAAAACATAGAAGGATTTAAATCACACAATCTTCCAAAGTAAATATTAATATTTATCCACATAAACATTGACTACTCTTAATGTCCCATACTGAAGTGTAATTAACCTAATCACATATTCTCTATGATAGATTAATCATTTCCATAAATACCCAAAATCAACATATATTCTTGCAAAATAATATTTCAACCATTACTCCACAATTTAAATCCCAAGGTATTCTATTTTCCATAAGCATATAGTGTTCCCAAAAAGAGAGAGTGTATTCCAAAATAACATTTATCACATAATCACCAAATAATTTTTTACAATAGTTTTTTATTTGATAAAACATATGATCCCAAATCAACATATTCTTGATCCATAAAATCATTTAACTAAAAATAATTACTCATACTAACCAGGGACGTCACGCAGTCCAGTGGTTGGCGATAAATCCCAATCTCACATTGGTTGTGGGTTCAATTCCCACATCTTTGTCCAACTCGACGGGTTGTCACATGGTCTGCATGTTCTCCTTTTTCAGAAACTATGCAATTTCATATCATTCCAAAAAAACAGGAAATCTTCTCAAAGATAACCGTAACAAAATTTACCATCAAATGTAATCAAATACATTTCATTTTTCACCCCAAAATGTAATAACCATTTATCACTTCTAAAATAACTATGACTCTTTCTATTATGTTAACCATTATGGTTATGGCACTTATTCTTAAATTACACCCTAACCTCTAATGTTATCTAAACCGACCTCTGATACCAACTATTGGGACCCATCCATAAACATTACATATTATTGAATTAAATGGATAATTCACATTGAGAATATTTTCAGGTTTATATATTTATGTAATTAGGTCATAACATTTACATAACAACATGAATATTACATGTAGAGAATTCTACTCAGTATACATATTTTTAACAAAATAAAAACTCTTAAAAAAAGTCATGTCTAGTTCGAAGTTTTAGACCACAAGAATTTTAAATGATTCCATCCTTGACCCTATTCATCTTTATGTCCTGTGAAAAACATTTCAAAACATTGTATGAGCCTAAAAATCTCAATAAGAGTTATAAAATAATGAAAAGAAACATTATCCCAAATAAAAATCTAGGAAACTATACTTTTCAAACATAAGATACCTCATGAAATCATACACAGAAATCATAAATCATAAAATTAACTTATGGAATCCATATCAAACATACATTGTAGTTATCACAACAACTTAGGGAGATACACTTGAATACCTATCACAGTATATTCCTTAAATCTCTTAGGAGAAACATCATGTTTATCTCCGTCACGTTACCCAATCCATTGGAGATCTATCTCGAGATCACCCTCCGTATGTTTATCACGGACCCACCCATATAAGAAATAAATTCCCAATAACCATAATATAATCATAACACATAATATAAGTATAATGGAAAGATAGAATTTCCACATTCCAATATATCTAATCAAGATATTGAAATAAACAATGCTTTATCAAACTATTTTCAAAACAATTTAAAACATTAATAAAGAGCTTTTTTAATCAAAGTGTCCCATACCACTTTAATGATTTTTGTGAATTAACATTTGAAAGAAATTAATGTCCATAAAAATAAATCCTAAAAATCATTTTTAAGACATGGACATTAAAGAATATGATTTAGAAGAATAAATATTTAAAACATTTAAAATAATATTTTAGTGAAATAATTTTTAACAAAATGAGAGATGTTTGAATAAAATTTATTGAGTAATAACATTTAATTAGAACTTTATAATATCATGAGAATAAATGGATTCATGATATAATATGAAAAAGGACAGTATATACATCGTATAAAAGTAAACTGGTTCCTAATGATACTGACGTCTCAATGGAATGTAAATTGAGACGAAATCCCTTATAAAAATGGTATCCTTAGATTAAGGATAAATAAATTACATAACAATGTGTGAAAAATAAAAATACACTAAATTTTATTGGATATTCATTGTAAATCAATCTTAGTAAATTAAAACATGTTCTTTTAAGTACAAAACCAATGACTTGGATGTTTAACCCATTGAATGGAAATTGTGTTAAAATTACTCTTATCAAGTTCGTATCGAAGACTTGAGAATTTATCAATGGAGGGATTATGTGTATCAAATGTATATCCTCAAAAAGGGGTGTGGAAACTAAAAAATAAGTAAATAAATAGTGATTCAACACCTGATCCTACCATGACATAATTAAGAAATAGAAGATCAACCAAAGGAAAAGAAATTGGGTTAAAAGGTTCCCTTAAAGATTTGGTAACTTACGAAACATACAACCCATGAAATAATAATCCTAAAATGAAGATGTAAATACTAATAAATTTTAGTATATTACACAATTAATAAAATTATGGGGAGTATATACACCAAAAAATGGAAATAGCGGCAAATATAGCATGAATCTCACGGAAATAAGAAATTAGATAAAAACCATGTTGTAATTAATCGAGTCGTATGAAAAACATTAATAACAACCAAATGATTCACATAATACCATTAATATAAATATAATCATGATAATATGTATCAAATGGATGTACACAATACACCACATGTAATAAATAAGTGGCGAATAGTAGAAATCTCACGAAATTTAAAGTGATATAAGAAATCCCAACCTTGTGTCCGCCATTACTCGTTTTTTCCTTGTTATTCCTGAAAAATAAACTAAAGATAATTTATACTTTCTTAAGAACCTTTTTCAACTTTATTATTCTTTTTATATCACTTATTAACATGTTATAATCATATTGCAATCATTTATGTTAGTAATGGTCATTTGGACGATTTTTGGTACTTGTGTCAACCATGGACTTCTTATAATTACAAGTTGTCCTTGTGGTCAATAGTCCATTATCTCTAGAATGATATTAATGATTTAGATAACATATATATCATATATATACAATATATATATTTATTTAAAATATTACAAAACATTTAGAAGTAAGAAATGAAATGCACTATTCATTGAGACGGTAAGCCGTACGTATGCATGAACACTACTTTCTTTTATATTTCATATTTTAATGGAATTAAATTTATACATAGGTATATTATAATTACATTATAATATCATACATTTAATCATTAACTCCATCCTTTATATGTCCCATATATGGCATTAACGTGTCATATCACTTTGAGCTGGCGGTAGTCCGCACATCCTCATATGAAATTATCTCGTTTACCCATAATGGAAACCATTAAGGAATGATATAAATGAAAAATACAGAAGCATAAAGAAAACATAATCATTATATATATATCATATATAAATATAGTGCATTATAATGGCCACTATGAGATATGGTAAGAGATAATCAAATAATCATCGTTTCGTGAGGCATTAGTTTTCCATTCACAGAAACAGTATGCTCATCACACATTAAATGGAGGTGTGTGTAAGTGTAGTTCGAATCCTTATCATAAAAACATCCTCGTATATTTAGTATACTGTTCTTGTTATAAAATAAAGGAATAAAAATAATTTATGGGATGGAGAAGTAATATAAAAGAAAAGAAGTTAAGAGGAATTATTACCTTTATTTTTGTTAACTCCCTTTGGTTTGAACCAAATTGACTTCTGGAAGTTCATTATGGCAAAGGTATGGAATCTAGGAGGATGATAGAGATTTTGAGAGATTATTTGCATAGGTTTTGGATGTGAAAAGGGTCTTGAGAGGTGTGAGAAATGAGTAAGAAGTGAGGTATTTTATAAGGGGGAGGAGGGGTTCTTTAAGAATGCGTGAAAATATTTTTTTTATAATGATATTCGGTTTATAAATGTCTAAAACAAATTAAAGTCAAAGATAAGATGACTCATGGTTGAAATAAAATCATCCAATAAGAATTGGGTAGGTTATAGATGTTATTTTTGTATTTATAATCTTATTTATATAAATCATTTATGAATGAGGTTAATACTGCATCATTATTGTGACATAAATAATTTAGTTTAATTGATGTCTAAAAATTATAAAAAATCCATGAATTTGGAAATCATCATATATTTTCAATGAATATTTATATTCGAAAATATAACTTATATAACCCCATTTAAAAACTAATTTACTAAAAGACATTTCTTTGTGTCATTTTTGCCTTTAAATTAAATTAATTAATCTGAAGTGTCATTATCACTTTTAAGTGGATCCATGGTGTCCCAAAATCGTCCCAAAGATTTTCATGGTCATATATGACTCAACCAATAAGTTTATGACAAGTGTTAAGGAAATTTTGTATTATTATGATTTTTTTTCCTTGAGTTACCCTATTTACCTTTAATCGCAGTTAAAAAAAGTAAAAATTTACTGTTCAACAAAAATTATTTTCATCTTATTGAACCAAATTTTACTTAATAATAAAAATAATGTATATTTTAATTTTTAAATATAATTCAGAGAAGCGGCAAAATTTCATTTAAATGAAAAAGTCAGTTTTTTTAACCACAAATAAGATGTTTCACTATTCCTAAAAAATTGACATTTTTTAGAAAAAATACCAAAAATTCATCCTAAGCTATATTTGATATTCCAAATGTAAAAAATGTGTCTATTTTACCAATTAGAAACATTGAATTCCTATCAATTAATTTAAAAAAAATTATGTTGTCAAAATAAGTAGCGTGTATTATAGAAACATAAACTATCTATAGATTGATATTTGTTTATAAACAATTTCAAAGTGAAATTATTTACAATGCCCAAAATTGTATTAAATGGTAAATATATTTTCTCAAATCATATTAAAACCAAAGAATAAGATAATATAACCGTAAAAATAAATTATATTAAAAGTCCCTTTTCAATTAAAATAAATTATTTTTCATTATTCATAAAAAATGAACTTTATCTGAAAAATACCAAAACATTACCCAAAGTAATTTTTGATTTCCTAAATCTAAATAAGAATTTTATTTTGTCAAATAGAATATATAAGAATGAAAAAATCTATATTTAAAGAGGTTTCATAATCAAAAGGTGGTAAATCGTCCATTTCCGGAATATTAGAGTATTCATGCTTAAAATTAGATTTATTCATATTTTAAGACCCTAATTTTTATTTGATAAATGTAAAAACATTTAACAAACATGTATAATAAATTTTTAGTTAGTTCTATTCATTTCAACCATTAAAATGGCTAGGCTTTAACTACCATTTAAAATAATAATAATATATTATTATTTTTCATTATAACCCAATGTTGTGTGCCACATAATATTTTATAGAAACCTGTTGTTGTGTATTGGGAACACCATTGAACATAACATCCCATTTAATGTGATATTTATATATAATTCACTAATATTAATAAAAATATAAATTCCTTTCTCATTGTTTTCCTGGGATGTTACATAATGTTATATAATTCAATAATTAACAACATGGGGTTTCCATGGAATTTTATAGTCAGTTTATTAACCATTTATTATAATAATACAAGTATACATGGAAAAAAATAAATTATTTAAGTAAGAGTTAAATCTAAACGACAAGGTTAATATGGTGTCTTAAACCTATCTAAAACGTATTGGTTGAGATGTTTTCTACCCATACCCACCTTAGATTTGAAATGAATCTCTTGAGAGCCATTATAAACCGAATATGATTTTTTAATAAAATAATATTTCAACTTTTCCAAAATTTACCCTTACCTATCTTATAAAATGGTACATCCACTTCTCTCCAAATCACTCCTCCTAATCCATTTTTCTCAGCGAAACACTAATCAAATATCCTCTAAAATACCCTCACTTCAACCTATATTCCTTCCACTTATTAGGAAGCCTGCCTATGTTTCCCTTTTTATCAAATCAAAAGGAAGCACCTGAAGAGGAGGTAATAATTTCATCACCTCTTTCAAACTTCTTTTCTTCTTCCACATCCTATTTCGTTGTTCTTTCCATAAAAAAATAATAAATCCAGTACCTTTTACATAATGTGATGTTATTATAATTATTTAACAACCATATTCATTATTGTATTCATCCTATGAATGTCAAAGTCATCATATGTGCGTACGTACAGTTTATCGTCTCGACGTCTTGGTATAGTTTGTTATTAAACACATCATTTTTTGGATGGGTTAAATAAAGAGAATAATTGATTTAAATAATAATAATAAAATGTTAATTATTATTTATATTTAATATACCATCCAATTACATACGAATTTACCATCAATATATTTGTATTGTCGCTCGTGCGTATGTACGAATTACAGTCTCCAAGAACGTGATAAGAATTATTTCCCCATCATAACCATTAAAGAATAATTTTCATTTTATTATTAAAAATATCATTTAAATGCTTAATATAATTCTGTATATAAATCAAATACATCCTATCCTTGAAAAACATTACTTACATAACAAAATATATATAATATAATGAACTAGTTAACACCCAAAACAATGATACAACTAAAATATTATTAAAAAATAAATATTAGAAGAACATATATGATATCATATTTATGTATATTGTTCTCGTATAATTTAATAACAATGATTTCACTATTATACATGAGTTTAACGTACCCTTGAAGAAGGAAAATTACATGTTTTGGGTTAAGTTTATAATCTCATTATTATCTGAGGTTGTTTATAGGTGAGTATCTAATACAATATAAATCTTTACCCAATTTATGGGAGTGGGATATAGGTCCCACCTATCTCATAATGAAGTCATAAATATGTGTTCCTCATGATCATAAACATAAAAATCATAACCCGTTAAATGAAATGGGTATTATAAACATGTTATCATATAATAACCTATGAAAAATACATGTTTCATAATAATTTCAACAATAACATACACCATGAAAGGAAGTGGGGTTGAAAATAATATAACCAGAAAAAGGGAAACTGGTTTCATCAACATCATTCCATAAAAAAATAATTCATTAATAGGAATAATATGAATGAAAAACATGAATAATTTACCTATAAAGGAATTTGTAACACCAATGGATCTTATTTTATATGGTAAATTATTTTGAATGATCTTTTAAAAACGTTTCCTGCTGAAAATATCATTTCGTCATTGGAAAATGATTTCTAAAACATAAATCCATTTAAAAACCTTTTTCATTGACAAAATCATTGAAAAATTATAAAATATGAATTTAAAACATTAAAACTGATTTAAAATCCGTTATACAATAAAATTTTCTTCGATGATATTTTGAAATAATTTTTGAATGCCTGGTTTTTTAATACAATATATATCTGAATGAAGATAGAGACTGTAATATTATACCTAAAAACATTTCATTATTATATTAAGAGATAATGAGTGTGAAAATGGTACAATATATGATATAACTTTAATTTAATTAGGATTATAAAAATAATTTTTGTTATTGATAGATTGATCATGATGTATCATTACAGAATCATAGTCATCAACTATATAAAAAAGTGATGAGATTGTTTCAACAAATGCTATCCAATTGGATACGTGGGATCATACTCTTGATGTAAGAAAATGAAATTACACAAAGCATAAAATATCATGTAAATAATGGGAATCATGATATAATAGGTAAAATATAAGTTTCTAATAATCAAAAAATATTTTAGGTTTGTAACAATACATCAGTCTCAAAGAAGGAAAAGTGAGACAAAAATATTTTACTAATTATGCACCATTTTAAAAATAAACCATGTGAAATTAATATCATAAAATGTAAAAGTTAATAAACATAATTTTATGTATATTAACAATTTATTAAATATGTGGGATGTATACAAACCACACAAGTGAAATGGGTAGAGAATAAATGTCATGACCCGCCTTCAACAAAAGGAGGTAAGGGTCAGCAGATTGTTATTCCCTTCCTTTTTTAAGATGAAGAAGAGATAATGACCCCTGAAACTCGCCCTCAATAGGTGTCGGAGTGGCTACTAGCACCAAAGGTATAGAATCACACACTAAATGAAGGCATTACCCTTTTTCTGTTAATAGGATCGGGAGATAAAATGGTAAATCCCAACAACACCAAAAGTGGAAAGTAAAAGTAAAGCCATGAACCATTCCCAATGCGTGTTACAAAAGTAAAATCCACAAGGTACAATGTGACTACAAAGGTTAGGTACCAAAGAAAGAAAAATTCCAACTGCAACTGCTCCAATGGTACGAACTAGTATAGTCTCGTGCGATCCCCGAAGTCCTCCTGGAAACCTAAAAGAAGTTTTATATACGTAGGGTGAGCATAAAAGTATACTCAGTATGGAAAACCAAAGACTCTCATGCACAAGTGGGGGAACGTACTAATGTATGGTGAGAAAAAGAGTAAACCAAACACCTAACTAGGTAAACAATCCACCCAAGCCTCACCAAGGCACACTCCCCAAATAACGCAAGTCAAGTAATGTATAGTAATAACACATCGATGTTTGTGTACCCCGCACCACTTTCCCACAAGTTATTGAAGACATCCTACGCATCAAAACAATCATTCCATTCTCACCGCAGTCCCACTACCAAACCCCGCCCGTACACACCTAGGCCACAACCTCACGCAGTCCCACTGCCAAACCCCGCCCGCACACACCTAGGCGACAACCTCACGATGTCCCATTGCCAAACCCCGCCTGCACACACCTAGGCCACAACTGTCACACATAACCATGACTTCTAACACCTAGGACCGAACAACCATCGCCATGCCCGATGAAACGTGGTCTAGAAGATCCACTGCCACGCCCGAAGACACCTGGGCCTCAACCTGAAGATACTTGGGAAACTACCTGCATGCACACACCTGGGCCATAACCACCACAATACGTAGCCTTAAAGTTATTGGGCTAATATTGGACCTCAGGCCATCACAACCTGCCCAAAGATACTTGGGATATCCGGGAAAGGGAGTAGAAAGGAGCTAATAACCAGCCATTGATAACAATGTTGGGAAAAACACCCTACCCCATGAAATGGGGGGTGTTCGGCACTAAGTGATCAACTGTTGTGGGGTGCGAATAAGAAACACAAAACAACAAGTATATATATAGGTAACAAGAACTCTACCAAGTTTAGGTTTTTCATCAGCAAGACTAAAGAACACAAACAACACTCAAGTCCGAGTAACAACTCTCACCAGCAAAACCCATTTGTCTCCTTCGTTTTCATGTTCATTAATGATGTTTAATTATATTTTGCATCTACTTGGTAAACTAATAAGCATATGGACAAGTCCAGGAAAGAAAATAGTCATGCATTAACTACAACATACACACTTGGTTCTCTCGTAAATCAACAAAAACCAAAGAAATCCCCAAGATACATCCCCAAGTCCAATATCCAGGAGCCAAAAGTTTTCTCACCAACAGTGGATTCCACCCCAATTCATGATATAAACAAGGTAACCACCAGGTCTTAAAAATCACAACCACTGAATACATAACAAGAGGGGATCCCATCCCCACTCATATCACCCAAAAAATGGTCCGTTAAGGAATAACAACCAAACCACCACCAATAATCAGGCCCATGCCAGTATTTTCAGATTTATAATATTTAACACAATCCATGATTTCAATTTTTTGTGCTTTAACTGGGGTCATCACAGAAGTATTGATCCTGGAGCCTCAATTTATTTAGCCAGTTATATGTGATTAACCAATTTCCTTTTCACAATAGGAGTTAAAAACTACAAAAAAATCCATTTAAAACATCACCAGGGGTTCAATATTGCACAGAGAAAGACCACCAACGACCATGATTTTCCGTAGGCGTAAGCCCGCAAAATTCAGAAAAGAATATCATAAAACAGAGCAGCGTCATCAATCACAGCCCCCCTTCATTCTTTATAGAATCTGTTCATTATCATTATTAGGTTTGGTTAATCCCGTTATATAGAATCAAAATCATGCCCATGCCGCCTGATACATAAAGGGAGATATGAAGGATAAATTCAGTACTTGTTGATCAACGATCGATGCTAAGGCCAGGGGAAAAAATTCACGGATAACGATGCGGCTTGTCTGAACGAAAAGCGGCTCGTTTGAACGAAAAGCGGCTCGTCTGAACGAAGGGTACTCCCCGTAGGGTGCTCGAGAAAAGAAACCAAGAGATAAACCTTTATGTTATAACAACGTTCACCAGGCCGTTAATATATGAAGAAAAAGAACTTCAAACTGCATAAGGCGCGGGGTCATGGGTTACCACGCGGTTGAGACACCCCACACGTCATTAGTGGGTCCCCGTGGTTTAAACCGATGCAATCCAGGTTAATTCCTTAAATATTTAATTAATAATCGTTTATGGGCTTTAATAGGATTTAAAATAAGAAAATGGGGGGTCAAAATAGGGTTTAAATGGCAATTTGCGCAAAAAGCAGCGCTACTGGAAAGACCCTGTGGGGGTAGGGGAGAGCCACCGGTAGACCGAGCTACCGCTAAGATGAAGTGACCGGTAGAACGAGGTACTGATAGACAGAGCTACCGGTAGATGCAGCTACTGGTAGACTGAGCTACCGGTAGGCCTTCTACCTGTAGGCTAAGGCTACCGATAGGCCTACCGTTAGGCCAAACTTCACTGAGATTCCCAGACCAGAAAACCCAACTTGAGATTTTCACAAAGTAATGGACCCCAAAAACCTGATCCATTACACCAGATACCTCTTAAACAATTCTATTCCTCGAGAATCAAAACAACCCAGACGGAAAGAGAGGGTCCGAACAACAACCTCGAAAGATACCCATCACAAGTGAACCTCATTGTTAACTAAAAATACTTTCCTATCAAGAACCAAGAAATATACCATGAAAACTGCCCATCCATGTGATTTGGGGAGTCTCCTTCCCCCATGTCATGATATTTTCCTCTTTGGGATCCACTGACTCTCTCGCACATGATTAATCGCATCCACCTTAATGCGTCTTTATTAGGGGTCAGGTCCTCCCCTCCCCATAGCCAGTACTCTTCAACCCAAATTCAGTGGAAAGAAAACTGCATATTTCATAGCCAGAAAGACAAAACGTACCACCACAAAAGGTATAAAAAACAGAACATCATAAAACACAAAAAAACTCAGGGTACAGGTCACACATCTATGCTTCCCTCTCCCATGTACTCTCCTCAATCCCACCATGGTTCCATAACACATGAAACAAGGGAATGGTTAGCCCATGAAACATTCTCTTTACAATCCTCGATCATCACTGGTCTCTCCACAATGTCACGTCATCATAGATGTCTAGATCTCCCCATCCAAAGATATGTGAATCGTCGTGCAGATACCGATGGAGCTAGGACACATGGAAGACATCATGTATCCTCAGTAGCGAAGGTGGTAATGCTAGCTGATACGCCACTTCACCGACCCGCCACAAAACTTCTAAGGGCCCGATGAACCTGGGAGAAAGCTTACTCCCCTTGCCGAACCTCTGTAGTCCACGCTGATGGGAGACCTTCAAGAAAATGTGGTCTCCAATATCACACGCCAAGGGCCTCCTCCTGGTATTAGCATACGACATCTGTCGGTCCTGGGCCGCCTTCATCCTGTCCCATATAAGCTGAACTTTTTCTGTTGTGCTTTGCACCTCCTCCGGGCCAAGGATTCCCTCCACTCTGACTTCAGTCCAACACACAGGTGAGCGACATGGACTCCAGTACAAGTCTTCAAATGGGGTCATGCCAATGGTAGAGTGATGGCTATTATTGTAGGCAAACTCTACCAGAGGAAAGTGTGGCACCCATGATCTTCTTGTGTCCAGAATACATGAATTCATCATATCCACCATGATCTGGAAGGTGCGCTCTGTCTATCCATCTTTCTTGGGATGGAAAGCTATGCTACGATGCAGCTGGGTGCCAAAAGCATGCTGCAATCCTCTCCAGACTCACAAGGTAAACCATGCATCCCTATCTGATACAATAGACCTCAGAACTCCATGTAATTGCACCACCTCATCCACATACCTTCTTGCCAAAGCATCCACTACACTCGACTCCCTGATCGCCAAAAAGGGAGCTGATTTCGTCAACTGGTCGACTACCACCCAGATGGCGTCATATTCCCCTTGGACCTTGGGTAGTCCCATGACGAAATACATCGAGATATCATCCCACGTCCACTCGGTGACATCTAGAGACTGAAGTAGGCTTCCTGGAACATGGTGTTCAACCTTCACTTACTAACACACAAAGCACTTGGACACAAACTCTAACACTAATCGCTTCACTCCGAGCCATCAAAACTGTATCTTTAGTCCGTGGTACATCTTGTAAACTCCTGGGTGTACCTCCAGGGGTGAGTTGTGGAACTCACTGAGAACCTTGCCACGCATCACTTTTGGAACAAACAACCTTCCCTGGAAAAGCATCTTGTTCTGACCATCCTCTGTCCACTCTTCTGGAGCATTCCTCTGGTCAACTCGGTCATGCATCACTTCGCACTCTGGGTCTCCCCACTGAGATTCCTCCACTTGCTGCAATAGAGAAGACTGCACTTTCATATGATATAGGCAACCTCTACCACTATCCATTCTCCCTTCCAGGTGTAAGGAATCCAACTCCTCCATCACCTTCTAGGAGTCTGCCGACTCTCGGACCGCATCATTCTGCATTCTTCTACTCAAGGCATCAGCCACTACATTCCCCTTCCCTGAAGTGGAGGAAACCACAAAGTTGTAATCCTGGAGGAACTCTATCGACCTTCGCTGTAGAAAGTTTAAGTCTTGCTGGGAGAAGATATACCTCAAGCTTTTGAGATCTGTGAAGACCACAAGGCATTCTTTGATGAGGTATTATCACCATAACATCAGTGAAAAAATTACCGATGCAAGCTCCAGGTCAAGGGTTTCATAATTACACTCATGGGGGAGTAGTTATCTATACCCATAAGAGATCACCCCTTGTCGCTGCATCAACCCACATACCAAGCCTTATCCTGAAGCATCACAGAACACCTCATAGGCCGCCCTTTTTCTGGTAGCCTTAGCACTGGGGCACTAACCAAATTCTCCATCATATAGCTAATGGATGCCTCGCATTTCTCACTACACATGAAAACCTAGTATTTCTTGGTCAAGGCATTCAAAGGGGCTACTACTCGGGAGAAATTGGGTAAGAACCTCTGATAGTAACCTACCAGTCCGCGGAAACTACGAACCTCTACCACATTCTTGTGTGCTTCCCAATATACAACTGCCTCACCTGTTGATGGGTCCACTGCTACCCAGCGCTCGGACACCACGTGCACGAGGAAGTCCACTTCTCGTGTACAGAACATGAATTTTGACAACTTACCATAGAGCTAGTGCTGTCAGAGGACTTCCAAAACCACCCTCAGGTGCTCTTCAAGGTTCTCCTCTGATCTTGAATAGATGAGGATGTCGTCGTTGAACACAACTAGGAACTGGTCCAGGTACTCCTGAAAGATGAAGTTCATAAGCCCCATGAACAAATCTGAGGCGTTCGTAACACTGAAGGGCGTGACTACGAACATGAAGTGTCCATATCTGCACCTGAATGCTATCTTATAGATGTCACTCTTCTTCACTCTTAACTAGTGGCGCCCAGACCACAGGTCTATATTTGAGAACCATCCTTCCCCTTTCATCTGGTCGAAAAGATTGTCTATCCTCCGAAGAGGGTAGCGATTCCTGATCGTCACCTGATTCAGCCTCCTGTAGTCAATGCACAACCTGAGACAACCATCTTCCTTCTTTGAGAACAAGACTGGAGCACCACACGGTGACGCACTCGGTCGAACATAACCCCTCTTCATCAAATTGTCAATCTGAATCTGCAACTCCCGTTGCTCCGAAGGTTCCATCCGGTAAGTAGCCATCAAGATCAGACGAGAACCAGGCTGCAATTCTATCCCAAAATCGATATCTGGTCGAGGTAGTAGAGTCATCACCTCCTCAGGAAAGACGTCCATAAACTCACGGACGATCTCTGGAACATCCACCATTTCTGCATCTACTGACTCTACTAACAGCTCAGCTAACAAGGAGAGGAGGGGTTTTTCTCACTTGCTGCCCTTCTGATTGCTCTGCTCATCGGTGAAGGTAAGATGCCAGCCGCCCAAGTCTGAGAACTCAACCATTCCTCAGGAGCATTCGATGGCAGCACACAGAGGGAATAGCCATTTGATGCCTAGGATGACATCATATGGTTGTATCTGTAGAAGAAGAAGATCCCTAACCGGCTGATGTAACCCTATCATCAGTCTGTATCATGGACAAAAAAATAACAAACCGGTCTGACCTCCGACTGGTGTGCCCAGAACCAGAGGCACTAGAAGTCTCTTGGCATCTTGGCCCAAGTCACGGGATTGACTGGGTGCAACAAAGGAGTGCAAAGATCTGGTATCGAACAGGGCATTAGCAAGGGTACTGAACAAACTCATCATACCTCGAACATCCTCCTGCCCTGCAGGAACTGCTGCCTCCGCGGTGTGTAACTGTCCACGCCCAGCTCCTCTGCCCCCCGGCTGCCAGCCACCTCCTCAACCACGCCCCTGTCGAGGTCCCTGAGGAGAGCCCTATGGTCGGCCTAGTCCTCCTATGTCTTCCCTTAGAGGAGAAGGAGCTCGCGGTCCCTGCTGTTGCTGGAAAGGCCTGGCCGAAATCTGCTACTGGGGTGGGGGCAGGGGTTGTCTGCCACCACCGTAATGTAACCTGTTCGAACACTGACTTCGGAGATGTCAATGTCTCCCACAGATGATGCATCGCGGTCCTGGGCCCAAAGGAAAAGGGCGAGGACCAGGGTACCGAAACTGGAACTGCTACGGCCTGCTCGCTACTGGTCGGAACCTCGAGGGTCCTGATGCCGGAGGCCTGGTGCTGACGACCATCCCCTTCGATGGTCCCAGCTAGATCCCCTTTCATGCCACACCTCCTAGAGCATGAATCCTCTCCACCAATTCAGCCTTCTTCTAGACCTCCAAGTACATCGGCAGGGTAATGGGGATAACAACATACTAAAGGGAGGGTCGGAGCGCCTCCTCTAAACGTCTTGACCGAGACTCCTCATTAGGAAAATGGTCCGGAGAAAAATGTTGGAGGTCCTTGAACTTGATTTCTATATCCCTCACTAACATACTCATCTACTGGAGGGAGAGTATCTCTTGTCTCTTTTCACCTTCATCGTCGAAGGGAGGACTTCTGCCTGGAAATCCCTCTCGAAATCCACCCATGCCACCTCAGAATCTCTCCTCTCCACCAGGTAAAGCGTCCACAATTGACGCGCCACTCCCCGCATCTCGATGATGGCCAGAGGAAAACAGTACTTGGTCGGAGCCCAGATCAATCCGAAGGCTATCACTAGCTCCTCTAGCCATCCCATCGTCTTCATATCAGAGGTGATGTCCTCATACTTCTCTATGGTCTGTCGCTGGAAGGCCCGAAGTTCCTTCTGCCACTTTTTGTCCTCCTCCTCTCGATCATCTCTCTTCCGATCGGCCATGGTAGTATCTGGGGTCTTGATCACCCACACCAAACATGGTCACCTTCCAGGTGCCATAGCTGCAAGGTAAAAGTGGAATGCCTAAGCCCAAGTAGTGCAGAATATTGTTCTTAAAACTTCTTAAACTTTTTATTTATTCTTATTTCCCAAGACACCCTAGAAAAACGAGAACACAAGTCATTATGATGTGTGTACCTTTCGTAGGGTCTCTACCCTACAATCAGTGTGGCCTCACTTGGTCGTTCGGTAGGTCCAGAGTCCTTGCATCTGATCATGGGGGCCCCTAAAATCCCGTTTCTTAGCCAGTCTTCCATGGTCTAATTCACGCACCAAGGTCACCCAACACTATTTCCCTACCATCCCATTCAATCCTCAATGTTCCTAACTCCAGACTCCATCTTATCTCTCAACCACCTCCCTCTGATACCATTCTTCCACGACCCACCTTCACTAAAAATAGGGAAGGGTCAGCAGATTGTCAGGCCCTTCCTTCTTTAAGTTGAAGGAGTGATAATGACCCCCGAAACCCTCCCTCAACAGGTCTCGGAGTGGTGACTATCACCAAGGGTATAGAATCACACACTAAATGGAAGGCATTACCCGCTTTCATTTAATAGGATCAGAAGATAAGATGGTAAATCCTAATAACACCAAAAGCGGAATGTAATGGTAAAGCTAAGAACCATTCCCAATGCATGTTAGAAATGTAAAATCCATAAGGTACAAAGTGACTACAATGGTAAGGTACCAAAGAAAGAAAAAAAGAAATTGCAACTGCACCAAATGTCCGGACTAGTATGGTCCTGCGTGATCCCTGAAGTCCTCCTAGAAACCTGAAAGTAGTTTTATATACGTAGAGTGAGCATACAAGTATACTCAGCAGGGAAAAAAATGACTCGCGTGCAAAAGTGGGGGAACATACTAATGTCCCGTGAGAAAAAGATTAAACCAAACACCTAACAAGGTAAACTATCCACCCAAGCCTCACCAAGGCACACTCCCCAAATAACGCAAGTCAAGTAATGTATATTAATAGCAAATCTATGTTTGGGTACCCCGCATCACTTTCCCACTAGTTATTGATGAAATCTTACACATCGAACCAATCCTGCCATTCTCACCACTGTCCCACTGCCAAACCCCACCCGCACACAACTGGGCCACAACCTCACACAGTCCCACTTCCAAACCCCGCCTGCACAAACCGGGGCAAAAAATGTCACACGTAAGCATTCCTGCAAACACCTAGGCCAGCACAACCACCGCCACGCCCGATGAAACCTTGGGTAGAAGATCCACTGCCATGCCCAAAGACACCTGGTCCCCATCCCAAAGATACTTGTGAAACTACCGGCCCACACACACGTGGGACATTACAACCACCCTACCCCGCCCGAAAGTTCTTGGGCTAATAATGGACCTCAGGCCATCACAGCCTGCCTGAAAATACACAGGCTATACGGGAAAGGGAGCTGAAAGGAGCTAATTACCATCCACTAATAACAGTGTTGGGAAAAACACCCTCCCCCATGAAATGGGGGTGTTCGGAACTAGTTTCTCAACATGGGTTGGGTGTTAATAAAAAACACAAAACTACGAGTATATATATAGGTAACAAGGACTCTCCCAAGTTTAGGTTTTTCTTCAGCCAGCCTAAAGAACCCAAACAACACTCAAGACCGAGTCACAACTCTCGCCAACAAAAACCATTTTTCCCATTCATTTTCATGTTCAGTAATGATGTCTAATTAAGTTCTTCACCTACTTGGGAAACTAGTAGGCATAGGAATAAGTCTAGGAAAGAAAACAGTCAAGCATTAACTATAACATCCACACCCAGTTCTCTCATAAATCCGCAATAACAAAAGAAAACCACAAGATACAGCCCCATGTCCAATATCCAGGAGCCAAAAGGTTTCTCAACTACTGAGGATTCCACCCCAATTTGTGATATAAACAAGTTAACCACCCGGTATTAAAATTCACAACCACTAAATCGATAACAACAGCGGATCCCATCCCCAGCCACATCACCCAGCAAATGGCCTGTGGAGGAAAAACAACCAAACCACCACAACTATGCAGGCCCATGCCGGTATTTTCATATTTATAAGATTTAACACACTCTATAATTTCAATTTTTGTGTGCTTCAATAGGGGTTATCAAAGAAGGATTGATCCTGGTGCCTCAATTTATTTAGCAGAATATACGTGATTAACCAATTTCCTTTTCACAGCAGGAGTTCACAACTAAAAAACAATTCATTTAAAACATCATTAGGGGTTCATTAGTGCACAGAGAAATACCACCAATGGCCATGATTTTTAGTAGGCGTAAGCCCGCAAAATTCAGAAAAGAAGATCATAAAATAGAGCAGCTTCATCAATCACAGCCCCCTTCATTATTTATAGAATCCGTTCATTATCTTTATTAGGTTTGGTTCATCCAGTTCAATATAATCAAAATCATGCCCACCCCACATGATACACAAAAGGGAGAGATGAAGGAGAAATTCCCTACTTGTTGATCAATGGTCGATGCTATGGCCGGGCGTGGAACTTCACGGATAGCGATGTGTCTTGTCTGAACGAAAAGTGGCTCGTCTAAATGAAGGGAAATCTTTATAGGGTGATTGAGAAAAGAAACCTAGCGAGAAACCGTTAGGATATAATATCATGCCACATTCCATTAAGATATGATGAAAAAGAACTCGAAACCACGTAAGGCGTGGGGCCGTTAGTTACCACGCGGTTGAGACACCCCACACGTCATTAGTGGGTCCCCGAGGTTTAAACTGACGCACTCCAGGTTAATACATTAAATATTTAATTAATTGTTATTTATGGGAATTACAGGGCATTAAAACAAGCTTTGGGGGTCGAAATAGGGTTTAAACCCCAATTTGCGCAAAAAGGAGCGCTATTGGAAAGACCCTGTGGGGGTAGGCGAGGGCCACCAGTAATTGAGAGCTACCGGTGGATGACAGCCACTGGTAGACCGAGCTATCGGTAAGTGGTAGCAACCAGTAGACCGAGCTAACCGTAGACAGAGATACCGATAGGCAGCGGCTACCGGTAGACCGAGCTACCGGTAGGCCTCCTACCGGGAGGCCTACCGTTAGGCCAAACATCACCGAGATTCCCAGACCTAAAAACCCAACTTGAGATTTTCACAATGTAATGGACCCAAAAACACCCATGCCATTACAATAAACATGAATATCATAGAAATAATACGTGACAGTAAATCCCTAAATATTGTGTCTTGAATAACTTAGTAATCATTCAAACCACCCATATAGTAAATATATATTTTTTTATAAATTTTTTATAGAACCAAATTATAATTTTTAATACCATATATGGTTTTTACATAAACTTATATTACCCTCTTGTTAATAATCATATGTTAAACTTTTAGTTCTTGTAATATTTTCTTTATTCCTTGTATGTGTCATAAAATGTTATATTATTGTTCATTTTGCTTATATCAGGATTCTAGAATGTAATACATGATATAAATATCATGTGTATTTGTTATATTTTTATTTTAATAATCAATAAAATATATAATTAAGAAACAAAATACATTGTTCATGGCTACGGTAGGCCGTCTATAGGCATGAACACAATTTATGTTTAACTAATGTGATGAAAAAAATGAAATTAAGAGATATATATATTATTAATAGTTTTTTATAATATATGTCAAATATATTCAATAAATTAATCATTAATACATTCCATTCAGTATATGAATGAATCATGTCTCTTTGAGGGGGAAGTAGTCCAAATTCCTCAAATGAAATTATCCTATTCACACCGAATGTAATGTAAAAGGATATGTGTTGTAAAAATAAAAATGAAGTACAATTTAATAAAAAGTATAATATATTACATGTATTAAAATATTTTCCATCATAATATCCACCATGATAGGTGGTAACAGAAAAATGAACAATCATCGTTTAGTGAGGCGGTAGTTTGTCGTATATATAAATAGTATGTTTGTTACCTATTGGATTGAAATTTGGTTATGTTTTTCTCAAAATGATAGTGTAAAAAATATTATTATATATAATATAATTGGTTTTTTATAAAATAATATAATAAATATAGTGTATGGGTGGATAAAGAAACTAAATGATTGGTTCTTGAGATAAGAAGTTACCTATTAATCAGGTTTCTCCTCCTGACTTATGCCAAAATTCTTCAATTGATTTGTTTTATATGTAAATGGAGGATTCAAGGAGGAAGAGAGGGATGCTATTAATTGTAATGGGTAGTTCTTAGTCAATCATATATGGTTTTAGGGGTTTTAATAAGAGGGATAAGTAGTATATTTTTATATTGAAAGAAATGAAATTGTTGGTATTTCTGAATACAAGTTAGGTGTACCCACGTTTATACCTTTAAAAAAGTCACAAACATTAAAAAAACACGATAATGGAAGGATAAATTCCAAATAATGTCCTAAATTTTTTTTGGACAACTTTTTTGGACGTTTTGGGTCTTAAATCCAATTATATATTTTTTTCTCTTAAACGTTGTAATTAATTTCAGTCGTTTTCAAAAATATTTTTTAAAAAAACCATGTTGAACATATTATAAATTATAAATTATTCTGATTCAGAATATGAAATAAATTTTTCCAAATTATAATCACAAATTTGGATGAAATTAATTTTAAATTAATACTATTTTCAGGTTGGATATGAGTTTTTTTTAATGGAAAAAATTAAAATGTTTTCTAATTTATGTGGCAAAGTTTAAAGAGGAATTTATTTCAATGAACTAAATTGTATTTATTGATAATAATATTTTAATATTAATCTTTGAAAACAATTTAAAATTTAATTTATCCTTATAAAAAATTAGATGAAAATGTTTTTTTGAATTAAAATCCCGTAATTTTGACTATACATCTGAAAATGAAATTTCTTAAAAAAATACCAAATATTATCTATAAGAAAATTTTGAAATAAAAAATACAAAATTTATGTTTTTTTAAATAAAATAAAATTTTTAAATGTGCCTAAAAATATTTTTATTATTATTCCCAGAAAGACATTATAAGTAGGTAATTTAAAATAAATATTTTCAAACATATAAAGACATTACCAAAAAATGTATCATTCATTAATATTATAATTTAATTATATAAAAAAACTATAAAAAAATTTTGAAATTTTTTTATTACTATTCATATAACATTGTTTACTTCATATATTATAATTTACTCAATTAATTGATTATAGTAGTAAAATTGTGTTTTTTAGAAACATAAGTGTTTCGTTTCACATATTCCAAGACAATGTTTTGTTTATAGTAAAAATAGTTTTTTATTTTTATTGAACTCCAAGTCATTGTTGTGTGAAAGTAATTTTTTACTTGGTGTAAAGTATGATATAAATGAGATTTTAATTTATTCAAAATAAGATCCATAAAAAACCTAGGGTGTTACATTACACCCCCATAAAATGAATTTTTCCATAAGAAATTAATCTCATATGTAAAAAATGAGGACAATTATACTTAATTATATCCTCATGTTCCCACATAGGTTCTTATAACATGCAATTTATCCTAAAAAAGAATGACTAGTTGAGTGGCCTTGTTTCATAGAACATTCATTGTACAATCAATAATTTCAAAAGGTTTCTCCTCTTAAGAAATATACATCTCTATAGGAATTCCATTTTAGTTCAATACATGTGAAGGTCCAGGTATTAACTTTATCAAGAGAGATACATGGTACACATCATGGACTTGAGAGAGATTTGGAGAAATTCTCAAGTTATAGTCTACCTTCATGATATGATCCAGAATCTAAATGGAATCTATATACCTAGGGAATAGATTCCCATTATTCCTGAATCTCAAAAATTTCTTCTAAGGGAGATTTATAGAAACACCTTCTCTTAAATTTGTAATTCTATATCATGCCTTCATTTATCAGTATAATTTTTTTGCCGACTCTGAGCTACCATCATATACTACTGAATGGTTCTAGCCTTCTATGCCATTTCATCAATGATATCATTTCTTAATATCTTTATTTTTCAACATCTTCACAACACATTGAAGAACTACATTAATTCCCATTGAGGGATTCATAAGGTTCCATCTGAGCTCTTCAGTGAATGATATTATTGTATGAAAACTCAATTTTCAGGAATGTGTTGATCCCAACCACCTATGAAATCTACATAAACAAATCCTAACATATCTATTGGGGTTTGAATTATTCATTGGGAATGACCATCTTTCTGATGATGATAACAAGTGATGAAACTCAATTCTATATCAAGTGCTTGGTGACAACATATCCAATTCAATGAGGTAAACATCAACTCGTGATCTAATACAATATAATGTCGTAATCCATGAAATATGACCACTTCATTAATGTATATCCTAGAAATATGATCAAGATGTATTTATTTTATGATTGAAATAATGTGTGTTGGCATAGTATGGTGATCGACTACCACCCATATAACATTAAAAACTATAGAGGTTTTGCGCAGTCAAATGAGAAAATTGATTTTGTTGTTTTCCCATTTCTATACTAATATAGACAATTGATGAAATATCCCATCTATCATTTTTCATTCATCCTAAATTCATGACATACCAAAAACCTAAATTAAAAAAATGAGATATCTCTCTTAATTCCATCACAACAAAAGTATTCTTTCATGTCCCTATAAATATTCATACATCCAGTATTTATAGATAATAATGAAAAATTAACATCCCTTAATAGATCCTTCATGAAATTTGGTATGGAAGGAACTCATACAAGATTACTAAAACATATTATTCCATCATGATTATGTTCATAACCAGGAACATTTCAAACATTATTTTGTATACCTACATCTTTCTTCTGTGCCTCCCTAATCTTCATTAGAATAAGGGGTTGAACGTTCATTTCAGAAATATAATATTATCCCCTTCCTTCAGGATTTCTATATTCATCCATTGAAAATCTAGAAATATTTGATCCTTGATGATCCTCATCATGGATAATCTATAATGATAGTTCCCACTCAATTTATTAGCCACCATGTTCATTTTCCTAGGTTGGAAATGTAATGGGAAGTCATAATCCTTTTCTAACTCCATCCAAGTTATTTGGAATAATGTTTAACTCCATATATGTGATTACAAAATTTATACTTTTATTATGGTTATATATATCCTAATGTTCTCAAGAATAATAATGACTCCATTCATTAATGAAAAAATTTACCACTTCTATGTCCAAATCACAAGTCGGGTAATTTTTCTCATGATTCATCAACAATTTTGGGGCATAGTCTATAATAATGTTATTCTATATAAGAAAAAATCCAAATCCATTAATTAAGGAATCACTATATATTAAAACCACTTGACCACTACAGGGTAATGTAAGAAGATGTGCACAGACAAACATTCTCTTTAGTTTCTGAAATTTAACTCACATTCATATATCAATACGAACATCAAACCCTTCTGAGTTATCATTGTAAGTGTATTATATTTTCATAAGAAATTATCAAGAATCATTTGATGCTATCTAGTAAAATTTTGAAATCTATAGATCCTAATCATCATGGATGGCATAGGCCCACATTCAATTGCCTCGCCCTTTTTCAAATATATGGTTATACCATCTCAGGAGATTATGGGGACCAAAAATGAAACATTATGCATCAAAAATTAACATTTTGTAAATTTTATATATAGATTCTACTTCTGTAGGTAATTCACTACAATTTTCAATTAGTCTTCATTTTTTTAAATTCACTTTGAATATAGAATATTATCATATATTAATATTACCACAAACTGGTCAAGGTAATGTCGAAATACACTATTCATAAAATCTAGAATGATAGTACGGGAATTAGTAAGACCAAAAGGAATCACTATGTATTTATAGTGTCCATTCCTTTTATAGAATTTCATTTTGGGTATATCCAATTAATTGTACCTCAATTGAATATACCCATAAAGAAGGTCGATATTGTAATAGTATTGAGCTCCATTCAGTATATCAAGCAAGTCATCAAAACAAGGAAGTGGATTCTTGTTCATGATTATGATCTTATTCTACATCCAATAATCAATTTAGATTTGAATTGGCCCATATTTAAATTTCATAAAAATAAAGGGTGCCCAAAAGGTAACACACATGGATAAAAGAATCCCTTATAAAGGTTTTCTTGGAGTTTTTTTCTTCAATTCCTACAACTGAATCAAATCCATTATTCAAAGATTCATTTAAATTTTTGGGGAACCATGTATGAGTTGTATTAAGTACATAACATAACATAATTGGTGCACGGGTATGGAATTAATTGATAAATTCTTCCAAAAATCCGGAACTATAGTCATATCAATAATGTTGATTTTCACCACAACCATTTGAGATCAATAACCCCTTTTGAATGTGAATTTAGACCCAAAAATAGTATGTAATCTCTGCAAGAAGTTTGTACATAATGTTATATGGATGGATGGTCATAAGAGGGGTTGAAAAATAAAATGTAACTTCCCTTCATAAAAAATGATGTGGGATTAATGTATAAAAATCTAATCCATGTGTAAGATAACATCAAATTCATCTAAAGGAAGAATCAAAATATTTATAGTAAGCATGGTATCAGACACTTCAATTAGAGAGGAATCATTTAATTTAGATGAAATCTTCATAACAATATGGTTTCGAACTACTAATTCCCCATCAAAGTGATTTTTTTGAATCTTAACAACAATATAAAATTCATTAGATATGAAAGAGTGGGTAGATCCTGAATCAAATATGATATTAGTAGATGTAGATTAGATGGTATGTTTACCAACCATCACATCTTTGTCACACCCCTTATAATAAATTCCAATTTTATGAGATCTCCCTTTGTCCCTCAGATTTAGAGGTTATTGGTGTCGATCATTATCAGAAAAACATGGGCTTGGGATATGGATAGAAAAATGCATGTTCTCATTAAACTCGTAGCATTGAATCATGGTATATTCATTATATTCCACTTTTCCCCATTCGAAATGTTAGATAACTTATTCCCATCACTTCAGTAATAAAATTCTTGATGGCCTTCCATTCCACACTTAAAACATTCATTGTACACCATAAGGTAATTTCCACAATGATTCATCCTACCTTTGTAACATTAAGAAAGGAACACCTTCATATTTTTTGAAATTCCATTGATCTCCAGCATCTTTTTCTTGTAATAACCTTGAGGTAATGTGTGACATCGTCTTCCAATTAAGAAATCATTATGAAAACCACAATCTCATTGTATCTACTAATTTATGTTATGTAGAATTCCTTTCCATGACTTGTTTTATGCCATTGAAAAAACTACCAACATTACTTTTAGATTGGATGATAATTCCTAAATTGTATCTCACATGTCATTTGATATCAGTATCATAGGTACAAATAGAATCATCATACTATTTCGTAAAATCAGGGAAATATTTCTCCATATTTTTATTATGAATTTTTAGAAATTAATTATTGATAAATATGTTTTTCAACATGTATAAATACATGGATAGAATATAATCTTACTACATTTAATTCTTGATTATAGTACACCACTAGTCCATTTCAATTACTAAATAACAAATAGTAAGAATTAATTACTCCTACTCAAAACACTACTTAATGGAAATTATATTTTTTGTGGTACTGATCCATTGTTTAGAAACAAGTTGATCGTAGGATCATCTAAAATAAGGGGCATTTTTACTAATGAAGGACCCAATATAATGTTTTTCCATCATTTTCTCATTTTGAAGTCATCCATGACTCATATCTTGAGAATGTTATGTGATCATAAGAATGAGTTTTTTCCTTCCATATCCCATAAAATTTGGTTTCTCAAGATGAAAAAAATTTTATTGTCCATCACAATCAATATTAACATAGTTCCTTCATGTTCCAACTATTAACTAAAAAAAGAATAAAGTAATAAATAGTTATCATATTTTGAAACCATATAATCCTGAGAAGTCACACATATGAAGTCTAAACTATGGAACCTTTCTTAATCTATGAAAAAATATGTTTATCCTAGGTTATCCATCATCATCCTATATTTTAATCGTCCATAATGATTTGTAAAGTTTTTGTGAATTACCAAATCATTTCCCCTGAGTGTGTCAAAATAGGTGTGTAGAAAGGCCAATTTTCATGTAACAGATTACCCCACATCAGGTCTGGAACATCATGTCGTATTTGTAACTCCTGTTTCATTTTTTTGATCCACAACAACTTTTATTATACATAGAATGATTATTTATTATAAACCTCTCACTTTATCCATTAATAAAACTGTAGGACATTTTCCAAAATGTTAACACATCTATATAATTAACCTAACAGACATCCCTAAACATATCTGTAAAAATTAACCATGGGATCTCACTATTGTTTTCAAATTATATTTTCCAATGGTTAACTAAATTTTATCTCTAACACCAAATATAGAGACCTTGTATTGAAAGGAATTAAGATTACATAATTTTTGTGGAATACATTATAAATTATATATACAGATGACGAATGATTAAACTAGTGTAGTGGATTTGGAAACATAGAACATAAACAATGATAGAAAAGTGAGAAAAATTATCTCCCACTATGTTCTTCTTGACTAAAATAATTCTTTGACACATCAAAAAAATATCATCATAACCTGGGGAAGGAATAATAAAAATGGGTTACATTAAATTCTTAGTACGGGTAAACATGGGAGATGTGTAAGCATAATCACAATAAAATGGTTATTAGAACATGATCATGAAAACATAATATCATACACTGCATATCAAATATCATATAACTGAATAATGGAGTTATGACTATTCATTCATAAGAAAAAAAAATAAGGAAATGAAAAATATAATACATGAAATAATAACATAGGAATAAAACATGGAATTATGGTAAACACGTAATCATACAATATGATTTCCATAGTATCCAAGGTATCACTGCAAAGACCACCATAGTAGTATGGGTTGAATACCCATACAATCTTCATAGATATGGTCCAATCAAATTTCCATATTAGATGCATGTGTTAACTCCTAGTACCATCACGGTTTTCATGGTTCACTAACATGGTAATCTTAGTAGTAAAATTTCATTCTAAAGATCAGCTTTGTCAATCTCATAAGATATAAATCGTTACCCAATTCATTTGGGGAGATATTAGCCACACATGCATCATTATGAAATCATGCATACGAGTTCCACAAGATCACAAACAATTATTTCCTAATCATTGAAATGAAATGGGGATTATAAACATGAAATAATATCATAAATGTTGGAAAAATACACATTTCATAATCATTTCATCATAAACATAACATGTGATATGAATTTGGATTTAGAAGCATATAATTCATAAAAGAGAAATGGGTTTCACCATCATCATGAATTAAAATAATAATCCATTAAGAGAAAGAATATGAATGGAAACATTGAATAATTTCCCAATAAATACTTTATTTAAACCAATGGATGTTACCATAGATGGTAAATAATTTTTAATTGACTTTTAAAAGCATTTAATGCAGGTATAATACTTTCTCCATTGAAAAATGCATTTTATAACACAAAACCATTTAATACCCATTTTCTATTGATATATAATTAGAAACATATAAAAGAATCATTTTAAAGTAAAAAAAAATTTAGAAAATTTTTTACTTGAAAATGATATTATAAAATATTTGGTCTTTTTGTTGAGAACATGGTTTTTGAATACAGTATTTTTTTTGCAGAAGAGTAAAAATGTCATATTTTATATAAGAAGATTTTATAAATTAACATAATTAATACGATTTAGAAAATGGTACTATATCATGAGGATTTAAAAATAAACCATAGGATAAGAAATATAAGTAGTGTTCTTGAGAGATAGATCATGACATTTCATTAAAAAAACATAATCACTGTTGATCTTGAAAGATGATGAGACTATTTCAATAAACTCTTACCACTTGGATCCATTGGACCATTATATAGATTTAAAAAAATTAATTTAAAATATTCTTAAAATTTAATAAAAACAATTATATTCATGATATAACATGTAATATAGAAGTATATACACTTTGGAAAAGAATTTATGGGCATAAATAAACATGAGGCTTAATGAAGGAAATTGAGAGAAAACTATTTTACCATTTTTGTATCTTCTGAAACCTAAACCCTATGAGAAAAATATGAAAAAAGGGAAATTTAAATATGCATTATTTTTTATATGAAACATTTGACACATCTATTGGGAAGTATACACAACACACAAAAAATGGGTGGTGAATAAATCATGTATCTCCTTAAAATAGAAAGAAGATGAAAATCCCTTACCTTGTGTCTTAACTATCATAGTAGTCATTCAAACCACTTGTATAATATATATAAATTTATTCTATATATTTTATATAACCATATTATTATATGTAATACAATATATTTTCTGATTATGATCTTATATTACCCTCTTTTTAACAATCCTATGTTAATGTTTCCCTTGGAGAAATATCTTCTTCATTCATTGCAAGTGACTTAATCTATTATATCCTTATTCCTTTCAGTTTTATAATAATTAAAGTGAGTAAAAAAAGATATAAATAATAATTATATTAAATATATGTGTATTATAATAATCTATATAGTATATTAGTATTAAACAGAATGCAGAATTCATAGAGACAATATATCGTATATACATATGAAACCTCTTTCGGTTTAATTTTCTTGTTGAAAGAAAGAATGTAAAAGACACATATAAATATATAAATGTATATACAAATTGATTAAAGTAACTTTATTTAATATTATATAACTTATATATTCACTAATCTAATCCTTAAACATTACACATAATGTATGAACAAATGACATCGCTTTGAGATGGCAGTAGTCCACACATCCTTAAACAAAATGATCATATTTACTAAAAAATTTATATAAAATTACATGATTTTTAAAATGAATAAAGAATAATAAAAAAATTAATAAATATTAAATATTACATATATTAAATGATTATCCAACATAATTGTCACCAAGAGAGGCCATAATTGAAAAATTAACAATCATCTATTAGTGAAATGGTAGTTCATTATACACATAGACAATATGTTCATTACCAATTAGACGGAAGTATGTGTAATGGTAGGTAAAAAAATAGAATAAAAAAATACAATTATATTTTATATTGATGTGTTTTTATACAATCATGGAATAAATATAGTGTAGGGGTAGAGAATGAAAAGAATAAAATGGGCTTGGGAGAAGACGTTACATCTTAATTGGGTAACTCCATTTAGTTTGTGCCAAAAGGATTGTTTTGACTTAATTATGCACAAATATGGGATTCAAGGAGGAAGTTGGGGATGTTTTTATGTGGATTTGTTAGAGATTGGATGATTCTATGTTGTTTAGAAGGATTGTTTTATAGAGAGATGTGGTTTCCTTTTATAGGGTAGGGAAATGACACACTTGTAATTTTTTAAAACATGTTAGGTGTACCTACGTTTTTACCTGACAGAATACATACCAAACCCAAAAAAACATATCAATGGATGTTTTATTACTGAATAATTTACATCCAATGGGTTTTTGATACAGTACTACCAAAATTATCTATATACATGGATCTATAGCCATTGTTTAATTGATCCATGACAATAGGGTAATATCTAGACACCAAAAATGGTCTGGGTATGTAAATAACTCCTCGATGATATTATCTCCATCGGGATTTCCTCTACTACCCACAATCCCCCTGCCTTCCTCAATCCTCTCCCTCGGTGGTTACTCCCACGATTACTCCTCCACCCACAACATTCCACCTCCCCTCCTCTACCTCCTCCCCCTTATCCCATCAAACTCCCATTGTTATTCCACCTCCAACGTCTTCTCTAATTCATCATACACACCTCACCAAAGATGCTACTCTGATGTGGATCTGACACCTCCCTACCGATATAGCTTCGGTGTTGCTAGCCCACCTCCCCACTAACATGACCTCCCCTCTCTCAAATAGCCCCACCACCTTTATACATCCTCATCTAAAATATCTACCGCACCAAAATGATATCCTTCTCAGTTTTGTGTTCTTAATCATCCCCTCACCACTCCTATAGAATTTAATGATTTGGGTTTTGATGTTAGTTTTATTTTATGTCATTTTACCAAGGGTTTTGATTACATGATTTTCAATACTTTCCTTTGTTTTAATATAAATTCTACTATGTATAAAATTAAATGATTTAATTCATCTGTGTACTCCATTTAATTCTTTCTATAGTTATATGTGCACTAATATTACAGTGATAGGGGGTATTAATTTGTTAGAGGTTGTTTATATTGGGGAGGGTGTACAAAGTGTGAGATAAGAGTTTATTTCTATATTTTTTTATACATTCAGCCAATTTATATATTTTCATCATATCTTATTTTATCATGGACATATAACATATTTATGGCTCATTTTATATTTTCTTTAAGTATTTCCATTGAGATTAAACTCTAATTTAAGGTAGAAATCATTCCTAATTATCGTTATTTCTACCTTTACATTTTCCATCAACCCACGGGGATTGAAGATTCTCCTCATGAATATGGTATACCGGTTTGAGTGTTGGATCAGATAGAAACATAATGGGACATCAAAACCATTGATAGGTTCATGAGTGCCTTATCGAAGGGCTATTTTAAGATAGTTTCAATAATGGAAATTATCTTGTAATTTAGATTTTTTAAATCAGTAAATGAAATAAAAGTATTTTCATATCTCACCATTACATAAACTTTATGATACACCTATTTTCACAAGGATCCTGAGAATTAAATCAATGTTCTTACTATCTAGGGTTCTTCATGTTCATCCACAAAAAAATTCCACTATATTTTCCTCATCGTTATCCACGACAGTCATCTATTGGGAGGAATATTCCACTATAAGTTAATCGTGGTTTCATTATATATTAGTTCAAATAAAATGTGAAAAATATGAATCCAAATTAATATCAACTCCCTTTTATGTTTTATCATGTAAATTATCCTCTAGGTGAAATTACTTATTCAATACATTTATTATTGATGCTGAAATACTAGGTATTCTATGTTTTTTTAAAATTTTATTCCATTGATGTAATCATATTCATCATCCATAGACTACACAAAGGTTGGTGATTATGAATTCACAATATATGGAGAATATGAAATGAAGTTATATTCAATAAAAACATGAGAGTGACTAATAAGATATATTATCTCCCTCATTACCAGAAACTATAATTTATTATTCAATGTGTAGGGACACTAGGAAGATGGGTGTAATTGTCAACAATGTTACTTTTCCTCTTCTTTAATCACATTTATTTCTCCCTCCACATCGAATATTACAATAAAAAGTATTATATTTTAGCTTCATCTTCTTCAATTAATTATTTCATTGTGGGTGTGAAATTTTGATGGACTGAGACAGTTAATACATCATTTATTTTATTGTACACTTAGGCAATACAAAATCAATGTATTTACTTTTTTCATGATGTTAAAAATGGGATGGGTTCTCATTTCCACGTTCATTGATTCATCCATATCTATAATATTTGTTACAGTTTCTATAAGCATTGATCCTACCAAAAGTATGTTCTAGCCTTAAATCCTTCCTCATATTTCAGTTTTTTATAATAATTATTTTCTCATACATATAATCATTTCATATTAGGTATGATCCTTTTTAATATGTTTATAAAACTCTAGAGGGTGTATAACATGACATGAAGCCTTATTTTTCATCATTCAGTTGTCCAAAACTTTAATATATTAAATTCTCTTTGATAGACATTATATTTTTTTATTTCATATTTTATACAATGAATAATAGATTATTTATATATCATTGATAAGAAAATATAAATGATTGACCTAAATCCCCAAATACGATGAAAATAATGTGAAAGGCTATTCTGGGACTCACATAGAATATTTATTTAATGTAGACTATAGTCGACTGGTAAAAACTAGGACTATTCTTAGGGAATCATGGGTTGATTTTTTAGTATCTCGATCAATTATTAATATATTTTTTTATGTCTGAAATAATCTAGAGAATATGATGGGATAATTTTTTTTATGAAACTAAAACAATCCGAATGTAGTATACAATGAATTAAGAAAAATTGTAAACCGTATTTTTTTGAATTTCCATGAATTCAATCATCAGTCTCAATTTATCTTATCTTCTTAACACAATCATAGGAATCGATATCATTCATATCCTCATATCATATTATTTCTTATGTCTAAAATCACATGTATACACATGGATCATCAATCATACTAGTAACTCATTTACCTTCCATAATTAATTAAGTAAGAATACCTCTTAATCGAAAGAGTGAACCAACTCAGCTAACCTAGAAGTGATCACATGAAATTTAATCTCTCAATTTACTCACCTACAATGGTATGGTGATTGAATGTAAATAATTTAAAGAATCTGATTAAATAAAATCTAATGAATGATGTAATATAGACAGAAAATGAATATGAAGATCAATGCCCCAACTCTCAACTCTTACTTCCTCACTGATTAAAATAAATAGAATTGATGTAAAGGAAATTAATTTATTATAATCGCTATAAAATCTGTTTTTATAACCCGTAATTAGTTAATACTTCATCTGAATAAAGAATTTCATCACAATCTCATCACAATGACGAAGAAACATGATGAAATTGGGGAAAGAGACAATTTTACAGCACATAATGATGAATATATTTAAATTTCAATTAGAAGTAAAAAAAATAAAAATACTAACAAAAATATAGACAATGATAAAGGATAATGTTCCAAATACACTAATATGGGAGATGAGAAATAAATTTATATGAATCATCATTGTTTTTCCTCTTTATCCATCAAATTTGGTATCGAGTAGTGATCTCCCATTTTAGTTTAAAATGGGTTCCACGTGTCTAGGATGAGGGTCTTGATTTCACAATGTGGGTATAAATATAATATAATTATTGTAGAATTACCTTATAATGTTATGAATTCATTTGACTTTAGGAAGATTCTGAGTGGAATTAAATTTCAATGACATGAAATCATGGAATTCAAGTGCTAATTTTCATGATCACATGAAACTAAATTTGAGTGATGCGCTTATAGATCAGGCATCGACTAAAAGAGAAGTGGGAATTAGTATTAATGGGCTTATACATTATTTTATTTGATCTAAAATATTCTTGAACATCTTAGGTGTTTGTCCTATCCTCGGTCTGGGAATAGATTGGTTTCAAGGCATTAATGGTTTATTGTGCGGGCTTCGTTTGATTCATGGAATCTGTATATAGTGGAATATTGGACTCATTCCTTGGTTTTATTAGCATTGGATCTTCATTGGAGTATTCCTGTGTGTAATTAATCCTCTATAAGGTCCTACATGAAGGTGGCTCTTGGAAAATCAAACATACATTTCTCCAATTCTTGAATCACCATAAGTTGAACCGGATTCAATTTGATGAATGAAATAAAAGTACATTTATTATCCCATTTAATTGAGATCATTATTTTGGTTAATGGAATATATTTGAAATTATTTATTCTTAGTGTCTCCAAGACACCTTGGTCGAGGATTCAATGGCCATGTGAAGTTCAACTAGATGGAATATTATTTGATCAATTTATTTAGCACATTGCATAATAACATTAATGAATATGCTGCCTCATCATTGAATAACTCTAGAGGTATGATTATCATCATCAAACCACTCCTGCAAACAATAATCAATGGTAAAAATTATTTATAATCAGCCTATTATTAGTTGTTGTATCTTAGACATTCATTAATCAAATGAAACACCTTCATCATTCAATCATACTCTTTAGACAAGCATGAATGATCTTATATCATCTTATTTATTTCTTTGAGACCATCGATCATATATTTGTCAACATTTACCAAGTTTTACTGAATATATGGATTTCTTAAATGATTAATTATTATTTAAATTTTCATTATTAAAGATAAAAATTTATTAATCTTGAATCGACACTTTTGTCATTAAGCATTTTCGGCTCCTAATATACCTTCTAGAACCCATCATGGTTGCCCTATCTTTTCACATGGTCAATATTTTTTTGATGGTGGGTTCATTTCCTTATAGTGGAATATTGGTGCAGATAGGGGGAGGCAGTTGGGGTAGGGTCTAGTGCAGGTATGGGGGATACTGGTGAAAATTGGAAAGAGGGGAAAGTGAAGGGGGCTGGGGAACGGTGTAGGGGGACTGGTGCATGGGGCAGGGGCAGGTGGGGGTGGGGGGGACTTGTATACAGGGATTGGGTGGTCAGAATATCTCAATAATTCTAGATTTAGTGATACATTAGAATGATAAATTAATTTTAAAGTTCCCTTTTGTATATTCTATTATATATGAAATATATAAATCCAAATAAAGTCCAGAAATTCCATTTGTAATTTTATCCCAAAAAACCTAGGAATGCATTGGTCATTTTTTCACAAATTATTTCTTAAAACTAATTACATCTCTTTACAGAATATTTCTCTCACTATATAAAACATTTAATACATTTATTGGGATAGTAATATGTTCATCGAAATATGATATATCTAATGTATTTCATCACAACTCATAATAAAGAAACATTCCATAGACTATGATATGTCATCTTTCATCCTAGAATCTATATTATTATTGAATGACATGTTTTTTATTATTTTCAGTGATATATCTAGTACTTCTCATATTTTGAACTCCATTCCAAAATGAAGAAAATATTACCATAAACAGGTTCTTCATTCATACATGGAACATTATTTGAAAATAGATTGGGAAAATCATCATGGAAGGGGGGAGGGGGAGGGACTGGTGCTGAGAAGTTGGAGGGTGAGGGGCTGCTATTATAGGGGGATGAGAGGAATTGTGCATGGAAGGGAAGCGAGAGGGGTTTTTGCAGTAGGGGGGGAGGGGCTGGCGTAGTGCAGGGGGAGGGGATTGTGTAGTAGTTGGGACGGGGGCTAGTGTAGTGTTGGGGGAAGGGGAGGGGCTAGTATAGTAGGGTTGAGGTGGATGGGCTTTTTCGGGAAGGGGATGAGGAGGGGCTTATGCAGTAGGTCGTAAGGGGAGGGGTTGGTGTAGTGCAGGGGGTAGGGGTGGGGGAAGGTCTGGTGCAGAGTAAGGGGTTGGTGCAGCATGAGGAGGGGGAGGGGGAAGGGCTGTTGTCAAAGGAGGAGGGGGAGGGGCTGGAGAAGTAGGGGGAGGGGTTGTGTAGGGTAGGTGGGAGGGGAGGGACTATTGTGGGATGGGTGGGTGTTTTTCAGGGGTAGGTATCTGTACATCATATTGGTGTTGGTCCTTTTATCTGAGTAATGTAGAACACGAAATGAAACAAATGAATACATTATATCACATAAACCCATCTAATGAAACTCCCTATTTCTATTCCATTAATCTGATACAACTATATCTATAAAACCCCATTGGTAGCTATAGGTTGGCATGAGGATGGCCTCTTTTACAATGAGACTTCCACAACTACATATGGTCCAAAATATTTATAACTCAAGGGATGTACATAAAGATGTCCTTTCACCTTGTTCTGTTTCATCCCGAAACTATGATGTGGACTTTTTAAATTGACATAATTAATATTGTATATTCCATATGATCATCCCAATATGTTAGATAACCCACCATATAAATGAATATAAGAATCATAGGGATCCAACATAGAATATTTTCAAAACTATCTCTGAGATAGATGAAAAATTCATTAAAATAATAGGAATTTTTTATTTAGGGGGGTTGAGAGGTAGGAGATGTGCAGAGGGGTGGCAATAAGTGATGTTGGGTGGGGGCTATTCAGGGGAGGTTGCAAGGGAGAGGGGGATATACATTTGGGGGGATACAGTGTGGGTGGGTTTTGTGTAGTGGAGGGCTGTTGGGGAGGAGGGGAGCTGTGTGCAGGTGGGGTTTTTTTGTTGAGGGGGTTGTGCATGGGTGGGGGTGTCGTGTAGTGTGGGTGGGGCTATAGGGAGTGGGGGGAGTTGTGTAGTGGGGGATGTGAATGGGTAGGGTATAATAGTTTGTCTTCCCCAGATGGCATTGACGAATGTGATGAGGGGAGTTGAAAAAATAATTTTTTCTTTACATTCTAAATTAATGATTTTTTTTAAACTTAGATGATGAGGGAATTTGAACAAAAAACATCATTTATTATCATGTTAATTTATTATTGATATTTATATATAAATCGTAATATTTTTTGTTAATTTTTTGTTAGGTATTCATGTATCATTTATCATGTATTGTTGACACACTGATCACATATATATAAGAAGCCATTATATCTCATTTCTATTCCCACTATTTCCTTATAGGTGGTGTCTTATATTGATGCAGGTTTTATCCACATCCATTGAATATAGTTAGTTCAGTAACTTATTTTGTTATGGTTTATTCTATTTTTATTATGTGGCCTAACTTTAATTAAGTCCTTTGCAATGTTTGGGTTCCTTATATTTTTATAGTGTGTTTTGTATCTTGTTGAGCTGTATTCAATTCACCTTTGTCTAAGTCTTACATGTGTATTCATAGGTAAGAATATACATATATATATGTTCTCCCTTTATATATGTTCACTAATGAATGTATTAATATATATATATTGTGACTTGGTGTGCTTATATATATGTGAAAAAATGCATACATGTGTACATGAAAAGGATAATATGAACATATAAACATATATCTAAGGACCCCCTTGTTCAAATTTGGAAATCAAAATATGTATATAGGGTCTACGTGTCCTTATATATATGTGAGGTTGCATAAGTGTGCAAGAAGAAAAAGAATATGATTTGATTTTTTGTCTTTAAAATTAGTGCACCTTGAGGTTGAGGTAGGTTGCCTATGTTACATAATTACACTACATAAAAGAAATATATATTTATGGGTTACATGTATATGGGTTTAATATATTATATAATGTTCTATCCTGTATAGTTAAACTAGGAAACACCATTATATTTTCTCCTATGTATCCTATTGTGTAGAAATGAAACTAATCTAAGGACAACACATAGCTTCATACATGTTATCGTAGGATAAACAATTTTAACTAGATCCACATTCTCTAATCCTACTATAAATTCCAAATTTATTACATTCCAAAGTCAATCTATGAATTTTGTCCGAACACATAATGATGGGTTATCCTTTATTAGCTCAGTGATATGATGGAAAAATACTTTAGTCAATAATTATTTTTCGAAAAACAAAACACATAATGTTGACTATTACTCTTACTGATACAGAAACATCGAGTAAAGATTATTAATTTCGAGATAAAAACATTGATTTTATTATTCTTATCTGGAATATAACCACCATGAGATGATATTATCATCTTGGAATCCATAATCCGTCAAGGGAGATCCACATATCAGTGAAACAACCTTTTGACGGCACAACCCCATCGATTATAGTTCTCTCCATAATATGGCTCAACATTCCAAGTCTGAATCCAAAGTACAGTTATCCCTAAAATAGAAATATCCTAGGGAATGTTCTCTTCCATTACACCATTGACCCTGTAACCACATCCTACATGACACTCCTGACAGTGGTACCCACTTATCATGTCCAACCTCATGTAGGATCAACCATCATACCTCCTTTAATATACATATATATAAAAATTCTTCCATAACCCAAAGCACATCATCAAAATAAATACCCACCTCCATCATATAAATCCTACTAAAAACCTCCACATAATGGGTCCTGCTCATTCCCTTTTCCATGACACTATATACATTACATTCCCAAGAGTTTTCATCCCACTAGAATCCTTTAATATTTTTACATGATTCGCCCATATAATCACAAAAAGAAGTTGGTTCTCCCCCTAAAAAATGAAATGATTCATAGTTTCACACCAAAAAATATATGAAGAAATTAGTTCACCCCTAAACCAAGTCACGAATTGTTGTCTCACCCCCCAATCCAAGATTCAAAACATGGTAAGCCCCTAGAATGACATCATGAATCATGTCCCCCCATAATAATCTCTTGCGGATTAGACTAAAATTCCTACATTAATTTAAAACATGGAACATGAAGTAATTAGTATATTGGGACACCACCAACCACAGTAGTCACCATGCACCCACACCAACCTCATGAAAACCTCTTATCTAACTTACACTCAGACCATGGAAACCACTTACAAACTAATGAAAATGCACTGATACCACCTAACACACTACATGATTTTTGAATCTAGTAACACACTAGGACCCGATATCAACAGATCTCATCTCACAAGGAATAAATTGTTTAACCACTTTTATAAACCAACTACGGTCTCCACCTCTGCAACAATTCCTGCATAAGGATTATTTACCCATAATGGATATGATTCTTTACAATATATGAGTATTATTATTGATTCCTGAATAACCCCATGACCCATTCTATAAATCAAATGTTATTTCCATTACAAAACCATTAATTTTTCATGTTTATGCCTCTCAAATTTCAGTGACAACACAAAATAGATGTTGTTGTTGGAGGTATTGAGGCAGATGTGTAATTATTTTTTAATGGAATCCAGATCATATTAACTCGATTTCATTCCATGGTAATAGTTCTATTTCCATAGTTCCCAATAGTGGATGTAGGTCTTTATATTAGAAGGTATAGCCATAAATATGAACCATGGATATATCCCTTTAGCCACAGTTATGAACCATGGCTATAGCTCTATTGCAATGGTTGAAACCAAGTCTACCGTTTTTTTATCCTCAAAAAATGATTTTTCATAGGGAAATCCTATAGAATCACCAGATGTTAATTTTGATATTCTAAATTCATAAATTATTTTTATGTGATCACATAAAATTTCTAAATTTTCATAAAATTATATTTTTTATTTTTCGTAGAAGATCATTAAAAGCAGTTAATTTTAGAAAATAATATTTCTAAACAAATAAGTACACTACAATTAATTATATCATTAATTATAAATATATTATTTAATAAAACAATTAAAAATAATATTTGAAAATTATTTTTTAATATTCATATAAATATGTTTAACACTTATGATATAATTATCTTATTTAATTAATTATTACCATAAAATGATGTTTTAGAGAAACATTAGTGTTTCGTGTAACATACATTAAGTCGATGTTACGTGTATCATAGCCTGTATCGATATCATGGAATGTAATCTATCTTAGGTCTAGGATGAAGTATTGTTTGACAAAGTTCATTTTAAGACATAAATTAAAATTTCATTTATTCATGAAAAAATGGACTATAAAAACATGGGGTGTTATGGAGAATCATAATCATGAACATAAAATCATTACATAAGATGATAACATAAAATAATTATGGGAATATGGAAACAATATAAAACATGAAAAAAATCTATTGATGACTGTTGAGACTTAATAAAATAGTGTTATTACGACTACCTAATTTTTACAATTGATGGTATCTCATGAGATAAAAATAATACACAATGAATTTTAGGGTGATAAATTTCTTGGCCAAATCCCCACATTCATAACATGTAGATTCATATGTGTGATATATATATTTTATAAAATAAATATTTACACTATCCCTTTTAATCCCATGATTATGGAGTGTTTGTTAAATACATGAAATTAGCCAATAAATGAAGTATAGGTACATCAATTCGAATACCATAGAGTGGAAACATGGATGGGAATTCAATAAAAAATGATTGGAATATAAAATATATGGATAATATCTGAAGCATGGTGGTGGAATATAAGGATTCATAAAATGGGTTAATAGGGGGTAAAGGTGTTGTATAATTACATGGGAATAATAATAAAAGAAATTGTGATGTCTAAAAATTATTACAACATAAATAATTTTAAAAACAAATTCATAGTACAAATAGAGTAAATTGAATAAAAAAGAAACGATAGGATCCATTACCATTAGTGGGTTCCTTTAAAAACCTTAGTAGGAACTTATTAAGAGAATTTAAATAATATCGGTGTTATTTAACGAGGTATCGAGGGTGGGAATTTTTTCTCAACAGGAATTTAGTGGAGCGGGGTTATATAATGGGTGTGTATATACATCTTTATAGGGGTTAATTATTTATTAATTTATATCCATTGGTTTTAGAAACTATATGATTAAATAATAAATACAACAATTCAACCCATGATTTTCCCTTTTTATGAAGTGTAGTAGTTACAAATATTTTATAAATATGAGAAAAATACTCTTTACATGATTACCCTCTGATATATAGAATTGATTTAGGCCTATAAATATTTTATTATGAAACAAATATAATATATATATCTTGGAATATTCATTATGGGTTTATATAATTAATAAAATTAATTCTAAATACATTAATTTTAAGGAAAAAATATATTTCGTCATAGATTCATTTTAATTAATTAGTTACATCACTTTTCAATGACTGTAGTGTCATAAGAGAAAGCATATATTTATATTTAATTTAATTTTTAATGAAATTTTTTTCACTCTCATAAAATTGTATAGATTTCCCCATTACAAAATTTTATCAAGAATATTTTAAACGTAATACTTATTTTGTCCAAATAATAATCTATATATGATAATTTTCACATTTAATTAAAAATATTTCAATACTAAAAAATACTTTTATGAAAAATAATAACCAAAAATATGTAATTTACATTGGAATTCATAAAATTTATTTTATAATTTATTATTAAATAATTATTATCTAATAAGAATAATTTTTTAAAATATAATTTATTTATAAGTATTTTAATCTATAAAAATTGTTTCTTATTTGATTCTATATGTTTCCCAAAAATTAAATTTTTATTTTATAGTTTCAAAATCAAATTCTTATGAAATTAATTACATATTCATTGATAATATATAGATAAAAAATAGACAAATATATTCAATGTATAGTAATAAAAATATTCAAATTCTTATTAATAGTTTCTAAATACAAAACACCTTATAAAACAGCATACTCTCTATGTGTATGGTTTGTAGTGGTGACCCTTTCATTGGGTGGTTCGGAAAAAATGTTTTCATTCGTGATCTCGATAATATTGAAATTATCCTAGAATTGGTTTCACTCATTCTTGTGTTCTTTGATCCTAGATTGGGCTTGTGCATTCTAAAGGTTATATCCAAGTGAGATCATCTCCATTTGAAGTTCTAATAAATGCACGTGAAAGGGTAATATCCTACTTTTCAATGACATATATTATTTTATATTTGTTAATTCTAATTTATCAAAAGCCTTGTATATAATAATAATAATGGTAACTATTAAATGGAAATATTATCAATTATTAATATGGCTAATTTTCATTTACGTTTGACGAAAATGATTATTTTATAATATTCTAAAATATCAAATATAGTGCATGTGTTTTCTATAATAACATTACTTAATAATTAATTTATTCATTTGAAATTGGAATTTCATTTATAAAATATTAGTTCGTTACTGATTTTATCTATATAGACTAATTATTATATACCTCATCATATTTATTGATGATTATCTATTTATAAATTACATAATATATTTTCATAACAATTCATTTTATATGGGTTTATTTGGTAATGATTATTAATGTTATTGTAAATGGGTTACTTATTTAATTAATCTTGGAAAGGATATGATTCCCATTTTCATTTCATAGATTATTTATGATATAATAATTGATTGATTTATAGTTGTTAAATTATGTTTGGATGATTAATGAGTTGGTTTTTATATATCCATCATATTTATTGTATTGAATTTTGTATCTCATGAGACAAGAATACATTTGTTCAAATATGTTTTCCCAACAAATGCGAGTGAGAGTAGTTACTCATGGAGGAATGGGTTGGATTTGTGACACTTGAAGGTATGAATACCTGATTGTAATATTTTTTCCATTTTTCTTTTTAAAAATCTTTTTATTTGGAAGGTCACATTCACATGAATTATTCCTATTATTATGCATTGTGAATCACATTTATTATCTCATTTCTCAACACTCGTTTTTTATTGTATATGTATGTTCATTTGAGATTACATGTGATTATATATTTAATTAAAAACAATTATTACTATTACATATTCTTCTTAATGGTATATTTCTCCCCATATATTGTTTTCTCGTAATCTTATGATATAAGCCTTCATGATATGTGGATTTATTTTCACATAATATTCATTTTTTGTCACCCCATTCTTATTTTTTTTCTTTCCCTATGCTATAAAGTAGAGTATAACTTAAGATATGTATATAGTGAAGTCTAGTGTAGAACAATTATATATAAATGTTAAATTGAATAATAAAATTTATTTTTTTATAGATGATACATGGTGATAATAAACTATTTGTTCTTTAGATTATGTGATTATTATGGGATGCAATGTTTATTTTATTAAAATTATATTGAATAAGGATATCTTTAGACTTGATCATCTCACTTAGAACCAATGATAATTTTTAATGAAGATTCTATTATCACTCAATCTATGACTAGGCATCTGAGATGCTATAGTTGTTATCGGGTTAGTAATTAGTTATTTATTAGGATTTATTTTCAATTTAATGAATATAATATTATATTACATTTGATAAATCCCAATGGATAAGTATATTTGTAGGATAAAAAAGGATATTGTTTTTAATTTAAATATGTGGTTATCCTTGGTATTACCTCGATATTTATATATTTGAATGAATACCTGAATTTAGAACATATAAACCTATGGGAAACCCCAATGAATGATTCTTTGTTGAGTATGAACATGAAATTCAATTGGTGCATGATGAGTGGGAATATGACAACGCACCTGGATTCACACATTTAGGGGATATGATTTGGTTGTTTATATTCTATTTATGAATGATTATGAAGTGTTTTAGGATATCATTATATTTTGTATAGAACATAAAAAAATTGATGATAAAAAACCATTGATTAATTATTGGAGTTATTGATTTTCATAATTATTTCATATATAAAATAAAAGTATAATATATCAAAAGAAATGTGTCCTAACCCAGATAGTTGGGTCCAATATGTAATGTGGCATACCATGTATGACAATTGAATCCACATTCTATTTTTAAAGGTTTTTGTTACAATTTTTGAGAAGGAATAGCTCATACATTGGAGGACTTATTTTGTGTTCCCACAAACCCACATTCATAGAGTTATCCAAATAAACAAATAATATTTAAATCAAAAACACAATTGATACCATAATGGATTCATAACATCTATCCACATTAGAGTACAATAAAATTTATATAATGATTAATGGTCTTAATAAAATATAACCAAATATAATAAAAGTGTCAAACATAAAAAAGAAATAGGGGTCTGATGTTAAATGAAACTAGTCGACATGAACAAGAATCTGTCTAGATCACTATGATGTGCCTTCTCCCAGTCCTCATAGGAAACCATAAAAATTTATTTCATCATTATAAGAAATATTATTTTATTCGACCCCATCCATGGGTGATTATGAATATAAACATTAAGACACCCCACAATCATGAAACATAAATAATTAAGAGAATAGTCTTCTCAATATCATGTATGACTGTTAATAAGAATGTGAGGAAAAAATAATACATTTATCCCAGATACACTCATATTAAAAACCAAGTATCAAAGGGGTCTCAACCATCCTTCCATACATATAACTCTAGTTATGGCTCTATGGTAATAATCATCCATAAGATCTCATTTACTGATCCATTATTGAACTAATGGATCACGTCCCAAATGTATTCCTCATTAAAACATTCAATGAAATAATTTTTAGAACTATTAATATCTTGACACATAGATATGGGAACAGAAAATGGACGATGTGGGATAATAAACCATACAAAAAATAAATCACAATTTGGCAGATCATATTCCCACACATTTTATGTACAAATCTTCCACACACACCACCAAGGGAATGTGACATAAAAGATAGAGTAACAGACCTCAGTTAAATAGAGGTATTCCCAAACACTATCCAAGAATCATCCCAGAGATGGAATCAAATTCATATTATCAGGAAATAATTCTAAATTGTACCCTAATGGAGAAAAACTACGTTAGAACCCCAATGGATTGTGGTCCTCGATGAAGAGTTTGAGGGCCTTCATGTTCCCTAGAGAAATTGCATCGCGTGCATTGAGAGTATGGGTAATGTCTCTGTAAATCTAGCACTATCAGTGCGTCTCTCTCCGATACGACCATAATTTCTCCAAATATATAGTATATTATATTATATACAATGTTTGTAGAGTTATTGATGGAACTCTTTATGCTGCTATCTAAAGTCCAAGTAATGAATCCCCTATATGACTACTTTGAGCATGCATACACACTCTATCCACATATATTTACCTAGTTATGTCTCTTCATGTTTATTCTTAGGTTACATGATGATCTTAATTCCATGGGTCAAGAAATATGATATATTTTTCAAAAAACATGTCAAATTTTCTTTTACTGATAACCTTTGGGTAACAGGAGGGGAAAATATGGTTTGTTTTCATTAAAATACATGTCATGTAGTCAAGAATTATCTAGAACCCAAATGTTCTTTCTGCATATTTTTCTCACACAATCACCAAAACCAAATATTCTACAATAAGGACCATTAATTTTGTATCTCATTATATCTAACATCATCTGTTATTAGTGACCAGATTATGGTCACCCATATATGATCGTGTAGAATACATTTTGCAGTTTATCAATTTCACACATGGACTAGAGAGAGAATTCTATTAATATAATCCAAAATGATCTTCTATCATCATTAATAGCCATAGATTACTTATATATTTTAATATCAATCCATTGGTGATGATTTGATTCACCAAATATCGATTGTGAAATGATTTCTCACTAGGTATTTGTCTTAAGACAAATTAAAAAATGATTAAGATGATCACAGATAGAATAGGGAGAGACAACCAGAAAACATAAAAATGGGAAACGAACGATGACCATTTTTAGGATAATAATTAATAATTATTGTTGGGAGAATAATGAGGAGGAAATAATCAAATAAATATATATTTTTTAATGTAGAAAAATAATTTCAACCATCATAAATATAAAATCAACCCATGAACCATAATTTTTGAAGAATTTATCCATTTTTAATACAAGATAATAAAAAATATGGTAAAAACATAAAAAAAAATAGTTCACATTGTGTTTGTATCAATTATTAAGAAATGAAATTTTGATATAATTTTCAACATTGGAGATATCCATTAAATCTGTTAGTACAGATCAAACATTGAGTACTAGAAAACTATGTTATAGCCATAATTATAATCAATGGTTATAGACCCCAAAATAATGTCAATAGGAAATAGCCACTGTTTCATGGGTCAGGGCTAAGATCGGCATGGATATAGGATAAAACATTTTTCTATAGATCAAAACCATGACTATAGACATATACACATGGTTTGAACTGTGGCCACAGATATATACACACGGTTCAGAACCGTGGCTAAAGGGTTATAGCCATAGGTCGTAACTGTGGCAATACCTTGCAATACAACAACTTACAAACATGGTTAGAATCCCTGGAAATAGTCTTATAGCCACATTTATAAACTCTTGAAATAGAATCTGGATTCCATTAAAAAAGGCAGCACACAAATGCCACAAATACTCCCACAGTAGCTTCTATTTTGTGTTGGTGCTCAGGTATGATAGGGATGACATGAAAATTTATTTCTTTTGGTAATGGATATATCATGGGATTTAGATAATTGTTGTTGGGGTTATTCCGGAATTGACAATGATACTCCTACGGGTTGAAGCATCATATCCATTGTGTGTGAATGATCCTCATGTTGGAAGCGTTGTGGAGGTGGAGACACTTGTTGATGAAAAATCATGGTGACACCATTATGTCATTATATGATGAGATCTATGGATATCTGGTTCCTTGTGAATTAACAGATTTGAAATTTTTATAGGGTTTTAGGTGGTTTCAATGCAATTTTATTAGTATTTTTGTGGTTTTCATGGTTTGATATTTTGTAAGATCATAGGTTTTTTGGAGCTTTGTGTGGGAGTATGATGACTAGAGTAATTGGTGGTGGCCTAAGATAATAATTTCCTTATGATTCAAGTTGTAATGTCGGGGATGGAATTTTAGTCAAATCTAATTGATATTCATACGGTAGGAGATGATTGATGATGTGATTCTATGGGTGGATCATGTTTCCTCTCATGGATTCGAGGGTGAAACCACAATTTATGACATAGATAATGGGGTGATCGAATTTCGTCAAATGTTTTAGAGTGTGAATGAATAATTTGTTTCACTGTTTAATGGGTGAACCAATATGGTAATGTGATCCTATGGGTGAATTAGGTGACAAAACATAGTAACATAATCTAGTGGGATAAAAACTCTTAGGAAAGTTATGTGTATGGTGTCATGGACTTGGAAATGATCAGAATCCATTGTGTAGAGCTTGTTAGATGGAATTCTATGTTAGGGGAGGTATTTCATTTGAGGATGTGTTTGGGGATATGACTGACTTCTTAGATAAAAGTGAACTGTAGGAGGTCTGATGGGTGTTCATACTTGAGGTTGGACATGATGATAGGGGAATTGTGTCGGGATGGTCTTTTGGGGTGCGATTAGTTGTTCAATGGGCAATTAGAATAGTAAATTTGTAACATCCCAAGTAAGTAATTAATAATATATATTTTTTATCTATGTCTATTAATGAATTAGATAGTGTTTTAGAGGCTTAAATTGAGAATAAATCCAATCTTAAGCATGGAATACACTAATATTTTTAAAAGATTGTTTTATTGGCTTTTGATGGCAAACCATTTTTAAATAAATCTTTTGACAATTTTATAAGCTCTATTTGTCGAAATCAACTTATTCTTTGTGATTGCGACATTGAAATTTAATTTGGGTAAATTTTTGGTATTTTTCTGAGAAAGTTCATTTTTTATTGAATAGTGAAAAATGTTGTATTTTAATTCAAAACCACTTTTTAATATAATTTATTTATATGAATAAATTATATTTTGAAATGGGTTTAAAGTTCAATTAGAATATATTTTTACCATTTAATCCAATAGTGGTCGTTGGAATTAATTTCACATTGAAATTGGACTTAAAATAGTGTCAATCTTTTGATACTTATTGTTTCATAATAACACGCTATTTGCTCTGACAGCGGGAATTAATTATTAAATTAATTAATTTAACTTATATGTTTTGAATTTTGTAAAATAGACATCATTTTTTAATTCGGAATATCAAATATAGCTTAGGGTGAAGTTTTGGTATTTTTCTGAAAAACATCATTTTTGATGAATAGTGAAACCACTAAGTGGTACTTAAAAAAACCGATTTTTCATTTAAATGAAATTTTACCACCACTGTATTTTGAATTTCAAAAATCCAACATACATGGTTGTCATTAAGAAGTAAAATTTGGTTCAATGAAATTAAAATACCATTTTGATGAATAATAACTATTATGTTTTTAATCGCGATTAGAGGTAATTAGTGCAATTTAAGGATAAAATGATATTATAATAAAATGAAAATACCTAGACACATGTCCTACACTTATTGTATGTGTAATGGCCGACCAAGAAAACACATGGGTCTATTTTTGGGACCCCATGGAGCCACTTGGGTAAGATAAAGACATTGATATCTTTTTATTTAATGTAAAAGTAAAAATGACACAAACATGAGTTGTTTTACTAAAACAATTTTTAAATGGGGTTATAAAAGTTAGATTTTTTACTATAAATATTCATTAGAAATATAAAACTATTTCCAATATCATGATATATTTTTTATAATTTTTAGACATTAACTATATTAAATTATTAATTACATAATGATGATGCATCGATTACCTCATTATTTAATGATTTAAAACAAAATGAAAAGATAATGTAAATTCTAAGACCTACAGATGTCAAAAACTTTTTATATGGGTATATTTAGAACTATAATCACCTTATCCTCGAAATATATAACTTTTTGACCTTTTAATGCCGAAAATCATTGTATAATAAAGTATCCTTTTATAACTTTCCAAGAGTGCCCCTCCTCTCCTCTTATAAAAGGCCCTGAACTCTACCACCTTACCCACACTTCCAAAGCCTTTTTCTCAGATAAACCCTACACATTTTGTCTGTCAACATCCCTATATAACTCATAGAATCCTCAATATGGGCATAAGTCTTCCCAAAGATGCTTTTGGGCTCAAATCAAAAAGAGTTATCCGATTTAACAGTAGTGTCTTCTATTGTGTTCTTGTGTTTTATTTTGCTTCTCCATCCCCCTAAACTCTTTTTATTCATTTATTTTGTAACAACACCAGTATATTCAATATAATAGGATTATGTTATAAGATGTATTACAGCAACACTTACACACACAAACATTTAATGGTTAAAGAACATATTGTTTCTGTGGATGGCGAATTTCTGCCTCACGAAACGATGATTGTTCAATATTCTTTTAACACCATCAAAGGTGGACATTAAGATGACACAATATTTATATATGATATATAATATGTTTATGTTTTACTTAATCTTCGGTATTTTTCATTTATGGAAGACCTTTATGGATTCCATTATGGGTAAACGCGATATCTTCATTTTAGGAAGTGCGGACTACCACCCCCTCAAAGTGATTTGATTCGTTAATGCCATATGTGGGACATATAAAAGATGTAATTAATGATATTATATATTATAAAATACTGGAATAATAATATACCTTTATATCATTATGATTCCATTCCATAAAATATAAAATAGAAATTAAAGTAGTGTTCATGCGAACGTACGGATTACCGTCTCCATGAACGGTGCATTTCATTTCTTACCTCTAAACGTTATGTATTATTATAAATGCATGTATATACTGGATATATATGATATATATGATATCTAAATCATGAGTATAACTCTGGATATAAAGGATACATGAACAACTTATAATTATAAAGAGTTTATTTTTGACTCAAGTACCAATGATCGTTAAAACGACTGTTATTAACTTAAATAATTACATAGTGTTCATTAAATGGTAATAAGTGATATAAAAGGAATAATGAACTTGAAAAAGGTTCTTAAGCAAGTATAAACTAACTCATGTTTATTATTCAGGAGGTTAAAGAATGATCGAGTCATGTCGGACCCGAGTTATGGGACTTCGTCTCAATCTCCATTCATTGAGGCATATTTTGTTTTATACACAACCTTCTTTTATACGGTGTGTAAACCCCTATTAATTTTACGTTTATCCAAATGGAATATTTTTTATATGAAGCGTTTTACTAAATTACAAAAGGGAATGTTTTTGTCGTACGTATGTGGTGACAACGACCTCTCTACCGCCGTGACCATTATATGAGTTTCAGCTTCCTCTACAAGCCATTTGTTTTTTTAAAGAAAAATAAATACCATGTTTTACTTTTCTTTTATTTTGGTATTGAAAATGGTAATCATAATGTTTTTTATCAATTTGTTGTATTGATTTCTTGTGACTGAAAAGTTGATATGTTATGTTTCCATTATGCATGTTGTATGTGATACGATTATATTATGGTTCTTGGGAATTATTATGAAGATGGGTGGTTCTGTGATAAACTAAGGCCTAGTGAGCCCGATATAGCTCTCCAATGCATTGGATAACGTGAAGGAGTTAAACGTTAAAGTTTCTCTGAGGAGAATTAGGGAATATACTGTTATGGGTATTCCAAACGTAACCAAGAGGGTTACTCCCTACGTAAGAATGTTATGAATGCCTCAAGTTACCTTTATGTCCTATGATTTCTATGATTTATTCATGATTTGAGGAGGTATGTTAAAGTGCTTATGTTTTATGAGTAATGAATTATTTCATACATGGACTAATGTTTTTTTTGTACTTTTATATCCCTTACTGAGTTTTTTATGCTCATCCCATGTTTTTGAAATCTTTTTCACAAGTCAAGAGAAAGGTACATGATGTGATGATAGTGTCAAGGATGTGTCAATAATGAATCCATGTTTTATTTTAAATATGTTTCTGTTGATGGGAAAAATGAATACTATATTTTATGTAACCACTTCTTTTAAAAGTGGAATGTAATACGTGATGTATGATCTAATTATCTAAAACTATAAACCTAAAAAGATCCACAATGTGTATTCTTGAAGTAACTAAAAATTAAGTATGGTTTATGGCTGGGGCCTTATAGTTGGTATCATAGGTCGGTTTAGATAACATTAAGAGTTATAATTTTATTAAATGGTTATCCATATATATATATATATATTATGGTAAAATTTAAATGATGTAGCATTTTAAGATTACCATGTTGCTTTATCTAAGACATGTTTGTTCAGAATGGTTTTCTGCAGAGGAAACAGGGAAGCAGTACTAGGAAGGGATACAGAAGGAAATAACCTTACGAATCAGCATCCTGAGATGGTCGGAATTGGAACTGAACAGTTTGTTACAGTAATGGCGCAGTTGACTCAAGCGATAAATAATGGTGGTATCCATGCATGAGATCAGCCAGATCAACCGTAGAGGAACATGACCGTGGTGTAATATTTCATAAAGAAACATCCCCCATCATTGAGAGGATCATCTGACCCTGTGCTAGCTGAAAGGTGGATTATAGCACTAGAGAAGATTTTTGATGTCATGGTGTGTTCATAAAATAAAAAGGCTAGTCTTGTTATTTACCGTTTGGATGGTGAAGCAGATCAGTGGTGGTCGATGGTTAAAAATATCAGGGACGCTGATGAGATTAATGCTCTCGACTGGGATGAATCAATGGTATGTTTCTTGAGAAGTATTTTCCTAAGGTTGTTCGACTTAGGATGGAAAAACAATTCTTGGAATTGAGTTAGGAGGAAGACTCAGTGGCTGCTTATGAAGAAAGGTTCACTCATTTGGCATGGCATGCTACAAATTTTATCTGAGACCTTGATAGTAAAATCAATAGTTTTTACTTAGGATTAAAGCCAAAATATCAAAGGTCTTTAGCTTATCGCAAGTTCAAGAGTTATGAAAATCTTGTTCGATGTGCTGAGAAGGTTGAAATAGAGTTTTCTGATGATCAAGTGTTCTATAACAACCAGCAGAAGAAGAGATCGAGGTGGCAGGAGAAAGGAAGGAATTCTTCAAAAAAGTCATATGGTAAGAAAACTATGTTTCTAGTTTGTGATAAATGTGGTAAAAGGAATTCTTGGTAATTTCATCTGAATTCTGGAAAGTGTTACTGATGTGGTAAGATGGGACCTATGGCTCGTGATTGCACCGAAAAAGATCAAGTTGATGGTAAGTCCAAATTTGATTTGAAGTTAGTGAAATGTTTTAAGTGCAATGAGATGGGTCACTAGGCAAATGAGTGTTCGAAAAAGAGCTCATGTGATGGGAAGCAGTTAGACTACAAGCAGAAAGGTGTGGTGAAATCCTTTTCAACTACTTCAGCAGATGTCGGGCCACCAAATGAAGTTGTATCAGGTACTTTGTTTGTTTTTTCAGATTATGCCAGTGTGTTGTTTGATTCGGGGTCAACATATTCATTCATCTCTGAAACGATTTCTAATAAAATGGGAATACCATCTCAATAAATGACTCCTCAACTTGTGGTAAAAACACCTGGGGGAAATGTTGAGGCAAAAATAATTTATAAGAATCTTCTTATCCTTATCCGTAGAAAGAACGTACTTGCAAACCTTTTTGTTTTAACTGTAGTAGAGTTTGATTTTATCCTGGGTATGGATTGGATCTGTATTTACCATGCTAAGATTGATTGTAGAGCTAAAGATGTTTATTTTCAGAAATAATTTCAGTTTGTGTACATGAATGAACCCTTACTTATGATAACTTATCAAGAGGCTAAGAAACTTGTAAAAGATGGAAATGAATGTTACCTTGCACATATCGTTGAAAACAAGGGAACTGTTCAGATTAATGATGTGCCAGTGGTAAATGAGTATCCTGATGTTTTTCTTGATAAGTTTCATGGAATAATACCAGATCGGGAAGTTGAATTTACTGTTGACTTAGTTCCTGATGCTAAGCCAATTTCAAAACCCCCTTATCGAATGGCTCAAATTGAACTTTTAGAGTTGAAGGAGAAATTGCAAGATTTATTAGAGAAATGTTTCATTCGACCTAGCACATCACCATGGGGTGCTCCTGTTTTATTTGTTAAAATGAAATATGGTTCAATGAGACTTTGAATTGATTATAGAGCCGTGAATAACATCACTGTTAAGAACAAATAATCTTTGCTTTATATCGATGATTTATTTGATCCGCTGTAGGGAGCTCAATATTTTTCAACGATTGACTTAACATAGGGGTACCATCAGCTGAAGGTAAAGGAAGCAGACATTCCGAAGACTGTGTTTCGTACAAGATATGGCCATTATGAATTTGTAGTAATGCCTTTTGGGCTAACCAATGCACCTGCTGTATTCATGGACTTAATGAATAGAATTTTCCATGAGTTCTTGGATAAGTTTTTGGTGGTTTTCATTGATGATATTTTGGTGTTTTCTAAAAGTAAAGTAGAGCATAAAATACTTTTAAGGGTTATTTTGCAAACCTTAAAAGAAAATAAATTGTATGGGAATTTCAGAAAGTGTGAGTTTTGGTTGCAACAGATTTATTTCATTGGTCACATTGTTTCTAAAAATGGGATAATTGTTTATCCAGCAAAAACAAAGGTTATTGAAAAATTTCCAAGACCCACAAATGTAACAAAGATTCGTAGCTTTCTTGGTTTGTCAGGCTATTACCGACGGGTTGTTAGAAATTTTTCACGGTTATCTAGTCCAATGACTATGCTAACTTGGAAGGGTGTTAAGTTTATCTGGACAAAAGAATGTGATGATTGTTTACAGGAACTGAAAAGAAGATTGGTGAATGCTCTAGGTTTGGCACTACATTCCAGGAATGGTGAGCTTGTTATCTACAGTGATGCTTCATTGAAAGGACTTGGTTGTGTCCTAATGCAGAATGATCAGGTAATTGCTTATGCTTCACAACAGTTGAAAACTCAGGAGATAAATTACCCGACACATGATTTGGAATTCGTTGTTGTTGTTTTCGCTTTAAAAATTTAGAGGCATCATTTGTATGGAGTAAAGTGTGAAATATATACCGATCACAAAAGTTTAAAGTATATATTCACTCAGAAATAATTGAACATGAGACAGAGGTGATGGGTAGAATTAATCAAGGAATATGATTGTACAATTCATTACGATCCAGAAAAAGAAAATAAAGTGAATGATGCTTTGATTTGAAAAAGTAATGCTTCATTAACCATGCTACGTTTGGAATCATATCATTTGGTTTTTTATTTGATGAACTTTGTCATAGAAGATGTTGGTGAAGGAAGTTCTTCTGTTTTGTTTCAGATATTAGTGAGATCATCCCTATCATATAGAATTAAGCAAGCGTAGAAGAAAGACAGTGGGTTGCAGAAAAAGGTAGAGTTAGTTCAGAAGGGTAAGTTGCATGAATTTAATATTGATAATGATTGTGTTTTGAGATTTGGGAAGAGATTTTGTGTTCCTTGTGATTCACAGTTGATGAGAGAGTTGTTATTTGAAGCTCATAATTCTCTATTTTCAGTTCATCATAGCAGTACTAAGATTTACAGAGATTTATGGGAGTATTACAGGTGCGATGGAATGAAAAGAGATATTGCTGATTTTATTGTAATGTGGTTGACTTATCAACAGGTTAAAGCAGAGTGGCAGTTACCAAAAGGGATGCTTTAGCCTTTACCAGTGCTAGAGTGGAAATGGGAAAATATATCTATGGACTTCGTTGTGGGATTGTCGAAAACACCTATAGGTAATAATGCAATCTGGGTTATTGTTGATCGCTTGACTAAATATGATCATTTCCTTTCTATACGAGATACTTTTCCCTAGATCAAATTTCCCATTTGTATCTTAAAGAGATAGTGAGGTTACATGGAGTTCCTCTATCCATTGTATCTGACCGTGATCCCAGGTTCACTTCTATCTTTTCGAAAGGCCTTCAGAAGTTGTTGGGTACTGAATTAAATTTTGGTACAGCTTTTCATCCCCAATTAGATGGTCAGTCAGAATTTACAATTCAGACATTGGAGGATATGCTACATGCTTGTTCGATGAATTATCAGGGATGTTGGGACCAACATCTTTCTTTGGTTGATTTTTTTTATAATAACAGTTTTCATTCCTGTATACAGATTGCACCATTTGAGGCATTATATGGGAAGCGGTGTCGAACTTTTTCTTTCTAGGATGAAGTGGGTGAAAGGAAGCTGATGGGACAAGAATTGGTAGAAGAGTTGGTTGAAAAAGTTCAGCTGATACAGAAACACATGAGAACAGCTCAGAGCAGGCAGAATAGTTATGCAGAAAACCGGAGGAAGGATCTATCTTTCGAGGTAGGTGATCAGGTTTTTCTCAAAGTCTCACCATGGAAAAATGTGATGCGATTTGGTAAGAAAATAAAGCGGAGTCCAAGTTTCATTGGACCATATGAATTTCTGGAGAGAGTTGGATCAGTTGCTTACCGAGTGGCTTTACCTCCAAGTTTATCTCAGGTACAAAATGTTTTTCATGTTTCAATGTTAAGGAAGTACATGTCAGATCCATCACATGATTTGAGCCGAGAGGTAGTTCAGTTGGAAGATAATATCTCTTATGAAGAACAACCAGTAAAGATTCTTGACCGAAGGGAGCAAGTATTGGTAAATAAGGTAATTCACCAGGTAAAGGTTTTGTGGAAAAACAATATGGTTGAAGAGGCGACGTGGGAATCTGAAAATGCAATGAGGGCTAAATACCCCCACTTATTCGATAAGTAAACAAATTGCGGGGACACAATTTTCTAAAGGTGGGAAGAATGTAACATCACTAGTAAGTAATGAATAATGTATTTTTTATCTATGTCTATTAATGAATTAGATAGTGTTTTAGAGGCTTAAAATGAGAATAAATCCAATCTTAAACATGTAATACACTAAAATTTTTAAAAGATTTTTTTACTGCATTTTGATGGAAAACCATTATTAAATCAATTTTTAGACAATTTTATAAGCTATATTTTTCGAAATAAACTTATTCTTTATTATTGGGACATTTAAATTTACTTTGGGTAAATTTTTGGTATTTTTCCGATAAAGTTCATTTTTAATGAATAGTGAAAAATTTTGTATTTTAATTCAAAACTACTTTTTAATCTAAATTATTTATATTATTAGATTATATTTTTAATTGGTTTTAAAGTTCAATTTGAATATAGTTTTACCATTTAATCTAATAGTGGGCGTTGGAATTAATTTCACATTGAAATTGGACTTAAACTAGTGTCAATCTTTTGATACTTATTGTTTCATAAAAACACGCTATTTGCTCTGACTGTGGGAATTAATTATTAAATTAATTAATGTAATTTATATGTTTTAAATTTTTTAAAATAGACATCATTTTTTAATTCAGAATATCAAATATAGCTTAGGGTGATGTTTTGGTATTTTTCTGAAAAACTTCAATTTTAGATGAATAGTGAAACTACTAAGTGGTACTTAAAAAAACGGATTTTTCGTTTAAATGAAATTTTACCACCTCTGTGTTTTGAATTTCAAAAATCCGACATACATGGTTGTCATTAAAAATTAAAATGTGATTCAATGGGATTAAAATTATTTTTTGGTGAATAGTAACTTTTATGTTTTTAATCACGATTAGAGGTAATTAGTGCAATTTAAGGAAAAAAATGATATTATAATAAAATAAAAATATCTAGACACATGTCCTACACTTATTGGATGTGTCATTGCCGTCCAAGACAACCCATGAGTCGATTTTTGGGACCCCATGGAGCCACTTGGATAAGATAAGGACATTGATATCTTTTTATTTTACATAAAAGTAAAAATGACGCAAACATGAGTTGTTTTAATAAAACAATTTTTACATGGGGTTATACCAGTAAGATTTTTGACTATAAATATTAATTAGAAATATAAAAAGATTTAATACATCATGATATATTTTTTATAATTTTTATACATTAAATAAATTAAATTATTTATGACATAATGATGATGCAACGATTACCTCATTATTTAAAAATTTAAAAAATGAAATGATAATGTAAAATATAAGACCTACACATGTCAAAAACTTATTGTATGGGTGGATTTCTAACTATTATCACCTTATCCTCGAAATATATATTTTTTGGACCTTTTAAATCCAAAAATCATTTTATAATAAAGTTTCCTTTTATAACATTCCAAGAGTTCCCCTCCTCTCCTCTTCTAAAATGCCCCCACCTCTACCACCTTACCCACACTTCCAACGCCTTTTTCTTGGCCAACCCCTTCCATTTTGTCTCTAAACATCCCTATATAACTCCTAGAATCTTAAATTTGGGCATAAGTCTTCCCTAGGAATCCTTTGGGCTCAAATCAAAAAGAGTTACCCGATTTAAAGGTAGTGTCTTCTATTGTGTTCTTATGTTTTATTTTGCTTATCCAACCCCATAAACACTTTTTATTCATTTATTTTGTAACAAAACCAGTATATTCCATATACTAGGATGTTTTTATATGAAGTATTCTAGATACACTTTCACACACCTACATATAATGTTTAAAGAACATACTGTTTCCGTGGATGGCAAATTTCTGCCTCACGAAATGATGATTGTTCAATATTCTTTTAACACATTCAATGGTGGACATTAAGATGACAATATATTTATATATGATATTTAATATGTTTATGTTTTACTTAATCTTATTTATTCTTCATTTATTGCATACCTTTATGGTTTCCATTATTGGTAAACGTGATATCTTCATTTTAGGAAGTGCAGACTTTCGCCCCTCAAAGTGATTTGATTCGTTAATGCCATATGTGGGATGTATAAATGATATAATTAATGATATTATATACTATAAAATACTGGAATTATAATATACCTATATATAATTATGATTCCATTCCATAAAATACGAAATAGAAATGAAAGTAGCGTTCATGTGTACGTACGGCTTACCATCTCCATGAATGGTGCATTTCCTTTTTTACCTCTAAACGTTATGTAATATTATAAATTCATGTATATACTGGATATAAATGATATATATGATATCTACATCATGATTATAACTCTGGATATAATTTATACATGAACAACTTGTAATTAGAAAGAGTTTTTTTTTGACTCAACTACCAATGATCGTTAAAACGACCGTTATTAACTTAAATAATTACATAGTGTTCATGACATGGTAATAAGTGATATAAAAGGAATAATGAACTTGAAAAAGGTTCTTAAGAAATTATAAATTAACTCAAGTTTATTATTCAGTAGGTTAGTGAACGATCGAGTCATTTCGGACACGAGGTATGGGACTTCGTCTCAATCTCCTTTCATTGAGGAATATTTTGTTTTATACACAACCTTCTTTTTATACGGTGTATAAACCCCTATGACTTTTAGTTTTATCCAAAAGTAATCTTTTTTATATGAAGTTTTTTACTAGATGACAAAAGGGAATGTTTTTGTCGTATGTATGCGGCGACAACGACTTCTCCGCCGCAATGACCATTATTTGAGATTCATCTTCCTCTACAAGCCATATGTTTTTTTAAAAGAAAAAATAGATACCATGTTTTATTTTTATTTTTTTGGTATTGAAAATGGTTTTCATAATGTATTTATATAAATGTTTTTTATTGATTTATTGTGATTGAAAAGTAGAAATGTTATTTTTCTTTATGCATGTTTTATGTGATACAATTATGTTATGGTTCTTGGGCATTATTATGAAGACGGGTGGTTCCGTGATAAACTAAGGGCGGGTGAGCCCGATATAGCTCTCCAATTCATTGGGTAACGTGAAGGAGTTAAACGTTAATGGTTATCCGAAGAGATTTCGGTAATATACTGTGATGGGTATTCAAACGTAACCAAGAGGGTTACTCCCTACGTATGAATGTTATGAATGGCTCCCGTTACCTTTATGTCTTATGATTTCTATGATTTATTAATGATTTGATGAGGTATGTTAAAGTTCTTATGTTTTATGAGTAATGTATGATTACATACATGGACTAATGTTTTCTTTTCATACATTTATATCCCTTAGTGAGCTTTTTATGCTCATCCCAGGTTTTTGAAATGTTTTTCACAGGTCAAGAGAAAGTTACATGATGTGATGATAGTGTCAAGGAAGTGTCAAGAAAGAATCCATGTTTTATTTTAAATATGTTTATGTTGATGGGAAAAAATGAATACTATCTTTTATGTAACCACATTTTATAAAAGTGTAATTTAATGCATTATGTATGATCTAATTATCTAAAACTCTAAACCCGAAAAGATCCTCAACGTGTATTCTTGACGTAACTCAAGATTAAGTAAGGTTTAAGGATGGGGCCTTATAAAATTCACTAGGATGTTTCTATATTAGGGATAAAAATAGTATGGAATAAGAATTGTAAATTGGTGTCCTATTGTGGGGAGAAATATAATACATGTTGTTGTGTGATAAAAAAGATGTGGCACCGATATGTGGATCTCACTCCACGGCTTATGGATACCAAGATGATAATCTCATCTCAAGGTGTTTATATTAAAAATAGTAATAATATACTGAATTTCATTATCACCAAATGATGAATCATGACTCGATGTGCTTGTATCACTAAGTGGAATAGTTGACATATAGAGTTATATTTTTTCAAAGAAATTTATTGAATAATGTGTTTTGACATCAAACGACTGGGCTAATATGGGAGAACTCATCCTTAAGTTATTGGACGAAAATAATATATGGAATTTTGAATATAATAAGTGATGTATTCAAAAAAATATTAGAAACTTGGATATAGATATAATTCATTATCCTATGAAAACATGAATTAATCTATGTGGTGTCCCTAGATTAGTGTCCTTTATACACATTAGTCTATAAAAGAGAATATATAATGATTTTCCATATATTAAGACTATTAGAGAGGATATTACATAAACTAGTAAACCAATACACATTGAACTCATAAATAGATATTTCATTTATGTAGATTAATTAGGTCACATAGGGAACCTACCTCAACCTTAATGTATGCATCTTTTTATGATGATGACTCAAATATTCCTTTTTTCTACTTTCATGCATATTATACTTCACATATATATAAGTACACTAAGCCCCTATGTACATTTTTTCAATTCCAAATATGCACATGGAGTCCTTATATATGTCATTATTCCTACTTATACTCCTATACACATACACATGTAAGAATTTTTCATATCTATATATAGGCACACCTAGCCCCAATATATATATTCATAGATAAATGAGTGAATCTATCTAAATGGTGAAATTATATATGTATATTCATACCTATGAATAAACATATAATCCTTCATCAACAATGACTTAAATCCACATCAAATATATCCAAATCACAATACAAATTTATAAAGACCCTAGAAATCAGAAAATACCTAATTAAAATTGGGACACCAAATTAAACATATCAGAATTCGATGTTAAACTCCCTGTCTTTGATGGTGGTGGATAGATCCAGCCTCATTATAAGAATTTAAATGTAATGAAAAAGTGGGAAATAAAATGACATGTAATGAATTATTATATATAAGTGATCATTGTTTCAAATTTAAATGATAAATTATACATGAATCTATAAACAAAAATTAACAAATAATTTTCAGATTGATATGAACAAGACAAAACTAAATTAAAATGATCTGTAATAATGATTTTTTTGTTCAAATTTCCTCATCATCTGAGTTGAAATCTCATTATTTAATTTATAATTTAATGAGAAATCATTTTTTCTACAATACTAATCATATTGGACATTTCCATCAGGGTTAACCAAACATTATTCCCTTACATTCACACAGACCCCTCCCCCCACTGCATATCCCCCATGCATCACCACCTCTTCCGCATGTAGAACAAAAACTTCCCAACACCCCACCCGTGACACGTCCCCCCTCACCCCCCTCACCCCCCACACATTTCACTACACCCCCACATACACTCATCACCCTCCCCCTTAGTCCCCCACTGCACAACACCCCCTCTACCCCCCCCCCCCTCAAACATCCCCCATCTCCTAACCCCCCTAAATTCAATATCAAATTAATTCGATGTATATTTAATCAATATCATAGATAGGTGACACCATATTCATTGTTTGACCCCTATGATTCTTATATTATTTCATATGGTGGGTCTGTTAACTTATTGGGAAAATCACATGGAATATAAAATATTAATTATGTGGATTAAAAAAGTTCAAGTAGATGATCAAGGATAAATCTAGACACAATGGAAGTAATTGTCGATGTACTTCCCCTGATATAAAAATATTTTGGAATATAAAGAGTGGTGAATGAAACATAGTTCAATAGGCCATCCACATTACCACATATAGATACCAATAGGATTTAATAATGATATTTTTATGGGATTTATTCCAGAGAAATATGTACATTCATTAGATGGTATAATGTGATATAATGTATTCATTATTGTTTTTTCATTTCTGGTTCTCCATTACTCATGTAATGTTTCCAACACCAATCTGATGGACCCGAACCACCCCTCACTATCCCCCCAGGTACCATACCCTCCACATCTCCCATGCTGCACCAGCCCCCCCCCCTTATACACCAATCCCTCCCCTCACACTCCCCCTCCCCCCTCGACTAAAATTGGTTCTCCCCCTCCCCATCACCCAGATTGCACCATCAACTCCCCCCTTCCCAGCACCAGTCCATCCCCATCCCCCCTGCACTGCACGAGCCCCGCCCCCTCCCCCCAATTCCACAAGACCCTTTAAATACCCCTTCTTTGCACAACACCTCCCCCTACCCCTAGTTACACCAGTCCCTCCCCCCTCTCTACATTGTACCACCCCCTCCCCCTACCCCCATGATGCACCAGCACATCCCCCCTCCCGCCTTCCATGAACAGCCCCTCTCCCCCACTACCGCACCAACCTCTCCCCCTCCCCCTTCCATGCATGAACCCCTCCCCTCTCATCTTCTTTGAGAATTTTCCCAAACTATTATTTATTAAAGAACAATAAATGAATGGATACCTTGTTTTGATTAATGTTTACATTATATTGGTATAGTGTTCAATAAATAAAACTTACTAGATATATCACTAAAAATCTCCAAAATATACCATTCAAAACCAATCAGTTTCATGGATGAAGGATTAAATCTCAACGTATATGGATAATTTCTTTATAATGAGTTGTGACAAAAGAATATTTTAATTTTATCATTTCAATAACAGCTTAGTAATGGTCATGAATTTCTAAAAAGTATTCTAGGATGTTAGAAAGGTATTATGAATAGTTTTAATAAGGGGGACGAAAATAATGGGAATAAGGGACCAATGCATTCATATGTTAGGTTGGGATAAAATTTCAAAGGAATTTATGGATGGTGTTGGGATTTAAATATTTAATATATAAAAGGAAAAACGAAAAGGTACTATAAAATGAATGTCATTTTATATGGTAAGATTAAATCTATAAGTATTGGAAGATCATAACTACCCCACCCCCACCCCACCCCACCACTCCAGCACCACCACCCAACCAACACCAGGACCCCACACCCCCTGCTTCCACCACCATAACCCATCACCAGACACCCCCAGGCCCCTACACTAGAACCCCCACCTACAAAATCCCCCCCTGCACCAGTCCACCTGGTTCCCCCCCCCCCCCACTGGCACTAGCCTTCCCCCATGCATGCACCAACCTCCCCCAAGCCAGCACTAACCTACCTCTTTATGAATATGAACCTATAATCACTAAAAATCAATCATCGATGTGCCTCTGACTGCACCAACCAAATAAATATATCCCAAATTACCATTCCAATCATTGATTTACCACTAGATAAATGACTAGATGATCATGAACGGTACATTATGGTACCTAGTGGGTTGAAAATGCTATAAATTAGGAGTGTGTATTAGAGATTGAATAATTTTTGGATTTTTAAGAAGAAACATTCATTAATGATAAATAATTGAGGAAAGCCCCATATTCATCAAATATAGGGAAACATTGATGAATATTTGGTCAATGAATATAATGAAATAAATAATATTATAAAATATAATTTGAACTTCTCTAATGAGGATTTATGAAGGATGATGCCACTAATAAAAAATGGGCAAGGGAAGCGCTACAATTTTATCAGTGCTAAAAAAAGTGCTAATAAAGGGAAAAGATTCTTCAATAAAATAATTGTGGTTTGTTTTTTGTTGTGGCCTCCATGGTTTATGGTTCAAGGATTATTCAATCAAATCATTTACATGAGTATACTCCAGATGAGGTTTAGGGAAATGAGTATCCACTATAATGGTGATTTTCGGAATTGGATGATTGAGAGGGTATGGTTATGGCCAACGGTACCAGGCCCGTTTATTTTTTTCATGGGACATCTATATGATAATTAGTGGAAGGTGGAAGCTGGATTTCATGTTTTTGAAGCTGGGAGGGGCTTTTCTCATGTAGTGTGGGTTGTTTGGTTTTGGACTTTTGGACTATTGAGGCATTTTTGACTTGTTTATGTATTTGATGTCATGGTGGTTTGCCCCTTTCCCTTAAAAACAGGTTTATCTTAATTAAAAAAATTATTTTCAGTCAAAAAAGTTCAGATAAAAGGGGGTCATTATTAGCGCTTTTTTTGCGCTGTTAAAGGGGAACTTTTATCAGTTCTAAAAAAACTGTTAAAAGTGACCCTTTATCAGCGCTTTTTTAGAACTGTTAATGTGGACCCCTTTATGAGCGCTTCTTTTAGTAGCGTTGATATGGGGGGGGGGGGTTAATCAGGGCTATTTTCTAGCACTGATAAATTTTATATTTCAAAAAAAATCAAGATAAATAATATATTGTAATATGAGTATATTTAAATTGATATTAATATAATATTTATTTTTTAAATATGTTTTAGAAAAGTATAAATAGACTATTACATTTAATATACACGAAGATTAGTGAAAATGCCTTTTACAAATTTTTAAAATTAATATTAATTAATAATTTTCTACTTATCATCGATTAAGAGTGATTTAATAAAAATTTGAAGACACAAAAAACCAAAAATAATAATAAAAGATCTAAAATAAGTTGAAAATATAACGCAAACATAAAACGGAAATAACATTTCATCTGGGTGTCCTTTTGAGCTCTACATCAAATCAAATCAAAGCATGCGATGAACTCTATTCACTAGTGACCCAAGAAAAGATTCTGTCACGTTTTTCGAGGCAAAAAAAGTCCCATAATGCGTCTAAAATTGAGTTTTTAGTTATGATACCCTGATTTTTTAACATTCAAACAAAGTATAAATTTTTATCCGGATGTTTTTTAGGAGTGTCCCATATATTATATTGAATATTATTTCATTTTCATCGATTTGACTAGTTATGGTGTTGAAACGGGCTTCTAGATTAGAAGTTATGGTCATTTTAACATTCAATGGATTTTCAAATACACTTATATATGTATTTATTGAAAAATATATATGTGTTTGTGTGTGTGTCTGTGTGAGTGTGTTTGTTTGTGTGTGTGTGTGTCAGTGTGTGTGTGTTGAATATATGTATATATGTATTTATTTATTTATTTATAAAAACTCATAAAAACAGATTTTATAAATGTATTTACAACTAATCTTATAAATATATATTATTATAAATATAAATATAAGGATAAAAAACTTATTAATATAAATATATATTAATATAAGAATGAATATATATATACTAATATATGAATAAATATATATATTAATATAACTAAATATAATTATATTTCTATGAATATATATTAATATATGAATAAATATAACTATGTATATAAATAAATAGATATATCATTAAATAGAGAAAAAAACGAAATGACTTAGTGGTAAAGGTGCAGGTACACAAGGGGGGAGGTCACGGGTTTGAGTTCGGGTGGATGCAAGGAGGTGCACACATGTGGGGGATGCGGAGGAAGGGCAGCGCGTAGGAGAGTCTGAGGGGGTCCTCCTAGCACTGATAAATGGTGGTCAAGAACTGTTAAAAGCCCCCCCCCCCTCCACATTATATAAATATTTTTTATATTTATTATATTTCTTTAATTTTTTTTGACTTTTATGAGAGTTAAAAAAATCACTGATAAAAGGCTCTTTTTTCAACACTTTTTTAGCGCAGATAAAAGGTACCATTATCAGAACATTCCTAAGCATTGATAAAAGGTTCCCACCATATGTCCTCGCCTCGATTAACAGTGCTTTTTTAGCACTGTTAATGAACTTCTCTAGCACTGATTAAAGCCATTTTTGTAGTAGTGAGTTGTATCATTTAAGGGAAGGCCAAGCTTATTGATGAAAAAAGTATATATAAGACCACAAGTTATGTTCTATACTACACAAGTTGAGAAAAATAAATATGTGACATTTATTGTAACATAAGAGATAAATCAAAACAGACATAATCTGGGATTCATGAATGATTGAGTTTCTAATGTATGTTTAAGATATAATAACTAATTTAGGACAATCAGAAATCAAGTTTTCTTCTTTATTATTGTTTACATGTGAGGTTTGGTGATGATGATGAGCCCTCTAGAATTATCTACTAATGTTTTTCCATCTTTAATGATGTTAGTAAGCAATGTTATGGATAAATCGAACAAATAAAATTCCATAGAGTTGAACATCACATGGACATTAATGCCTCAAACAATGTTTTTTGATGACACAAAGAATAATGAATTTAAAACACAAGATACAAGCCAGACTGAAGATCCTAATGCTGCGGGATATGTATTGTTGAAACCCTTATATAATCACAGTGAATTTTTTCAACATATTGTGATTCAAAAAAGTTTAACAATGTTCAATTGATGTTCCAGGACCCACCATCATGTACCACCTTATAATGGTTTCAGTACACACAAGCACACTAAAGTAAATATTCAATACTGGTAAAACTCCATACTGAGTCCTAGATTCTACTACATACAATTTACATATATCTCATGATGCTTTACCATAAGTTGAGGGATGACATGAAACCAATACATTCCCAATTCTAGGTCTGGAACAACATATGAGATTTTTATAATTATGGTTGAAGAAATTAAGTTATGGACATGGCCAAAATTACTAATTATCGTCATCCAATAAGTCCAAGCCTGGTCTAGAAGTGCAATAATAAAATTCAGCTTCATGTGATTATACTAACGAGTTGTTGATTTCCACGTATTCATGTCACTAAATATAAATTACACTAAAATTCATCCCAATGGAATTTGAAATCATATCTTTTTAAGAGAATTCTTCAATAATAAGATTCACTTGATACCCACTGGGTGAAATCATGATCCTATTCATGGACATGTGGAACCCACTCATAATTAAAAAGGTATCTCACAACTCCATTCAAAATTCATGGATAAAGAGGAATAACCCAGGTGATTCTTATAAAATAATTTCCCATATCATATTTTAGTGGATTATTTACTTCAACCTTCTTATTGGTCATTATTTTATTTTTTATTTTAATATTTTTAACATATAATTCTAATTTCATTTTTTTTATTGTCATGTGCTATACAATTGTCTCATTACCTAATTTCTTCATGTTTCTTCATCATTGGGATTTGATTGTGGCCTCAAGCCATGTGACCTGGATGAACTGACTCATTAATGGATTTTTAAAGTGGTTTTATGGTCCTTCTATTAAATTTATGTGTTTTAATTCAATTATATTTGTTTGATTTGGTGATTCGATAAGGGTAGTGATTTGGGGTATTGATATTCACTCTTATTTTCAATCTATATTGATTAATTATGTAAATTTTCTTAACATAAGTGCTTCCTTTAATATTGTCACACTTACTATTTTAATAGTGGTGAGTAAATTGAGATATTAAATGGTAGCTGACCATTTCCTTTTTGGTTGAGTAGGTTTAAAATATCGATTATGGAGTGTTATTAAATAATTCACCATAGAGGATAAGTGAGTTACTAGTGTGATTGAGGATCCTTGGGTATACGTGTGATTTCAAATGAAAAAATTATTCTGATATGAGTGTAAAAATGATAATTATTCCTATTAACATCTTCGGTAAATAAGAAAAATAGAGAGTGATGATTTAAATAATTGGAAATCACCAAAATACAGTTCACACTTCTTTCTAAATCATTTCATACTACTTTAGTATTGTATTAGATTCATAAAAAATTTTAAACCCATACATATTCTATGTATTATATAAATATTAATAAACAAATTTAATAAGTGACTGAGATAGTGATAAATCAACCCATGATTCCTTGATAATAGCCCTAGTTTTCCCCACCCGACTATAATATTGTAAAGACCCATAAATTTCAGGGAAATTTTTTTCTTAATTTTCTTTGGAATTTTACAAGAATGCAGTTTCTGACGGCACCTAATTCCAAGACCCGGTGTGCCCGGAATCATTTTCTGAAGTTTGTCTCGGGTACGTTCAGTGAATGAACAATCGGATTTTTCTAACTTTTCACCCGGTGCTCGGAATCAAATTCTGAGGGCACCGATGCAATCACAGCGCCGGTACTTGCTTAGAAACGCCTCTTCCAGAGTTGTGTTTGCTCGGGTGTGGTTTTTAATTTTTGGGATTAAGTGAAAAAAATAAAATAAAGTGGTGCGAAAACATTATTTTATTTCACTTAAAGCCGATTAAAATCCACTTAAAGCTACTTAAACTGAGTTGAAGCAGATAGGGTGAAATTCAAAATATCCTACCCTCTTGGTAGGAAATTTGTGAGGTGGGGCCCGCACGAGCCCCACCGTTTCTTTTCCGCTAAGTAACGCACCCGTGAAAACCCCTTTTATATGAAAGACAACTGATGCATTTTTCTAAATTCATAATGCCCCTATTAATTGGCCGGTTAGTTTGTTGCAATTAATTCAATGAATTAATTGCTCGTTACGTATCTTTGTCTTTCAAATTCTTCAGTTGATAATAAAATAATATAGGGACTTATTTTATTATCTGTGTGTTGTGTTAAACCTTTGGAGAATCCGTACCTTCATTCCCCTCCACAAAGAACGCGAAGAATGCGAAGAATGCGAAGAATGCGAAGAACGCCGTCCTCCGACGAAGGGTGACGAAGAACGACCAACCCTCGGAGATCGACGACGTGACGCTGACGATTCTCCCTCTGCGGTGCTTTTTCCATGATAACCCATCACCGTGACAATCTTCGATCGACATATTGAGGTAGGGGATTGCGGTCCTTTTAATTATTTGTAGATTATAATATCAACAAGGATTTAATTGTTATAATTAAATCTGTATGTCCGTGATCCTCGGAGTTTTTCTACGCGACCCCGAGTACCACGCGACAGCGATGCCCTTCCGCGACGCGACAATCCTTTTCTTTCGCGACGGTCAATTCCGTGACAAAATCGCGTCCGACGACGACCTTGAGGTAGGGGTCGTTTTGAAAATGATTTTACCTATGCTTGTTTTCCTCCAATGCAAGAATATTATTGTGGGTCAAGGTTTATAAATGGCTTGGAATTATGGTGTTGTTTCAAACCGCTAACGCGGTGGGTGCAGACCAACGAACAAGTCCAAACCCACCGCCTTTGTTTGTGGTGTTCGGAATGGCGGACGACGACAAAACGGGCCGTAGAGACGATTTGTTGATTCCACAGTGAAGGACGGGACCCGGGATGAGCTATGGCGCAGATGGAAATGAAATTGGACCACCGGAGCAACTCCGGTGGCCGCAGACTCCACCGGCGGCGCCCCGGCGCGCCGACGGACGGAGCCGCCGCGACTTCAGCCACGGTGGCGGGGTGCGGTTCCATGGCCACGCGGATCCGAAGGGAGGACGCGTCCTTTCCGCGTCCGTTGGTGAGAGGTGGCCCCCCACGCGGGGTTGCGGTGTCATCAAAGGGGGCAGCGCCCCCTTGCACCCGCTCGGCCATCACGGCCGAGCCGCGCCAGCCGCATCGGACCCGGACCCGGGTCGGGTCGGTCCGGGCCCTGACCCCCCGTTTCCGGTCCTTTTCGGTCTTTTGCTCATAACATGGGCTATGGGCCTCCGAACGACGCGCCGTTATCGGTGATGCGATACTTGGATTGAGATGGTTGTTTCAGTATATCACACTCAAGGTTTCGGAATACTTCGGGTTCGGCCGGGTTGGTTCGTGCACGGAACCAACCGGGCCCTCGGAGCGGAAACACTCATATCTTGAGCTTCGGACGTCCGATTGATGTGCCATCGACTTAGTTGAATTAATCTATGTGAGACGGATCTTTTGGATTCCTCCACCCATGGTTTGGACACAGGTGGAGTACGGTCGGATTCGATTTTCCTTAAAAACCAACCAGGCCCCTAGGACGAAAAAGCCAATAACTCTCAGACCGGGCGTCCGATTGACGCGCCGTCTGCGACGTTGAGTTCCTGTTGGCGATACAGAACTTTTGGATACATCAAATCTGGACAAACTGTCAGTTGATGTATCAGCCTCTCAGTTCATGGAGCGGACCCTCCCGAACGAGCTTAATGTGTGCGGGAACCCTAGAGCTGGCTGCGACTGCTACTGTGACGACGACGACTGTGCATAGATCCTCAGTGGATTCAACGTCGACGACTACAACACTCATCGATCCATTGTGGGTCAGTGCTACCTATCCTGTGTGGGTCCGATCCTGTGTGGGTCAACGCTCAGCGGTCCTGTGTGGGCCAGCGCCTACAGATCCTGTGTGGGTCCGATCCTGTTTGGGTCTTTGTGGGGGTTAGTTATCTATCGATCCTGTGTGGGTCCGATCCAGTGTGGGTCATTACGGGGGTTAGTACCCATTGATCCTTTGTGGGTCAGATCCTTTGTGGGTCATTGCGGGGTTTAGTACCTATCGATCCTTTGTGGGTCCGATGACTTAGATGAATCAGTGGCAATATCTGGTCATCTTTATCGTCATATGAAGAAGTATACCTATGTGATCTAAATCCTGTTTTTCATTCCTTTGTGGACTGTGTTGTGCTATCCTATGTGGATTTACGTTTTTCTTTCCTGTGTGGACTGGGTTGTACTTGAGCTCGGATGTTTGATCCGAGCAAGAATTTATGACTTAGGTATATGTATGGGAATATGCCTAAGTCGTGTCGGATGTAACTTTGTGATTGTATCATTCCTTTGTGGTTTAACCTTTGTGGATTCTGGGAGACCTTCAAGGGTCTCGGGTTCCCTACTGAGTAGCTTATACTCACCCCTGCATGGGTTATGCCTGCACTACATTGTGTTGGTTGCAGATGACGGACAGCGCTGATCGTGGTGGAGGCTCGCGGAGTAGGACTGTACCTGGAGGTGGACCACTGGGCGAGACGTACTCGGAGCGGTCGGCTGGACCCAAGGAGCAGTGGAGGCTTTCTGTACCCACCCTTCAGGTGGGATTTCCAGTGGACAGCTCGACGTTGCAGCTTTACTTTTCAGTTGTTGTTTTCCCCTTCGAGTTGTACTTTACTTTCAATTTGGGTTTGTATTCTGGCCCACTTACTTTCCGAACTTACTGTTGTACAAGTTTTTGCATAGTGTTTACTTCTGCCTGCTTACTCTCTGGTGTTTTTTGTTTACTTTACAAAGGCAATACCTTCCCATTACCGAGATTTATGCCTTGGTGCTAGTCGCCAGCCCCTGGCCTATGGAAGGCGGGTTTGGGATATACACGGCACGGGCCCCGAGGACGGGTCGTGACAAATTGGTATCAGAGGAGTTCGGTTCAACTGTAGACTCTGGTATTTCTTCTATGTGAAGAAATAGTGTTAATAATATTGGGTGTGGTTATCAGTCTAGGGAGTCTAGTGTTGGTATGGCGGCCGACGTATCCGTACACCAGGAGCCTGACTTCTGATTTCCGACATAATACACGAAAACATTGATTGCATGTGTGTTTCAAGTTTTTTTTGTGATTACATTATGTCTGCTCACCAGGTATACTGTTCTGACCGTGGCACACCTGTTTCTTTTCAGGATGGCCCCATGATGGCAGCCAGCTAGGGTTCTGAGAGTTGTACGTGACGACAGCACGCCGAGCGACGAGGCCTCGGTACATGGCCCTTTGACAGTAGAGGCACCGGCGGTACCTCTACCCGTCGAGTCACCGATTCTTCCAGCACCAGCCACTGATGATGCATGTCACCTTAGTGCACTGAATGACTTCCAGCGCCAGTGACCGCCCAGGTTCCGCAGGGAGACGGACCCCCAGGCTGCCGAGGACTGGCTGGAGGCAGTTGTGCGAGTTTTCAGGCTACTGAGGACACCAGCAGACCTCATGGTGATCCTCACAGCGAGCCTACTGCACGCAGCAGCGGGCCGATGGTGGAGCATGATGCTCCAGGTGCACGATGAGGCATCTATTCTCTAGACAGACTTTGAGGGCCTCTTCTACTAAGAGTTCGTCTTGGCCACCCTCCATGCGGTGCGCATCCAGGAGAATCTTCAGCTGCGACAGGGCAGCTTGACAGTCGCCCAGTACTCAGTGAGATTTTCCGATCACTCGCACTACTCGACAGACATGGTACGAGACCCATTCTTCCAGGACCGGGCCTTTGAGCAGGGATTGAGACACGAGATCAGGGCATCGCTAATCTCCCTCAGCATTCCGACTCAGGCATGATTACTGGAGCAAGCCCTTTTGATCGAGAGCTTTCTTGCTGAGACTTCTCCAGCAGCGAGACCTACCGCGGGGCGGCATGTAGCAGTGTCTTCTGTAGCATGTAGTCGACAAATGACTCAGGGGTCTAGGAAGACCAGACCCTCATGCAGACAACCTCAAGACACTGGCTCAGCAGTGCAGGGCACACAACGTGGAGCCAGACTTTTGAGAGGCATGTAGTGCTACACATGCGGTGGGCAGTGTCACATGGCTTGTGACTGCCCGACCCACTGTGCCGAGGAGCAGCAGACAGTTGAGGGGCCACCCAAGTAGAGGAAGAGGGTCGACCGTGGAGGTCAGCAGGGAGGAGGCGGACGAGGCAGAGGAGCTGGCCGAGCTGCAAGTGGTGGGCGACGCTTTGAGGCTCTACCACCACCACCACCAGGAGGTCCACCCCGACCACAGGGAGCGGGTGGGCAGAGACATGCACAGCTCCAGGCAGCAGAGGCGTATGACCACGGCGCTCCTGAGATGATTCTAGGTATGATCTGTGTCTATTCCACCCTTGCTGCAGTTCTTATAGACACAGTATCGAGTCACTATTTCATAGTCGCTTCCCTTGTTCGGAGCTCGTATATTCCGACAGAGCCGTTGTCTCAATCCTTACTTCTAGAGACTCCTACGGGAGCAGACTCAACTATTACGCACTGGTACCGGCATTGTGAGCTTACTCTAGGAGGCAAGAGCTTCGGCAGGGATCTTCTTGTAGCGGCGTCGAGGCCTTACGACGTCATCTTGGTCATGGATTGGTTATCTACAGTCCATGCACAGATTGACTATTTTAGGCCCAAGGTGCAATGTGTACGCACCGACGGGAGCAAGTTCAACTTCACCGGTGAGAAGGGATCCTTCGTAGCACAGGATGGACTTCTGCAGAGGAGAGGATATCCCATCACTCATCAGTTGGATAGCCTCATCCTAGGAGCAGTTGACGTGCGGAATCATAGTTTTCCTGCAGTGGTGGATTAGTATGCGGACGTATTTCCTGAAAAAGTTCCAGGACTACCTCCTCGTAGAGAGGAAGTCTTTTATATTGATCTGTACCCTGGGACAGCCCTGATATCTACTCCAGCATATCGGATGGCCCCCGCTGAGCTTCGAGAGCTATGGGTACAGTTGGAGGACTTGAAGGGCAAGGGATTCATCCGACCCAGTGTTTCACCCTGGGCTTCCCCGATATTGTTCGCCAAGAAGGAGAACGAGAGATTGCAACTGTGTGTTGACTATAGTTGCCTGAACCAGGTCACAGTTAGGAAAAAGTATCCGCTACCAAGGATTGATGACCTCTTCGATCAGCTCAAGGGAGCACAGTGGTTCTCGACGATAGACCTCAGGTCAGGCTATCATCAGCTCAGAGTTCGAGATGAGGATGTGCAGAAGACGGCCTTCAGGTGTCGGTATGGCCACTATGAGTTCTCGGTTAGGCCATTTGGCATAACCAATGCTCCAGCGCTGTTTATGAGCCTCATGAATAGGATCTTTCAGCCATACCTCAATCGATTTGTCGTAGTCTTCATCGACGAAATTTTGATTTACTCGACGACTGAGGAGGAGCACGCCTACCACTTGCGGGTTGTACTGGACACACTCCAAGAGCACCAGCTTTATGTAAAGCTCTCGAAGTGCCAGTTCTGGTTTCGTGAGGTCCACTTCTTAGGGCACATCATCTCTCAGGAAAGAGTTTTAGTGGATCCTGCGAAGATCGAGGCAGTGCTAGCATAGGATCCACCCAAGAGCGTGACGAAGGTGCAGAGTTTCTTGGGACTAGCTGGATACTATCGGAGATTTATGCCAGACCTCTCCAGAGTTGCGGTGCCACTCTTAGCTTCGACGAAGAAGGGGAAACACTTTTTCTGGTCAGACAGATGTCAGCAGAGCTTCCAGGAGCTGAGACATAGATTGACCAGCGCCCCTATCTTGAGGTTGCCTGACCAGGGAGTAGGGTACGTAGTCTACTGCAATGCATCATGGACCGGACTCAGATGTGTTCTAATGCAGGAGCGAGCAGTGATCACATATGGATCACGTCAATTGAGGTCGCATGAGCAGAACTACGTTACCCATGACCTGGAGTTTGCAGCAGTGGTCTTCGCTCTGAAGACATGGTGACACTATGTGATGGGTGAGCACTTTACAGTATTTTCTAACCATCAGAGTCTCAGGTACATCTTCTCTCAGAAGGACCTGAACCTGAGATAGTGGCAATGGTTAGAGTTCATCCAGGACTATGACTTTGAGATAGTCTATACTCCTGGGAAAGGGAACGTGGTAGTCGATGCTCTCTGATGGAGGACGGACATTCATCTACTTGAGGAGGCGACAGAGCAGCTAGCCGCTTTGTAGATATCCTTCATGGATAGAGATGAAGCAGCCTTCCTTCAGTCTCTCACAGTCACCCCTCCACTACTACAGTGGGTCAGAGAGGCATAGCGTGGAGACGCTGACTGTGAGACGGGGCATGCACAGATATCCTTAGGACAGGCACATGATGGTTTCTCCTTTGGAGCAGAGCATGACATCCTTTTTAGAGGGCGTACCTTAGTACCAGTTTCTTTACGAGAGGAGGTGCTGAGAGAGTTTCACACTTCTCTTTTGGTGGTACATCTTAGAGTGGCGAATATGTACTAGGACCTCAGACGACAGCACTGGTGGCCAGGCATGAAGAAGGCTGTGGTAGAGTTCATTTCCCGATGCCTCACCTGCTAGTAGGTGAAGGAAAAGCACCAGGTACCAGCAGGCTTGGTACATCCCTTAGAGATCCCAGAGTGGAAGTGGGACTGTATATCTATGGAGTGCGTGACTAGACTTCCACGCACTTCCAGAGGTCACGACTCTATTTGGGTGATTGTCGACCGACTCACCATGTCGGCTCACTTCTTATCCATCAGAGAGCAGGGCTCAGTGGAGAGTTTGGGGTGTCTCTACATTCAGGAGATTGTACGGCTTCACGGTGTGCCATCATCAATCGTCTCTGATCGAGATGCTCCCTTTACTTCCAGGCTTTGGAAGGGGTTGCAGGAGGCATTTGGGACACAGCTACGTCTGAGCACCGCCTTTAACCCTCAGACGGATGGTCAGACGGAGAGGACTATTCAAAATCTCGAGGATATGCTCCGCGCATGTGTCCTCGACATTGGTCGCAGCTGGGAGGAACACCTACCCTTGGTATAGTTCGCGTACAACAACAGCCACCACTCCACCATCGGGATGGCACCATACAAGGCGTTGTACGGTAGACCTTGCAGATCTCCTTTGTGATGGACAGACCCTGGGGAGTCAGCACTTGTGGGACCAGAGATGGTCTGGGCCACGACAGAGAAGGTCCAGGTTATCCAGGAGCGGATGAGGACCGCTCAGAGCCGGCAGAAGTCTTACGCTGATAGGAGGTGGAGGCCACTAGAGTTCGAGCATGGCTACCACGTCTTCTTGTGGGTCTCACCCCGTCATGGTTTACGGAGATTTGGCAGAGGCAGCAAGTTGTATCCACGCTTCATCAGACCATTCCAGGTCCTCAGCAGGATTGGCGAGGTGGCTTATCGCCTGGCTCTACCACCTCAGTTGCACCGGGTTCATGACATCTTCCACGTATCTTAGCTGAGGAGATACGTGCACAACCCGACGCATATCATTGACCATGGGGAGTTAGACGTTGATGATGGGGAGACTTTTTCAGAGGTCCCGGTGGAGATCGAGGATCAACAGGAGCGGGACCTACGTGGATGATCGATTCCCCTAGTGCGCATCAGATGGCATCACGGGAACCTCCAGGAGAGCACTTGGGAGTGGGAGGCTCAGATATGTGCTCAGTACCCACATTTTTTTCCCTACCTTATGATATATCTTTACGAGGACGTAAAGCCCTGAGGTGGGAGTGATGTAAAGACCCGTAAAATTAAAGGAAATTTTTTGCTTAATTTTCTTTGGAATTTTACAAGAACGCCGTTTCTGATGGCACCTAATTCTGAGGCTCGGTGTTCCCGGAATCATTTTCCGAAGTTTGGATCGGGTACGTTCAGTGAACGAACGAGCGGGTTTTTCTAACTTTTGAACTGGTGCTCGGAATCGATTTCCAAGGGCACCAATGGAATCGCAGCGCCGGTACTGGCTTCAAAACTCCTCTTCCGGAGTAGCGTTTTCTTGGGTGTGGTTTTTAATTTTTGGGGTTAAGTGAAGAAAATAAAATAAAGTGGTGCGACAACTTTATTTTATTTCACATAAAGCCGCTTAAAAGCCACTTGAAGCTGCTTAAGTTGAGTTGAAGCGGATATGGTGCAATTCACAATATCCTACCCTCTTGGTAGGATATTTGTGAGGTGGGGCCCACATGAGCCCCACTGTTTCTTTTCCGCTAAGTAACGCACCCGCGAAAACCCCTTTCAAATGAAAGTCAACTGACGTGTTTTTCTAAATTCTTAACACCCCAATTAATTGGGAGGTTAGTTCGTTGCAATTAATTCTATGAATTAATTGTTCATTACTTATCTTTGATTTTCAAATTCATCAGCTGATAATAAAATAAGACGAGGACTTATTTTATTATCTGCATGTTGTGTTAAACCTTTGGAGAATTTGTACCTTCTTTCCCCTCCAGGAAAAATGCGAAGAACGTGAAGAACGTGAAGAATGACGGCCTCCGACGAAGGGCGACGAAGAACACCTGACCCCCGGAGATCAACGATGTGACGCCGACGATTCTCTCTCCGCGGTGCTTTTTCCACGACGACCCAACCCTGTGACAATCTTTGGTCGGCATCATGAGGTAGGGGATTTTGGTCATTTTATTCTTTTGTGGATTATAACATCAACATGGATTTAATTGTTATAATTTAATCTATGTGTCCTTGATCCTTGAAGTTTGTCTACGTGACACTGAGTACCGCACGACAACGACGCCCTTACGCGACGCGACGATCCTTTTCTTCCGTGACGGTCAATTCCGTGACGAAGTCGCGTCCGACGACGACGTTGAGGTAGGGGTCGTTTTGAAAATGATTTTACCTATGCTTGTTTTCCTCCAAGGAAAGAATATTATTGTGGGTCAAGGTTTATAAATTTCTGGGAATTATGGTGTTGTTTCAAACCGCTAATGCGGTGGGTGCGGACCAAAGAACATGTCTGAACCCACCGCCTTTGTTCTTGGTGTGCGGAATGGCGGACAATGACAAAATGGGCCGCAGAGATGGTTTTTTGATTCCGTAGTGAAGAACGGGACCTGATATGAGTTACGGCATAGACGGAAATGATATCGGACCACCGGAGCAACTCCGGTGGCCAGAAGACTCCAACAGCGGCGGCGCCCCGGCGCTCCGCCGGATGGAGCCGCCGTGGCTGAAGCCGTGGCGGCGGGGTGCGACTCCATGGCCGCGCGGAACCGAAGGCAGGACACGGCCTTGCCGTGTCCATTGCAGGGAGGCGGCCCCCCATGCGGGGCCGCTGAGTCATCAAAGGGGGAAGTGCCCCCTTGCACTCGCTCAGCCATCACGGCCGAGCCGCCAGGCGGCCGGGCTGCGCCCGCGCTGGTCGGGGCGGGTCGCGCCGGCCGGGGCGGACCCGGACCCGGGTCGGGTCGACCTGGTTCGGGCCGAGCCAGGGGGGTCGGGCCGTGTCGTCCGGGCCCAGACCCACCATTTCCGGACCTTTTTGGTCTTTTGCTCGTAACCTGAGCTATGGGCCTCCGAACTATGCGTCATTAGTGGAGATACAATCCTTGGATTGAGACGGTCGTTTCGGTATATCACACTCAAGGTTTGGGAATACTTTGGGTTCAGCCGGGTGGGTTTGTGCACGAAACCCACCGGGCCCTCGGAGTGGAAATGCTCAAATCTTGAGCTTCGGACGTCTGATTGATGTCCCGTCGACATTTTTGAATTCCTATAAGTGTGGCGGATCTTTTGGTTTACTCTTCCCGAGGTTTCGACGCAGGTGGAGTACAGTTGGGTTGGTTTTGCATTAAAAACCAACCGGGCCCCTAGGACGAAAAAGCCAATAACTCTCAGACCGGGCGTCCGATTGACGCGCCGTCTACGACGTTGAGTTCCTGTTGGAGATACGGAACATTTGGATACATAATATCTGGACTATGTGTCAGTTGATGTATCAGACTCTCAGCTCGTGGAGCGGACCCTCCCGAACGAGCTTGCTATGTGCGGGAACCCTAGAGCTGGCTGCAACTGCTATTGTGACGATGACGACTGTGCAGAGATCCTCAGTGGATTTGATGACGACGACTACAGCACTTAGCGATCCTTTTTGGGTCAGTGCTACCAATCCTGTGTGGGTCCGATCCTGTGTGGGTCAGCGCTAAGTGGTCCTGTGTGGGCCAGCGCCTACAGATGCTGTGTGGGTCCGATCCTGTGTGGGTCTTTGCAGGGGTTAGTTACCTATCGATCCTGTGTGGGTCTGATCCTGTGTGGGTCATTGTAGGAGTTAGTACCTATCGATCCTTTATGGGTGAGATCCTTTGTGGGTCATTGCAGGGGTTAGTACCTATCGATACTTAGTTGGTCCGACGGCTTAGATTAATCAGTGGAAATATCTGCTCATCTTTATCGTCATATGAAGAAGAATGCCCATGTGAGCTGAATCCGGTTTTGCTTTCCTTTGTGGATTGTGTTGTGCTATCCTGTATGGATTTACGTTTTGCTTTCATATGTGGATTGGGTTGTACTTGAGCTCAGATGTTGTAGCCGAGCGAGAATTGATGACTTAGGTATATGTATGGGAATATACCTAAGCCGTGTCGGATGTTACTTTGTGATTGTATCTTTCCTTTGTGGTTTTTCCTTTGTCGATTTTGGGGGACCTTCGGGGGTCTCGGGGTCCCTACTGAGTAGCTTATACTCACCCCTACACGGGCTATGCCCGCACTACGTTGTGTTGATTGCAGACGACGGACAGCTCTGATCGTGGTGGAGGCTCGCGAAGCTGGACGGCACCTGGAGGTGGACCACTGGGCGGGACGTACTCGGAGCGGTCGGCTGGACCCAAGGAGCAGTGGAGGCTTTATGTACCCACCATTCAGGTGGGATTTCCAGTGGATAGCTCGACGTTGCAGCTTTACTTTTCAGTTGTTGTTTTCCCTTTCGAGTTGTACTTTACTTTCAGTTTGGGTTTGTATTCTGGCGCACATACTTTCCGCACTTACTGTTGTACAAGTTTTTACTTAGTGTTTACTTCTTCCAGCTTACTCTGTGGTGTTTGTTTTTTACTTCACAAATTCAATGCCTTCCCTTTACCGGGATTTACACCTTGGTGCTAGTCGCCAGCCCCTGGCCTATGGAAGGCGGATTTGGGGTAGTCACGGAACGGGCCCCGAGGACGGGTCGTGACAAATATAGACTAAATAACATTATTGTGTGAGTCCCAGAACATCCTTAAGAATTATTGGCATCATTTCTAGGGATTATGCCAACCATTTATATTTTCTCATCAATTCAACGTAAATAATTCACTATTCATATTATAAAATTTAAAATCAAAAATTAAAAACAATATCAATGTGGATTGAAGAGGATAATGTTGTGTCTAACTGAATGTTGAAAAATAAGGCATTAGGTCACCTTATAAACCCTCCATAGTATGAAAAAAATATTGAAAAATAACTCACCTTTGTTGAAATGATAAACATGTATATGAAATTCATGATTATTAAAAATTGAAATCTATGGAATGAACTAATTCCAAATCATAATAATGATAATATCATTGATTATAGAAACTAGTAAAACTACTATAGTTAGGGAGGATTCCATGAATTTAGAATTTAGATCCCATCCCTATTTTAACATCCTGAAAAAAGTGGAAACATTGATTATGTGGTCCCTATGATTATATTACAACAGATGAGTGATTTATTAGCGCATTCCAAATAATTTCTCATCCTACTATGAAATAAATTATTAATGAAAATGTACCTAAATTATATAAATTTTTATTTCAATAATCGATGTAAAAGGAGAACATAATGTGAATAAATAAGAGGATGATGTAATATTGTTCACAACTGAACTCATTTACCGAGTGGCCCTACACATTGAAGAATAAATTATAGTTTATGATATCAAGGGATATAATAAATCTTATGAGTATCTCTCATAATTTTATTGAATCTTTTTTAATTTTATATTATCCATACATTGAGAATTCAAAATCAATAACATTCTTGTAGTCCATGGAGGATGAAAATGATGAAATTGATGGTCTCAAATTAAAGAAAATATCGAATACCCAACATTTCCCTATATATACTAGATGTTTTAAACAAGGAATTCCACCTTGAGGATAAAGAACAAGATAAACTAAAGAGGGATTTGATATTAAATTGGATTCATATTTTCAACATTTTAATCAGAAAAATTTATATTATAACCTTTCTTTTGTTATAAACCAATATTCTTTTGAACTGATTCCAAAATTGGAAAATGATGAGGATAATATTAAGGTTTTTAGGATAGACATGAAGAACCCTAGATATCATGCACATTTATTGAATTCTCATGAGACTTGTGTAGAGAGGATGATCATAAAACTAATGAAATGGTTGTAATTGAAAATAATGTTAATTCATTTATTGATTTTAAAAAATCTGAATTACAAGTTAATTTCCATTATTTTCAATATATAGAAATATCCATGTGATATGCTACTCATCAAATTTTTATAGGTTGTAATGAACCATATTGTCTTTCATTTTGAACAAGAACTCATATCTTTCTACATATTTCCCATGGGGCATTATCTATCCACATGGTCTAATTTTAATTTTCAGGGTATAAGTAACGCGAATTGAGAATGATTTCTACCTTAAATTAGAGTTTAATCACAATGTACTTTATTTCCAAAAATATGACACGACTAATAAAAAAATTTGATTTCCATTGTATTATTAGATATGAAGAAAATAAATAAATAAATTATTGATATAATCAAATATAGAAATCAACTATTATCTCACACTTCGAACACCCTCCCCTACATAAACGACCACCAACAAATGCATATTCTCTATAACTATAATATTAGTACACCTATAAATATAGAACAAAGTAATAGGAATACATATTTGAAGTAAATTATTTAATGATCCACCTAATATAAATTATACAAAAAATAATTGATAGTATAGCAAATCATGTAAAGAGAACACTTATCCAAATGAGACTAAATAAAACTAACCTCAAAACCCAAATCATTCAATCCTCTAAGAGTGTTAAAAGGATTATATTAAACCAGCAACTAAGAATTATATCATGGTGGTGGGGTAGCCACATTGTAGGAGGACCACATAATGTAGTGTAGCTAAATCATAGATGGGATGTTGTGTCGTAGGGGGGGGAGGTCTGGCTGAGCCATAGCCACGTCGGTAGTGAGGCATTAGAGCGGCGTCAGAGCATCATCTATTGTGAGGTGTGTTGGTTGCATCCGAACCAAATAGGAAAGAGGAATCATGGTGGTAGGATGATTTTTAGGAGGGGGAGGTGGTGGAGGTGGTGAAGGAGGAACATCTAGGTAAGAGGAGGAATCAGAAGCGTAATCACCGAGGGAGAGGGTTTAGGTATAGAGAGGGTTTTCCTATGGGAGGGGAAATCCCAATGGAGATAAAACCTTTGAGGAGATGTTTCCATGCCCATCCCTTTTGGTGTGGCTATATATCACCCTATATCCATGGGAAATTAAAACCATTGCTATTGATCTATGTCTAATGTGTATTTTTCTTAAGGTTCATTTGAAATCAATCTTGATCATCAATCATTTATCATTTAATAATCTCTCCTCTATAATATTCTCTCAAATCCTAAGAGTTATGATGTTAACCATAGGATTTCTCTATTACTGGATTTAAATATAATATTTTTATGTCAGAACCATTTAATTACATATATATATATATAGAAATATCATTTCTCTTTTTTTCCCATGACCACATTTCAATATAAACACCTAATACTGACAAAAGTTATGTCGCACTTAGTGTTATACCCACATTCTAGAAAATATTATTACATAGACTTATAATATATAAATTCATTGGAATGATATGAAATTAATATAGTAAATCTATTCACACAATATATAACTTTTTTAATATTGATATTAAATTATAACTGAGCCTCCTCGAGGCATGGAATCCCATGCTAACTCATCACATAGATCGGAACATATTTTATAAAATATTTGAAATCGTTCATGGTAAAATAGGGTCGTTATATTCTCCACAACTCAGATAATTTTATCCTAAAAGAAAAATTAATACTCAAACAAATGAGGGTATCAATATACCATATGTCTCTTCTTCTACTATAAACACTCTTATAGATTCATATGCTACCACCTGACATGCGAAAATGGAATCTCCCACCCATGAAAGATCTTCTCCTGATTATCCTAGATCACTAAGTGGTACTCTACAATGGATTCCATGTACTTGATGTCCATCTCACCCAATACTATAACATGAAATAAGTTTTTCACATACCTCCTCAGATACTACACATAGAACAAGACATGTACCCATTCTAAATGGCGTGGAAGGGATAAGTGGTACACCACCTCTCCAACCATATATAGTAGCTGAAAATGCCAGTGAAATATACGTATAGCCTACTACCTCCAAAATATTTTCACAATTCACATTGTTCTGAGACCCTAATTTGCACATAGTCTGCCCCATAGAACATGAAAGGCCTCAATCATTAGTACACATTGGACTATTGAAAGCTAAGGTAATTCATCATCCACTCTTGTATGACCTACACATTTTATATAATCACTCATAAAAACTATGGGATGATAAGCACTAACTCGAAAGGATTTGTCCAACATGGTGCTGACCTATATGATCTTTTATACAAGGACATGATTGGTTCCATACTGATGGTGAAATGGTATATATTATTTGTGATATACTCCACCAATGTTTGTCGATCATCCCAAAAATGTATAGTGGTTAGCAAGGATTCCCACCACATGTCTTCAAGAACCTAAATGGTCCACATAGTAATTATTTCAGTTTGGTACTGAAACAGAATGATCGAATTCAATTGAGTCCCAAATTCCCCGCACAATTCACTCGATAATCATTTTGTAATGTGAGTATCATGATATATAATTACTTTCTCGGTAACTCTATGATGATGAACTATATTTTTCATGTACAATCTTTTTAATAAATCCTTTGAAACATGCAGTTGGATCACTAGGATATGGGCCAAATATGTGATTCAATCTATGATCACTCTGATTTCATGGTTCCCACTATATGATCTTGCGAAACTCATTAAAAAGATCATAGATATAAAATCTAATTTCCATATTGGCACATTAATTTTTTGATATAACACCAGTGGAACCAAGTGCATATCCATTTCCTACTCAAAAGTGAGGCCTTAAAAGGAAAATTCTATGACACAGTTTTTATCCCTGGACACCAGAACAAATTCCCAATGAGCTACTCCATTACACTCGCACCTAAATTCACTACATATGGGGGTGTACGAAACTCCCTCAAAACATCATCATGAAATATCAATAGTAACATCCTCAATCCTTTTAAATCATTTTTCCTACCTACAATGGGATGATGATTACTATCTCACAATTATTTTTCCATCATAGAGATAACCTATAGTGTCTCCAATACAAGGAATAGAATGGTTCTTTACTACTGTTAGAATGGTAGTTTTTGTTGTAAAAATGTCTATCAGTGTTCGGTGATCATCTCAATAGTGAAATATTCTCAAAATGGAATCCCACAACATCTCATTAAGAAAAAGAATAGTCTTCTTAGTCTATCAATCATTATGTGGTTGAAACACCAGGATCAAATGAAACTAATTCCCAAAGGACTCTTGTAATCCTATCTATAATAATGACATTAAGGGTGCATCGTGATATGATGTTATTTTCAAGGTAACTCTATGATGTTCAACCATAACTAGGATGTAAATTCAACCAACTATTTCTAATGAAACATGCACATGGCTAATGAGGAAGTGGGAAGTATTAGACATTAGTTCTATGATCACTCATAAGGGATGATGTCCACTAGAAATTCATTGGATCCATATTAAATATTCCACAGATATACCATATGATTTTCACTTTTGCCAATCAAGGGGTTGATCTAACCCCACTAGAACCTGGTTATCTGCCTTTATCAGCTGAAAAGTGAGGCATCAAGAGACAACAAGTTCTACACACTTCTTTATACCTATCCACCAAAACTAATGATTAAGTACATAGTACATCTTTTCCACACCAAAATTCACCACCAAGGGGGATGTAAAAATCACCCTTAGAAACTCCTCATGAAAAGTCACATGTAACATCATCTGGCCAATAAAAGGATTACATGCTACCCAAATCTATAAAATCCATCAAGATAATGATTACTGGATATGTAAACATGAAATTTTTCACAGTGAGTATATCAATGATGATCCTTTCAATTTCACTATAGAAGTCGTGTGGTTAACAAAAATGAACTGTAGGTATGTTGATCCATCCTCAACCATTAAATATAACTACAGTGAGGCTATGTACTATGAAGATTCACTTATAAATGATGATAGATATCTCATCCTAAGTGTATCTACCACTACTGTCCATGTCCTGGGCATATATACTATCCCAAAGTTGAAATTATAGAGGTAATATAATCATCACCATTCTCTCATTTAAATAAAATTCTATGATAAGATATTTTTTATAAAATTATATTGATAATAACTGATAAATTTCTCACCCAATATTTTTTTTCACCACATATTTAAGATGAATAATACCATAAAAAACTCAAGATCATAGGCATCAGTGTTCTTCACATAATGTCCAAGATATTGAAACCTATAGTTAATCACATCCTACCTATACAATAGACCGCTTCCAACCCAATCCTTGAGGAATTATAGAACACTAGGTATTTTACACTCTTCAATGGTAGTCTCAAGATGAGGATTCTCTTTAGCATATAACAAAAAATTGAAAAATAATTTTCTAAACACTTCATCCATATGAAAAAAACCCAATTATTATTCAATGAAGTCAAGGGTACAGAAATCCATGAGAATTCAGGAATTAATCTCCAATAGTAGCTATCCACCCAAAGGATTCTTGATATATCAGTCACTCACATGGGTGGATACAAATATAAAACTATATTAACCATTATTAGTTGCACTACTAGTCCCACCATTGAGATGAAATTGATCTCTTCAATATACAATAGAACAATAAGAGAATAACATAAATCTGGTAATTTAGGATTACGTTCAAAAATATCTTCATCTGTCTTGTATGATCCTCCATGGATGTCAAGTAACCTGGAAGTCCATCAATGAGGAAAACCAAAAACCAGTCTATGAATGACTGAAAGATATGATTCATGATTCCCATGAAAAAATTTAGGGAACTATTCTCATTGATGAGAATCTCCTAGTAATCATAACTATTTTAACACCATCAAAATTTTATCTATTGTATAACCACAACTTGTTCTCCGAGACGAGGATAAACTAATCTGAGGTTAATCATTTATAAAAAACTATGCACTATAAAATAGTTAAATAGAGAATCGATCCATCAAAATTGGATACATATTATTCTTGGAAAATTGGTTCTATTGAAAATAATCCATAGACAACACCAAAATCCTTTTTTCCTTCCCAGTGTACAAAATTGGGGTTGGATAAGGTAAAACACATGATCTAACATATCCATTCCTCTACACATATTCCTATTTGACATTGAACACATAATTTTTTGTGGGATACATTGAATATTATGGAACATATATTTGTTTTTTCACTAGTTTAATTCCAATACAAATGTTTAACCCTCAATGGGCTATATTCCTCAATACAACCCCAATAAATATTTCCACATACTCCTCCACCACTATCAAAAGATGAAATTTTATATAATCAACTACTCCATGGCTAATACTATCCAAAATGTGAGTAATCAACTCTATCCTACTATATATGATTCCATTATTATTTTCATATATTTCTTTTTCACCCATGAAGTATAACCTTGTTTAATAACTAAGGAAACACATCATCCTCCACAAAAAACGTCAATATAAGAGTGAACTATGGATATACATTCCATACATAGGATTAAATTTTAACTCCTCATTTGGTACTAAAAATGCATCACATATAATGATATATTTTCCAATAGTTAGATCACACTCTCAGCCTAACTGCGTGATCACTGAATCCCAACCATTAGTTTTCTATATGGATAAGGTTGGATCCAATGGCTCAACTAGATTATCTATGTTATTTGAAAGAGAAGTGTAAATAAAAATAGTCTCTCTAAACTGTGTCTATCATTATAGTAGATAATTTAATGAATACAAAAATCATAACTGTAATCATCCTAGGATCCTCTAGGTCGATGACCTCCACTACCTACAAATATCCTCATCCCAGAAGAGTAGCTCCATGTTCCTATTGTGGAAAATATTTGGGTTGTGGGAAAAATGGATCAAACAATATTCCACATCCAATAATTATCCTTTCTCACCATCGATGTTTTCCATATTTCATACATCCTTACTCTAACATATTTCTCAACATGGTTTTTCAATCAACATTCCCCCTTCCATTTGTACATAAGGTCAAAAAATCCTAGGTAATATAACATTGATCATCACAGGTGATACACCACCTCTCGATAGTCTAAATATAACCATCCCGAGATCCCTATAATGGAGACTCTCTATATTGAGATCATCACTTCAAGAGTCTTGGGTCCTTGGATCCCAGTGTTTATCATTGACTATAAACGTCAGAGGTCTCAAGTTATGTGTTCCCACTACAAGAATTAATTGTTACTATCTTTAAGGATAAAAATATTTCCACCACAAAATAATTCATAATTAATCTAGTATAAGTAAGAATGTATCTATTTATCACATCATCAACCTTTTATCAATATACACCCTACTCAAAAGAATCTGATCAGAAGAACATATCTCAATACATATCTAGAGACTATCATAAGTGGTTTGTATGGTTTCTTCACCTTATAATGTTTGAATTGTATAGTAGTTCCCCAAGTAGGGATGGAATAAATAAATGAATATATTGATAATGAAGAATGAAAATAGGTAAAATGAATTGGACAGGGGTAAGATTGATGTTGTGAGTTGTTGTTTAGCATCATTATTTTTTCTAACTGGGAAGTGACCATCGTTCATTTGGATACATATATTTAGAGTTGGAAGTAAGGGAATTTTTAGTGGACTAGTTTTTTTTTGAAAATACATATGTTGGGAAAGGTGTTTGGTGCACATATATATATATATACATGTAGTTCCTTGTGACTTCTATATGCAATCCACCAATGAGGAGAAGAACGTGTCAAAAACCCCCATTGTTATGGTGATGGTTTCCATTCACAACATCCTAGTGGTTGGATGGATTGTTATTTTATCTTCTTTGTTCCCTATTATAGTAATTGGTATCCATAGACTCATTGGGTAGGTTGTAGTGTGATTGTGGGGCCTAAGTGTCTGCAGGTGATGTGTGCATCCCTTGTATCGTCAGTATGATTTGTGTAGTGTTCATCCAATGTGTATTTAGGATATGGTTGTGGTTTTTGGACTAGGGTTTTGTGCAAAATATGTGATTTTGTATGTGGCACAGGTGTGTGCAGGTAGGTTGTGATAGTGGGAGTTGTGGAAGAGCATGGTAGTATTAGGATGTTCACAGTTAGGGATGAGTAATTAACCACTGTGAAGTGGTGGGAGGTCCCCAAATATAGATGTGGTAACTAAATTAACTTACATTAATTCAGTTATTTTTTAAGTGTTCTTTGGTGAGGATGGGATGAATAGTATACGATGTTAGGTGATTTTTAGTTTATGATGTTTTCATACTAGGGCCTTAGAATGGTTCTCGCACATGTCATGAGTGAGTGTCGGTTTCCATTATTGCGTAAACTTTTATGATCCCCCTATCTATATAAAACTATTTTATGGTTTCTAGGGAGATTACGCTGAGCATTCTGGAATATACTGGCTCATACATTTGGGATAATTTTAGTTCGCTTCTTAATTTTAATTTGGTACATACATTGGTGTTTGTCTTTGTATTTCTATCAGTTTTACTATAAATATTAATGTGTCATGGATTGTGGTATCCTTATATCATTGTGTCTTGGATTTTTTTTAAGGATTATACATCATATCTCAAGATCATGGTTTCTATAAAAAAAGGAAATTCCTCATATTGTTTTTATATTTATATACCTTAGTTGATGGACATAACATAGCGACCTACTGGAGGGAAGACTCAGGGGGGATTATCTCTCAATTATATTTAAGAAGTATTGCCACATCAATTTTCATATCCCTTTCCTCATAAAAATGAATGCAGATCATGATAGAATGGTATCAAAGGTTTATGGTTTATATATCAGATGGTCTTTAGAGCTAGACATATAGAGAATTTCCTGAGTTTGTTGGGAAACATTGTTATGTGATCTTGTTGAGTGACATAAGCCAAGGAAGACCACCTAGGACCCATGATTTTAGTTACCCCACAATTCGATGTAAGGACTCTAACATTACTTAATGGCTTTTTTACATGCATCATGACGACTTATTTTATTTTGTAGGTTTTGTTAGGAAAGGAAAATAACTAATATGTTAAAATGAATCCAAAATAAATTATGTACTAATCAGGTTTAGGATTTCCTTGTTTTTCTTTCACCTATGGATATCAAACATCCCCCATGTATAGTACAAGTAGTGGGGGCTCAGTTGGCCGAACTGGGTGATCAAGAGTTGGTTGAAATAGAGGAGGGGGGATCCCAATGATATTAGACCCTTCACTCCATCCTATGAACGACTCTGGAATGTATGAGGATTGTGTCTTGAATGTGGAGATGGAGAGTTGGCTTGATGAGTTGGTGATAAATTTCAACATGATACATGCTCTGATAGAGTACTAGGTTCATCTGGCAGTGAACCAAATGAAGGGAGAAGCATATTAGTTGTGGAATATTTATCATGGGATGATGAAGGAGACTGATTTTTCGAGGTATAAATTTGAGAAGGAGTCCCGAGTGGAACTTCCCTCTTCGATGATGAAGGATGAGAAGTGACATGATCTAATCCCCCTAAAGAATGGTCTAATGTATTTGTTATAGTTGGGGATCACGTTCAAGTTTATCCTTCACATTACATCAGATCTCTTTCATGATGAGGCATCTCAGGTGGGACATATAGGGGAGGCACTTGGCAATTCCTTATTGAATGTAGTTACCCCCTTCACCAAACTGAAATACTAATAGGTTTAAAAGAAGGACAAGGAATTGGAAAGGAGGAACTCGCAAATAGGTTTAACATGAGATGGGATCCAATAGAGTTCTTCATATGGGAAAGTTATAACAATCAGGACTATGGAATTAGGAATATCTAGGTTTCGACTACTGAGGAGCTGACCCAAGGATTTTCAGTTCTGACATTTGGGTCCTTATCCTTTTCCAATGATCTTTAGACTGAGGTTTTTCTTATTGAGGCGAAAAGAACTTCCATAGGTAGTTCCCAGTTCTCTATTAATATGGTAGAGGTGGTAAGGTCTAGTGCACGTATCAAAATTAGTTGCCTACCAGGTCATTTCATTATTAGTGAACACAGGATCCTGCTCCACTAAGAGGAGATGGGGTAGGCATAGGATGACCTCCTGGCATTCCATAGGGACCGTGACCCTGGTATGGTTGGGGTGTAAGTTGATAGAAAAGGAGAAGAGGATTATGGATTGGTTTGTTTCACACCACATAGGCAGTAGTTCCAATATGGTTGGAGATAGATCGAGGTATGATCAGTTTGACCAGTTCTCTTGATTGTGCCTTTTTTGATTAAGAGGCATCACACTACATTGTTGCACCCAGTCGATCCCATTCATTGGGACTAGATATTGAGTATCTTTTGTACCCCTTGTCTGGAATGAACCCATAAAAAATCAGACCATCCTTTTTGATGTTTTATGGGGATGTAGATAGATATTGTGTCCAATTCATGCTAGTGGGGATCTTTTCTACTATAGATGCAACCATACTATGTTATTCATGGAATTGAATTGTTTTACTATATGGGTTCTGTTTTTTGACTACTTCCAAATAAGGTTAAACTTTTTAGACGTGGGTGGACAATGTGTAGCTTTCATTGGACAGTGGGGTTGTCTAATGGGAAGAAATCCTATAGAGAAATTCCATTCATTTTTGGATGAGTTATCAGTGGAATCGGTGGATGTTAAGATAGTGAATGTTTCAATATATTTCAGGGAAATCTTGTATTTTTTCCTGTGAAAAGGTTGTGACTCTATCCCCGTCGATGTGACGTTGATTGCAAGATAGATTTAAAACCTGGTGATAGTCTGATTTAGATGGGTCCTTATCAGATAGAGTCTTTTGAGCTATGGGGGTTCCCAATAAAGATTGATGATATGATGAAGAAGATATTTATCCAGCCTAGTGTGTCTCCGTTGTGTTATTTGGTATTGTTTTCAAAGAAGGAATATGGTGGTATGGGGTTCTTTATAGTATAATGGAGGTTGAATAAGGTAATGGAAAAGAACCATTACCCAATCTTGAGTATATATGATCATTTCAACAAGATTAGAAGTTAAATTTGGTTTCATATGGTTGATATGTGGTATTTTTATAACCAGATGGGCGTGAAGGATAGTGACATCCTAAATAATTATTTTAGGAGCAGGTATGGGAAGTTAGAATGTGTGGTTATGTTGTTCATAGATAAAAACATAGCATCCATGTTCATTGGGATTATAGACATCATATTTCATGGGATCATGGATTGGTCTATCATCGTATTCATCGATGAAATCTTGATCAACTTGAAGTCAAAGCAGTAACATGTCTAGCATATCAAGATTGTTCAAGAGGATGTTCGACGCCACAAGTTATATGGAAAGTAGTATATGTAAATGTTTTGGACACTGGAATTCCACATCCTTGGACATGTGATGTCTCATCGGGGTGTCGCAGTGGACCCATCAAAGGTCGAGACAATTTTTTCTTCCGAAGAACCCATGAATGTTTTAGAGGTTCATAGTTTTCTCTTTCTGGAAGGATATTACAATATATTCGTACCTTATTTTCCTCGTGTAGTGTGTTTTTTGATATATATTACCAACTAAGGGAATGATTTTGTGTGGATCATGTAGTGCCAGGAAACGTTCAGCTATCTGATGGGGATTTTGGTCATTATCATGTTTCCAGAGGAATGGGTGTTGTTTGAGGTGTTTTTTGATGATTCCCATCTAGGATTTCCGTGTGTGCAGATGAAAAAAAAGTAGTGATATCCTATGTCTCTAGGCAGATACATCCCCATGAATAAAACTATTCAACCCTTCATATGGAGCTAGTATAATTCATGTTTTATAAAATGCTTTAACAACATTACCTCATTTAGGAGTGCCTTCTAAACATCAATGATCACATGATCTTGAGGTAAATCTTCTTCTTATTAGATCTGAACATGTGGAAACAGAGGTGGATGAAGATTCTCTCAGATTACAATGTTGATATTTGATACATCTTAGGAACCGGGAATGTTTTGGCCGCTGCTTTGATTGGAAAGTCACAGAGGGATGTGGTTTGAGAATTTTTAGATGTTGGGAGAGAAATAGAGGATTTTTATGCCTTGCACGTAGATGCAAGAATGGATGACATGAAATGATTTTTGTTATAGATTATGGTGCATTCATCTATGAGACTGCAGGTGGAAGATTCTAATTTTGGAAACTCTGAGTTAGAGGTATTTCATGATCTCTTTGAAAAATTTGATGCTCTTGAGGGTTGGTCGGAAGATGGCTTGAATCAGATGTTGTATAATAGGAAGTTGTTTGTTATCATGGAGATGTGTGAGGGTGATCTCCATGAGTTTCAAAGATCCTCCCTAGTTGTACACCTAGGAGATTCCATGATGTATTGTTGCTTGAGGGAACAGTTCTGGTGGCTTGGGATGAAGTGAGTAATGGAGGATTTTTTTTGCAAGGTGATTAGTGTGCCAGTAAGTGAAGTCTTAGTACCATGTTCTAAGTGTTTTGTTGCATCCCTATGATGATGTCGAGTGTAAGTTGGATGAAATATAAATGGATTTTTTTCATAGTTATACCCATTTCTCATGGATAATATGATACATTCTTGGTAGTAGTGAAACAGTTGATGAAATTGGGTTACTTTTCAGCAATTAAGATGTCGAAAACAATAGATTCCTCATCACATATGTATGTGGATGAGGTGGTGAGGAATCATAGAGTAACATGATTATTTATATTATATAGGGATAAATGTTTTATATAGCGATTCTGGAGGGTATTGTGGCATTCCATTGAAGGATTGTTACACCGAAACAATAACTTCCACTATCAAATAGATAGTTAGACATAAATTACCATCCAGAAATTTTAGGAAATGCTACAAACATGCTTCATGGGCCTTGGTGGGTCTTGGGTGTGACATTTTTCCTTGGTATAGTTTTCATTCATTAATACCTCTCACTCTTCCATTGGAATGTCTCTATTTTATGATTTATATGGAAGTCCATGTCTTTCAACCTTGTGTTATACCGAAGATAGGGAGGAAACTTTTTTTTTGCTGGACGTTGGGCACAATATAATGGAGAAGTTAAATATTGTCCATGAGTGGATGAAGTCATCACATTCCTAAAAAAAGTATTATGTAAATCGCAGGAGAAGGCCCTTGGAGTTCGAGGTTTGGGACAACAAATTCTGTAAGGTTTCCCTTTGATGTGGGTATTAGTGGTTCAATAGAGGGGTAAGTATTTCCCCCATGGTTCATTAGACACTTTCAGTTGTTGAGATGAGTTGGTGATGGGGAATACCCGTTGGGATTTCCACCGAATTTAATGAGGATTCATGACATCATGTCTCTCATCTTAATCATTATCTTCACAATGACGCCCATGTAATTTACTAGGGAGGGCTGGATATAATGGACGGTGCAATGTTCATGGAGAAATAAGTAGAGAACCAAGATTATTTGGATAAGGTTCTTCATGTATTGAACATTAATTTGGTTTATGTGTTGTGGAGGCATGGTTTCCCGGAGGAGAGTACTTGGGAGCGAGAGACACAAATGTGTTCCCAGTAATCGAAGTTGTTTTAAGATTTTATCACTCTTTTTTACCTTGTGATGTAATGCTAGAATGTTATTTTAAATGGAATGAGTGGTTTCCTTGTCCTGTGGTTTTTGATAAAGTCCTAAAATATGAATAAGGGAAGACCATAATACTAATAAAGACTCGTTAATTTGGATGTGATTATACCCAGCAGGAGATTCATTACCACCAAAAGAGGATTTTATCATGACATGGTGGAAAGGATTCAATGAATCATTTGTTTAGGAAGTTCGGATTTTGGTGTTTATGTGTATGTTTCTTATAGTAGATGTGGGAGCAGGTGTTCTTAGATGATGAGGTTTCACTTCAACTTTCAAATAACACAAGGAGGATAATCCTTGAGAGGTCTCTTATGGGTGGTAGTTCAGAGCCTTTTTTCTTCAGGGTTTGGTTTTTAATTCATGAGGGTGATAAGTGTTTGAGTGGAATATGATGTTTTGGAACAGACCTCCAAGGTTCATTACATTGTGAAAATCCTGTGTTTGGGGTGTTTTCGGAGGCATCCAACTCATTTCAATATATTTCAAAATTTGTTTTTTCCATCGATGAATCATGTTGGCTACATAGGGTGTCAGTAGGTCTAGGGGTCAGTGGTTTGAGGAATTTTTAGGTCTAGGTGTTGGTGTGTCGGGGTGTCATAAGTCGATGCTTCAATGAGTCGGTGCATTTGTAGGTCGATGTATCAGCGAATCGGGGTGTTGGTAGGTCAAGGTATCCATTAGTCGAGGCATCGTTAGGTCAAGAGTCAATGAGTTAGGTGTCGGTGAGTCATATTGGTGACTCACTATTAGAAAGTTTCATTGGTGGTTCAAAATCTATATGTCATCTATAATTGTGTCAGGAATTGGTTACTCTATTCTGTGACTCACCCATCAATGAGTCATTTCCTATTTTCCAAAATATTTCAGTTTCACCCTTTTTGAAATATCCATTGCTTTCAAATGAGTTACATTCCATATTTAATGAGTTTTTGGGTAATTTAAAATGTTCCTTATATCCGAAAATACTCAACCATCTTTTGACATCTAAACATTGTGGTCTTGATAATGATCTGGCTTTAATAGCCTTCGAATTAATTTCCCTTGTAGATATAGGATTTGGATATTCTAAAAGTCGATATCCTCTCTTCTTTTGAGCCCTTTCATTTTATCATTATACAACTAAAACCATTCTTCCCCATGGATTCGCACACCTATACATTAGAAGCATGTTCAGATTTCCCTTGGAGTCCCTCCTATTTCCCTTATGACCCTCTGTTTTGTCATAAGGAAGGAATTTTGGTCATATGTTATTCCACATAGGGATTTAATTTGTCTCACATCTAATTGTTTATCATGCGGCGTCAGTGTACTCAGGTACCATTCTTAATATGGTTGGAGAAATATTTAAGGATGATAATAAGAGGTAGTAAATAATGGGTTTGCTGTATGATGATGATGATCCATTTATTTAATATGTAACCATTTATCCCTATTGTGTTTTTAGGGATATAATCCTAGTAAAAATCATAGTCATTGGTGGTCTCTTTTATTGTGAATGTATGATTTAAGAATAACTGTTTTAAGAATATGAATATGGTTAATAATGTATATATAGTTAAATAAATGGATTCCTCATTCTCACAATTGTTCTGTGATAACCTCTATTTGATCATGTTGAATTAAAGAATGGGTGTTTTATAAATATGAATAAATATTGCCTTATTGTTGAGGATGTGTGTTGTGTGTTATTCTGTTTATCATTGTTTATGTGATGTATGTGTGGTGTGGTGTTGTGGATGGGAGTGTGGTTTTGAGTATGGGATGTTACAAGTGGTTTAATGGTATCTTTAGTTGATTGATTGGTTGTTTATCGAATGGATAAAATTGTTATGCAGTGGGACTGTATTTGGGATGTGGTTGATCAGTGAGGTTGTAGGACTGAGGTGAGTCATGTTCATGTTTATGGGTGTCTTGGTTTTGGTGTTTTTGTATATTCGGGCTACATAATTTGTTATTAATGATGTGTTTTGGGGGTTTATATGTTGAGAGGATGGATATGGAATCATGCCTTTGATGAATGATGGCGGTTGTTTCAATTGTGTGTTCGAATGAATTATTTTACCTTTGACCTTCGTCCTTTTTTTTCCTTTGGTAGTTGATGGTATGCATTCATTTCCATATAAAATTTGTATTGTTCGGTTTTTTCGTGAGTAGGGATGGAATAATTAAATGAAAAAGTTGATAATGAAAAACGAAAATTGGTTAAATGAAATGGATGTGGTATGTCTCGAGATGTGACTTGTAGTAAAGTGGGGTTCATTAATCAAATTGAGTAATGTCCGTCATTCATTCAAATACATGCATTTATAGGTTGAAGCAAGGTTAGTTTTATGTTGTATGGTTGTTTGTTATGAAATCTCATTATTCTGTATGATTGTTTGGTGCCTTTATATATATTCATGTCCTTCCTTGTGATTTCAATAGGAACCCCACCCGTGTTGAGCACTACATTCTAAACTCCCCCATTATACTGGAGGTGGGGATGATGTTCTGTCCAAACATCATGATGGTAGGATGGATTTATGGTTATTGGATCATCTATACTCCCTCACATAGGCATTGGTATCCCTAGACCCTTCGGGTAGGTTATGGTGTGGTTTTTGAGACCCATGCGTTTGTGGGCAAGGCGTGCATCCAAGTTGTATTCGAGATGAGTTTTATGGTGTGCTTTCTAGGTGTCTTCATCATGGGGATGAATCTTTGGTCCTTGGTGTTTTCAAGAGAGATTTGATTCCGTATTTGGTCCATGTCTGTGTGTTTTGGTTGTGACAATGGGGCTTGTGGAAGACCATGGTAGCATCACGAAGCTTGCCATTAGAGATGAGCAGTTAACCATTGTGAAGTGGTGAGGGGTACCCAAATATCGATGTGATTATTATATTAATTAACATGGATTATTTTTTACTGACAATACAATAGTGAGTTTGTGGTGGGAATTATACATTTTTAGGTGCTTTTGAGTTTCCACAGTTTTCTCAGGGTGGCATCAAAATTCATATCCCATATGTCCATGGTTGAATTGGGGTTTTCCATTACAAGTATAATTGTTTGAACCCCCTACATATATATAATTGTTTATTGGTTTCCTGGGAGATTATGCAGACCATTATGGACCTTAATAGATCCGGGATTATGGAAGGTTATCTGGGGCATAAAGATTCTTCTCCGACTTGTGAACATGTGACGTTTGTTTAACATTAAACATGAATGTGGGATGGATTTTGGTTTATATATATATATATATATATATATATTTATTGGAGTTTTTTGAGGTTGATTCATCTTATATCCCAATCATGTATACTATAAAAAAGGTTAATCCCTTCCATTTTTGTGATATTTATATATACTTGGTTCTAGTCACCACTCTTGGACCTAATGGAGTAAGGACTCATGGGTCATTATCTCTCCATAATCTTGAGGAAGGAAGGTCTTGAAATATTTATATCCCTCCCTAATTTTGAAGAGGATTGTTCGTGACATATATTGTCATTGGGTGACAATCAAGGTGAAAATAATCAATGAAATATCAATTCCAAAATTTTTTATGATGATTTCATCCACCATAAATCAAGCATCAACCCACAAATCAATTTTTTAAGAATTTATCAGAGTATTACATTTCATAATAAAAATTTATAAATTTCCCTTGAAATAGTATGCTTTCTTGGGTTTGGATCGATCACAAAAATTAGCAGTCTGGTTTGATCATTGTTGATGAGATTCGGGAACTAAAATGGAAAACATGCACCATTTAGCAGTTGATCTCGAACCACAATCCATATTCATTGACCAATCTATCCTCCATGATCATCATTAAAATCTATAGGGATATAAAAATTACTCTAATATCTTCCCTCAACTCAGTTTAAATTGAGGATGGTTAGGTCGTTGCCCTATAATAATAAATAAATAAATATATTTTATTATTTTATTATTATTTCTCATAACTGCACCTCCGATGAAATAACTAATTCCAACAATTGCTATTTTTAATTCCAAGTGTATAAACCATATTCCAAATGTAATGGCCGTCTCGTATTTATGATCTGAGAATATTCTTAGGATTTATTCAAATAATTGATAAAAACCATTCATACATGATATAATATATTTAATATTTTTATACTAATATTTATTCACCCCAACACATAGAATCCCATTATAATTAAAAAAGTTGATATGAAAATAATACATCAATTATATCAATGATTTATAATGGAAAAATAGTTTCGTTATAGAAGGTTTAATTGACGAATACTTATTTTTTATTATTTTTATTATTTATATAATCATATACTTTATTTTTATTGGTTATTGTCAAAACAATTTTATATTTTAATGTCACTAAACAGGACAATGAAAATATTTTTGGAATGGATTTTCAATGATTATACATTTTACTAATTAATGAATAAGTTTTTAAAATGTTTTTTGATAATGTTATTTCGAAATAAATTCTTATCTTGCAGGAAATGATGAGGCTACCTGTATCTATGGTTTTGAGGTTGATATCTCTCTAGAAATTAAATCTTCATGTCATGAAAATTATTTGAAATCCATTATCTATTATAATTATTGTTTAATAATTTCAATTTCTAGAATGGAATTTGATAAGTTGGAGAATGTGACACCCAAAAAATTTACTACATAAAATTCCATTAAAAAGACATAACATGTTCAAGAATTTTTTTTCTTTATGAATTGAACTAATACATTACATGATATGTTAGATAAATATAATCATTAATATAATGGAATAATAAAACCTCTTTTAAATAATTTTTTAATGGATATAAATTCAAAAAATGTAAAATTACCCTTATTGTTTTAAAAGTTCATTTTTTAAAAAAATGAATTTTTCCTTAGGTATGTAATTTTCATTTCAATGAAAAATGTATTAGTATTATAACTTTTATTTGGTAAAACATAATTCTATTTTAAATTTATCCTTTAAAAAATATCATTTTGTGAATTTAGTAAAATAATCTGAAATAATTGATATTTGGGTCAATAGTGGAAAATTTTAGTTTTTTACACATAGAACAAGTTTTATAACATTATCACAACAAATAAAAAACATAAAAGTATCAAATAGAATTTAAAATATAAATATACATTTATAAACTAAAATCAATTAATTTAAAATACACTATTTTATTTTTAAATCCCATGGTTAATAGTTTTGAAACATAAGTAAATTTTCACTCAAAAATATATTTTAATTTTCTTATATGAAAAGTTACTTTTCCTCTATTTTAGAATTCAAATATAAAAAACAGAATTAAAAATTTATATCATGATGTTTATTTTATTTTATAATATCAATTTCAAATTTATGAATAACTGTATGATTACTAAAATTTATTTTCATGACCACGATATTGTTGAAAGTGTTATTTTCAAGGTATTTTATCATTATTATTGTGAACTAATTATATAATAAATTAAATTGATCTATTTTATAAAAATAATATTACATGATGATTAAAATAATATAAAAATATATTATAATTCATTAAATTGTAAATTTATGTTACATAAAACAAAGATCACTAAAATATTTAAATATCAATTTTTTTAAAACTAGTTTTTCTATATATTATAAATTTTAATTTAAAAAATCACATATTTAAACTTTTATTTCTATTAAATTTATTTTTACTTTATATTTATAAATTGTTTTTTTATTTTTGGATATCAATTATTTTTAGAAGAAAAATATATTACTTTGGTAAAAACTTATTATCAAGGGAAAAAAATAATATCCTTTAAAACATAAGGGTAAAGTCTGAAAATGTTAAAAACATGGAACCGAATGTATGGTGGATTTATTGTTAACCTTATCAAATCCATAAATCATTTATATTCTAGTTTTCATCCTTCTTCCTTGTAATCGTGTTAATACATTATTTTAATGTAATTAGTAATTATGCAAATTATATTTCATACAATTAAAATGAAGATCACTTCCACTGCATTTATCTAGTATTTATAAAACCATATCATAAAAAAACTGTTTAATATTCTCTACTAAAATATCTTACCAATTTTTATGAGACTTCATATTTCCAAAAGTCCAATTTATGGAGCTAGAAGGTGTTACCAAATGGGGGCTGTTTTTTTAACCCATCTCTCTTAATTCTGTTATTCTTCTACATCGTCAAATATTCTACATACTAGAATTTAAGATAAAATTATTATTATTAGTATGAAAAATTATTTTATAGTATTTTTTTAATTTTCTACCCACCTCTAAAACCATTAAAAAATTCAAGATATATTATTGCGTACATGCGGACTACAACCTCCATGAATGATGTGCATGAATATTTATCACCACCAAACAAGAATACTATTAATTTTTTTTAAAAATTACATTGGTTTTTATAAAATTATTAACCATCAAAAATTATTAATCATTTACTGTCTTTCTCTACAAATTTGTAAAAAAAAATCACCACTCATGTGTTTGTGAAAACTACCGCTTAAAAAAATGTCATATATTTCTTTATCTGCTCTGCTATTTTATTATTAATCCAACATTATTATAACTAAATTACCCTTCGTAAAAGATTAATTATAAAATAATTATGTTTGTATGATAATGATATTACTCCAAAGTAATAACTTTATTAACCATACACACCCATCAATTATAGTGTGTCGTGTTTACGTCGGATTAGCCATTATCCTAATAAATTCTATATATATTTATCACACGTAAAAATATAAAAGTATTCTTGATAATAAATGATAATATGAAAATTGTTTTTTTTACTTTATTAATTGTAATTGTAATTTAAAAATCATTATTATGATACAACACCAAATTCTAAAAAATTACTAAAACCAGCTCGTCACCAACTTTATTGTCTTTGTAGTATATGTAGTTGACACATGGGTAATACCTATGGTGACAATGGCATACAATATCATTTTTTAATATTATAAAACATCATATGTTAAATTATTGATATCTTAAAGGGGAAAACAATTTATTAGGGAAATATTTTGAAAAATGTGTTAAATGAATGATATTTTAGTTAACATCATGGAATATTCATTATAATATTTTTAGAGTACGACATTGATTTTATGTGATATTCTGAGGCCTGTAATATCATAATAAAGTATGAATAAAAATATAATATAAAATATATTTAACAAAAAAATTAATTAAAAATATTTGAAAAAATAAAAAATAGTGCACTGTATGGGAAATATGAGACCATCGATAGATTAAGGACATAGTTTTTACCCTGGGTAGGTTATAACATTTGTATTTATTGATTTTTTTGATGCCTCGCTCATGAAAAAAACACAATTTATATTTTATTATTTATTTAATCCAAATTTTGAATGAAAATTAATTAATATATCTCAAACGGTGCATCTTATGAGAGATCTGAAACCACCATCGTGTCTAGATCTGGTTTATTACCTTAGACAAGCTGTAGTAATTCCATTGAAAGGGTGTTTTTTCAGGTCTCTAATTAATTTAATTTATTCCATAATTAGATTAATCAATTTCATACTTATTTAGTTAAATTACTAAAAATAATCATGTATTATTCATCTTTACCCAACATCATATGTTCTCTATTTTTAACACCAAGTGTTTTTAAACCATAAAATTAATGTGTATTAGACCGATAAAAAATTTGTAACGCATTATTAGATAGAAATCAATGAATCAGTAATAATATTCTAGTGGAATAGGGAGTTAAATCAAGTATTTTAAATGTGGGATTTACATGTCACGTTTTGGGGTTCTATAATTTCCGAATCACCATGACTTGGTTTTTGATTGATTCTGTTACTCCCAATGGCTACTAAATAATCCTTCGACGGGATCGGACAATCCGTTTCGAATTAAGTTGTTCATCGTTATTCAGTAGGGTGTGTGGATTTTTTCCCAAAGAGCTACACAGGATTGTGATTTTTTACATAATTATTTTCATATCTTTTCTATGTTGTAAAAAATTAATTATTTAATTTAAAATAAATTAACGAAGCCTTATTTTTGTAGGATATTTATTAAAATAATAAAATTTTAATTACAAAAAATTATTGGAAGGTAATAATTCTAATAACTATCCAATGATATTTCAATCAAATTATCATTAATAATTTATAATAATGTTATTAAAAAATATGAACCATTATAAAATGATAATTAAAACAAATCATCAAAGGTTTAGTTCTTATAATTATAATAATATAAATATGAATAATTATCGTAGAATAATTACTTGAAATTATCATGAAAATTTTATTCAATTTGTTAAATGATTATTATATAATAATTATCTTTTTACAAGTTTATCAACATTATCATATGATAATTACATGGATTGTTAATATATAATTATTAAAATAATTGTAAAGGATAATTACATCAAACAATCAAAGAGGCTGAATGTATCATTTCATGTAATTTTTTTTAAGAAATAGTTGGTGTCGGTTCTATAAAACCTTAATGAATGTCGATCATTGGTGTCTCGATGCTTACAAATTTAATGTTATTATGAGGTGTACTAAACTAGAATAGTTGGTTTATCATTTCCATTGACATCAATAACCATTAGGTATGTTTTCTATCACGATGCCTAATTTAAATTGACCATAATTTTTTTATAAATAAATATTTTAAATTCAAATATAGTTTATTAAATAAGGATCTTATTTCATTCAATTAAAATTATTTAGGAAAACCCATTTCCGATGAATTATGGATTTTTAGTGTAATTTTTTTTGAATGGGAATTGAAATTACTTCGATTTAAATAAAAAAAAATTAAATTCCCATTTTTATGGAAATAATGGTAATGTAAATGTAAAATTTAATTATAGAAACTAATTTGATGGAGAATTTGAGGAAACCCTCATTTCAAGTAAATTTGGCGCTTGTAATGAATTCTTCTGAATTTTTTAATTTGTTAAAAGTGATAAAAATGTTTTTATAGATACCCAATGATTTTATCTTATTAAAAATTCATGTTTTTATTACGACATGTTTTGGTTTTAAACAGAAAATTGGCATTTAAATAGAAAAATGATATTTAATTGTATTTTAATCAGTCTTAAAATTAAATTTCCATCATTTATTATGTAATATAAAATGCAAGTCGTAGATTGTCTATGATTATTTTGTACACAATCATTGATATTACAATGCTCTAAAACATAAATATAGCAGGTCAAATCCCAAATGTGATGGTGATGAGTTCTCTCTTACTAGTGTGTAGAGTATGAGTGTGTGCACATATCGTCGTCATCACATAGAGAGTGTAGAGTCCTATAACCTGGAAGATATGTACCAATTTGGTAGTTGAACATGTTTCGTTCTTGTTTTTATATGAGAAAAAAATTTATGCCAATATTTTTAATCTGTTGTCACATTGCCTTTTTAATTTAAAAATATAGTTTTCAAAAAAATGTTTTATTTGTTCCATTGTTATAGAAATATTCCATTATGTATAAATTAAATCATGTGTTGAATGTATTTTTAAATCATTTAACTATATAACATGATTTTTTAAAATATTATTTAAAATAAAAAATGAAATTTATATTAAATTAAAATATTTACTTAGATAATTTATTTTTGGAAATATTATGGAATATTTGGGGAAATCCTACTAGGATTTGGATCACACACAAATTTTTTGTTCTTTTATTTCTAGAATATCACCATCTAGGTTCAAGAATAGGAAAAGGATCTCTTGTAGGTGGATCCAGCTATTGATCTTTGGACGTGGTGACTTGTGTCCTTAGGGACATTGGTTTTTTTCCAATTTTGGTACATCAGATATTCTCCCTATTTTAGATCTTAGGATTTTAGTACTTTTGAATTTTTTATGCAATGATGTATTTTAGTACATTACTCCCAATGGTTTTTCTTTTGATATGAATATTGTATTTTATATTTAATATATTCATTTTTATTGGAAAAACCATCCCTGCACTGTGAATGTATGATACCTTGTGCTAGTCACTGACCCTTAGGGATCAGAAAATCCCTTGAGGAAATGTTTGGGAAGGAATGGTTATTGGGAAACCCAGGTAACCATGCTAATTTTTAAAAAATAACTGTATCAGATGGAGGTTGAACATTGGTCTTAATGTTAGTATGCATTTGTAAAATCATGTCAGGACATATGTAGTAGTTTCGATTGAGTTCCTAGACATCTCTCACCACCATGATCATTAATCCTCCATAGGTGGTTAGGATTCTCATTGATTAGTTCTAGTATTTTCCTTATTTTTATTTTGATAAAGTGAAATGAAAAACATTTCTATTCGTTATATTGGAATTAACATCCCTCGTTGTTCATGTTTAATCATTACATATTGTCTTCAATGATTAATTTTCATGTTTTATATCATCATTCCTCCAAGAATATATGTTAATCGGGTCCACGAAGATGCTAATGATGAACCTCAGTAAGAGAATACTATAGTGGATCTTAATTTGTTTAAGGCGATTGTGAGTAATATCCATGATTTGGGGAAAGCACTACTCACATCCCTGTTCAGGCACCTGTTATGAATCCTCAATGGGGATTTTCATAGAAATCATTATCAAGAGTTCCTTCACCTGAAGCCACATGATTTCATAGTCTCCACTAATCCCCAATATGCATAGGAATGGCAGGGAAGGATTAAAATCATGTTTAATTTCTTGGATAAAGTGTATTATTTCAAGGTGATGTGTTCGACCATCGTATTGGAGGGACAAAGAAAGAGATGGTGGGACACGATGGGGATGTCGAAGAAACATGCGGGGTTATATTGGAAGGTCATCACTGTTATGTTCATGGACTAGTTTGATCCATATTAAATGGTGTTCCCCAGGGATATAGATTATTCCATATTGAGTAGGACAACAAAACTGTGAATGAGTATTAAAATATCTTGGATAAATTGGTATAGTTTGTGCCTGAGATTTTATCTAATGAGAGGATAAAAGATCAATGGTCTTAGATAGAACATTGACCAAATATATGTTCTTTGGATTTTTCTTATTATTATTCCCACTTATTATATGGTTCTTGATATGGTGATGATGGATTAGATATACCCTACTGAATAGACCGGGATGATGGGAGTTACATCATCTCCAAGGTGCAACATTGTTCTTTTCAAGGAAGAAAGAATTATGATGACTCTAAATGTGGTTCTCGACATCAGTGTCTTTATTTTGAACTCATTTAGTGCCTTCATAGATGTGAAGGCTAGTCACCATGTTCCCAGTGGTTTGTTGGAACACTTTGATGTCCCCAAGTAGATGTTGGAAGATAACTCAATGGATATTGTCCTAGAGATTCCTAGTGCTCAGGGAGGATGTGAAAAAATATAGATATCAGTGTATCAGTTTAAGAAGTTGGATAACTTATTAGTAATCATGGTTTCATGTGTAGTAGATTCCTCAGTAGATAGATATGTGGATGAGGATATGTGGCTGGATGGAGTTCTATGATCAATCATCTCATATCGAGATACATGTTTGATGTTGTGAGTGTGGAGGGTATTTCACCAAGCCTTTGGCACCCAGTAATGCCTCAACACTACATCCCACCATTTGATGGATGGAATAATAGAAATGACCATCCATACGTTTGAGGACAAGCTGTGAGTTTGCATCATGGAACTTCGTGCTTTTTGGGTGTTGTATTTTCCCTTGGTAGAGTTTTATTTCAATAATAGATATCACTATTTCATTGTAATAGATCTGTTTGAAGATTAATATGGAAGGCCATTTCTTTACCCATTTTGTTGTATGGAATTTGGGGAGGCAGGTGTTCTTGGTCCAGATGTTGTGTAGAGTATGACTAGTCCGTGAGATGAGGAAGGCAGAATAGGAACGAAAAAACTCATTTGTAGATTATAGGAGAAGGCCCTTTGAGATCAAGGTTAGGGACAACATATTTTTGTAGTTTTCACAACGATATGGGTAGAGGAGTTTCAGCTGATGGTAAAATCCTTCCCCAAGTTTCAATGGACCCTTAGAGGCGTTGATAGGAGTTGCCAAGGTGGCATAGCAGTTGATGTTGCCACCCTATTTGAGGAGGATCCAAGACTTCTTTTATGTGTCCCATCATCATTTGTATCTTCATGATTACTCACATGTCATTCACTAGAGATGATTTGATATTGAGGAAGGCAAAAAATTCCTACTGTGACTAGTAGACAATAAAGATCATTTAGATATGGTGTTTTATGGATGGACCATTCCTTTTTATAGTGTTTTGTAGAGGGATAGTGTTCACAGTAGAGTACATGAGACAGAGAGATGATAATGTGTTCCCAGTAACCTAAGTTATTTTCATATTTTCTTGTTATGTTTTCCTTGAAATGTAATGTGAGAACTTCGTTTTCTTGAAAATGTGTAGTTTCCTTGTCTTGTGACATGTTATAATTTCATAAAATGTGACCAAGGGATGACCTGATTCAAAATTGAGATGCATTAATTTGGATATGATTAAACTAGTCCAAGTGAGCCAGTGCCACCCAATGTAGATATTATCTTAACATGGAGGAAGGGATTCCTTGATTCACGTGTTTGGGAAGTTCGTATTTTGATGTTTTTGTGGTTGTATGGTGTTGTAGATGTGGGAGGAGCTGTTCTTGGATGATGATGATTCACTTCATCTTTCAAACAATAATTGGTAGTTTATCATTGTAAGGTATTTTATGGGTGGTATTTCGGACACCTTTTCTTCTGGTTTTGGTTTTAAAATTTCAAGGGTAAGAATATTTTGATTGGTAACTAATGTAAGGACACAAACATCTATGGTCCATTACATTGTCAAAATCTACTGAATGGGGTTTTCTGGAAGACATTGTTGTCTCATTTCAATAGTTTTCCCAATTTCAATTTTATCCATTAGTGTTTCATATTGGTGACTTAGGGTGTTGATAGGTCGAGGCATCAGTGGGTGAGGAATCTGTAGGTTGAGGTATCGATGCATCGGGGCATCGGTAGGTCAAGGGGATAGCCAGTCGTGGAATTAATAGGTCGAGGAATTGGTGAGTGAAGGAATTAAGATGTTGAGGTGTCTGTGATTTAAGGAGTCTATAGGTCAAGTATCAGTGAGTCAGGCATCGGTTAGTCAAGTATGTGACTCACTGTCATAGAGTCGCACCAATGGCTCAGTGTCAGGGGCCCATCTATCGGTGAGTCATGAATCGATGAGTCACATAGGTGACTCACCCATCATTGTTTGATTTCTATGTTTCTAGTCCCCCACCATGAGTATTCCTATGACATTAAATTAGTTATATTCTATATTTACTGTGTTTTTGGGACATTTCAAATGGTCTTTATCTTTTAAAACCCAAATATTACTTGTAATCCTTAACAAATTTTCCTAATCGTGATCTACCTTTAATGTCCTTGATAGAATTTCCCCAGTAGATATAGGATTCGTAATTTAATAAATCTAATATCATATCTTCCTTGTAATGGTTCTAATTTCTCTTGGTGAACCTGCAACCATACTTCCCCAAGGAGTAATGCACCTGTGGTTCAGTATCATATTCAGTTTTCCCTTGGAGTCCCTCCTTCAACTCATGCAACCCTCTACATTGGGGAAATGAATATCAATTGGTCATCTATTGTTCCATGTATGTATTTCCTTCATCTTGCTTTTAATTGCCTATCATTTGGGTTAGGTGTACTCATATACAATTATGAATAAGTCTTGAACCATATTTATGGAAGATAATAAGTGGTAATAAATAAGGGGTTGAGAGTAAGAGGATGATGATTAGTTTATTTTATATGTGATAATTGATCCATGTCATGTTTTATAAAGGATGTATGCCTTTTGAATTTCATAGAAATTGGTGGTCTCCGTTTTCATGCTAATAACATTTTTGAATCACTACTATAAGAATTAGAATCTAGT